>JARBWK010000009.1:91741706-92469094 GCA_030556195.1 Anolis apletophallus
CTCATCTGAATAGGTGTGAGCGGGGTGGGACCACAAGCTAAGTTAGCCGTGGTCATCAAGCCTTGCCTTGCCTTGCCTTGCCTTGTTTCCTGATCCGCATTGGTTTGCGGGCCTTGCCCTGTTCCTGATCCCGCATCGGTTGCGGAGCCTTGCCAAGCTTTTGCCTATTTGCTACGTTATCTTGGACATTGATACTTCCAAGCCTTTTGGATTTTATCATATTCTATTGGACTATATTCTTTGGAACTGTTTCTATATTCAATAAAGTAGTTAGCCTTTACTTTGTCTCTGTGTGTGTGATTAAGGGGCCGGCCAAGTCCGTGCATCGTGACAATTTTTTAAAAAAGGAATCAACTTTTCTCAAAACTTTGGTTTTCTTCTTCTTGCAGTTATACTATATCGGTTGCATTTTCTTTTCTTTTTTTGTCATGTCAGCAGTGACTTGAGAAACTGCAAGTGAAAAACTGGCTTAGACTCTTAAATGCAACTAGCTTTGTATGTGTGAGGCTGATGTTAAAACATTTATGATTAGGGTATAATTGTGTTGTTCTGCAAAAAACAAAGCTCTAGCCTAGAGAATGCTTTGCCAGAGTGAAAAACTCACAATTATGCTCTGGAGGAAAATGCTTCTATAAATAGCTAATATAACAGTCTTTCATTGTGAATAGTTTGCTGAAATTGGTGGTCATGTGTACAAACACATGTTCCAAGAAAGCTGCAAGGACCTGATCTAAACTTATGTTGGGAACAAATTATTCATTAATTTAGGATGTTCTTGTTTACAAAGAGATTTGGTAAACAAAACATTCCATAGAAATTTCCACCTTATTTACAGATAGATTTGAGCTCTGAAAAGCATTTGTATAACAAGACCCACACAGAATGTGTGCGCCTTGATTAAAAGGAGAGTGGGGAATAGCACTTTCAAACTGAAAAGTTTTGAGCAAGTGACCCAGAGGCAACATGATCAACAACCCTATTTTAGATGTACAACTGCTAAAAAAGAAATTATTTGCCTAATTTGGTAATCAATGATTTATTTAATTGAATTATGACTGAAAATTGGTAGTATGAAATTTCTATGAAAAGAGAAATAAATAACCACAACATCAAAAGTATTCATTATCTCTCTCTTCCAAAATCGATGTTAACACCAAAATACTCATTTAATCTTTCAGAGGGGTCTTTTCTGAGGTGAAGAATAAAATTGATAGGAAACAATCCTTATTATAGTTATGAGGAATCAGGATGCCTGCAAAAAGTTCAAACTATGCTTCTCTCAGGCCTCTTCTACACAGCTATATAAAACCCAGATTACCTACTTTGAATTGGATTATATGGCAGTTTAGACTCAGATAATCCAGTTCAAAACAGATTATGTGGTTTATGTGGCCTCAATCTCAAATTAGGGACATAAATCTCAGGCCTCATCTACACTGTCATTATAATGCAGATTGAACTGCAGTTTATGAGTCTACACCAGGGATCCTCAAACTTTTTAAGCATAGGGCTGTTTCATGGTCCCTCAGACTGCCAGACTATAATTTGGAAAAAACAGAACAAAACAAATTCCTATGCACACTGTGCATATCATATTTGTGATGCAAAAAATGAAGAATAAAACAAAGA
Source organism: Anolis apletophallus (assembly GCA_030556195.1). Taxonomy (NCBI): domain Eukaryota; kingdom Metazoa; phylum Chordata; class Lepidosauria; order Squamata; family Anolidae; genus Anolis; species Anolis apletophallus. The sequence continues at coordinate 91,743,336 of JARBWK010000009.1, forward strand.
ACAATATGGTTAGTTTTCAATTTATAATTATATGTTATTGTCTACATATTATGCTTCGGTTTTCACATGTATTTACGGCATTGAATTTTGCCATTATTATGTTGGAAACCACTTTGAGTCCCCTCAGGGGTAAGAAAGGTAAAGGTAAAGATTTTTCCCCTGACATGAAGTCTTGTCATGCCTGACCCTGGGGGTTGGTGCTCGTCTCCATTTCTAAGCCAAACAGCTGCCATTGTCCGTAGACATCTCCAAGGTCATGTAGCCAGCATGGAGCACCGTTACCTTCGCACTGGAGCAGTGCCTATTGATTTACCCACATTTGCATTTTTTTGAACTGCTAGGTTGGCAGAAGCTGGGGCTAACAGCAGGAGCTCACTTCCCAGATTCGAACCTGCGACCTTTCAGTCAGTAAGTTCAGCAACTCGGCACTTTAAACCACTGTGCCACCAGGAGCTCACCAGGGGTGAGAAAAGTAATATATACATGCAGTAAATAAATAAATTACATAAAATAAGGATAAGCCTGCTTTTGGCTGATGAGATAGTCAAGTTAATTAGGATTGTTGTTGTGTGCCTTCAAGTCATTCCAGACTTGAAGTTTAGGGTGGAGGCTGAGTGAATGACCTTTGAAGGTCTCATCTGGCCCACTGGCCTTAGTTTAGGGACCCCTGGCCCACACCGATCATATAATACAGTTCAATCTGCATTATAATGGCAGTGTAGATAGGGCCTCAGAGCGAATGGGTCTAGACAAGAAGAAATGTTGTTTTTTGTGTGGAGGTCCAGACAGTCTGGCCACACACACATCCATACACATCTGTAGCTGGCACCAAGGGCCATTGCTCAGCACAGAGGTGTCTATAAGTATCTTGCACATGAGCATATCAAAAAGCCAGGAATAAGAGGAAAGGATTAGGGAAAGAGGTGATGGGTGCATGCACTTGTGCCACTTCGAGCAAGACAGGGAATTGAGGGCCAATGTTATAACTCGTGACTGTTTTTATTGCACAGTTACTATCAAATGTGGAGACAAAACCTTATGGAACCAGCAACTGAGCCTTTTTCATTGGTCTGTAAAATCTGCCCATGTCTCATGTAGGTAAGATCGTGTGGGATGCAATCCCTAGGAGGAATAGCAACATTCACTGGCTCTACCGGATACATTTTGCCACCTTCTAGCTATCACAAAATGGTTGTCCTTCCACCATTTCTTGGATTGTCATGTTACCATGGATTTTATCAGATTCTGGAATTATTTACCTAAATCCTCCTCATGCCTATTTCTACAATCAGCTGATCCCAAAACATCCCCACCTCATCTGTGTAACCAAAATCTTTCTCTGCCTTGCTTCTATGATATCATAAGAAGCTATTCCCTGATCTTATATTTTAGTTCTGATATCTCAGTAAAATGGGATGTTGCTGCCATAATGATAATACTTATTATTGGTTACTCTCCGCACAAGTCTAAATAGTAGCTAGCTATCAAATGGAAAATTCTTCTGAAATTCAAACGAATAACCAATACATGTACGAATTCAAACAAATAACCAACACATGTAGGGAAACGATCCAAAAGGCTAAAGCTTAAAATGAGCTAAAGCGTGCCAGATAGATTAAAAACATTAAAAGGGATTCTTTCGATATGTCAGTAAAAAAAGGAAGAACAAGGCAACGGTAAGGCCTCTGCATGGAGAAGGTGCTAACACAGGATAGCGATAAAGCAGAACTTCTCAATACCCTCTTTGCATCAGTCTTCTCCCAAAAGGAAATCAGTGTTCAACCTGAGCATTATAGAGCAGATGTGGTAATAGGGGGAATGCAACCCAAAATAGGTAAAGAGTAGTCCCTGAATACCTGGCTATTCTAAATGAATTCAAGTCTTCAGGGCCAGGTGCACTTCATCCAAGAATATTGAATAAACCAGCAGAAATAATTTCAGAACCACTGGCAATAATCTTTGAAAATTCTTGGAGAACAGGAGAAGTCCCAACAGACTGGAGGAGGGGAAAGGGTCTCTATCTTCAAGAAGGGAAAAAGAGGACCCAAACAATTATCGTTCAGTCAGCCTGACATCAATACCAGGAAATATTCTAGAGCATATCATTAAGGAGTCAGTCTGCAATCGCTTAGAAAAGAATGCTATGACTACAAAAAGTCAACATGGATTTCCCCAAAACAAATTATGTCATACTAATCTAAACTCTTTTTTCAATAGATTTACAAGCTTGGTAGATGTAGGGAATGCTGTGGATGCCGCATATCTTGATTTCAGTAAGGCCTTCAACAAGGTACACCATGACCTTCTTGCAAACTAGAAAAATGCGAGTTAGACAATAGTACTGTTAGGTAGATTTGAAAGTGGTTAAGTGACCGAATCCAAAGGGTCCTCACCAATGGTTCCTCTTCATTCGGGAAATAAGTGACTAGTAGAGCGTCCCACAGGGTTCTGTCCTGGGCCCAATACTGTTCAACATCTTTATTAATGACTTGGGTGAAGGTTTATTGGGTGTGCTTTTCAAGTCTGCAGATGATACCAAATTAGGTGGGCTAGCTAATACTCCAGAAGACAGGATCAGAATTCAAAATGACTTTAACAGACTAGAGAGATGGACCAAAACTAACAAACTAGTTTCAGCAATGAGAAATGTATGATACTTAACTTAGGGAGAAAAAAATGAAATACATAGATACAGGATGGGTGATGCCTAGCTTGACAACAGTCAATCTGAAAAAGATCTTGCAGTCATAGTGGACAACAAGTTGAACATGAGCCAACAGAGTGAAGCAGCAGTTTAAAAGCCAATTGGACTTTGGGCTGCCTCAAAAGGAGTATAGCGAGTAGATCAAAGGAAGTCATGGTGCCTCTCTATTCTGATTTGGTCAGACCTCTCCTGGAATACCGTGTCCAATTCTAGGCAGCACAATTTAAGAGAGATATTGACAAGCTGGACCATGTTCAGAGGAGAGCGACTAAAATGGTCAAAGGCCTGGACTCTGGAGATCATGCCCTAGGAGGAGCATCTTAAAGAGCTGCATATGTTTAGCCTGTAGAAGGTTGAGAGGAGGCATGACTGCCCTGTTTAAATATTTGAAATATTGGCATAAGGAAGAGGGAACAGGCTTGTTTTCTGCTTCCCTAGAGACTAGGACTCAGAGCCATGGGTTCAAATACAAGAAAAGAGATTCCACTTGAACATTAGGAATAACTTCCCGACTGTAAGAGCTGTTCAGCAGTGGAACTCTGCCTTGGAGGGTGGTTTAAGCTCCTTCCTTGGAAACTTTTAAACAGAGGGTGGATGGCCATCTGTTTGGGTGCTTCGATTGTGATTTTCCTGCATAGCAGGGGTTGGACAAGGTGGCCCATGTGGTCTCTTCTATTATTCCATGATTATATGATAAGTTTCAGCTATAATCACATATACATGCCTCTACTGATCCAAATAGCAGTTCGTCAGTTTCTGATAGTCAATATTTTATTTCCTTATTCAAATTTCAATAGGGGAAAAATAACCAAAAGGGAAAAAATAAACAAAAATGCAAGGAAGGATTGCACAGATGACTTTTCTAATCTTGAATTCAGGTTTTTTCCCCCCTGATCGCATGAAAAAGAGCCTTGTCTGCCTTCCATATCACTTATACTGTGAGCTATGGAACAGTCTAGATTAATGTCATAGCACCTCCTTCCTCCCACACAAACATTGTGGTCTAGACACTCTACTTTCATGAAACAACCAGCCTCACTCCCTTTCTATGCTAAAATATGTCTACATGCATTTTTTCATGTTCCCTACCAAACATCAAGGCACTCATAAAAGCCTTTTTAATTACTATTGATTGGTAAATAATCCATGGCAAATGTTTGTTAAGAAAACGTTTGATCATATGTGAGCATTGCGCATAGTGTAATATAGCAGAAATGTCAAATGCTTACGATTTCTAAATGTATGAAAATAAGGCAAAAAAGATGTTCAAATGCTAAAGAAATAGAAAATTTTAGTAGAAGCTAATCCTCCCCCCACCTTAAATTATTGAGGTCAAATTGTGTTGCATTTGCTAATATTAAAGAAGGGTTTGTTTATTTTTTTTTTTACATTTCAACATCTATTGTGTCAGATTTCTGAGCAGCATTTCTAGAGTCAAGCACAGAAATTTTAGGGAGAAGGAGAAATTGTGATGGAAAAAACACCAAATCCCATAGAGAGATTACCTGAGATCAAAGAACTCTGCCAGAGTGTTTCGATGGCATTTCAATAAATAAGATTTTGCAATGATGTAATTCTGGATTACTATGCTTCTGGTTATTTTATTTATTTCGTATCAAAAGCACTGCATAAATTAGTATAAAACTGATGAAAAACATAAGGCGCGCAGGTGGTTAAATATCTTTCAACCAAAAATGGGCAACAGCAACGGCATTGTCTGTAGTCTCCAACAATTCCTCCTCTGTGCATGAGGCAGGGCACAGTGGTCAAGCATACAGATGCTGAGTTGTCTGTTCTGCTCCACAGTCACACAGTCATGCTTCTACGGTAGTAAAATCAGTAATCTTTCTTCCCTCCTAAAGTATCCCTATGTACTCCCAAAAATTCCTGCTGTGTTCATCTGGTATCTTTTGAGAACAGATTTTGGCACTACAATCAGCAGGAAGACGAAGAAGAGTAGAAAGTTAATCCCTGACCAAACTCTGCATAAAATGTCCTCAGAAGCACTTTACTTTTTGGTTGTGCAATTAAATCCTACCTCATCCTCTGGATCAGCTCCCTGATACTTTACATTGTCCTATCTCCCAGTGTTTTAAAATTTTAAATCTTTGAATTTGGCCTTGCCCACAGTGATCGTCTTTAGTGTCTTACTGTTTGATTTCATATTGTTGTGTTGTTTTATTTACATTGGTTTTGTATTTTAAGTTATTTTATTTTCTGATTTTCTTTTGTGCTCTTGTGTTATATTGTGTTTACTGTAACCTGTCTATGAGACCCAGAAATCTTGCTTGTTTGTAGGTGACCAAATACTTATTTTCCACCATAATTTGCAAATAAATTTGTTAAAAATCAGACAATATGATTCTTCTTCGAGAGCTCTGTGAATGCACACTTATGAAGTTTGCGCGCCAGCGCGGGCTTCTAACGGAAACTTTCCCAGTTTGAAACTTTTTGGCGGTAGCTCCGCCCAGCCGGCCCGGAGGGCATAAAAGGCGCCTCCATGCGCGCCCACCCCATTCCTTTGTTTTCCGCTACTTGGGCAACATCGGAAATACGGCTGGTTGTGTGAGCATAGCATGTCCACAACCAGTTTCAAAGGTGCTTATCCTGCGGTAGCAAGATCCCGGATTGCGACGGTCACTCGAAGTGCCTTCGGTGTCTCGGGGAAGGACACGTCGTCTTGACCTGCCGACACTGCCAGGCCTTCTCATCGAGTACCAGGCGAGCGAGAGCCCGCAGGCTTCAGGCCTACCTGACGGAGCGTGCTCTCTGCCCTCCGGAGATGGCGGCGGCTGTCCCATCTGCCTCCTTCGGGTCCGAGGCGGCTGCCTCGGTCCCCCCGTGTCGACCGCTCACCCGGCCGGGAAGAAGCGTCCACACGAAGGAGAAGAACGCCTCTGTCTCCTCGAAGACTTCGGCGTCGAAGAGGCCCTGCACCGTGACCACCGAAGCGGTCCAGCTGCCTCCACCTCGTAGAGAGCCGATAAGCTCGATGGCGTCGGGCCTCTCCCAGAGGTCGGCCATCTCGAGGACTCCCTCTGATCGGGCTATGGAGATAGCTTTCCGGGTCGAGTGAAGAAGCCCGTAGAGCCCAGACCAGAGGCCTGGTTCCTGTGACTCCGGGCAAGTCTCTGGAGGCCGCAGCCTCGAGACCGCCATCGCAAAGAGGCGCAGGACTCTGGCGTCATCGTCTTCGGTCTCCTGCCCCGACTCGTCGCCTATCCCTGTTCTCGCTGTGGGGACAGGGGTAGAGCACCACGTGTCACCGGAGGATTCGGTACAGACCGTCGTCCGAATCCCACCCGGACAGACCTCGGTCCGACAACTGTTTGTCACCTCGCCGGACAAAGGCAGACAAACCACGAGGCTCGCCCTGGCCCGGCCGAGCGAAACCTCCCTCCTGTGGTGACTGCGGCCCCTTCAACCTCGAGGTCGCCGCCTCAGTCACAGCCTACGGCGAACCAGGACACGGTTCGGCCTTGGTCGGGTGACGAGATGGAAGATGGCGAGGTTCCTTGATCGACAAGATCGGGCTCCATCCTGTCCCTCAACATGGACAGGACCCCTTCCCATACAGGATGCGAAGTGGAACCTTCGTCTTCACCGACCGACAATGCAAGAGCCTTCGGTGAGCAGGTCGGCCGGATGGCAAGGTCTCTGGGGATGCAACCCTACGTCCCCACGAGCCAGCGCCTGCCCGTTTTCAGCAGGGTGCAGGTCGAGGAAGCGGCCCAACCACACCTCCCCATGCTGGAGCCACTGGAAGAGGTGGTTAAGGCTTCGTGGATAACCCCATCGACCATCCCTCCTACGTCCGGGCGTATCGAGGCATGGTACAAGATAGATGAGAGGGGAGAAGAGCTGGCTACATGATCACCCGACTCCCAACTCGATGATCGTCACCTCCTCCCAGTCTTCGGGCCGAGAATCCGCAGCCCCTCAGACCAAGAGGAAAGCGGTTCGACACAGTCGGCCGAAAAATCTACAAGGCCGGACTCTTGCTGACCAAGATGGCCAACTATGGGGCGTGCATGGGAGCTTATCACCAGATCCTGTGGGAAAGGGCTCAACCCTTTTTCCAGGATCTCTCCCAAGAGCAACAAACTGCACTTCTCTCCATCTCCCAAGAGGCGCAGTCGTTGGCACACCACCAAATCTTGATGGCCTGCCATACGGGGGACACCTCAGGGAAGCTGCTGGCCCACGGTGTCGCCATCCGAAGGCACGCGTGGCTGAAGTCTTCTGGTCTCTCTTCAAACTCGGAGAAGACCATCGAGGATCTTCCGTTCGACGCCCAAGGACTGTTCTTTGCGGGCACGGACGATAAACTCAAGGCCACTCACGACTTTAGAGTCCTGACGGCCAAGCTGGATCGGCCCCAGCCACAACCAAAGCCTAGGTACTACCAACGGGCGAAGTTTCAGCCCAGGCAACAGTACCGCCAAGCTCCACGGCCTTACTCGGCCCCTCAGCAGCAGCAGCAGCAACAACAGCCGAGGCAACAACAACAACAGGCCAACCGACCCCGCCAGGGTAACAAATCGAGGCCTCGCCATAACAATGGCAATGGACAGTCCAACCGCCGCGTTTGCGGGCGAAGGGCGACACCGCCTCGTCGCTAGGTACCGCTGCCACCACCATGCCTCCTCCCAGCATTCGACCTCCACCACCTCACCCACCATTCGGAGACCGCCTGGCCCGCTACATCGATGCCTGGCGTCGCATCACCTCAGATGCATGGGTTCTCCGGATTGTCGAAGACGGCTATGCCTTGGAATTCGACGAGCTTCCTCCAACGGGGTTCATCGTCGAGACAGAGCCGTCCAGGGTGATCTTGGAGGAGGTCGACGCATTGCTTCAAAAGGGAGCGATTTCACAGCTCCCCAGAGCAGGAAAGAGGGCATACTTCTCACGGTATTTCACCGTGCGAAGCCAGACGGTTCCCTGCGACCCATCCTGGACCTCAGAGACTTAAACGCGTACGTTTCGCCGAGGAAATTCAGGATGGTGTCAGTGTCGTCCATTCTCCCGCTGCTCCGGAGAGGAGACCACTTCGCCTCGATAGATCTTCGGGATGCGTACTTCCACATCTCGATCAGGCCTGCCCATCGACGCTTCCTCAGCTTCAAGGTGGCAGGAAGGGCGTACCAATTCAACGTCCTTCCCTTCGGCCTCGGGACGGCTCCCCGAACATTCTCAAAGTGCATGTCGGTCGTGGCTGCGCACTTGAGAAGGGAGAAAATCCGGATTTTCCCGTACCTGGACGACTGGCTGCTGGCGGCCCAGTCTCCAGACCTGCTGCACCAACAGGTCTCGACGGCTCTGCAATTACTCTCGTCGTTAGGCCTGCGGCTCAACGAGGAAAAATCCCAGCTCACCCCGTCCCAGTCCATAAAGTTCATCGGGGCGATGTTCGACTCCGTCGATCAGCTCGCCTATCTTCCAGACGTCAGATTCCAGGCGCTTCGACGGGAGGTCAACGCCTGCACCGGGCCCTGCATCTCGGCAAAGCAGATCCAGGTCACGCTCGGCCACATGGCGTCCACGGTGTCAGTCACTCCGCTGGCAAGGCTCCGATTCAGGCCTCTACAGCGCTGGTTTCTCGACCACTTCGATCCGGTCAGAGAACACCACTCAAAGAGACTCTCTCTCCCGAGGACGGTCAAGGACTCCCTCCGATGGTGGACGTCCGAAACCAACGTCTGCAAAGGGGTGCCTTTCCACACGTTGACCCCGTCCATCACGCTGACGACCGCGCCTCGATGCTGGCTTGGGAGGCCATATGAACAACTTGTCGATCAACGGCCAATGGTCGGCGGTGGAGAGGCTCCACCACATCAACTACCTCGAGCTCCTGGCCATAGCCAAGACTCTTCGGGCCTTCGCCCCCCTAGTCAGGGGACACGTAGTACTGGTCAGGACAGACAATATAGTGGCCATGTACTACGTCAACAAGCAGGGCGGAACGGGCTCGAGGAAGCTCCTGGCCCTGGCCCAGAGCCTGTGGGAATGGTGCGTCCTTCATCAAGTGACCCCCAGGGCCATTCATCTCCCGGGAGTCGAGAACGTGGAGGCGGACTCCCTCAGCAGGACCAGCTGGTCGTCCCACGAATGGATGCTGCATCCGGACGAGCTCCACCGTGTCTTTCAACGGTGGGGATTCCCAGGCGCAGATCTCTTCGCATCGCCGGAAAACAGCCAACTGCCAGTTTTCGGTGCCAGGCTTGCCCGGATGCACGCCCGGGGTTGCCTCGGGACGCACTCCTCCTCGACTGGACGAGCGGGGTTCCTCTACCTCTTCCGCCCGTTCCGCTTCTTCTCCGAATCATCGAGAAGATCCAGCTTTCGGGGACCGATTGCATCCTCATCGCCCCCTACTGGCCAAGACAAGTTTGGTTCCCGACCCTGCTCCACCTAGCAGGCCAGAACCACATGCCACTCCCTCACCGGCCAGACCTGCTGACCTGGGAGAAGGGGATGCTCCTCCATCCGGACCTTCCATCCTTGCACTTAACTGCATGGAGGATCCACCGGTGCCAGACGTCTCTCCAGCAGTAGCAGCGATCCTGGCAGCAGCCCACAAGCCGGCCACGTCGGCGTACTCGGCTTGCATCGCCCGCTACGCAAGGTTCCAGTCGTCTCGATCCGCCGCCCGTCTTCCGCTTTCAATCCCGGCGGTACTGGAATTCCTGGCGGAGTTGGTCGACAGAGGTCTCTCCATGTCCTCGGTGAAGACCCACCTGGCGGCACTCACCTGGCAGAATCAGCAGAGGGATGGTCACTCGCTGTTCCAGTTCCCGATGGTCAAGAGATTCCTGAGGGGTGTCAACAACACTCGCCCCGGTGCATCCACCTACACCGGGTTGGAACCTCNACCTGGTGCTGTCCTGCCTGTCATCTCCACCGTTTGAGCCGTTGTCGTCCATCGACCTGCGGCTCCTCTCCTGGAAGGTGGCCTTCCTGGTCGCCATTGCCCCGGGCGCGCAGGCCTTCCGAGCTGGCGGCGCTCGGGTCGACGAGCCCTACTTGCTGTTTTTAGCAGATAGGGCCATCTTGCGGATGGACATCACTTTTTTGCCTAAGGTGGTGTCTCCGTTCCACGTGAACACCGACATTGTGCTCCCGGACATGGGGTCCCCCAACCCGGGGACACGGACTCGGCAGCTCAGAGCTCTCGGCGTCAGGAGAGCCCTCTGGGTCTACAAGGACCGATCGGCGGACTACCGTCGGTCGACTAGACTTTTGTTTCTTACGCCACCGACAAGCTGGGCTTGCCGGTGTCGTCTAAAGACTCTCGGGTGGGTGGCTTCCCTGGTTGACCTGTGCTATCAGATAGCACGTCAACCGTGTCCCCCTAGGGTCGAGGGTCGCTCGACTAGGGCAGTAGCCACGTCGACCGCTTTTCTCCAAGGGATTCCCCTGGACCAAATTTGTAGGGCGGCCATCTGGGCCAACCCCTCCACCTTCACATCACACTACCGGGTAGACACCCTGTTTGGAAGGGAGGCGGCTTTTGGTAGGTCGATTCTTAACCCCAAGGGCCCTCGGGGTGGTGCCGAGTAGGCAGCCCTGTCTCTCACCTCTATGCACAGTTCGGTCGACAGTTACGGTCGGTCGAACTTTTCCCCTTCGGTTGCACTAGCTAACGTTTAAGTGTGTGCCGTGCCCCGGGTAGGGCACAGTCTACCGGATAAGCGCTTTACCCACTTACGGAGTTCAAGTTGCACCAGTTGTGCACTTATATTCTCAGTTGTGCCTATTGCACTCACTGTTATGAGGCCTGTGTGCCTGACATGAATGGTGCTTGTTGCACTTATGCTGTGAGGCCTGTGTGCCTGACATGAATGGTGCTTGTTGCACTGTGTTTACAAGTGGGAGCATGCCTTCCACTCATATTTATATGATTGATATGTTATTTATTCGTGTTGTGGTTGTAATAAACCTGTTCATTTTGTTCATATTTGGCTGGTTTGTTCCCACCTCCTTTACCTTAGCTCGGTAAATCTTCATAAGTGTGCATTCACAGAGCTCTCGAAGAAGAATGGTAGGTTACATACCTGTGACCATCTTTCTTCGAGTGAAGCTCTGTGAATCCACACGAACCCGCCCGGCCGTCCCCACTCTCTCAAACCACCCTTTCCTAGTTGCTAATGTGGCGTAGGAATGGGGTGGGCGCGCATGGGGCGCCTTTTATGCCCCCCGGGCCGGCTGGGCGGAGCTACCGCCAAAAAGTTTCAAACTGGGAAAGTTTCCGTTAGAAGCCCGCTGGCGTATAAACTTCATAAGTGTGGATTCACAGAGCTTCACTCGAAGAAAGATGGTCACAGGTATGTAACCTACCATTTTCTGGGTGTACTAAGCACTCCCCCAACTGTATATAAGAACCAAAAAAAATCTACAACTTTGGATGAAACACTGAAAAAATACAGTGTCATATAAGGATGAAAATGAAAACTAAGAAATATGGCTAAGAACTGAATAGTATACAGTAAGACAACTCTGATTTGTGTCGGGAAGCTAATGCAACTTGTGATATTTCTGGAATCTTTAACACTGATAAAATCTAGATGACTAGGTAAGTGGCTTTCTGCTGTTCCTTATAACTATATCATTACCACTGTATAAGATCATATTTTTTTTAAAAGGGTTCTGGCCCAGTCAATCCATGTAAACAGCAATGTAAAAAAGTGAGTTGAGAGGAATTAAGAAAACCCAGTCTCTTTACAAAGGGCTGTAAAAGAGCTCAAGTTGTGTCAAACCATTTTCATAAACTAAAACTATTCTGCAATATCTGCCATGAATCAAAAGCAGCCTGTTGACTATTTTCAAGAATAAGGTCATGACCACTATCTCATACATGAAATCTCAAGAGATGGAAAGTAGCCAACCTTACAATGTTACTGAATTTGCTTATTAATACATGCAGAATTCTATCCTTTAAATTTTCAGAGACAAAGAAGATAATTTGCAGAGGTTTTTGACAATTTCTATAATTATTTCATTCAATAATGTTATGCTATTGGAATAATTTTCAATAACCTTTTATTAAGTTTCAATTTTGTAGGAGTTAAGTCCTGCTGTGCATAATAGAACTAAGTTCTGACTGTACATATAGAACTGCATTGCAAGACTGAATGAGTTCTAATATAATCACTTGTTTCTGGAGCAGAAATGAAAAAATAGGAATGAAAAAATAAAGTAAAAGATGCAATGTTACATAATATATTACTGTCAACTGAAAATATGACATACATTACCTGAGTAAGACTGGAAAATCCAAGATTCCTGCATCCATTACAAGGTGTCAGTGCTTCCCACAAACCTGTAGGTCCACAACTATTTTCACCTCCATCTTCTTCTTCTTCCTCTTCTTCCTCTTCAGTTGGTGACACATTAGTTGAAGATGGCCTCTGAGTATACAAAAAAGTTGCATTTCCAAAAACCAGCTATGTTGTACATTACAGAATGTATATTGTTTTTCTTAACAGACGACAGTCATTAAAATAGTTTAAAACAGAGCACCTTTATTTATTCATTTATATATTTACATCATTTCTACCCCACCCATATCAGCCCAAGGCAACTCAGGGCGGCGAACAGTTAGCACAATTCGATGCCATATAAATACACATATCAATAGAATAAAAACATTACATTGCAAAATATCCAAAAACATCAAAACATCAAAACAATGAAGAATAAAAATATTTTAAAACTATGTTGTCATATTCAGTCCTTATCCGTTCCATCGTCCTAGTCATTTCTGGGTCATTTTCTAATTCAAGTTTATCAGATTAAGCTGAAGCTCCAAAAGCTTGTTCGAAGAGCCACGTTTTCAGTTTTTTTAGATGTAACACCTAGAATTGCAATGTTGTCACATACCAAACATTTTGAATGGCAGCAGTTTGTGTATTGGATTAGAATACTAGAAAATCAGAGTTTGAATTCCTGTTCCCAGCCATTGAAGCCCATTGGGTAACATGCAAATCACACACTCTCAGGATCTCATCAGACACAGTCTTATCTGCATCTTCTCTCCATTTTCAGGCGCTGTCAAAATGGAGTCCCACAGACGCCATTCCATGACACATTGTTACTTTCAGTGGCTGCTCATGGGAAACCATATTGCCAGCGTGTTAAAATGAAGAGAAGACTCCATTTTCAGTCATTAGGTGCTACTTGATTCCTAACTGTAGAAAACAGAGAGGAGGCAGGGAAACCACAAGAAATGACAGGAAACAATGTGGGATGGCCGCCCATCCAAGATGACGGGGAAAGGGAACGAAATGAGATTTTCTCCGTCTTTCCCCCTGCCTGTCTGATGAAGTCCAAAGGATCAGAAGAAGAAAAGGGCAAACCCTTCTGAGCAAATTCTGCCAAGAAAACCCATTGATAGGTTTGCTTTAGGTAGCCGTAAGTCAGCCATTACTTGAAGGCACACAACATCTGTTAACAAACATTATTTTAAAATTCATTTGAAGTATTTTGGTTTTAAAATGGTCTATAATCTTTAGGTAAAAAAACTTAAAATGTTCTTTAAAAAAATTATTGAAATTTTGTCATATTGAATATAAAGCATCAAAGCAGTAAGAAGGACAAAAAATTAGGTTATAGATTATACAATGAAAGTGGGAGAACATTTATTTGTATAGAAAATAGGAAAGCAGAAAAAAGTGAAAATAATAGTAGGAATAACAAAAAACAAAAAAAAATAAAGGTATATAAAAAGGGGGGAAGAGTTTGTTCACTTCCTTCTAACTTCCGATGGTCCTTAAAAAGTTATGTAAGGTTATATTTCACTTGGTCTACTTCCTCGCAGTCTCCTCTTAGGATTGAGTATCTGCAACAGATGAGGTTGATCTTCATCTGTTTTAAATAGTCTTTTACCAGATCCCAGTTAGTATGTATTTTTAAGGTAATCCTTGGTTAGGTGAGAGCCAGGAAGTAAGCCTATCCATGTACATAATTTCTAACACTTTCTTTAACCAGTCCTCTTTTTTGGGTATATCTTTTAACCTGCAGTTCCTGGCATAAACTATTCTGGCTGCTGTGACCAAAAAGTTAAACAGGATCTCTTTGTTTTTATCTTTTTCTATGTCTAGCATGCCAAGTAGAAAGTATTCAGGCTCTTTTCGAATTTTTCTTGTTAAAATCTCTTGTATGGCTTCATTTATTTCTTTCCAAAACTGTTGCGCTTTTGGGCAGGTCCACCATGAGTAGAAAAAGGTTCCCATCTGTTGTTCACATTTCCAACATTTGTTGGATGCATTTTTTATAACATTTGGCCATTTTGTGTGGTGTAATATATCATCTGTATAGCATTTTAAACCAATTTTCTTTTAAATCATAAGAATAGGTATATTTAAGTCTTTGGTTCCGAGCCTTTTCCCAATGTTTCAGATCAATTTGGGGGCCAATATTTTGGTCCCATTTCACCATACATTCTTTTATTTGTCCTTTTTCTGTTGTCCATGCCAATAGTTTTTTAATATATATCTTGGTAATCAATTTATTTTCTGTCTTCATTATAGCCATTTTTATTAGTGAAGCTTAACTCTTTGTCTTTCCTAAAGAATTTGAGTATCTGTCTATACTGAAACCAATAACAATTTGGAAATTCTGATGCAATGTCTTTTTTGGTTTTTTTAACTCATATTTTCCTTTTTAATAAGTAAGTCTTCATAGGTAGGCCAGGTTTGCCAGCCTAATTCTCTTCTTTGAGAGGCTTCCAATGGTAATAGCCAGAGAGGGGTATGTCTGTAAAGTCTCGATTTCTATCTGTCCCATATTTTTATCAGACCAGCTCTTATAAAATGGTTTGAGAAGTTCCTTTCTATGTTTATTTTGTTATACCATACATAGGAATGCCAGCCCCTTCTTCAATCGGCTCCTAATGTTAAGATATTACGTTTCTTAAGAGTAGTTGAGTTCTTGATCCAAATAAGACCAGATGCTTCGTAATAAGATTTTAAATCGGGTAGGCCAAAGCCACCTCTCCTTTTTTCATCTATCAGGTTTAGTCATTTTTGTTCTTGGTTTTTTGCCCCGCCAGATGAATTTAGATCAGGGGTGGGCAATTACCGGCCCTCCAGGTGTTTTGGACTTCAACTCCCAGAAATCCTAGCCAGTTTACCAGCTGTTAGGATTTCTGGGAGTTGAAGTCCAAAACACCTGGAGGGCCAGTAATTGATTTAGATAAATCTTTATTCCAGATGTTGAATATGTTTACATTCTTAATAATTGGCAATGATTGAAATAGATACAGCATTTTAGGTAGCATATTCATTTTGATGACAGATATCCTTCCTAATAAAGATAATTTCAGATGTTCCCAATTGTCTACATTTTCTTTATTTCATTCCATTTCTGATCAGAATTGTTTCTCATCAATTGGGAGTTTTTTGCTGTTATGGTAAAACCTAAGTACTGTATTTTGTCAACCACCTAAAGTTCCGTTAGTTTGGATAGTTCTTTTTTCTTTTGCGACTTTTTTTTTTAGAATCATAGTTTTTTTCTTATTTAATTTTAAGCCTGCCAATTTGCCATATTCTTCAATTTTGTCTATCCAATTTGTTATATTTTCAAATAGGTTGTTAATAATACAAATTACGTCATCGGCAAAAGGTCTTAGTTTGAATTCATCTTTCTAGATTTTTAGGCCTTTCAGATTTGGATCTTCTCTAATTCCATTTAATAGAATTTCTAAGGTCATAATAAATAATAGTGGAGACAGAGGACATCCCTGTCTTGTTCCTTTGCCTGTTTATTGTCTCTGATCCTTGCAAGTTTATTGTAATAATGCTTCTTGTCTTTCATATAATATATCTATTGCATTTGTAAATTGGTAGCCAAAGTCTAATTCTTTCAATAATAATTTTAGAAAATCCCAATTTAAATTATCAAAAGTCTTTTCTGCGTCCAAGCTTAATAAGGCTAGTTAATCTTGATTATTTTTTTCATAGAATTCTATTACATTTAATATAGTTCTCACATTATCTTTTATATGCCTGTTTGGTAGAAAGGCCGCTTGCTCTTCCTTTATCCAGTCGCTTAAAAAAGACTTTAATTTCTCAGCTAAAATATTCGCAAATATCTTATAATGTATATTAAGCAAAGAAATCGGTCTGTAATTCCTCACATCTTTTGGATCCTGATTTTCCTTTTTAATTTTTGTAATAGTAGCCATTTTTCAGAAACCAGGGTTTTTTTATGGTTTAGTATCACATTCATAATTTTTTGAAGGTGGGGCGTTATTTCTTCTGGCCTGATCTTATACGGCCAAGAAGCCGTCCAGGCCCAGGGCTTTAGTTGCAACCATCTTCTTAATTGCCTTTTTTATTTCATCTTCTGATATCTCTTTATGTAAGCTTTCCGTTGATCAGGGAAAGCTGTTGATCAGTTATTTTCTGGAGATTCTGTTTATTTAGAAAGGATATAATGTCCTCCCTTCTTATTAAGTCTTTGGTGTATAATTTCCTATAATACTTATGAAATTGTTTTAATATGTCATGGTCATTCATATTATGTTTTCCCTCTGCTTCAATTTCCATTATAATTTGTGCTTGTCTTTTTTCCTGATTTTCCTAGATAACCACCAACCTGGTTTGTTTGCATTCTGGAAGTTTTGTTGTTTTATAAATTTTAATTGTTTGGCCATTTGTTCTGTTTCTAGATAGTCTTTTTGGGTTATCCAGAAATTCAGAACTTGTTTCATTTTTTTATCTAAAGGATTCCGTTTTAATTTACCCTCTATTTGTGTTATATGTTGCATTACTTCGTCTAAAACTTAAAATGTTCTTAATGCCATATGCTATGTAGCATCCAGCCAAGATGGAAAGTGAGGGTTTGTCAGTGAGGAGTTGGGTAATTTAATATTTCCTACGGTGGTAACCAAACAGGAAGTTAATGGTCAATCAGAAGGAAGCAAAAATATTGTATTGTATTGTATACCATCTATAAGATTTTATTTAAATTATATTTCAATCCTCACAGTCCACTAGCACATTAATACTTATTTACAGGTTAAATTAACTAAACAATACTCAATGACATATATCCATTTTAAATGCCTCTATATTACCAAATACTACCCCTTGTGTGAACCCTTGGTCCTATCATATTTAAATATAATTTTCCTCAACACATAATGCAGTTATTCAAACTCTCAGTTGCTATTGTCCTCTCCAAACTCCAGTGGCCTCCTGACCCTCAATCCACAATGCTCTAAATTGTGCCTGCCCCTCATGTTCTCTCCATCAGTCTTTATCCATTTGCAAATGTAAACTCCCTGCAAATAATAATAATCATCATAATCTTTATTTATATCCCCCCAAAAGGGTCTCGAGCAGTTTACAAACTGTGCAACAACTGCCCCACAATTGTTTTTTTTAATAAATATTTTTTATTAAACAGTTTTCATTTTTCAAAACATACATGATAACAATGGGGAATAATTAGGTATGGGTAAGGAAGGGAAGGGAAAAAGGGGTCAAATGGGAAAAAGGGATATGTTGACTTCCATTCTCATTTCACGCTATTTATATATTTTATTACAATAATCAATATTTTATTCGAGGCATCCCCGATGCTCTTAATCTTCCTAATCTATTACTGACAGTGTTCCTTTCTTATTATATATTCTTCACATATTCATCAATCAAAGTCCAATCTGTCTTTATAATGCCTTTGCCATTATTCTGTCTCAACCAATACGTGAATTCATCCATATCTTTTATTTCAATTATTTTACATATCCACTGCTCCTTTGTGGGTATGAGGTTTTGCTTCCAGATCTTTGCAAACTCTATCCTTGCTGCGGTTGTCAGGAACACGAAGAGTTTTTCTATGTTATCATTTACAAAAGTGTCGTCTTCAATCAGGCCAAATAAATATAATTCTGGCCTCATCTTAAATTCAATTTTCAATATTTTTTTTACATTCATCATGTATCATTTGCCAGTATTCTTTTGTTTTAGAACATGTCCGCCACGTATGGAAGAAAGTACCCTCCTGCTTCTTACACTTCCAGCACTTATTCTCTACATTTTTGTACATTAAGTTCAATTTTGGGGGGGTAATGTACTTCAGCCAGTTCTCCTTTAAGTCAGTCGCATAAGTAATTTTCAGGTGTTTGCACCAAATTTTTTCCCATTCCTTGAATTGGATTGGCCTCCCAATATTTTGTGCCCACTTAACCATTGATTGCTTAATTACATCCGTCTCCGTCGCCCAATTCAACAACATGGAGTAGGTTTTTTATATCTTCTTTTCCATTCTCAATATTAAATCCCAGGGTCCATCAGTATCACTAAACCCTTTAGTCCTATCAATATTAAACCATTCTCTGATCTGGAAGTAGTGGAGCCATCTTACATTACTAAATTTCCTTGCGATTTCCTCTTGGGTTTTTAGTACAAAAGTTCCTTCTTTTTTCATTATAATATCTTTATACTTTGGCCATTCCGTCCATCCCAGCAGTCGTCTCTGGTTTGCTTCTAAGGGTGACAACCATGTCGGAGCCTTGACATACATATGATCTTTGTATTTATTCCAAACTTTTATCAGGGAGGAGCGGATAAAATGGTTTACAGTTCTTCTCCTTTTGGGTTCCTCCATACCATAGGTAGGAGTGCCATCCCTTTCGTAAATCAAAGACTTCTAAAATTAGAATTTTACTTTTGGTTAATAATATCCAATCCTTGATCCATGATAGTGCACAGGCTTCATAGTAAAGCTTCAGATCTGGTAGGGCAAAGCCTCCCTTTTCTTTTTGCATAATCATTACATTATAATTTATTCTCGGTTTCTTGCCTTTCCAAACAAAGCTCATTATGTCCTTTTTCCACTTTTTAATAACATCCCCACAATTGTTGATAACTCCATTCACGAATACAAAAATTATGTATCACAGACACAAAACCATATTATATTAGTTCAAAGTTTATATTACCTCATAAGTTCTTTCCCTCCAGAATGGCTTCTTTCATTATTTAACTGTATAAAATAATTTGAGCTTCAATTTACATTTATTTGCCCTCCATTCTTTTTTTTTAAGTTTCTATTTCAGATAGTACAGTTTTTTAAACTGTAGAGTCCTTTGCTTTAGCAAAATACAAATGTTTTGTGTGTGTGTGTAATACCAGGCTACTGACCAAGATTGGATCTACAATTCTATTCTCACTTAAATAAGTTTGACATGCTTCAATATGTGACTCCGTGCTAAAATTCACATTTTAAAATGCTTGCTTATCTGCTTTGCATTGGTAAATTCATTTTTGAAACATTGTAATGTGTTACTAGATTAAATTATTTTGACAGTGAAGTGGTACTACTTATATGTTGCTATAGAAACGAGCAATCTTGCACAAATTACTAGAATGACAGGGTGATCTTTGCAGGGCCTAGAGTTTGAAGGATGTAACACATTGTTCATAGAATAATAAAGAAGTACATTCAGATTATAAATCCTTGCTGCCTAGAGGTGCATGCCAGATTGAGAATCTACATTTTTATGGCAAGATATAGTCTAACTCAATATTAGAAGACATTTGAAACACTATGCAAAGTGCATACAAAGCACTAATCAAACTGGTGGATATACTATTTTTTTCTCCTACCGCAGTATGCTTCTTCTTAAATCCTAAGGATGCCTTCCTGTTGAATCAACCTCTAACACCTAGTTCTTATTTATCCTATGCTTAGAATTAAAATATGTGGTACTTTCAAAACACCTAACTAATAAGGGCATAGATGTATATTTTGAAACACCGAATTGATAAGAGCATGGATATGTGAGAAAATCACAGCATATATGCAAACAACAAATCCATATTGTTTCATGTACTTGATTTATCTGAAGGAGGCCAACCTTCAAATCTCCATTAAAAAGTTTCCCACATACCAGCCCAAAATATGGCACAGGTTTGTTGTGTGCTAGCAAACAGTTCAGGGTTGCTCCCATCATTCCCCCCCCCCCCCCAGTAATTTAGGGCCCTTCTACACAGTACCTAAAATGCAGAAGTTACCAGGTTAAAGGGGAGAGGGCTAAAGGACGCTAGCAGTAAATCTACACTCATTCACATTAACAGAGGAAAAACACGTGATATAAGGTCTCCTTATATCCTGATTTTGGCCAGAATATGTACATATTCACATGACTGTATGTCATACAAAATATGTGATTTCCTTCCTTCCCTCTGTCTGCTTTTAAAAAGGTTAAAAGCTGATCAGCTGATTGGGCTGTCAAACAGACACACAGCTGGTTTAAAGGAAGCACAAATGGTGAGCAATTAGAACTCTCTGAAACTCTTTATGTCACAGTTTATAACATCAAACAGAGCTTGCATTAAGAATTGTGGGAAGTGTGAGATAAAGAATGTGCTTGTATGAGCGTTCAGATGTCTGCATGTGTACATATGAAGTCCAGTGCATAATGGAGAGATTAAAAAAAACATCCTTCCATCAGATGTCCCCCATCCACTCTCCATCTTGTTTCAATACAGAGGTGGGTGATCCAATCCCGGGACTAACAGGTCTGTGTGGGAACCTGCAATAAGGTCCTGGGATTTTTACCCACCATTTTAAACCTGGATCTTGGTGCTGTCTGGAAATGCCCAGTGTCTATGGGTGCATATACACCAGGCAGTTAAGGTTGGTGTAAATAAGGTCAACCTCTCTCACTCTTCTTTTCTCCTCTGTCCAGCAACCCATTCCTATCTGCCCTTTTCATCTCATTCCATACTCTTCCTAATAATAAACCCCTCATAATTTCAGCCAATTGATATCTATAGGCACATATGCAGCCAGTGTCAATCATTCCACACTTGGCAATCATTCCACACACACGCACGTGCACACACACCACTAGAATAACTAATATTAAAAATCCAACACTAACATGTGTTACATTACTTCACCCCTTCTGTTAAAATACAAAGCATTAGCAGTGCCATATTCTCAGACATAACCCACTTTAGCGGGGTTGATTCCCAGGTGAGTGGATGAAGGCCTTTAGGCTGAAGGCTAAAACTTCTAAATTTTAATGAATTTTTCAAAGTAACTGTAATTTTCTGCATTTAAAAAAATCAATACTCTATTCAGTTTCATTGCAGGCAGTTGTTAAAATGTATTCTGTATTTTAGACAGCCAAACTTCATAATCACTGAAGATGTCACTCTGATTTAAAAAGTTAAGAAGGAATCCAACTTACTATGTGTGGAATTATCTATAGTTGACATAGAGAAGTTCTCTAGGGAAAGTTAATTTATACATATTAAGCATGCAGTGGTTAAGCATGACACATTGAGGTATCAGAAAAATGCCTGGAAGCGTGATGAGAAAGCTTTGTTCCCTTTGATAAAACTAAAAGCGATGCTTAATTATAAAGCTAATTCTTCTTCGAGGGCTCTGTGAATGCACACTTATGAAGTTTGCGCGCGGGCTTCCAACGGAAACTTCCCAGTTTGAAAAGTTTTGGCGGTAGCTCTGCCCAGCCGGCCCGGAGGGCATAAAAGGCGCCTCCATGCGCGCCCACCCCATTCCTTTGTTTTCCGCCACTTGGGCAACATCGGAAATATGGCTGGTTGTGTGAGCATACATGTCCACAACCAGTTTCAAAAAGTCTTCATCCTGCGGTAGCAAGATCCCGGATTGCGACGGTCACTCGAAGTGCCTTCGGTGTCTCGGAGAGGGCACGTTGTTCCTGTCTGCCGACACTGCCAGGCCTTCTCGTCGCACACCAGAAGCGAGAGCCCGCCCCAGGCTTCAGGCCTACCTGACGGAGCATGCTCTCTACCCTCCAGAGATGGAGACGGCTGTCCCATCTACCTCCTTGGGGTCCGGGGTGGCTGCTCCGGCCCCTACCGTATCGACCGCTCACCCGGCTGGGAAGAAGCGTCTACGGAAGGAGAAGAACACGAAGTCTGTCTCCTCGAAGACTTCGGTGTCGAAGAGGCCCTGCACCGTGACGACAGAGACGGTTCAGCTGCCTCCACCTCGCCGGTTGTCGAAGAGCTCGATGGCGTCGGGCCTCTCGCAGAGGTCGGCCATCTCGAGGACTCCTCTCCAATAGAGCTATGGAAATAGCGTTCCGGAGGTCGAGCGAGGAAGCCCGTAGAGCCCAGACCAGAGGCCTGGTTCCTGTGACTCCGGGCAAGTCTCTGGAGGCCGGAGCCTCGAGACCCCCTTCTCCGAAGAGGCGCAGGACTCTGACGTCATCTTCATCTGTGTCGTGCCCTGATCCTCCGCCCGCCCCTGTTCTCGCTGTGGAGACAGGGGCAGAGCAACACATCTCGCCGGGAGACTCGGTCCAGACCGTTGTCAGAGTCCCCTTGGCTCAGCCCTCGGTCCGACAACTCTTTGTGACGTCGCCATGGCCCCGGCAACACGAAGCCCTCTCCCTGGATCGACGGTGGTGACCGTGGTGCCATCTACATCGAGAGCGCCGCCACCGTCACAACTTCCGGTGGCACCGGAAGTGGTTCGACCATGGTCGGGAGATGAGGCCGAGGAAGGCGAGGCCCCTCGATCGGTGAGGTCGGGGTCCATCTTGTCCCTCAACATGGACCGAACACCTTCCCACAGAGGCTGTGAGATGGAGCCTTCCTCGTCGCCGACAGACTCCGCGAGAGCCTTCGGCGAGCAAGTGGGCCGGATGGCAAGGGCTCTGGGCATGCAGACGTATGTCCCAACAAGATCCAGTGCCTGCCCCGTCTTCAGCAGGGTGCAGTTCGAGAACGCGGCCCAGCCACATCTTCCCATGCTGGAACCCCTGGAAGAGGTGGTGAAAGCGTCGTGGAAGACCCCGTCGACCATCCCACCCACGTCAGGGCGTATCGAGGCGTGGTATAAGATCGACGAGAGGGAGAAGGAATGGCTGCACGATCATCCGACACCCAACTCGATGATCGTCACCTCCTCCCAGTCTTCAGGCAGAGAGTCCACAGCCCCCTCTGACCAGGAAGGGAAGAGGTTCGACACGGTCGGTAGGAAAATCTACCGAGCCGGGCTCCTGCAGACTAAGATGGCGAACTACGGGCGTGCATGGGAGCCTATCATCAGATCCTGTGGGAAAGGGCCCAACCCTTTTTCCAGGATCTCTCCCAAGAGCAACAGACTGCACTGGCCTCCATCTTGCAGAAGGCGGAGGCGCTGGCACACCAACAAATCCTGATGGCCCGCCACACCGGGGACACATCGGGAAAGCTGCTGGCCCACGGTGTCGCCATCCGCAGGCACGCGTGGCTGAAGTCGTCGGGGTTGTCCTCCAACTCCAAGAAAACCATCGAGGACTTGCCGTTCGATGCCCAGGGACTGTTCTTTGCGGGCACAGACGACAAGTTGAAGGCCACTCACGACTTCAGAGTCCTGACGGCCAAGTTGGATCGACCACCGGCGCAACCCAGGACCTGGTACTACCAGCGGGCAAAGTTCCAGCCCAGGTCTCAGTACAGCCAATCCCCAAGGCCATACTCGGCTCCACAGCAACACCAACAGCAGCAGCCGAGACAACAGCAGCAGCAACAGACCAACCGACCTCGCCATGGCAACAAGTCGAGGCCACGCCAAAACAACGGCAATGGACAATCGAATCACCGTGTTTGACAGGGCGAGGGACGACACCGCCTCCTCGCTAGGTACCACTGCCACCACCATGCCTCCCCCCAGCCCTCGACCTCCACCATCTCACCCGCCGTTCGGAGACCGCCTGGCCCTCTACATCGGTGCTTGGCAACGCATCACCTCAGATGCATGGGTGCTCCGGATTGTCGAAGACGGCTATGCCTTGGAATTCGACGAGCTCCCGCCAACGGGGTTCATCGTCGAGACGGAGCCGTCCGAGGTGATCTTGGAAGAGGTCGACAGCTTGCTTCAAAGGGGCGATGATATCACAGCTCCTTTTGAAGCAAGCTGTCGACCTCTTCCAAGATCACTCGGACGGCTCCGTCTCGACGATGAACCCCGCTGGCGGGAGCTCGTCCAAGGCATAGCCGTCTTCAACAATCGAGCACCCATGCATCTGAGGTGATGCGCTGCTACACCGATGTAGAGGGCCAGGCGGTCTCCGAACGGCGGGTGAGATGGTGGAGGTCGAGGGGCTGGGGGAGGCATGGTGGTGGCAGTGGTACCTAGCGAGGAGGCGGTGCACAGCAAGGAAAGAGAGGCATTCTTCTCACGGTACTTCACCGTAGCGAAGCCAGACGGTTCCCTGCGACCCATCCTGGACCTCCGAGACTTAAACGGGTACGTTTCACCGAGGAAATTCAGGATGGTGTCAGTGTCGTCCATCCTCCCACTTCTCCGGTCAGGCGACCACTTCGCCTCGATCGACCTCCGAGACGCATACTTCCACGTCTCCATCAGACCTGCTCACCGACGCTTCCTGAGCTTCAAGGTGGCAGGAAGGGCGTACCAGTTCAACGTCCTTCCCTTCGGCCTCGGTACGGCTCCCCGAACATTCTCCAAGTGCATGTCGGTCGTGGCTGCGCACTTGAGAAGGGAGAAAATCCGGATTTTCCCTTACCTAGACGACTGGCTGCTGGCGGCTCAGTCTCCGGAACTGTTACAACAACAGGTCGCGGCGACACTGCGATTGCTCTCTTCGTTAGGCCTACGTCTCAACGAGGAGAAGTCCCAACTTGTCCCGTCCAGGACCATAAAGTTCATCGGGACAATGTTCGACTCCGTCGATCAGCTCGCCTATCTGCCAGAGGTCAGATTTCAAGCACTTCGACATGAGGTAAACAACTGCACCCGGCCTTGCATCACGGCGAAGCAGATCCAAGTCACGCTGGGCCACATGGCATCCACGGTGGCCGTCACTCCGCTGGCGAGGCTACACTTCAGACCGCTGCAGCGTTGGTTTCTCGACCACTTCGACCCGGTCAGAGAACACCACTCAAAGAAGCTCTCCCTCCCGGTGGAGGTCAAGAACTCCCTCCGGTGGTGGACTGCCAGGGCCAACGTGTGCAAGGGAGTACCGTTCCACACGGTGACCCCATCCATCACGGTGACGACCGATGCATCGCTGCTCGCCTGGGGAGGTCACGCAAACAACCTGTCGATCAACGGCCAATGGTCAGCGGTGGAGAGGCTTCACCACATCAACTACCTCGAGCTCCTGGCCATAGCCAAGACTCTCCAGGCCTTCGCCCCCCTCGTCAGGGGACAAGTAGTACTGGTCAGGACAGACAACATAGTGGCCATGTACTACGTCAACAAGCAGGGCGGAACGGGCTCGAGGAAATTCCTGGCCCTAACCCAGAGCCTGTGGGAGTGGTGCATCCGTCACCAGGTGACCCCCAGAGCCGTTCATCTCCCGGGAGCCGAGAACTTGGAGGCGGACTCGCTCAGCAGAACGAGCTGGTCGTCCCACGAATGGATGCTGCATCCGGAGGAGCTCCACCGTGTCTTCCAGCGGTGGGGATTCCCAGACGCAGATCTCTTCGCATCGCCGGAAAACAGCCAGCTGCCAATTTTTTGTGCCCGGCTTTCCCCGGATGCTCACCGGGGATGCCTCGGGGACGCACTCCTGCTCGATTGGACAACGGGATTCTTCTACCTCTTCCCGCCGTTCCCGCTTCTTCTCCACATCATCGAGAAGATCCAGCTATCGGGGACCGACTGCATCCTCATCGCTCCCTACTGGCCGAGGCAGGTCTGGTTCCCGACCCTGCTCCACTTGGCCGACGGCAATTACATGCCTCTCCCTCACCGACCAGATCTTCTGACTCGGGAGAAGGGGTTGCTCCTGCATCCGGACCTGCCATCCCTGCACTTGACTGCATGGAGGATCTCCCGGTGCCGGACGTCTCACCGGCCGTAGCAGCAATCCTGGCGGCAGCCCACAAACCGGTGACGTCAAAGGCGTATTCGGCTTGCATCGCCCTCTTCGCCAGGTTCCAGGCCAACCGTTCCAGCGCTGTCTTCCCGCTCTCGATTCCGGCGGTCCTTGACTTCCTGGCCGGTTTGGTCGACAGGGGGCTGTCCACGTCCTCGGTGAAGACCCACCTGGTGGCCCTCACCTGGCAGAATCAGCAAAGGGGTGGCCCTTCACTGTTCCAGTACCCGATGGTCAAGAGATTCCTGAGAGGGGTCAACAACACCCGTCCCCTGGTGCACCCACCGACACCGGGTTGGAGCCTTGACCTGGTGCTGTCCTGCCTGGCGGCCCCACCGTTCGAGCCGTTGTCGTCCATCGACCTATGTCTCCTCTCCTGGAAGGTGGCGTTCCTGGTCGCCATTGCTTCGGCATGTCGGCCCTCCGAGCTGGCGGCGCTCTGTGTGGACGAGCCCTACCTGCTGTTCCTAGTGGACAGGGCCATCTTGCGAACGGACATCACCTTCCTGCCGAAGGTGGTATCCCCATTTCATGTCAACACTGACATTGTATTCCCAGACCTGGAGTCCTCTCCGTCCGGGGACGGTGAGTCGACACTCAGAGCCCTCGATGTCAAAAGAGCCCTCTGGGTCTACAAGGGCAGGTCGGCAGACTACCGACGGTCGACTAGACTTTTCGTCTCCTACGCCACCGACAAGCTAGGCTTGCCGGTGTCGTCCCAGAGACTGTCTAATTGGGTGGCGTCCCTGGTTGAGCTGTGCTATCAGATAGCCCGTCAACCGTGTCCCCCTAGGGTCAGGAGCCGCTCAACTAGAGCGGTGGCCACGTCGACGGCTTTCCTCCAGGGGATCCCCTTGGACTTGATTTGTAGGGTGGCCATCTGGGCCAACCCCTCCACCTTCACATCCCATTACCGTGTAGACACCTTGTTTGGGAGGGAGGCGGCTTTTGGTCGAGCGATCCTCACTCCCAAGGGCCTCCAGGGATAGTGTCTAACAGGCTACCCTGTTCTCCCCTCTTTACACTGTTCAATCGACGGCTTTTAAGTCGATCAAAGCCTCACTACCTTGTAGGAGGAATAAGTGTTTGCCGTGCCCCGAGTCTCGGGGCACAGTCTACCGGTTAAAGCGCTTATTTAGAATCCTATGGTTCTATGTCGCACCTGTTGTGCACTTACTGTTGTGAGGCCTGCGTGCCTGACATGAATGGTGCTTGTTGCACTTTATACTGCGAGGCCTGCGTGCCTGACATGAATGGTGCTTGTTGCACTATGTTTATAAGTGGGAGCATGTCTTCCACTCTTATTTATTACTTTGTTGATTATGTTATTTATACATATTGCTGGTTGCAATAAACCTGTTCGGTTTTTATATAAAAAATTGGCTGGTTTGTTCCCACCTCCTTTACCTCAGCTCGGTAAGTTTTCATAAGTGTGCATTCACAGAGCCCTCGAAGAAGAATGGTAGGTTACATACCTGTGACCATCTTTCTTCGAGTGGAGCTCTGAATCCACACGAACCCGCCCGGCCGTCCCCTCTATCTCAAACCACCCTTTCCTAGTTGCATTTGTGGCGTAGGAATGGGGTGGGCACGCATGGAGGCGCCTTTTATGCCCTCCGGGCCGGCTGGGCGGAGCTACCGCCAAAACTTTTCAAACTGGGAAGTTTCCGTTGGAAGTCCGCGCTGGTGCGCAAACTTCATAAGTGTGGATTCACAGAGCTCCACTCGAAGAAAGATGGTCACAGGTATGTAACCTACCATTAATTTTTTTTTAAAAAAAAGAACCTATACATTTAAGAGAGTAGAAACACATTTAAAGGTAGCAGCTATGTTGGCTACGCAACAAAATACAACAAAATACAAAATATATTTTCTGCATTTTGGTTGGCCAATAAGGCTATCTTTTTTCCTATTTTGTTGTATTTTCATGAGATGGAGAGTAAATTTTAATTTTCTCCCACCACCACCCACACTATTGGACTTAGGCTAGGTGAAAAAATATGAAAACACACAGGAACATGAGGATTTGGAAGGTTAAATTGTCAGCTCTCTCTGGTCCTGGTCCTGATGCTGCTCAGTCTTGTTTCATGGCTATGTGTTTTTTTAAAATGCATCTTAAATCCGTTCATGCTATTCACATCCCATTACATACGGCACTTTATGTGTTGACTTTAAAAGATCACATTAACCCACATGGGAAAAATTCTCCTAACAAGCATACACTATATGCTCATACCACAGCAGAAATGCAGGATAATGCAATCCAAATTTATGTGTTTATATTATGATCTTGTATTCATTTGCTGTGAAATAACTCCTGCTATATATAGTGAAGTGCATTCTTAGGATACAAAGAGCTGTTATTTGTTCCCCTTGGAAGGGGAAAGCTAGAATCAGTTTTAAAACATTGTTTAATGAAGAGCAAAGACGAACTGAAGCACAGAAGGGAAATGACAATGTCATCAACTCCAGCTTTCATAGTAGGCACTAGGCACCTCTGTCTTAGAAAGAGTGAGAAGTCTGTCTTTCAGCTACAATCAACCTTTGAAAGACAGACGATGTTAAGTAAAGAGTAGTTAAAATATGCTATGTTAAATTAACACAGCATACAACTCTTTTTAAATTCACAAACATGCACATTCCTGATCAAATTTAGCACTATCACATTAGTGGTGAAAATGTAACTATTTTGGACACCATGATTGAAAGATATTGGCAAGCTGGAACATGGATAGATGAAAGGCCCAAATGATGAAAGTTCTGGAAACTATACCCTATGAGGAACAGTTAAGGAGCGTGGGGATGCTTAACTTGAAGAAGAGAAAGCACATAGGGACATAAGAACCATGTTTAAATATTTGAAAGGATTTCATATTGAAGACATGGAGCAATGGATTCAAATTAGGGGAAAAGAGATTCTCTCTAAAAATTAGGAAGAAGTCCTGAAGATAAGAGCAAGAAAATATGCTGCTTTGAATGTAGTAAAATTTTATTCTCTAGAGGTCTTTAAACAGAGGCTGCCTATCTGTTAGGAGTGATTTTATTGTGTATTCTTGCATGGCAGGGAGTTGGGCTGGATGGCCTTTGCAGTCACTTCCGACTCTATGATTTTATGATATCTGTCAGCAAGACTGAGTAATTGCTTGCTAGAAATATTGCAGCTGTTCTAATAACATACTTCATATGGTGAGACAGCTACGCAGTCTGGCTTCTATCTCTTAGACTGATTTGTATCTCTCCTAGCTTAATCTGCTGACATGTTCGGTCCAATCAAAATAGAGGCATTTCGTGTACTCCATTTATATACATATACATAGATTATCTCCCTCCCTCCTCTCTAATCAGATTTTTGAAAGTGACATAAACACACCTTCCATCATATTACATTTGGCTACTGGTTACATTAGGCATTTCTCTCAGGACTGCACTTGCCATGAGTTTATCACTGGTAAAGTAGAATTGCTAATGTTCTCATATATTTGTTTACACCTGTATTGATGTTTTGCTTGAAACTTAGCTTACTATATGCTTTTGGTAACATACACACATTCTCTAATACATAGAGCATTCTCCATCATAATGTATATACTTTACATGTCTTTTGAGCTGCTTACCTACATTTCCAGGCCTCAAAAGTTCACATCCAGATCAGCATAGTCTGTAACAGTGGTGGTGAGAATCATGCAACTCTGCAGACATTATTAGATTATAGCTCCCAGCAGTCTGCATCATTTGCTCAGTTGGCTAGGGCCACTGGGAGCTGAAGTCCAACAACATATGGACAGTCAAATGATTCCCACTCCAGTGGCAACTTATTATCCCTACAAGATCCTGACCTAAGTAAGAAGAGACAACTTGGGGGGCAAAGACAAAGAATTGCCGCTACTGCTGCAGTTACTACACCTAGTACAATAATGCTGCATGTAAATTTTCCCCTTGTGTGAGTTTATTAAGAGAAGGAATGATGTTTTTAGAGTTAATAGATAGTCTGCACTCTGCTCATACTTCAAAGTAAGCAAACCCAGGACCAGTTGAGACTTCAAGTGAGCACCACATCACTTTACAGTTCTGCTCCCTTGGGGGGGTGGGGGGGGTGGCTATCCTGCTGATTGTCTGCATGTCATCTGACAGTAATACACTCCTCAGCTTTTCTTCTCTATTTAAACTCTTGTTTTCAATGGCTGTGCACACAAAGGATTGTACAACCACATAAAATGGAAAATTGGTACCCTTCCTTTGCTCTCCCCAGCTGTCACCACTCTGTAGCTATTTCTCACCCAATCCTGCAATGTGGCGGTCAGGAGGAAGATTGTGTGTGTACACTAAGGGACAGACTTGTGATATCACTTTGTATGTGTGATGGAATAGGGGAGGGGAAGGAGATCAAGAATCTGTTTTTAAGTTGCATGTTATCATTTGTTTTTATTACTGCATGTATTTTCAATCCTTCAATGATGAAGTTTAACCAAAAGGGAATAAAGGTAAGCCTTGCAATTCTAGTTTCTTAAATATATAAAGTTGTAGTTATGATGTTCTTTCACCAGATAGTCCATGAATACTAGTCATAGAAATAATTGCAGAATTCAAATATCACAAACTCTCAGTTAACCAACACTCATAGGAATCGATCAATGCCAAATGTAGTTTCTGGTTGCTTGAGAGTTACTATTAAGATAAGCCTAACACTATACGGCATACTATATCATACCATAAACTCTGCATTGACTTATATTAATAACTAGCTTGGGGACCTGGCGGTGCCCGGGTCATTTGAGAAGTGCAGCAGGATGTAGAGTGGGTCATGGGGGCTCTGTGTGGCAAGTTTGATCTTGATCCATCATTATTGGGAGTTGCAGTGGTATCATGAAATTACTGAAGGTAGTGGAAGTCCCATTATCTCTGGTCCATCCTCCCCCAAAGTGTAGTAGGATGTAGATTGGGTCATGGGGGCTCTGTGTGCTAAGTTTGGTCTGTATTGGTGAATGGATGAGGGTTGCATTGTTTTGAGGAAGTGAGTGAAGGTCCACCCTCCTCCGATCTGCACCAGGATGTAGAGTGGGTCATGAGGGCTCTGTGTGGCAGGTTTCGTGTTGATCAGTCATTGGATTAGGTTTGTAGCAGTCTTGGAAAGTGAGGGAAGGTACTGCAAGTCCCATCATCCATGTTCTGGCCACATCCAAACTTCAGTAGTATGTAGAGTGGGTCACTGAGGCTCTGTGTGCCAAGTGTGGTCTTTATCAGTGTTTGTTGGGGGCCACAGTGGTCTGTGGGAACAGAGGGGTGTGAAAGTACTACAAATCCCATCATCCATTGTCAGTCCTCCCCCAAACCTCACCAGGACGTGAAGGCAGTCATGGGGGTTATGTATGGCAAGTTTGGTCTCGATCAGTGATTGGATGAGGGTTGCAGCAGACTTGGGAAGTGAGTAGAGGTACTTCAAGTCCCATCATCCATGGTCCTGTGAAAGTGGCTGCCACATATCCGCCCTTCCGCCCTCCGCACACACATACATACATACATACAAACATTCCGCTTTATAAAGGTATACAGATATACAGATACTGAAATACCATAATTAAGAACACATAAAGACACATAAAAAAGAAATTTAACTTATTGTAACACAGTGTTATGTGCAGACAAATGTCAGCATACTGGAAGAAGCAAAGACCACCAGCATTGAAGCGATGCTCCTACGCCATCCACTCCGCTGGACTGGCCACATTGTCCGAATGTCCAATCAGATTTTCCCAAAGCAGTTACTATACTTCCAACTCAAGAATGGGAAACATAATGTTGGTGGACAGGAAAAGAGATGGTCTTAAAACCAACCTTAAAAACTGTGATGTAGACACAGAGAAATGGGAAGCCCTAGCCCTTGAGTGCTCTAACTGAAGGTCAGCTGTGAGCAGCAGTGCTGCAGAATTTGAAGAGGCACGAATGGAGGGTGAAAGGGAGAAATGTGCGAAGAGGAAGGCACATCAAGCCAACCTTGATCGGGACCGCCTTCCACCTGGAAACCAATGTCCTCACTTCAGGAGAACATGCGGATCAAAATAGGCCTCCATAGCCACCGATGAACTCTCCACCAAGACACTACACTTAGAGGACCATCATCCTTGGGCTACGAGGGATCACCTAAGTAAGTAAAGTATATTATATATGTACTTTAAATTTTATTTAAAGTAATATTTTCTTCAATTTTTTGCTGTTACTTGAGAGTTCTGGTTAAACTGAAAGTATACTGTACAATATATTTAAGGCCAAATTAGCTAAAATTCAGACCCTAACCACCACCAGCGCACACTCCCCACTTTGCTTTATATACAATGAAAAAAAGGTGGATATGTAGGTGGCAAATGTTATGAAGTATAGTATAAAAAATACCTAATGCAGAAGAAGAGAATTAGCATAAAAGTACAGAAGAGCATAATAAGTGAGTAGGCAGCAGTCACCATATTATCAACTTCTTGCCAACACCTCTTGGTTTTAAAATACATGCTTTTTAGAGAAAAATGCTAACTGCCAAGTGTAGTCAATTCCTTCTTTATGCTGCCCTTACCCCAGTGGCTCTGAGGAGAAAAATCTCAATGAGAAAAAAACCCTAAAGAAACTACTCACTCATTTTGCAGTTATTTGCAGCTACAGTCCAAGGGTGAATAAGCAGAAATAAAAAGCATTATCTGTTTCACTAATTACAGTCAGAATGGATTGCTATAATGACTTTTTCCATGGTTTTGCCTCTGAAGGTGGATTATAAACTTCATATCTATAGAACAGAGCTGTACTCAGCTGCTTATGGAGACCAGGCAATCCGTGTGTATTTCGCCAATTATGTATGCAATGCACTTGATCGCTAGCACTCACATCAAGCTGCCAGACCATTCAGATTGACTGAATCCAGTTCTGTGAGGGCCTGAAGGTAAGATCTGTAAATTACCGTAAATAACTATTTATTTAGATTGATTTTCTCAGGCTATCAAACTAACTTTCAAAATTGTCCCTGCTTTTTTTTAACTTACCAATTATTTCCAATGGCATTATTTTGTGATGATATCACTTTGTAAGAAGTTGCAGTACGTTAGAAGTTACACTACGTTAGAAGTGGAAAAAGATAGCCCTCACTATAGGAACCAATGATTGTCTAATTGCAATATTACATCAAGAAGTTGAAAACTACAGTACAGTCACAGCCTAAAGCAGTAGTTCTCAACCTGGGGGTCCCCAGATGTTTTGGCCTTCAACTTCCAGAAATCCTAACAGCTGGTAAACTACCAGGGATTTCTGGGAGTTGTAGGCCAAAACACCTGGGGACCCACAGGTTGAGAACCACTGGCCTAAAGGCATTGATCACTAAATTGACAAGCCTTCCAACCATCAACATTCTATTTCAGATACATTTATTTGCCTTTGTGCAAAAATCTGAATTGTACACAATGAACACTAAATGTTTACAGAGTTGAGTCAAATTTAATTATGTAGATATTAAGTTAGCTGAGTTTTACTCAAATTTTAAGTAGGAAAGAATCAGATTCAGCAAACAGCAATCTGTGTACAACTGTCTGGCGTGCATATGCACACAATTCACTTGTTAACTTACGGCAGCTAATAAATTTCATAAATTTTCTCAGGCAATAAATATGAAGAGGTAGTTTTGCCAGTTCCTTTTTCTAAAATATAGCTTACTGTATGTGGCATTTATTGGCCATCTCCCATCCATGTACTAACCATAGCCGACCCTATTTAGTTTCCAATATGACTTTAAAAGGACTTGAAGTTGGAATTTAGACAAGAAATGAAGAAGTGGAAATTGTTGCCTCATATGTCAACAGACTTGAAGCAGATAATCTAAAACCTGCATACTTTTGAGAAAGAAACTGAAAAAGTGGGCAGAGATCACGAAAGAGCTTTGGATGCTGTCACTTTACTAGAGATGGCAGCCAAGGAGGCCTATCTAATGTTCAAAGAGATTTAAAATGAAACAAATGAGCATATCAGAGGAAAAATGATTGAGGATTTAGAAATATTCTTGGAGGAGCAAACTGGAGAATTGGAACAGGAGGTACAGTCTACAGAGTGAATTCACTGATTGTAAAATAGAAAAAATCTGCTAAGAGATGTGATTGGTTTTTTCCCAGATAAAGCAGACTGAAAATTGAACAGAAAGATGGGATTGTTTCAGACAATATATCTGTCTGAGTCCTAAGTAAGAGTTAAGAATATGGGCTGCATATGCACTGACCACTTAATGCAGTTTCAAGCTGGTGATGACTTTGCTGATGATTACATAAGAAATCCTGGAACAAGTTTACAGCTTGGATGGTGATTACACAAACCACAGAACAGTGATGCACATAAAGGGCTTTCTTTCACACAGTTTTATGGGAGTTTGTTGTCTGGCTACTGTAATTTGCTTCAAACTGTATTAAATAGTCTATGTAAATCGAGCCATGGCCTCCTGGCAGAAAAGTTGAAACAGAAGAAGATTCAATTTAAATGAGAAAAATTGGAGAGAGTGATTTTTTATAATTTAAATAGTGATTATTCTGAGTCAGTTCCATCCAGAAAACCAAAGAATTGGGATTGAGTTATAGTGTTCCCTCACTTATTGCTGGGGTTAGGTTCCAAGACCTCTTGCAACAAGTGAAAAACTGTGATGTAGGGATAATAATAATAACAACTTTATTTTTATACCCCACCAACCATCTCCCCTTGGGGACTCGAGGCAGCTTACAAGGGACAAGCCCAAAAGACAATTAAAACACAGAAGAAAACACTTACCAATTAAAACATCAGCTAAAAACAATACAACATAATTATACACAACAGAAGAGTAATATGGCTGGGGAAAAAATTAGATGAGATGCAAATGAGATACATTTTACAGGAGCACCAGAAAAGTGTGACATATCAGTAGATTGGGCAGGAAATACTATCACAAAACATGTTGAGGTAAATCATATGAGGGCTAGGATAAAGTGCTATTCTCAATGGGGACAGGAAAAAAATTTCTAGTGAGCTGCTTAATCGAAGGCACATCTAGGTTTTTAGTTGACACCGGGACACTCTATTTATTTTAATATTTATGCATTATTTTAGTAGTTATACACTATTTTAAGTCTGTATAAACTTAAAATAAAGTGAAGTAAAGGAAGGAAAGGCCCTTCAAGGCTGGAGGGAGGACTGAGGAGGGAAAGTGCCTTGGTGTCACAATGCAGGGTCTCGGCCCAGCCCCTTAATCACACACAGAGAGACGGTAATCAGCTATTTATTGAATAATAAGAAACAGGTGAAAAGGT
The DNA here is from genome assembly GCA_030556195.1 of Anolis apletophallus. Lineage (NCBI taxonomy): Eukaryota > Metazoa > Chordata > Lepidosauria > Squamata > Anolidae > Anolis > Anolis apletophallus. The sequence goes on from JARBWK010000009.1 coordinate 91,778,176, forward strand.
AAAATGTCCATAAAAGTATCAAAAGTTCAATCAAAAGGTAAAGAGTCTGTAAGTAAAATCCAAAGGCAAACGTAGCAAAGGCTCCGCAAAAACAATGCGGATCAAGGACTTGGTCCGTGGCAAAGGAACAAGGCAAAGTTCATAACAAAGCCCAAGAAACTTCTTGGCAAGGCACGAGCCGGCAACCTGGCTCCGTGGATCTTCGCTCGCTTCACTCCCTTCAGATCAGAAGTGGCCGAGCTACTGAGGATCCTTTTCCACAGATCCTATACTTAATTCCCTTTGTGAGACCCCCGACGCTCTAGGCTTCTGCGCCAATCTGTGCTACGGGATCTAGCGCTCCTCTGGCACTCTAGGCTTCTGTGCCATTCCCTCCTGCTGGACTCAATGCTCCGTCTCCTATCAAAGCTTCGTCCTTGCCTCCCAGCACCTGGGTCGCTATTTCATGAGAGCCTAACTCCCCTTCAGCTTCCATGGGCTCATCCCTGATCCTTTTCTGCGACCCGTAACCACCTGGTTTCTCATACTGATTATCGGAGTCAGCACTTTCAGTGTCAGCCTGACTTTCCCAGCTATCATAGCCGTCAGGCCATTCATCATCCCAGGCCAAGCTCTCTGTGGGAGAGGAAGGCCCAGCTACCTCATCATCCCCTTCCTCCATGTCCTCATCAGCTGCAGCTGGCCCTAATGCAAGTGGGACCCCGGTGCCGCCCCTTGCCCCCCAGGCACGAAAGGGAACTGGGTTGCTACACTTGGAGAGCTGTGGTGGCAAAACCACACAAACAGCAAAAATACCATGATATATACAGTATTTTAAATTAATATTTTTTAAAAATTTGCAAAATGGAGAGTCCGCAATAAGCGAACCACAAAGTAGCAAGGGAACACTGTATATGTATATATTAGGCCTGGGCAATCATGGTTCTAAATGGTTCTAAAGTACTTACAAAGCTAAAGTTCTTGTGGTGAAAACTGGGTGGCGCTGGTGCTTTGCTTCTACAGTGTTTCTAAAGTTTTGGTGGTGAACAACAAAACTTTCAAAATTTCATTATAAATGGCAGTTGCTAATTGGTTCTGTCTTTAAAATCGCCAATAATGAAATAATAATGAAGTTTTGAAAGTTTTGTTAGAGTTCTGAAATGTTCACACCAGAACTTTAGTAACACTATAGAAGCAAAGCACCAGCGCCACCTAGTTTTCACCACCAGAACTTTAGTTTTGTAAGTACTTTAGAACCATTTCCATGATTGCCCAGGCCTAGTATATGTGTGTGTGTGTGTGTGTGAAAGGGGGGGGGGAGATTGAAGCAATCAGGACAAGGAAGCCAAACAATACTTTGGATCAAGATATGAAAATGATTGAAGTGCAGATGGAAAAGACAGTGGTGAAAAATAAAGAGTACAATGGTTGAAGAATATTTTCATTAAATATTCAAGGTCAGCAATCCAAACTATTTTCCAAGATAGTGTCAGCTGTAATGGGCTCAAGCAGACTAAATTCATGGTTTTCTTTTCCAATTGACATAACGTTCTGTGGTTTCTGAAAGTCTAGCAGCATGCTTGGTCCCTTTAAGATTCTCTTTTTATCCCATTTGATTTTTAAAATATTTATATTCTTGCATATCTCAAGGTTCAGCTAACCATACTGTTATTTCTCTATTCTTTCTGAGTGAGGTCATTTGTCTCCAGTCTTGGTGCTCAAGCACTTGGGTTTGCTATTCAAGGGAATGATCTGTTTAAAGGACTTTATGTGCACCAAGTTGTACTATAGATAGAAAACATGAAAGACTGAATAACATAAATAATTATCAGGTCCAGTGTCATTATTTGCTGAAATTGACTTATGGTAATCCTATGAATCTGTGACCCTGAATAGCCCTGCTCTGCTCAAAGTCGCCTTCGGGCTGAGAAAGGCAGGATATAAATATGGTAAATAAATAATAAATAAATCTTACAGACCATGGGCTATGACTCCTTGATTGAATCAGTGTACTTGTAGTGTGACCTTCTCTTTCTTCTACTGCCCCCCATTTTACAAATTATCAATTATCCCAAACTCAAATCATCTCATGCGCCACCCACCCCGCACAAATTTTCCTTCAGTTTCCAAATTTCTAGCATTGCAAAAAGTGCTACACTGAAAACTGTACACATCTAGAACTCATATTTGCTTATTTGCAACGTTCAACTTCTCTTGGTAACTTTGCCCCTTTTCTTTGGATGCCTACATTTTATTTCTAAATGCTGAATGGAATGTTTAAGTTGTTATAGACCTAGACATTTGCAAACTGAAGGGGAAAAGTCACTGCATTCCAGAATTCTTATTTTGGGGATAGTGAGTTAATTTGCTTCCCCCTCTCCCTAGTAGCTATCCATTTCAGGAACTCATGCCCTGTTGCACTTCAGACAGAAAGTATCCCCCTAGTTCACACACACATCAGATAGTCTTTGGAAATAGTCTTTTATTGAAGCAAAATATAGTGTCCAACAAAAGGTAAAGGAAGATAAAAACATAAGATATATCCAAGGTATGCTCACAGTTCATAAGCCCAAGATCCAAAAGGTAAGGATTAAAAACTTGATACTAGATTCTAGAACACTTCAATGCAGCTATAGAAAACAATCCACAAAGCAAAGTCAAGGCAAAAACAGGAAGCATAAACTAGAGATGAGGAAAGCTTGAACGTGATGTCTATTCTAAACGAAGCCTGGAAACTGAAACATGAGCTCTCTTTACAATCTTAAGTAAGGCGAAATTAGTTTCACCTTGTATCCCTTTGCCGAAGTCTGCAGCTGCGGCGAACATCCTGGGAAGCTTGCCTTCATTCACATATGTTTGCCTTACAATCGAAAGGCATTTCTACCTCCCTCGCCTCCCTTTGGTCATTAACATTTTTAGCTGCAACACTATCTCTGTCAAGGCCTTCTGAATTCTTAACGAAGGAATTCTCATCTAACAGAATCCTGGGAATCAAACTGTTCTCAGGAGCGGGGGCCTCATCTGAAGCTTCACTTTGCACATAAGCATTCTCAATGGCAATCCCATCATCCCCAACATGCACATGAACACCAGGCTGAAACACCACATGCCCAACTCTTCTTTACAACCCTGTACTTTACGTTGGATCGGATAAGAAGCATTTCCATCCTAAAACTCAGGTTGTTCACCATTTCATAAACTGACGTGTGTGTGTGTGTGTGTGTGTGTGTGTAAAATATTGGAGGATATATTATCCTTTCCACCTAGTATCCATTGACCTCAAAGGGATCTTGCTAGAGAAGACTTGGTGGCTCCTTTTATTTCAGATATATATTTGGCCACAGCTGTTGACTCCAAGGCATCAGTGACAGCTTAAATATACAATCAAAATATGGCAGCTGAGACTGTGGCTCTTCTTACAAACTATGGAGTGGGAATCTTTAACCACCTCATAATTTTTCCTAAAATGAAACATTTACCCAAAACATCAATGTTAAAATATATTAACAGAGCTGTCAATTTAATATTATTTAATTTACAGGTCCCAACACACTGTGTATTATACATAAGTATTTATTTACTGTGAAATAGGAATTGCTAGCTTGCTTTCTGAAACTGATTTGAACTGATTCTGAACTAAAAGCATAAGGACATTCAAACAGCCTTAGGGAATGACTCTGGTTAATGATTTCTGAATTCTGGAAGGCTGTTGAGCTAAGAACTAAACTGGAAGGCACTGGAACAAGTTTATATAAAATGAACCCACTCAGTTTTAGGAAATACAATGATAAAAATACATAGGCTAGGAGAGGCTACTAGGTAGGACAGTATTCTGCCCCTTCCCACTACTGGAAAACGATTGAATGCAAACTACTTTTGCACCTTGAATTCATCTTACAACAATCAGAGCTCAGGACAAAGGAAGGAAGTGAAAGGGACAGACTTCTGAAGATGCCTGCCATAGATGCAAGCAAAATGTCAGGAGTGAATACTACTGGACCATGACCGCACAACCAGAAAAACTCAAAGCAACCCAGAAACCATGGTATTTTTTTTAAAGCAGCTGAAAAAGATGGATGGCAGATAATTAACTGGAACTGTCCCTGCCAATTTAGGAAAAATTGAAGAAATAGACCTATATGGGATCATATTTTGCATTGCTATACTAACAAAACACCTGATTGATTGTATAATGTTAATTTAAATCCAATGGAACATCTTTTTGCTACTTCATGCTGAAAAACAGATAGCATATACATTTTCCTACCATTCTTTTAGTTCACATGACTAATTCAATACCATCGAAGAGAATTAAAAGCACTTTACGATTAATGAAATAATTACTTTCTTTTTGAGCATTTTAGATTTGTACTCATTTAGATTCATCAAGAAATTCTAGTGTTATACAGCAGAATTAATAGGAGAGGCCAAAATGGCTTTAGCAGCATAGTTACATGCATTATCCATGTCTATCATATCTCTTCTTAACCTCCTCCTTTCAAAGGTGAATAATCCTTGGCTTTTAAATTCTCTTTTCTCATTTGTAACTTTTACATGGATTTTAATCATTTTCATTGCTGTCATTTTATAATCCACCAATTTCCTTTACTGGGATGAATACTAAACTGAGTACTTTGTTATTTAATATAACAATGGCAATAGAATAATACAGTTGGAAGGAACTACAACGGCTACTTAGTCTACCCGCCTGCCATACAGAAATACTCAACTAAAGCACCCTTGAAAGATGGCATCTAACCTTTGTTTAAAATCTCTAGAGAAAGAAGGCCCTCCATAATCAAAGTCAAACTACTCCACTTTCAAAAAGCTCTTATAGAAAATATATTGCTCTTAATGCTTTGGTGGAACCTCTACTAAATTAATTACACTGATTTTGTTATTTTTTTTTTTATTTATTTACTTTATTTATATTCCGCCCTTTTCACCCCGAAGGGGACTCAGAGCGGATTACAGGTACATATACAAGCAGACAATCCCTGCCGTTTATCACAGTATAGTACATACACACACATATTATAGGAAGTTATTTCTGATTGCGTCACAGAGGTGCTGTTGCTCCATTACGTCACAAGGGGGTGCTGTTACTTCATCCTCCCATGGTGAAGAGCTTTATGGACTATCTGGATTCCGCCTTTTTTTCCAGCCTTTCCGGCAGCCGATCTTCCTAGCGTTGTAAAAGTCCTTCCCCCGCTTTAAGCGGTACCTAATTTCTCTACTCATAGCTAGGCTATTTTTGAACTGCTTAGGTAAACAGTGGGCAGGGCTGACAGTTGGTTGCCCAAACCAACCCAGGGTTCGAACTTGCAACCTTGTGGTTGATAGCAGCTGCTGTTAACCGCTGTGCTACACCTCCAGCCCTTTCTAGAGCAGCAGAAAACAAGTTTGCTCCACCTTATTATTCAACATTTATATGCGCCCCCTGTCCCAGCTGGCCCGCGACTTTGGTCTGGAGTGTTACCAGTACGCTGATGACACCCAGCTTCTGCTGAGAATGGACGGCAGGCCGGACTCCGTACCCGATTGTTTCCATCGCTGCCTCGAAGCCGTGACTGGTTGGCTGCGTGCCAGCCGGCTGAAGGTGAACCCGTCGAAGACGGAGATCTTGTGCCCCGGTCGCCCTGGGCTGGATGAGTGCCGGTTGCCTACCCTGGTTGGTGAGCATCTCAGCCCGTCATCCTTGGTTAAGAGCTTAGGTGTTCAATTGGACCCCTTGCTGACCATGGAGACTCAGGTCTCCGTGGTCAGCAAGACGGCGTTCTTCCACCTACGACAGGCTAGGCGACTGGCACCCTACCTGTCCAGGCACGATCTGGCCACGGTGATCCAAGCGACGGTCATCTCGAGGCTGGACTACTGTAACGCCCTCTACGTAGGTCTTCCCTTGGCAACAATCCAGAAGCTCAAGCTAGTGCAGAATGCCGCTGCTCGCTTGCTAGCGGGAACGCCGGCAAGGGAGCACATTACACCCACTCTCCGGCAACTGCACTGGCTTCCTATGGAGCACCAAATTGTTTTCAAGGTGTTGGTGTTAACCTTTAAGGCCCTGTACGGCCTAGGGCCTGCGTACCTGAGGGACCGCCTTGCCCCATACATTCCCCCGAGATCACTACATTCAGAGGAACAAAATCTGTTGTTGGTGCCAACAATCCACTCCTGCCATCTGTCCACAACCAGGCAGAGAGCTTTTTCCGTAGCAGCTCCGGTGTTATGGAACTCCCTGCCAAGTGATATCAGGCCCATACAAGATCTAATCCCCTTTCGGAGGGCGGTTAAAACCATGCTGTTCAAATTAGCCTTTGACTAGATCACCGGACAGGGTGACTGTCTTTACAGCTGCCTAACATACTGGCGTCTCGGGTTTCAGGAAATGTATGCGTTTCTTAATACCTCGCGATGTGACTCGTATTGTTTTAATGTTTTAATATTTTACTGTTTTATTGTACGGCTGCATGGCCACCACATGCCGCCGGTTTTATATGTTGTGACCCGCCCCGAGCCTGCAGGGAGGAGCGGAATACAAAACCAAATAATTAATAAATAAATAAATAAATAAATAAATCTTCTATGTGACATCCCTCCAGAGGTAACTATTATGTTACTTCTTAGACATCTCCTCTCCACATTCAACATCCCCAGTTCCCTAAATCATTTCTCATAAATCTTAGTCTTTAGCTCTGATTGCCCTCCTATGTGCATATTACAGATTGGCGTTATTATTAATAATAGTATTATATAATAGAGAGACTCAAAGTGGCTCACACTAAAAATCATACTATGTTTTAAAACCTAAAACGTATAAATATTAAAATAGAATTAAATATGGGAATCATAAAACACAGGTAAAATTAATCAAACCATTAAAACCTAATAACCTTCATGAAACCCAGGGCTCTCCGTCTCAATCTTAAAAACATTCTTTAAAAGTCTGCTTGAATAAAAATATATTATTGTGCTTGGTCCAATTCCGAGCACAATTCAAAGTGCTGGTTTTGGCCTATAAAGCCCTATACGACTCCAGCCCAGCTTACTTGTCTGAACGTATCTCCCTCTATATTCCGCCTTGTAGCCTAAGATCCGCTGGGGAGCCTTGCTCTCGGTCCCACCAACTTCGCAAGCACGGCTGGTGGGGACGAAGGATGGGGCCTTCTCGGTGGTGACCCCTCGCCTATGGAACTCGCTCCCCAGCAAAATTAGATCGGCATCCTCCCTCCTTTCTTTCAGAAGAAAACTGAAGACATGGTTGTGGAACCAAGAGTTTGGCTAATTTGAGATAATGGGACTGAACATTGAATCTGACCTTGTGATTGTTGAAATGGAAAAGGCTTTATGATTGAATAACTAATGTTGTTTTTAACCTATGATATTTGTATGTTTTGATCTTGTTATTTTAATTGTAATTTTATTGCAACATCGAATCGTTGCCATTGTTAGTTGCTCTGAGTCTCCCTGTGGGGGTGAGAAGAGTGAGGTAAAAATGCTATAAATATATAAACATTAGCCTGCTGCTGGAAGGACAGCAGGGAGAGGGCCATTCTAGTCTCTGTGGCCAGGGAGTTGCAGAGTCAAGGGGCAGCCACCAAGAAGGCTCTCTCATATGTTCTCACCAACTATGCTTGCAATGATGGTGGGACTGACAGAAGGGCCTCTCCTGAGGCTCTCGGGGGTCAAATAGGTTTGCAACAGAAGATATAATCTGCCTAATAGCTTGTACCAGAGCCATATAGGGCCTTATAGGTCATAACCAGGACTTTAAATTATGCCTGGAAACATACTGGCAGCCAGTGGAGCTTTTGCAACAGGGGGTTGTAGGCTCCTTGTAGCCAAGTCCATTTAGGAATCTGGACCAAATAAAGTTTCCAAAATTCTTCAGAGGCAGCCCATGTAGAACATGATACAGTAATCCAAATGGGAGGTAACTAAGGCACATACCACCACAGCCAGATTCAATGTCTCAAGAAATGGGTGCAGCTGATGCACTCCTGGCCACTATAGAAACCTGGGCCTCCAGGTTCAATGCTGAGTCCAAGAGTACACCCAAATTTCACACAGTTGGCTTCAGGAGGAGTGTGACCCCATCCAGCATGGGCTGGATCTCTATTCCCTGATCTGCCTTCCGAATGACCAGGAGTGCTCCAATACCTTGCTCAAAAAGGGAAGGTTGGACACTGACAAATAGTTGTCCATTATGGAGAGGTTTGGAATGGATTTCTAAGTATAAGCCTCACTGCCTTCTTTAGGCAAGTTGCAATTCATCTCACTCCACTATTCATTTTAGTCTGTTTTGCAGTACTAATAAGAGTTAGCTAAAGTGCCACTGTTGTGGTCTCCTAAACCTTAGGACCTATGGGATTATTCACCAGTGTCAATACTGACTACTGCTCTTGTCAGGAGCTTCCCTTCAGAAGATTCTCTACCATCTTCTCCACTGAACTATCAGTTCTCCTGATGCATACATTACTACCTGGAGAGGGTGGATGCATCCTAGTCTGGTGTTTCCATTTTAAGTATTCTAAATTGTGTAATCCTACTACGAGTCCAGACATCTCATAGAGTTTATCACCCTGATATTATTATACTCAGACTGTCTGACACACTCAACCCCACTCACTATATTAAAAGCACATCTAAGAGATATGGTCTGAAAAAGGTAATGAACATAATGTACTCTATGTTTGGTTATAGTAAGTGAAGCAGATCTTCACAGCTGGGAACTGTATCAGTGAAACACTGTTTCTTGTAGCTGCAGCTGTACATCATAATACCCCTGAAGATGGCAATTGCCTAAGATCCAGGCTAATAATTACAGTTATAGTTATCTCTCCAGGAACAGAATTCAAAACGATCTTAACAGATTAGAAAGATGGACCAAAACTAACAAAATGAAGTTCAACAGTGACAAATGCAAGATACTCCACTTAGGCAGAAAAAAACGAAATGCAAAGATACACAATGGGGGGTGATACCTGGCTCAAGAGCAGTACAAATGAAAAAGATATTGGAGTCCTTGTGGATAACAAACATGAGCCAACAATGTTATGTGGCAGCAAAAAAAGCCAATGGGATTTTGGCCTGTGTCAACAGTAGTATAGTGTCTAGGTCCAGTGAAGTCATGCTACCCCTCTATTCTACCTCGGTTAGACCACACCTGGAATATTGTGTCCAATTCTGGAATATGTCCAGAGGAGGGCGACTAAAATGATCAAGGGTCTGGAGAACAAGCCCTATGAGGAGCGGCTTAAAGAGCTGGGCATGTTTAGCCTGAAGAAGAGAAGGCTGAGAGGAGACATGATAGCCATGTATAAATATGTGAGGGGAGGTCATAGGGAGGAAGGAGCAAGCTTGTTTTCTGCTGCCCTGGAGACTAGGACACGGAACAATGGCTTCAAACTACAAGAAAGGAGATTCCATCTGAACATTAGGAAGCACTTCCTGACTGTGAGAGCTGTTCAGCAGTGCAACTCTCTGCCCTGGAGTGTGGTGGAGGTTCCTTCTTTGGAAGCTTTTAAACAGAGGTTGGATGGCCATCTGTCAGGGATGCTTTGATTGCAATTTTCCTGCTTCTTGGCAGGGGGTTGGACTGGATGACCCATGAGGTCTTTTCCAACTCTATAATTCTATGCTCCAGTAGAGGATCATTGCCTTCAGTGTTATGAATGTTTGTTCTCTACATGTGTGTAATATTGTTCCTTCTGTCACTGATACCCCAATAAGATTTTTTTAAAAAATTATATGCATTAAAAAAGGTTCCTTTGGATAACATGGGAAGCATTTTATCAGATGATGGATTAAACAGTGGTTGCTATAGCTAGCTGAACTCAGTTTGCATTGATTATATAGTGCAGAATTAATGCATAATCACTCTCTAAAGCCACAGGCTAATCAACATGAGCCTCTGGAACAGTTACTGCTAAGGACTGACAGAAAATAATAGCATTAAAATTAACTATATGCAGGATTAAGTTCAATAAAAAACAGAAAAGAGAATACTGAAAATTAATAGACAAAAGTAATTTTAATAAAGCATTAAAGTCAAAGAGCTGCCCAGTTAAACTTACCAACTGCAATGTGCACAGCTTCAGCAGCAATGATAACAATTTTAATATATACTAAAATAATAGGTATCATGCTTTTATGTCACAGATGTTAAAGTGCCAAGCTTGGTTACACTTACCTAGAATACTCATTCTGGGATTATGGGAGAAGCAATCTACAATGTCTGGTTTTTCCACATGCCAAACCCAAACATGTAAGATTGGTCTTCCCATCCATCCCAAGAATATCCCACCATCACACTCAGACTGATCCTCATCCCCAGTAAACCTTTCCTGGCTCTCTCTTTATTTAATGACTGGTCTAGATAGTGTCCTTTCTCTGTGGAAGTAGACTCATAGGATCATTGAGTTGTAAGAGACCTGGTAGGCCATCCAGTCCAACCCCCTGCAGGAAAACTGACTTCAAAGCAGGCAAACACAAAGATACATAGGCACATTACACTTTCCTCAGTCTCACAAAGGTACACAAAGGTCTTCATGGGTGAAACCATGGAAGAAAAAGTGACAGGCCTGGGCAGTGGATTTTTACAGAATTGACAAACTTAGCATTAACAAGGTCAACAGAGGTCTATAGCTGTGGATGAGTTGGTTGGATAGGTGTGCTTTGGTAAGCTGCAGCAGCTGCTGTATTTTGATTTCTGATTCCTACCTGGAAGAGTTCTCCTGTTGCAGCTGTACTCTGCATCTGGATTCCCTGTGTCCCCAGTTCTCAACCAAACAGTGAAAGAAAACAAAACATGGTGTGTGTCCCCCGTAGAAAACGTGAAAAGAAACATGTGTTTAATTCTATTTTGCTGTTGAGTCCAGGAGTTCAGACAGAAAAGGAAAGCGCTGTCTTCATGAATAACTGTTTTGCTAAATGTTTGGGAGGGGGCATGTTTGAGAAGAAAGGTTATTTGATGTGGGAGATTATTCTTAATTACATGCAACACATTTTCATGGAAAATTATAATATACCACACAGGAGATGAAGCATTGCCCTAATTTTGTATTTTGTAATGGGGTATCTGGTGTGTGTGGGTGGGGGAGGAAGCACACACAAAAAGAGAATGCTGCATTGGCTCCATGAAAAGAGGTCAGCAAGGTAGGAACTACATTTAGTTAATTGTTGGCTCCCAATGAACTACAGAGGTAGCATTCACTTTTGGGCAAATATATGTATTACTGTGTTAGAGTGTCATTTTGTTTCATTTTGGTTGGTGGTGTGCCTTGGGATTTTTTAAATGTCAAAAGTGTGCCTCGGCTCAAAAAAGGTTGAGAAACACTGCACTAGGCAGCAGAGAAAATAAAGGATCTCTGAAAAATCTCCCAGCAACAGGATAGTGCCATGTTTTCACATCAAAAATCAATTTCCCAAGCCTAGAATCTCTATTTGAAACAGGTTCTAGGTGAGCAAACAGGGGTGTTTAATTGTGTCTAACACTTCTGTTTATTACTGTAGTCAATCACAGAGGATCTGGACACATTAAATATACAGAGAAAGTCTGTATAAATATAATTAAGCATAATGTTATATTCATTACAGTCCATCACATCCAAGCCTATATAAGGCTTATATATAAATCCAGTCTCTGGCTCTTTGGGCTCCTAAATAATGTTGCCAAATTGAAACTGGAGAGGGCTCCTGCATATTTAATGGTTACATAGAATCATAGAGTTGGAAGAGACTGTAAGGGCCACCCACTCCAAGAAAATTGAGTTTTGTCAAGTTTTGCATGGTATTCATTCACAAGATAAGTCACATCTGCTAAAATCCCCTCTTCTGCAGAATTATCCACGGTCCAATATACTTATTTTTGCCAACACATGCGCTACTCCCTATAGCTCCTCAATTGCCCCCTCCCAAGATAGGATTGTATAGTTTCCCTGGAAAACTCTTCACTCCCTATGACATCTGTGTCAGTATCTTATTTCTTGTTTCCTTTGGATTCCTTAATCTCTCAATATGTAATTTTATTTCCAGCATTTATGCTGCATTTTGTTTAATATTAACCAAACAAGTTCTTTTCAAAATTAGGAAATACGTTACCTTTTTCAACATTTTGATACTAATTCTAGCAGAGGAAACATATACATTTAAAAGACCCTTGTATAAAATGGCTGGTGCTACTTTTAAAATTATTGAACCAGACTGCCATCTATTGGAAAAGAGATGGCGAAGAGAGGGAAAAAAAGAAAAGTAAGAAACAACTGGCTAAGCATTCTGCTGATACACCATAACAAAGAAATTGCTTGTCTAATAAGAATTTTTAGAAATTTGTCATTATAAGAATATTTTAATTCCATTCTAAGAAATATATGTAGGCTGCACACAGAAAGGGGAATTCCAGGTCGTGTTCTGCCTTCATCTCAGACAAATGACTCATTTTTCTTCTCATGTTAATCAACAGGTCAGTATTAGGGATTGGTTACATTCATAGGATGCTACAAAGGAAATTATTTCAAAAACAGGATTTTGGGTTGATATCATTTTTTCTAGTGTGAAAGATTTTTATCGTATTATTTCAGTCGCTTACCTTATTTTGAGTCAACAAAGATATTTACAAAAATATGTTTTCAAATTCTGTTTTCATTACAGCTGGGTAGGAGGAATACAAATATCTCAACACAAACTCACTATCTTTGGTTTGTGAAGTAACAACAGAAATAATTTTCTCAGGTTTTCTTTTCCTCCATTCATAAAATTGTCTGGATATATTGAGACATTATTTTGAAAAAAAATGATATTGAGATTTTTTTTGGCATTTTAGTACTTTTTTAAAAGAAACAATTCTAAAGGAAATTCTACACAAAACATTGCATTACGGACTAACTTGGGGTTTTTTTCCACAAAAAATATTTTGCAAATAACCAATTGTATTAAAAACATTTTGTAAAATGTTAGCAAAATGTCCCAAATGTGAAATATAATTTTAAAATGGAAAATCTCATAATCTCAGCAGGGAGGATGAAATAAGCAAAGAACATAATAAAATCAGATTTGTAACCATGTTGTGGGACCTTCAAATATTGGACATTATTTAAAATATTCTGAGATTTATATTGCTTGCTGCAGAAAAATATGTCTTGTATCTTTCCTGTTAGAATTTTTAAGTAAATGTACATATTACTTGCTATCAATTATTGTTCTTGTTCTTGTTGTTACATGCCTACAAGCAGTTCTGACTGATAATAGGTCCTAAGGTGAACCTTTGATTGGGTTTTCTTGACAAAATTAGTTCAACCAGGGTTTGTGCTTGCCTTCCTCTGAGGATAAGAGAGTATGAGAGTATGATTTGCCCATGGTCATCTGGTGGGTTTCCGCAATCAAATGGAATTTGAACCCTGGCTTCCCAGGGTTCTGGTCCAAAACTCAAATCATTATGCTCACTCTCATTTGCTGTTGTAGATCCTTACATAACCAATCAAGGTATCTCCAAAAATGATTAGAGCTGGGGGGGGGGGTTTATTAATTGATTTGATGTTTTAAATCTCCCTAGTAAATTTGTGAGAACATCTACTTACATTAAATAGGGTGAAATGGCAAGTATGGAGGACGAAATCCACACACAAATGGCTGAGTCAACAGAAAAGATAGATAGTAGTAGTCGAGAGGTAGGACATGGTAGGCCTTCTACAAATTCTCACAAACAGCCAAAGTTGAAAGTGCACCAGAGAAATAAATATAAATGTCTGTACGCAAACGCTAGAAGCCTTCGAACAAAAATAGGGGAGTTGGAATATTTGGCAAAAGAAAAAAAATTGATATTATTGGCATAACAGAAACCAGGTGGACGGAGGAAAACAAATGGGGCACAAAGATTCCAGGTTATAAACTGTACAGGAAAGACAGGAGAGGGAAAAATGGTGGCGGTGTGGCCTTGTACATAAATGAAGAGCTAGAATCTCATGAATTAGAACTTCAAGAAATTTCAAACTCACCTACAGAAACATTGTGGATAAAAGTCCCAGGTCAAAAAACTAATCTAGCACTAGGGATCTGCTATTGCCCTCCCAACCAAACTCCAGAGGCAGACTGCTATCTGGAAAATGAAATTAAACAGGCCTCAAAAAGAAATACATTAGTCATAATGGGGGACTTCAACTATCCCCAAATAGATTGGCCAAATTCTTGTTCTACGATGAAAGAGAGACAAGGTTCCTCGACATGCTAGCTGATTATTCCCTTGAGCAGATGGTCATGGAACCAACCAGGGAAAGGGGATCCTGGACTTGGTGCTAACTAATGAACAGGATCTCGTTCAAGATGTCCTTGTAACTGAGCCCATAGGTACCAGTGACCACAACACAATAACCTTCAACTTATGTTTTGATAGCAAACTGTCAGTGAAAACTAACACGGAGACATTAAACTTTCACAAAGGGAATTTCACCAAAATGAGAAAAATTGTAAAGAACAAACTAAAAGGAGCAGTAAAAAAAATCAAATCCCTCCAAAATGCTTGGAAACTGTTTAAAAATACCTTAAAACAGGCTGAACTAAAATGCATTCCAATAAAAAGAAAGAGGCATGGAAAGTCCAAAAGGACACCAGTATGGCTTACAAATGAAGTAAAAGATGTGATTGGAAAGAAGAAAAACTCATTTAAGAAATGGAAGGCTCTTCCTACCAAGGAGAACAGAAAGGAACACAAGCTCTGGCAAACTAAATGCAAAGCAACAGTCAGGAAAGCCAAGAGAGATTTTGAGGCACACATAGCAAAGAATATTAAAAAAAATAACAAAAACTTCTTTAAGTACATCAGAAGCAGGAACCCAACTAGAAAAGCAGTTGGGCCACTCGACGACAATGGTCAGAAAGGGAAAATCAGTGAAGACAAAGAGATTGCTGAGCGGCTAAATGACTTCTTTGCCTCCGTTTTCACACAGGAGGAAGGACAACATATGCCTGCAGCTGAGTCAGTTTTTTCAGGGAGGGAATTAAAAGAATTAAAACAGATAGAGATAAACAAGGAGGATGTTCTCACATGCCTTACTAAACTAAATGTCAACAAATCACCAGGTCCAGACGGCATCCACCCCAGAGTTCTTAAGGAACTCAAGTGTGAAATTGCTGAACTTCTAGCTAAGATATATAACCTTTCTCTAGGATCAGGCACTGTACCCGAGGACTGGAGGGAGGCAAATGTAATACCGATCTTCAAGAAAGGATCCAGAGGTGATCCAGGAAATTATAGACCAGTCAGTTTAACCTCAGTTCCAGGCAAAGTGATGGAAACCATTATTAAAGAAAAAATTACCAGGCACATAGAAGAACAGGCATTGCTGAAAGAAAATCAACATGGTTTCTGCAAAGGCAAATCATGTCTTACTAACTTGTTAGAATTCTTTGAGGGTGTAAATAAACACATAGATAAAGGGGACCCAATTGATATTGTTTACCTTGACTTTCAAAAGGCTTTTGACAAAGTCCCTCACCAAAGGCTCCTAAATAAGCTCTTCAGCCATGGAATCAGAGGACAGGTCTTGTCCTGGATTGGAACCTGGCTAAACTGTAGGAAACAAAGGGTGGTAATAAATGGACATTTCTCTGGGTGGAAAGAGGTGAGAAATGGCGTACCCCAAGGTTCAGTTTTGGGTCCGTTACTTTTTAATTTATTCATTAATGATCTGGATGTAGGAGTGAATTCTGAGGTAGCAAAGTTTGCAGACGACACTAAATTGTTCAGGGTAGTTAAAAATGAAACTGATTGTAAAGAGCTCCAGAAAGATCTCTCGAAATTGAGTGAATGGGCAACAAAGTGGCAAATGCATTTTAACCTAAACAAGTGTAAAATCATGCACATCGGGGCAAAGAACCCCAACTACACCTACAAATTGATGGGGTCAAAGCTTTCGAGACAAACCAGGAAAGGGATCTTGGGGTTTTGGTGGACAGCTCAATGAAGATGTCAACCCAGTGCGCAGCAGCAGTGAAAAAGCAAATTCTATGCTAGGCATGATCAGAAAGGGAATCGAAAATAGGTCAGCAAATGTTGTATTACCTCTCTACAAATCTATGGTAAGGCCACATTTGGAGTACTGTGTACAATTCTGGTCTCCGCACCTTAAGAAGGATATAACGGAACTGGAAAAGGTACAGAAAAGGGCAACAAGAATGATCCAAGGGATGGAGCGGCTCCCTTATGAAATCAGGTTGCAACGCCTTGGTCTTTTCAGCCTTGAAAGACGGCGTCTAAGAGGTGACTTGATCGAAGTGTATAAAATCATGCATGGGATAGAAAAGGTGAATAAAGAAAAAATATTTTCTTTGTCACAAAACACTAGGACGAGAGGGCACTCCCTGAAGCTCCAAGGTAGGAAAATTAGGACTAATAAAGGGAAATATTTCTTCACCCAGAGGGTCATTGGGTTATGGAATTTACTTCCAGAAGAGGTTGTGACAGCTGTCAGCCTGAACAACTTCAAGGCAGGATTAGACAGATTCATGGATACCAAGTGTATCGGTAGTTACTGAAAAGGACATTCAAGTGCCACCTCGGAGTTGGTTGAGGTAGGCAGGATTTCCCTGGGTACTGGTTGTGGGGGGTCGGGAGCAGGTCAGGGTATGGCCCTCCCTTCTGCTCGAGATCCCCGTGTACAACTGGTGGGCCACTGTGTGATACAGAATGCTGGACTAGATGGGCTGAGGTCCGATTCAACATGGTTCTTATGTTCTTATCGTCTCACATAATAGTAGCTACCCCTTTATCATAATCTCCCCGTCCCCATACACCTGTGAACATGTACTGTATGTGCATCTTTACTCTCAGACCGTCAAGAAGTTTGAGAATTCAGTAAGATATTTTTCTGCTTTTCCAAACTTCTTTAAACTTCAACACAACAGAGCTGAATTTCTCCATCACGTCTTACTCAACAAATGCCTGCAATTATTCTGGAAGTGTGTCTTCCACCAAAGCTCAATGAAATGTGAATGCCTTTGATCACCCGCAAACAGTTGCTTCTGGATGTGGACGAAAGATGCGAATCCAGGAAGCAGAAGAGGTTTGAAAGGTGGGCTCAACTTCAAGTTTTATCATTCTATGATAATTATTTCTATCTAATGATGCAACTACTGCCTTTTTCTACAGAGTCAAGGAATTGCTATAGAACTATAGTAAGAAATTCATTACTCCCTGAAAGAATAATATGATTTTGCTACTTTAAACCCCCTGAATAATACATTTTGTTTCCTATGTTGCCATACATACCTTCAAGGAACATTTCAGACTTATGGTGACTATAAGGCGAACTTATCACATGGTTTTGTTGCAAGATTTGTTAGGCAAGGTTTATTATTGCCTCCTTCTGAGACTGAAAAGGGTATGACTTACCCAAGATCACTCAGCACATTTCAACAACCCCATGAGGATTTGAACTTTGAGATTCCTAGGTACAGCTCTCAGACTACTATACCACACTGGCTCCATTGAAATTTATTGAATTTAAATTAGTTGTGATTATCAGATCAGATTTTCTATGATTTTGTTAACAGTCACATGCGAAGTCATTTCACTTACTACATTAGATTTGGCTTGGCTTCCATTCATCATAGGTTCTTCGTCTGAAGCTTTGCTAACATTATCAAGATAGTGGTCTGATACTGTATGGCACAGCTCTTCCAAAGAATAATCCTTTTCTTGGCAAAGTTTGATTTCATTCAATAGTTTTGATAACTCCCCAGTCACAACTTCACCTTAGGAAACAGCAAAATAACATTAGCCGAAGTAATAGACCAAGGAAAGTAATTCCAAAAAAATGATACCAAATATTTTTGCTAACTGCCATCCAATCCTAGATATAATTTAAAAACTGGAATCTAGCATTTCTCCCCTTTCTTCTACCTAACCTAGTCCTTCGACTTGGGACATCTATATTTTATCCCTGCAAAATGTACCAAAAACAGCGACTTTTATGCCATTGGTGAGGAGTATAAATTCCGTATAGGAATCTAAGCCATATTCTGTCATAGATGGCAGCTGTCTGTAGAAGAAACATCGAAACTGCTCAATGATTATTTCCGATATAAATACGACACTTTAGATCTGCTTACAATGTGCATTCTGGGAATTAATTCCACAGAAACCCACAATTAAATTTAGTTTATCAGTTCAGTTTATTATTTCATGAGTCGCTTCCCATTAAAGTGCTCTAAGTGACTTACATAACAGATAAAAGCAACATGTACAGTATATTAAATAACTACAAATTAAAAGCTTTGACAAAGAACCAGGTTTTAAGAGCTTGGGTGAATGACCATAAATCTGGCATGGCTCTTACATATGGTGGTAAAGAGTTCCACAGGGTTGGGGCAGAGATTGAAAAGGCCCTACGCCTTGTGGATTCAAGGCGTACTTCCTTATCACAATTAACCTTCTCTTTTCCTAATTTTGGAACTCCATGCATGGTTGGCTTGATGGTTTCACTTGTGAATTGACTCCCCTTTGGGGTTGAGATAGAACATGGGGAAAATACAGTATATCAATAAAATAAAATTAGTAGACACCATATTTCATGTTGATTTCCATACTGAAGACCATGAATACCACTATGCAGTGGACCAAAAGAGAATGGAACAATTGGATTTCAGAGTTCAATTAAATACAAATCCCCAAACTTATTATCTTCCCATAAACTGTACCAATATTTTGTAGTACTGTTATATAATCTCAGAGTTTCCAGGGTTCAAGAGGTGAGTACCTATAGGTGGGTAGGAAGGGGATTCTGTTGGTGTACTGCTGACCCTGCTACTCAATAGTTTCCCTTCCTGAGCTAGCCAGGGTGCTCTTGAGGTTGGTTTTAGGAGTCTCAATGGCTACCAGTGCTGGGAAACTTCAACATCTATGCTGCAGCTTCCCTGTCAGGAGTGGCTTAGGAGGTCATGGACTTCATAACAACCATATTTCTGCCCCAAGTTGTGCTTATTCCTACTCATGCTGCTGGGCACACCCTGGACCTTGTTTTCTGTACATGATAGGATGATGGTGATTGTGGTGTGGAGGAACTCTGCAGTTTCATTGTCATGGAGACACCATTTACATCTTGAATCCCAGGTTTAGATTATCTGGGATTCAAAACCTCTACTGTAAATGTCTGAATCTTGAATGTGATTAACTACAAAGATGGAAGAGATGGGTACTGAAGTTTCAAAATGTTGACTTTCCTTTATTGCTATTTTGGAAATTTGGCAATGTTACTATTTACATATTTGCTATCATGAAGGAGTCCTAGGCCGGGGAAGGCAGTTATCTTTTCTCACCACTCCAACTGAAGACTTGTGCTTTAACCATCTAATCAACAACTATGAGGGATTTTTTTCTTACTGTCAGCTTGCAGCATCCCTGCCAGAAATACATTGCAGGCTCAAAAGGTAAAGGGTGTTAAGTATAACTGCTGTTGCTGTTTTCAAAACAGCAGACAGTCTACTGGCAATGTCTGAATATTGAATGTGATTAACCACATTCAGATAGGTACTGAAATCTCAAAACTTCAGTCCTTTGTGCTGACAGGATACATTGTTTAGTGCTGACAGAAACACATATGGTAAGCAAAGCTGGAGCCCTGAAGCAGTTCCAAAAACAGCCCCCCTCCTTTGTGCACATGTGTGAAATATTCTAGGAGTGTTGGCCTAGAAATTAAATATGAATCAAAAAGATTTAATTGCAAGGCACAATATGCAGTGTGTGCTTATATCGCCATAGCCTGTAAATTCACTGAGCTGATTCCATGAAATTTTAACTTAGGTAAGTGTCAAAATAATGTTGATGACAACAGAAGCATCTGGGGATTAAGACAATAACTAAAAAAAGAAACTATACCATTTCATTCAATACTGGACCGCTAGCCAGTTAAGGGCCTGGATTAACTGTACCAACTGAACCACTGATAATCCAGCCATGACTGCATATGTTTGATGGCACCATCAGCACCTTTGCCAAACAGTACTTAATATTTTGTCAATGCTTTTTAAGATGAGATGGAAACTACATTCTTATTTTTCACAACTGAGGAAACTGCTAATAAAATTGATAAGGCATGATCTTCAGCAACTACTGCCACATATTACTAACATTTTTTGTAAAACATAAAAATGTATTAGTCGTTCACGTATTTCACCGTAACAAATAAGCAAGGATCTCCATGGTTGCTGTAGATAGATTAGTTTAGGGAAAAAGTAAAATATTTCAATAACTAGGCTTTTCATTATATTGTTAACACATTTCAATATGCAACAATTTATGGATAGTAAAATATTTACTTTTAGTTGTTTGTGTTGGAGAAACCTCTGGAAATATAACACAAGTCTGGTGATCCTGGTGATCCGTCACTGGACATTCTTGTTCAGGTTCATCTGGAACTGTAGCATTTCCTGTTTCTACATACTCTGTAGTTAGAACAAAAGTGCAAGTAAAATTACCATATTCATTCAGTTTATTTAATATGTATGTGCATTAACATGGATATGGCCTAGCAGAGAGAAAGCAAGAGAGCGCATGTGTTTCTATTTCAAAATACGCCCTGGGTGCACATGCATACAAATTCATCATGTATGCTAATGCATGAGAAGAGAGATTCCTCTACACTTCAGATTCTCTACTTTACACATTCTTCCTTATTCTGCATAAGCTAAAGCTCATTCTGAAGCCTGTAAAATTCCTATGAATATGGCAATTATTTACTCCTTCCACGTAAGTTCATATGCATTCAAAGCTTTTAGCATGTGTTCATGATAAAATAAGTCTGTTCAAGATATTTGCAAGTTATGACTAACAATAAAGAAAAATGTTTTATTCAGCAACCAGAAATGGAAAAGTATTAAAAACAGGAATCCTTCAAATCTATTAAATAACATGTCCCAACATGGAAAAGTGGAATGATGTTTTAAAAAACAATCATCTGGAATTCACTGATTTTTATGAATTTTATTTATTCAAAAAAAGAAATAGACTGAAGGGTTCCACCTTTTCTGGAGACCAAAATACTCTTAAGACCAGAAATCTTTGCACAGCGGATACTGGTGCTATTGCCCATCTATGATGGGCAACATAAGTGAACAGCAAGTGAACTTCTCCCTCTTAGGAAGTGGATGTGAAATTACCTATGGCAAAAATAATTTAAAAATAATTTGCATTACTCATGTGAGTAATGAGAAGCACCCAGTTTTTTTTGTAACCAAGGAGACTGAAATTATGCTCTTAAATATGGAGCTGAAGTATGATTCTGAGATATGGGTATAGGTGGGTGATCAGAGATAATATTTAGAGCCCTGTTGTAGGATTGCAGAACATTGTGATAAGAAAATTCTATTTGTATTGAGAAAGAAGACTAACAGGAAAACAACCCCTGTTCAGCAGAATCTGCCAGTTCACACACTCTCTCACACACACACACTTTTGTGGGAATGGAGTATCATCAGTCTGAACACCAAACAGTGCCTTCTTATTTTTAAAGAAAAATTGCAGTAAATGAAGGAGTCTTTGAATCTCAGTGACTAAAGCATTCATGACACCAGAGAATGATGGAGATCACCGAAGCTTTGATAGGATATTCAGACTCTAACCAAACATGGGCTAGAGCGCATTGGAAAGCCTATGCTGTGGCAACAGTGACAGCAAATAAATCTTTATTCACTGAACACATTGTTGTACAGTGGAACTATTTTGAGTGAGCCTTTTACACTTAGCCACATAAGAGTACTTTATAAACCACCCCAAAAGCCCATTGTGAAGAATTCACAGTGCACTTCACAAATAAAATTGCTTGGATCTGCTCTGGCATAGATGCTGTAGGTGATACATGTATGATGGATGCAAAATCAACCACTGCTTGACCAGTGCAACCTGAAGATGTGGACAGGATCCTTGGAGAGATGGGAGCTAGAATATGTATACTGAACTCATATCCTTCCTGGCTGCTGAAAGCTGTCTGGGGAGGCTGGTAAGGGGAATAGTGAGTGCCTCACTATAGCAAGGCAAGTTTCCAGCTAAAAGAGGTTGCAGTGAGGCCATTGTTACAAAAATACTCCCTGCGTACCACCAAATTAGAGAATGATCAACTACTCTCAAATATCCTTATTTTGGGCCAAGTACTGCAAGGTATGGTGGCCTCACAGTTGCAAGTTTTCCTGGTTGAAATTAATTATCTAGATCCATTTCAATTTGCCTTCAGGCCTGGCTATGGTGCCTTGGTGGTGACCTATACAAAGAACTAGAAATGGAAAGTGGTCCCGGCCCAACCATGATATGCTTCTGAGTTGCCTCCCTGAGATGGAATATTGGGGCACTGTTTGATAGGGACTCAGATATTTCTTGGAGAGGCAGACTCAAGCTGGTACTGAAGGATGCCCTCCTGACATCCTGGATACTATCCTATGCCTTCCCTTGGAGCTCAGGTCTATCCTCCATATTGCTTAACATGTACATGAAAATACAAGGAAAAGTTGTCCAGTGCTTTGGGATCTGGTGTCATCAGTATGCTAAGACTTCCAACTCTATCTCTCCTTTACATCCAAGTCAAGGAAAGCTGTTTCTGTAGTAAATTAGTTTCTGCTGTCAATAATGGACTAGATGGGGTGAACCAACTGAAATTTCATCCAGACAAGACAGAGGTACTCCTGGTTAGTTGGAAAACAGATCAGGGAAAGTGGATTCTGCCTGTGCTTGATGGGATTACGTTTCTCCTGAAATTTCAGTTCACAACTTGGGTGTATTTCCGGACTTAGATCTGAGCTTGGAGGCCTAAGAGAATTATTCTTATGAATGCTCATGTTGTTGGACATTTTTATTTTTATTTTCCTTTCACTGCATTCTGAATGCCTATATAATACACTTACTAATTATTTTTTTACTAGAAATAATTCATAGGTGACCTATAGTCTACTGCTTAGGTTTGTGTTATGATATATTTGTAATAGTAATCTGTATAAGCAAATACAGAAATCTTGAAATCAACAAAAAAATAAGTCAGAGGTCAATAAGTCGGTGATAAGATTGAAAGGTTTTAGGGGACTGTGGCAGTTCCAACAAGAATTGAAGGGATGAAACAGTATCCTTCAGTTTGTCTCATTTTGTCAAAACTGGCCTTTTCTTTGCTTACCTTTCCCACAGCCTATCTGCATCACATAAAAAAACAAAGCAAAAAGCAAACCTTGCATATTCATCACACAAGTACCCTGATGAAGGAATGATAAAACACTGATTCATAAGCAACATGAAGAAAGGCACATATAGTACGGTGTACAGCCTCCTCTAAATTTATGGATAAATTAACATTCTAATTTTAAAAAATTAGGCTCTGGAGAAAGTGATGTATCTAACAGATTACACATTCATTTAAAATGCTTAGAACGTCAGCTGCCAAATAGCCCAACAAAGCAATCAGAAAATAAGCAAGAAATGAATGGAAAGAATAAATATACATATTATGATTAGTGAAACACAGCTGTCTCTTTTCAAGACATAAAATACCAGGAAATGCAGTCATGGAGGACATGCAGGAAGGACCAGATGGAGTAATTTTAATTTTAGGAAAACCACCACACCTCTAGCTTTTGTATCTAATTTTGTAATGAAAAGATTCCCTGAATAAGGTGTAAAATCCTTCTAACAGACAGGAAAAAAATTCTAGGATCATATGTTGACCATGATATTTCTAGATTCTTGAGAAGGTTTTGAAAAAGTGGTGAAATTTTTCAGATAGCTCCATGTATATATCCCTCCACTTTAATAGGTTTCACTTTCACAGTTTTGAATATTCGTGGATTGGCCAGTGCTCCTAGAGGTTGGAGCTGGGAGGATGAGGAATCATCCCAGACACCTCCCAAAGTCAGGAAACATAGTAAATGTTCCTAAGCCACTCCTACCATCCGATAATCAGCATGAGCAGGGAAGCAATGGATCCAGGCCTGTAGTCAGCAAAAAAAATTCGGGAGAGGTTGAAACTTTTTTCCCTCAAGATAACTTCTCAGGTTAATGTCTCCTGATCTGGCACGAGATCTCAACAAGGCCCTGAAATTAAAGCCATTGTGCAAAGGTTCTTCACTGGTAATAGGTCCTGAATCATTGCTCCTCTTAAAGCCAATTCTTGTTGGCCACAAAGGATAATCGTTTCCACAATTTGAAAAAAACACAAGCAGTTTTAACCCGCTTTTTAAAACAGTGAAAGCTAAAACAAAATATGTGTATAGAAATTATGCTGACACAAGTCTGTTGTTACAATTTAAATATATACTCTGATGGGATATCTTCTATATCTGTGGTCAAGAAGGATGTCAAGCAAACAGTTTAAATGTAAAATAAATAATTGGGGAAAGGAACCCATCTCATCTCATAAAACTACAATTTATCACCAGACCTATAAAATAGTTTGAAAGTTATTAATACTTGTATTCCTCTCCTCACAGCTACCATAAGGTTTTGATTTTGCAGTGAATATTTATTTGAAACTGAAGGGGGTTTGAAATGTTGGGAGAACTTCAAGAGACATGCCTAGAAATAAATTCAACACCAAGGAAGCAAGCAAATGTGTATTATATACTGAAATCTAGAAGTCTGCACTTAATTATAGCTTGTATATGGCTGGTTTGGAAGAAAGCCTACCTTGCAGTAATGCAGCAATTTGGAGTGATTGTTGTGATGGATGTTCTTTAAGAATATCTAACACAGTTCTGCCCAAACTGTCCCTTATATTGGCATCTATTCCTGAAACAGAGAAAATATGTCATATTATTTATTCTTTATTTATTTACTATATTTATACCCAAGGGGGATTCAAGGTGGCTTACAGATGGGCAACAATTCAATGCCTTAAACAACAATGTACAGTTAAAATAAACATTTAAATTAAATTATGATCAAAATTGAAATACATTAAATACATTTTAAAAAATTTGAAACGTAATAGTCACTATAAAACCATGCTATCTGCAAACATATTATGGAAAAATTAAAAGTATAATCCTAACCCCCAGGTCCATTAGCTGTAACAGTGGCTAACCTGTTAGAAAGAAAATATGATAATTAAGGTCAGCTCAATCCCAGATCCCAACCTGAGACTTAGAAATCACCTATTAGAATATTACAGGGATGAGGTCTGGTGATGTTACCTTCTAATAATCTAATTTAACATGATGCCCTAAGCACCAATCACAGTTGCTGAGAGGAGTAAAACAAAAAACAGGAAGTCTAACAAATGAGGAATACACACATATATTTTTCATGGCAAAATTCTTGCCCTGAGATTCTTCCTGCCACCTTTAGGACTAGGATGGAAATATCCAGGATCTCAGATCTGGGAACTTCCTGACAATAAAAAGTATGTATATGGAGAGATCTGAATGCATAGATCTAGTGAATAATGGTTTGATTGGTGCTACGCTTTGAAAAAAGTGTTTGAGTGGTAGAAGAAGACTTGAATACTCCTACAAGATGCCACTCCACCACCAGAGACTGCCACGGTCAGCTCATGAGAATCTTCTCTATGTCCCTGGCCCTAGAGAGGTTCGTTTGGAGTCCACAAGACAGAGATCCTTCTCCATTGTAGCCCCAATCTTGTGGAACTCCCTACTGCCAGACCAAAGAGCCACTCCTGATCTACATACATTTTTAGGAGCACTTAAGACATGGCTTTTCAGAAGAGCCTATGATTGTTAGTAACAAGTGGTGACTGTGTAACCTGTTTATTTTAATTGTGTAAGTCGCCCAGACCACCTTTGTTGGAGGGTGACTCATAAGAAATAAAGTTAGTTAGTCTAAAAAATGATGCAGGCATTTTAATTCCAACAAGATGAGAGTGGTTTTAAAAACTCGAAACTGCTGGCAATTAAGTGAAAGTAAAGATACCTTCATCTATTCAATATCTATTTTCCTCCATTAGGACATCCCAGCAGGAAGTTGTTGAGAATCCTCTATTTCACTCGATTCAATGATTTCTAAAGACGTTAGCTCAACTACAAGAAGTACTAATTGAATATAGATAAGGATATACAGTAGTAAGAAATATAAATCATTTCATAATAACCGTCTTGGCATCAAATATGGAGAAGCATCCAATAATAAGATTAACTAACATGTTTTGAAACAAAAACAAACTAGAAGTCATTTGGAAAATAATTATGACACACCTGTTTCTAGCAGAATGCGTACTACATCCACTTTTCCAAACAAAGCTGCTTCATGTAATGCACTTCCCTTTTCTGTCTGGAAAATAATAAATTAAAGACAATCTAAAATATTATAAAATAGTATACAAATGATGACAAACAAATCTCACAAAGAACTGGAAAACATGTCCTACTAAGTGAGTTCTGTGATATGCACTTGTTGAAAGTAGTGATAATAAAAATTCAAAAATAACAGACTGAAAACATATTATAGCAAAGTGATGCTTAGCTGCTATATTTATTAAACAGTTTCTCTAGAAATTCTTCTCTGGCTTCCAATAATGATGACATTTTTCACTGTCACAAGTACCCAACAACATATTACATGCACTAGCATTTTGGGAGATACATGTGATACTGTAGGTGTTCATTGTCACTTCTATTCTTACTGTGAAACTCAGAATAGTTGGAAACCAATATGGATCACTGTATACATCAATCACATTTGTGTACTACAGCCAAGTACAAACTTTGCATACAAAAAAATACACAAGATTTACCAAAAAGCTGCCACAAACAGATTTAAGTTATATCTCACTGCAATAAACGTATCTTGCTTTGCATCCCCCTGGAAAATTTAGGTATCTGTGCCTTTGATAAGATTTCTCATACTATAAGCTCTTCTGCATTTCAACTCACTCAGCATCCATGATAATACGTATACTAGGGATATTGCAGAAATTAGGTATTTGTTCATCTGCACACAATCTGCTAACATGCCATGCAGTTAAATCTAAATCAGGTTGTACTTTTCTCTTTGTGATATCACTCTCTAACTCATCCATGTCAGTTTCATATGCATTCAAGCATAAGGCTATTATGTCATCTTTGCACAAGAAATTGGCATGTTTATACATTTTCCATGCAGCATACACATTGCTGTACTCTTTAACCAAGAAGTGCACAGCAAAAGACAGAGAAGTATAAAACCTGAAGGATTGTGCATTTATTCATTTTTTGGTCAGAAAATTTGTTAATTAGAAAAATTTAATTAGAAAAGTGTAATTGGGAAAATTTACAAAAGAAATCAGACCATATGAAATTTTCTCCATCTCCAATTTTTTAAAATCCATAAACTGACACGTGTCTCACAGAAACTCTTATAGCAGAAAAAGAGAAAATGAGTGTTTAAGTATGTCCACATAGTTTATTTCTGTAATCAGCAACTTCCTTTGTGAATCCTTTCAAGTAAAAGAAAGAATACAGTTGAGTATCCCTTATTCAAATGCTTAGGACCAGAAACTTTTTGGATTTTGGGTCGTCCCCCGTCCCGTGTCCCCCCCCCCCCCCCAGATTTTGCATTTATATGTGTTGTGAGTGAGCCTTCAGCTACTACAGCTAGTAGCATTGGGGAAGACCCAAGTTTAAACATGATATTCATTTATGTTTCATATACACCTCATACACATAGTTGGAAAGTAAATTTCCACACAATATTTTAAATAATTTTGTGCAAGGAACAAACTTTGTGTACATTGAGTTATCAAAAAAGCAAAGGCATCACTATATCAGCCACACACATGAACAATTTCAGATTTTGGAGTATTTTGTAATTCTGGATAACGAATGCTCAATCTGTACTTAATATTTAATGTTTTGGAAATGTAAAGACTTGTTGCTGCTGCTATTTTTTCTTGTATCTGAATTAAGGAAGAGATTAACCAGAAATTGAAAGAATATGGAAGAGAGATAACATCTGAGCCTTCCAATGATATGGAGAGTACAGTTAGCAGGAGCAGCAAGAATTGTTAAATTAGTAACTTCCTATTACTTCTTTCGTCCTGCAATGGAGAATCACCATCCACCCCACTAAAAGAAACATAGTCATAAATCAACTCAAAACACTGTGCTTTTGTCGGTACTATTATCCACTGCTGATGTCATAGTAATAAAAGATTTAAATTTCCAGCAATCTTGATGTTAGCACTGTGTAGAATAGATATAGTAACATTCCTCCTCCATGTTCAAATTAATACACAGACGTATTGTCATTGAGGGGAGTTTAGCAGAGTTGCCTAATGCAGATCTTTGAAAAACAGTCATTCCATAATAGCATGTGTATGCTTGCAAACTGTTCTTAGGCATTATTTCTTATTTTCATATAAGTGTTCTGCATCGAAAGAAAGGCCTCCCCTGCAGATCTTAATGCTTACACTGGCTAATATAGACAATCTGACTTGAACGGTCTAGAAATCAATGCAGCTGATTCATAAGGGATCCCTGTAGCTAGTCCACAGCCTGGCCATAGCATTTTGGACTCGCCGTACAGTCTATATATGCAGACCCACACATAAGACATTGCAGTAATTCAAATGTAATGTAATTGGGGCATGTGTCATTATAGTGAGATTTGACCTCTAATGGAACAGAGGAAACTGTCTTGTCTCTCTATTTTCTTGTCTTTACCTGCTCCATATCTTTCTCAAATGCCTCTCAGTTCATTTGCTTTCTTTTCTATTCCTCTTACAAAGCTGACCTTTGTTCACTCCTTCTTTCTTGCCTTTGTCCTTCTGGCAGCAGTTTATTCTGCAATTCAGCTGATTGATTGTTTCATTCTATGACCAGTTTCCACATCAAGAAAGAAAGGCACACATCAATGAAAGAACCCGGATGACCACAGGGAGAAGCTGAAACTTGCAAATTTATCAAACCATGCCCAGTGTTTAATGTAAAAGTATGTGTTGGAATTCCAGTGTATTCAGGCAGACTAGTGATTCTAAGAAGTTCCTCATTTCTAACTAACAGCTATTAAATCAAGTGGGTTCTGAATGATCTTCTCTAGTTTGAAAATAGTTGTAGCTGCTCAATTTGTCAAGTAAGTACCGTGTTTCCCTGAAAGTAAGACACCCCCGATTGTAAGACGTATCGGGGGTGTCTGGGGGGTCGGCTTATATAAGCCATACCCCATATATAAGACGTACCTCGTCCGCCGCGCCGCCGCAGCCGGAGGTGTGCCGCGGCACACCTGCGGCACACCTCCATGGCACACCTCTTCGCCAGGGCTCCAGGCAAGGGAGGGGAAGGAGCCAGGGGCGGGAGGAAGCAGCGACAG
Organism: Anolis apletophallus; assembly: GCA_030556195.1. Lineage (NCBI taxonomy): Eukaryota > Metazoa > Chordata > Lepidosauria > Squamata > Anolidae > Anolis > Anolis apletophallus. The sequence continues at coordinate 91,807,418 of JARBWK010000009.1, forward strand.
CGTCACTGTGGCCGCTGCGATCGTCACCACGCCCCTGGCTCCTTTCCCTCTCCCTTGCTTGAGAAAGAGAGGCCAGGGGGGCGTGGTGAGGATCGCAGCGTCACAGTGACGCGTCGTCCTTCTCCCCGCCCCTGGCTCTCTTCCTCCTCCCTTCCAAGGGTGGGAGAAGAGAGCCAGGGGCGGGACGAGCGATGACGCGTCACTGTGGCGCTGCGATCCTCACCACGCCCCTGGCTCCTTTCCCTCTCCTTTCCTCAAGCAAGGGAGAGGGAAGGACCAGGGGGCGTGTTGGACGATCGCAGCGTCACAGTAACGCTTCCTCTTTACAAAAGCTCCCGCCCCTGGCTCCTTTCCCCCCCTTGCCTGGAGCCCTGGCGAAGAGGTGTGCCATGGAGGTGTGCCGCAGGTGTGACCAGGCACACCTCAAGAAAGAAAGGCAATGAAAGAACCTGGATGGCACAGGGTGGCTGAAACTTGGCGTGGTGCGTGGTGTTGGAACGTCTTGGGTTATATAAGGCTCATTACCCTAACAGAAAGTAAGGCGTTGGGGGGGACTTTTGGGGAAAAGAAAGTAAGTAGCTGTCTTAATTTGGAAAGTAAGTATACATGGACATTTTGTTTCAATTTACATCTATAGAATTGACTATACTTAGCAAATCCCATATTCAAGGCAAAATTACTTCAATGGTTTAATAACCCTGAATGTCAAAAAAATCACACTGACATATTTTCTTCAGCATAGTAATAATAATAATAATAATAATAATAATAGGAATTTTATTTGTTCCCTGCCTCTTCTCACAGCTTAAGATGGGTTATGTGAAGTCTTGGCTCTGCCTTCTCATCTCTTCTGATTTAGTTCCCCCTGTTTATAGGCCTTCCCAATAGTTTAGACATCTCCCTTTGTATTAGTTTTTGGGTGGAGCTTAAAATCCTCCCAGAGGCCAGTCTTAGTTGGTCTATTCAATTTCCCTGTATAGAGCTCTTGCCGGACTCCTCCTTTTTCTGCATCAGAGCTACAACTAACAGAGCTACGAATTCCTAGACCCAAGTAATCCAAAACAGGCATTCTTAGCACCTGCATTTAGCAGTATTATTATACCACCAATCCAATGGACAACAGAAGCTTATAACCAGCTTAAGCTTCACAGGAAGGAAGATTAAGACAGTTTATAAATAATAACTTGTAATCCATCACATTGCATCAAAGGCAGAAGATTCCAGAGAGATGACTGCAGCCAGCAACATCTCCTTTTGTAATGTATTGTTTTAAGTTATCTTATGATAGTCCTGCATGGAGTTAACCTTTTATTCATCTTGTTTCAGTAAACTCATTTGGTTATCTTTTCACCTTGCCTCAAAGTGCCTCTGTCTGCTAAGGATCTTAATCTTAACAGAAGGTATACAGATAGCCCCTGAGTAAAGCCAGACAATATAGTTTTCCCAAAGGCTCAGGCATGCCATCAGAGGTTACAACATTGCTAAAACATTGAAACACATAATCATTAAAATAATCCATAAATACACATATTAATATTAAAACAAATTTTCACAAAAACCACATTAAAATACACAAACAAAAATTAGACATATTGTGGAAGTTTAAAATTTGTCATTAAAACTGTCTGGGTAGGCCTACCAGAAGAGATAGGTCTTCACTTGCATCTTAAATTCTGACAGCTGATCTAGCTGTCAAAGCTCTACCAGCAGGTCATTCCACAGTTGTGGGGCAGCCAATGAAAAGGTCCTCTGGGTGATAGTTGCCAGTCGGGTTCTGGCAGACTGGAGCAGATACCCCCCTGAGGACCTCAGTGTTCGGGGTGGATTATATGGGAATACGGTAATACCAGAATTCCACTGGTTTTTGATTTGCACAATTACCACCCATTTTGCACCCCTTTATTGTAATCTCCCAAAAATTCTACATATGCCTACTAAAAAGAGAAATAAATGAGTCCTAAACCAAATCAACCCTGAACTTTAACTAAATGCCAAGATAATGAAACTGAGACTTTCATACATTTGTCCTATAATGATAAGATATGACTTAATAGAAATATAATGCATGGTAAGATACAAAAGTAATTGGCGGGGGGGGGGGGGGGAGAGACTGTATTCCAAAAGGACAGACTTCATCAAGGGAGCCATAGACCTGAACAGAGCTGTCAATGATAGGGTAACTTTGAGGTTTCTTGTTCATGGGATCACGGCAAATCCCATGGCTCAGTAGCCATTACAAACAAAAAGAAAAAGTACTATTTGAGTGCCAGGAGTTTTCCATTTGCACTGTTTCTATCCATTTGTACTTGTAGTCTCCTGAAAATACCAGAATGTGTCCAACTTACTACACAACTAGAAATATGTGCACAGTTCAGCTCTGGATACCTTACAAAATCGAACAACAGCCTTCATTTCATGTAGCAAACTCCACCCACTGTAATCAAAAACTTGAATCATTTGGCCATAACAAATCCAAACATGATAAGAAAAATAAATCCAGGTTACATTTTTTTAAAAGTTCATCCATATACTAAAAGGGTGATAAGGTAAAACATAAAAAACAGGATGCTGTTTGGAAAATAAATTAAATGTTTACCATAAAGTGTTGAATAACATAGCAGAAAACAGAAATTGTCCTGAAAAAGAAAACAAAAACAAAAATATAAAACCAAAGAAGGGAATGAAGTAAAAATCTTATAACTAAAGCAATTCTGAAATTAAAAAGTAAACGGCAAATAAAGCATCACATCAGCTGTAGCCCTATACCTTGTCTTTCAAATAAGTTTAACAGGTAAATCCCAGCAACATGTCAACAAAACATCAAGAAAATTGGGAATGTTTCAGAATCTCGGGTAGTAATATTTGAAGAAGTACTGTATGTTTACCTCCGTTAACAAAGTGCATGCGTTCTTGGGCATTAGACAGAAAATTTCATTTTAGAGCAGAAATAACAAGAAAAGAATAGTGATAAATGCCCACATTACAAAAAGAAGGGAAAGAAAGGGAAAAAAAGAATGGCAGATCAATATATTTCAGTAAAAAAAACTATACAAAAGTAAACACTATATGCATGTGAAATTGGTTTATCAGAAGTGCATCTTGACTAGTTAGAAAATGTGGGGTACTCCAGATCAGAGTGGGGTACTCCAGATCAGCACCAGTGGAGGCACAACCCCAAGACAGCTCTGAGCCGGATGGGAGCTGAACTGTGCAGGCCTAAACTGCCCTGATAAATGGAAGCACCATTTGACAATGACCTTCACCTTGCCCTCCTTGATCTAACATTTGTACTGACCACTGGACACTGCAAATTACTCTCTTTCTTTCTCAGAACTTGGAGTGATAATATCCAGAGAGGGTAGGGAGGAAAAAGTAATAGCCCCCTCCTTTCCCACTTCTCATGAACAGTGTCATTTTCATGTGCAGTGGGCACCAAGATAGCAGATCAAGGGGGCAAGGTGGTTGTCATCCTCTGTCTCCAAGTTGCTTGAGTTTGGGGAAAGCAGAGTGGCAGTGAAACCAGCTGTGTTTGCTTCTCAAATAGAAAGTGGCACAGTTAATTACAAGTGCCCAAAGTTGTGGGTTATTCCAGGGTTTTGGAGGAAACTATGGAGTATCCCACAACTTCTATTAATGCAATTCAAGGCTGCATTAAGCAGCTTTTGCCTATGCTATGATGAATCAGCTCCATGCAGCATGCCATTTACCCTCAATCCTTGGGGGTAAAGTGTAAGTGAGGATGCACCCAAGGTCATGTAAGCCTTGCATGGGTGAACAATAATATTTTTGGACCTTCTAGAGAGATCTCTTGAAAGTTTCTTACAAAATACATTCAGGAATGGCTTTTCTTTTCACCAGTCTACTTTTGATTTGATCTTGGTGGCTTTACTCTTTTTTTGCATTAGTGTTCATAATCAACAATGGATTCTGAAGGCAGTTGTTATTTACCTTGCTTCTTAAAGGTAGAATTGGCTAGAGTAAAATCCCTTAATTCCCAGCTCAAACTTTATTGCATTATTTACAGCAGACATGCTGCTGCAACCCAACATTAAAAGTTTGTGTTTCTTTCACCTTCCTCCTAATACTAATGCTGCTACAAAACTTTCATCTAGGCCAGTGTTTCCCAACCTTTTTTGAGCCGAGGCACATTTTTTACATTTACAAAATCCTGGGGCACACCACCAACCAAAATGACACAAAATGTTTTATGGCGTTTCGGCACCTCTTTTTCACGACAGTCTGCATATGCAGGGGACAAAATAATAATACAGTGAAACTAGCAATATGCACAATTACAAAAGTTTTATAAAGTTAATGTATCAATATAGTGAATTTGAAACACACGGAGTACAGTTTGGCACCCACATGATGTTGGCACCTCCATGGGAGAAAAAGGAAAAATCTTCCCTTACCGCATTGGATTAGGCTCTGACTGGATAAAACAAAATATATAGTTTTCAATATCATTAGTCAGTTATCATGTTTGCATTTAGCATTTAGCAAGCTGACAATAAAGGTGAGTGAAAACAAATCATATCATATATCTTGGTTCACTATTCATTATTCATAAATTCATAAGTAAGCAATAGTACATCACAAAATAATAGCCTAATGGCATATCATTTTGAGAAGTAGTCCCAAGTACTGAGGCACAGTGGCAAAACTCTGCTCCTTTGCATGCTGCGTTAGTCTGTTTGGTCGCGAGTAGCCAAAAATGAAGAGCCAGAGCCGCAAAGGGTCAGAAATGAGTAGCTCTGACTGGATAAGTGAAGTTCAATATATAGGGTTCCAAAATGACACAAGTGGGCGGTTCCAAAAGTTATCCACAACAAGTGGGCGGCTCCAAAATGACGCGGCGTCATTTTGGAGCCACCTTTGCATGCCGTCTGTTTGGGAGAGGAGCCCAGTGGGGCGGTTCCAAAATCATTTTCCTTTTGCATGCTGCGTAACGCTTTCCCTCACAGCAGGGGGTGTCTGCGGACAGAGCCTAATACCAACGTGGTAAGGGAAGATTTTTTCTCCCATGGAGGAGGACAAAATAATAGCGGCGGCAAAAGGAGGGGGGAAGGAAGGGGGACAAAAAGCTTTTCTGGAGGCACAGCTGGAGCTCTGTAAAGGCACAGGAGTATGCCTAGGCACACTGGTTGAAAAAGACTGATCTAGACTGAAAACAATGAGGTAAAGGTAACTGCCTGGGCAGATGAAAAAACATGCTATAACAAGAACTTATTTTTAGAAGCTTTGATAATTGAGGTATGCTTATACTTGTTAATATTTATTTACAAGTTACTTTACCATGTTTGGCAGCAAAGAAATAAAGATTGAAAAGGAAGGTTAACCTTTGTTTTAGTAAAGGTTTTCCCCTGACATTAAGTCTAGTCGTGTCTGACTCCGGGGGGGGGGGGGGGTTGCCGAATAACCAACATTGTCCAAAGATGCTTCCAAGATCATGTGACTGGCATGACTGCATGGAGCGTCGTTACCTTCCCACCTGAGCAGTACCTATTGATCTACTTACATTTACATGTTTTTGCACTACTAGGTCGGCAGAACCTGGGCCTAACAGCAGGAGCTCACCCTGCTCCCCGGATTCGAACTATCAACCTTTTGGTCAGCAAGTTCAGCAGCTCAGTGGTTTAACCTGCTGCACTATGGGGGCTATAACCTTTGTTGTAGTAATTCTTAAAGTGAGTGGGTGAAAGAACAGTGATAAATTGGAATTTAACACTTTCAATGAAATGTTTTTATGATCTTGTTGCATAAAGACTTTATGTTTTGTATTACATGTATAACAATAAAATGACTTACAGAAGTCTGGCAAGTAAGATAATAACATAGACTAGAAATAAGGGAATTGTGTTTAGTTGTTATTCTTGCATTTTATGGTAAAATTTTGTTATCAATATGATGTTTTACTACTACTCCCCCCTCCACACCCCGGCCATCCTTCCAGAAGAACACACCTGTACTTTCTTGTTGCCTTCAAAGGGCAACTACCTTGCCCTGGCATTGAAAGTCTCATGAGCCACATAAAAGATGTAGTGGGCCGGATTCGGCCTGCAGGCCTTGTATCTGACATGTGTGCTTTAAACTATAGTTCTCATTTATTATTTGTCACTGCTAATAAAATATTAACTTCATTGAGATATTAGGCCATTCAGTATTTATAAAGCAGTTATCTGAAAGCCAAAAGTTCTGTTGATCTCACATGTTAATATTACTGAAGTTGCAAGCTAAAAGTCATGGTGAAGGGGGTCACACAGCGGATCCTCTTTGGTTCAGATATGTAAAGCCATTATTAGCTTGAAAACTAAAAACATTGACTGGAAGTTTCTTTGGCTTAATATCTGGGGATGCTTAACTTCCCACACCCGCTTCAGCATTTTCAGGAGTCTGAAGTGGCTGCTGTGGTATGAAAGTCTGATGAACTCTGTTGCCAATAGCACTATTGCATGTTCCTACATATGGCTCTAATATGCAACAAAATAATACCCAATTCCCAATCAGTAAGTATGAACTTCACTAAAATGACTTTTTCCATTATCTTCAAATATCACAGAAGATCAGGTAGTTTTAAAAAACCAAGAGGGAGTTAATGGATAAATATAGTTGAGAACATCTTTATTTGCCCTTACATTTTGCAAGATACACAAAAGGGGCTACTCTCAAATTACCGTAGCTTTAAATTTGCACAACATAATAAAAAGGAGATACTTCATATGTCCTCACTTTAAATGCCAGACTTGGCTATTTGAAGGATTTTCAGAGGAAAAGATTAAATCAACACACAACACACTGAACAATGAGGTAATAAACTCATGGTAATTGGGTAGAGAAACATGCTCTTCTATCCAATGTGTAACTTCTACATTACTATTTATTTTTCTTAAACAGCTTTATGGTATTTCATTATTATATTGCAATTGTAACAGTTGTGTCATAGCTACAGGAACACAATATAGCTAAATAGTTCAAATTATTTATTTATTTACTTTACTTTACTTATACCCCACCTTTCTCACCCCACAGATGGCGACTTACAAACTCCGGCAAAAATTCAATGCTGTATCATAGATAAAATTATAAAACAATAAAACCAATATAACAATAAGCATACCCTATCAAACTATAAAACCATTAAATATATGAGCCAATAAAATGCATAATACAATAAAACAGATTAAAACGTATGACAAATTAAAACCTAATGTGCTGAGTCTTGATTTTATATTTATTAGTTAGTCCATAGTCATTATCCAAACTGTTGAGGTCGAATTCCGTATTAGCATATTCTCTGAATGCCTGCGTAGAGCCAGGTCTTTAGTTTTTTTCAGAAGACCAGGAAGGGTGAGACCTGCCTGATGTCACTACGGAGGGGGTGACCAAGGGACCACCACAGAGAAGGCCCTGTCTTTCGTCCCCCACCAGCTGCACTTGTGAAGGAGGTGGAACTGAGAGTAAGGCCTCCCCAGCCAATCTTAAAGCTCTTGTTGGCTCATAAAGGGAGATGCATTCGGACAGGTAAGTTGGACCAGAACCATTTAGGGGTTTATAGGACAGAGCCAGCACTTTGAATTGAGCCCAGTAGCAGACTGGCAGCCAGAGGAACTGACGTAACAGGAGGTTGTATGCTCCCTGTAGGCCGCTCCAGTGAGCAATCTGGCTGCTGAAGCAGTTTTCAGAGGCAACCCCATGTAGAGCACATTGCAGTAATCTATTTGAGATGTAACACTGTGGCCAAGTCTAGCTTCCCAAGGTAAATAGTACTTTTAAAATAAAATGATACTAACCTGGGAACTGACATCCATCCCAGCTTCCAATAGCACTTGTACAACAGATTTGTGGCCATTACGTGCAGCTAGGTGCAAAGGAGTATGCTTTCTTGTGTTACAGCTCATCAAGTTTGGATAGGCATTGATTATCATTTTCACTACCCGTAAACGGCCATACAAGGCTGCCAAATCCAATGGTGTTTCTAATTTGCTGTTTCTTATTGTTGGATCAGTAAGCTCATCAAGCAAAACAGCTACCACTTCTGAATGTCCATACTGGGCTGCACAGTGCAAGGCTGTTTCATTTTCATTATTCTGTCAAAAGAGGAAAAAAAATGATGATTTGATAACATATATAATTTTCTGAAGTAAACTGAGAAAAGTGAAATAGATTTTTCAGCTATAACTGAGTAACATTACTGTGTAACACACTGAGAAAAAGAAATGGATGGCATAAGCTTTCACTGACTTCTACTTAATCTGATGTGTGGAGTTAAATGCCTAGGAACAATGGTCTCCTGGCAAATTACACTTATTGTAACACTAATCAACACTCCTACCTTATAATGGCTATCTTGGGGGGGGGGGGGGGATACTATAGAATTAATACAGTTTGGCACCACTTTAACTGTCATGGCTCTTTGCTATGGAATCATAAGAACTGTAGTTTTGTAAGATGTTTAACCTTCTCTGCTAAAGAATGTTTGTGCTTCACCAAACTACAGCTCCCATGCATCCTTAGCAGTTTCAAACTGCATTACAAGTACAGTGTACTGTAGATGCAACCTCAGCCAGTTTATCACATCTTCTTTATGGTTCTCAGCCAGGATTGGACTACATTCAAATAATTCCACTATTCAAAATGTAATAATAATAATAATAATAATAATAATCTTTATTTATACCCCACCACCCTCTCCCCAATGGGGACTCAGGGCGGCTAACATGAGGCCAAGCCCTGAGCACAGTGAAATACAATACAGCACAGTGAAATACAAAATACAAAACAAAATACATCAGAAATAATAATAATAAAAGAAAAATACCATTACAATCTATATCTATCTATGTATTTAATAGAAGTCAGTGTTTGTGGAGGTGCAGAGGGGGGAATATGTGGCAGCATTTAGATTGGTTGCCACTGTGGGATTATTTGCAGAACGCCTCTGATTGGCCAACCTCCAACATTCCACCATTCCAAGGAGGCAGAGAGGGGATTGGTTGCCACTGAGGGAGATTTTGCATACAGATTCATGATTGGCCAGCCACCACCAACATTCCAACACTCTTAGGAGGCAAAGAGGGAAAAGGAAAGGCCCTCAGGCTGTCAGTAATGGCTCCCACTGTGGTTTCGGATTGGCCAGCCTCTACAAACTTGGCCCACAGAGCCCCCATGACTCACTCTGCATCCTACTGCAGTTTGGAGAAGCGCGTACCACGGATGATGGGATTTGCAGTACCTTCACTAACTTCCTGAGAGCACTGCAAGCCACATAAATAACAGATAAAGACCAACCTTGGCCCACAATGCATTTCTCAAATTACCTGATGTAATGAAGTGTTTATATTTTATTACAGGTTAAATGTAGTTTCCTATATGTTTTAAAATGTTAAGGATATATGGGCCAGAAAGGGCTGATATTAAGAGCAAGTCTCTGCAGGGAGAACAGAGTTACCATGACAACGTAACTGTGAGGCAGAAGTGGGTGGAGTCAACAGCCTTCTGCCAGGGCCAGGAGTAGAATTCTGGGAGTTTTGAATTTTGGCAGTTGAACCGTCAGACCAGCTCTTGGAGAGAGCAGGTTCTGAGAGCAGTCTGGTTTTGGAGCTGTAGAGAGACAGTTCTAGTAGGCTGAGCTTGCGAGCCAGTCTGTTTGTGTAGAGCCTGAGGGCTAGAGATAGCCAAGGTGCCTATAGGAGGAGAGAGTGCCCGTGTGTGAGATAGTTAGATACTGATCTAACTGAGCAATAGTAACAGTTAAACATTTTAAACTTTGTATCTTCTACAATACCAATGTAACCATTATGAGTTGAGCCTCTAAGAAGTTATAACGTATCCATCACGCTTTTGTGCCAAGCTATAAATAAACTGTTATTGTTCTTTTCATCAACAACCTCTCTCTGTGCCGTATTTTAAAAGTCCAGCCTCAGAGTAAAGCAAGACAGGAAAGTGGTTTTAACCTGCCTTGTTACACAGTTTGAAGTCCCATAATAATTGGTGACAGAACCCTCCTAGATAACTGATAACAACAACAGTTCTCACAATCTGGTGGCTTATCTCTTCATGTTTAAGGGATCCTTAAATTAAAGTTATACAACACCCCTTTACATTAGGTCAGATACGTAGTGACCTCTTCTTTGCAAATTGGTGGCTGTTCTTTACAAAGTGGTGACAGAGATAGGTCACGTCCTTACACCCGGGCACCGCCGGGTCCCTAGTTTATATAATAAAAGTCAGTGTTTGCAGAGGTGTGGAGGTGCAGAGGGAGGAATATGTGGCAGCGTTTCGATTGGTTGCCACTGTGGGATTATTTGCATGTCGGTAATCCGGAAATTTAAGATGGTGCAAAACACTGCGGCTCGACTACTGGTTGGTGCGGCACTATCATGCGACATCACTCCAGTCCTACAGCAATTGCACTGGCTCCCCATTGAGTACCAGTTTGCTTTCAAAGTGCTGGTGTTAACCTTCAAGGCCTTGCATGGCCTGGGGCCAGTGTACCTGAAGGACCGCCTATCCCTGCACATTCCCCAGAGACCACTACGGTCCATGGATCAAAACCTATTGGAGGTTCCATCACTTAAGATCTGCCGCTTGACCTCGACACGGCAGCGTACTTTCTCTGTAGTAGCGTCTACCCTTTGGAACGCCCTCCCAGAGGAGGCTCGAGCAATAACAGATCTACAGGCCTTCCGGAGGGCCTGCAAGACCAATCTCTTCGGACAGGCGTTTAACCTTTAAGGCTGTTAAATTCCACTCTTGCCTCAATCTGTTTTATTATGTTCTTAACTATGTTGTGATTATGTTGTTCACTACTGTGAACCACCCTGAGCCTCTTTGGGAAGGGTGGTATATAAATCAAAATAATAAATAAATAAATAAAGCCTCTGATTGGCCAACAGTATTCCTATAAAAGACTCAATCTAATAATTCTCAAATTGTGACAGACCTGAGGAGTCTGGTTCACCCGCCTCTCTGCTCCATGGGAAGGACAGAGATGGTGTATTCGGAGAGTGTCAGATATGCTATGGGAAAGCATGATTCTGTACACTTTTGGTGCTTCTTTCTCAAGGGAAGAGGATGAAGTGTGGGTTTTGGAGTCTTGGATTTTGTCAGGTTCTGCTGTATAGGAAAAAGAGATCTGGTCCTTGGCATTGTTCTTAGGGAAAGAAGTTTTGGCATTTGGAACTTTTGACACGCTGCAAGAAAGCAGGGTCTGGCCTAACAGGTGCTTCTCCAAGGCAGGAGAAAATGATACAATAATATTTGGGTGCATGAGGATGAATGCATGTACATGTGTGTGAATGTTGAGTGAAAATGTAATTTCCCTTCATCTGTTAGTCCAGTGTAACTAAGTTGTTGTAAATCCAATGTAGTTGCATAGAATCTGTATGTCTGTATGCCCAATGTCATTCTTTGTCTAAATGTTTTTTCTGTAATCTGATGTCCCCTCTCACACTGAAAGTTCCAATATGCTTTAACGTTATTGAAAATAAAGTTATTGAAAAGTTATTCATGACACATGATGACTACAGCTCCTTTGTCAGCCTCGCTGATGAAAATAGTAAGATATTTCCTAAGACTGTCTACAGCATCTTGTTACTTGTGACAGAAAACAAAAAACAGTTTTAGAACTCTTCAAGCTCCCTGGACAGTCTATCTCAAACCTCAGAACAACAGTTCTTGGAGATAGGGGGGGGGGGGGGACCCTGTTAAGGGAGATTGGAAAGAACGGCAACTCATCCTTAATCTCTAGTCCATCAACAGTGGGACAGTGGCTATGATTTCCTGGCACACTTCACATATTGTAACACTAGTTAACATTCCAGCCTCATATGTACTCCTTTCTGGTTCCCAGACAGTGTTACCTTCACATAGTTATCTATTCATCTTGGCTTAGGGCAATATTTTCCTTCCTGCCTCTGGCCCACAATGACCATCATTAAAACTGAACTTGTCACCTCATCACCATACTTACAGGTTTTGTATTTTTATTGCTACTCACACATAAGTACACTTCTGTCCATGCATCTGATGAAGAAGACTTCAGTCTATGAAAGCTTTTGCTACTAATTCTTTCTCTCCGTTAGTCACAAAAGTTATTACAATGCATACTAATCCAGACCAATGTGGTTATGTATTTAAATCAATAATCATAGATATGCTGATGGCCTTTACATCATATAACTTTAGCATCTTAGTTTCCCCTTCTATTGTAATTGGTGCAGCCTTCCATTATAAGGAAAAGAGCATTGACCTTGACCATACTGTGAAGTCTCATCAGAAGATCCTTGCATATTTTGCATAATGAAGTGAACCAAAGAGAAATGTTTGCTTGCCCAACACATTTATTTAAATAGTTCCTAAACCTGCCAACCAATATATGTGTATAGAAACATATCATAATTTACTCTTACAAGTCTAGAACACTGAGAATAAGGTTTGTGCCTATAGGAAAAGGAAAACAAACATTATTAGTCATATTTATTAGTCTTATTCTGTCATGTTATACGTGTGTGTGTAATTTTTTCCCCCTGATTGCCACTTTTGTTCCTGTTGACTGATAGAAAGTTGGCATAATATTTTGATGGCATCTCTCCAAAACTGCAAGAGTTCTGACTTGGAATTCTAAGATTCTACTGAATGTGCAGAAGCCTTCTGCTGCCATATGGCTGTCAATGATTTCATCCCATGTCTTCCAAAAACCACTCCAAAGAGACCACCATGCCAGATTTTAAGGGACACACGGTGCATATGGGGAGCAAACTGTTTTTACCCCCTGCTTCCACATAAGCAGAAGTATATTCTGTTGCTTAATGAGCTCTTTAGAGGCAAGGAACTATATTTGACATTTCCATTCTATATAAATAGTATCATGTTAAATTGTACGGACATGTACATCACATTTGCAGATAAATAAACACAGTATTTGTTTTTAAATTATTGGCATATATATAAAGCAAGGATACATCACACAACATTTTCACCATTAGATGATAAACCAATACAAGATTAAAATTATAAAGTTTTAAAGAATAATTAAACACAAGCCTCAGCATTACAATTTAGATTTATATTTGTTGTTACAATTCAGATGTATATTTTCTTCGCTAGTACATATTGAGTATTCCTTATCCAAAATGCTTGAGAACCGAAGTGTTCTGTATTCTGGAATTTTTTTTACAGATTTCGGAATACTTGCATATACATAATAAGATATCTTGGAAATGGGACCCATATCTAAACATGAAATCCATTCATGTCTCACATACTAAAATGCATAGCCTGAAGGTATTTAAAAAATAATACTCTTGTGCAGGAAATAAAGCAAACATGTGTTTCAACCACCAACATGGACAATTTTGATTTTGAGTATTTTGTATTTTGGAATTCTAGATAAGGGATATTCAACCTGTAATAAGGCATATCATTGAAAAATGGTATAGGGCTATACCATTTTTCAGATCTAAATCCAATTGCTATCCAAACTAGACTAGAACTAGTGAAAATTAATGTTGAAAATCCTACTGATTCAGTAGGTCTTCTCTATTTGGGATTAGCAGTTGGACAGGATGAGATGGAAATTATGAAGCCTTCTAGCTTTGTCTGAACTGCATTCTCCTCACCATTAGATAACTGGCTAAGGTTGCTGGGACTAGCAACCCAATAGTATGTGGAAGGTCATGTGAATTTCACCCTGGATTAGGTATAACTTTTTCTGAATAAGAATGCATTTGAATAAGTATCAACACAGAAACACTGTATAATTATTTTAAACCCCTAAAATTGTAAGATACAAAGAATAAAGCCTACTCACACTATATTAAGAAGTCATTTAGCAACCAATGTTTCCTTTTTTCAATTTGGAAATGAGAGAGATATAATAACAGCATGTATGTAAATATACTATGTTGTACAAGGCAACAGCAGACTTTGTGTAGCTATCTATGTTTTATTGGACTATAATTCCTAGCACACAATGTTATGTTGGATTGGTTCACGGTCATCCGCAGGGCCCTACAATTTCCACCCTAATACAAATATGGCAAAACTTGCATTTGTTGTAAAAGAAAACTTTTTAAATGTTAACAGAAACTAGGAACTCTAGCACAGATTTGGCTCAATTTCGCTGAGCCTTGTTGTTATCAAATTAAACTACAAACTATCAACTCAAGAGTAGAACAATAAAATTTCCACACTTAGAGCAGCAATCATAATATTGCCAACACAGTACACATTTAAAATTGCTTTATTTAAAACAAAATAAAGGTCAAAACTAGTAATGCATTATGTTGCTGCACTGCTTAATATCTTTCAGGCAATTAATTTATTTAAAATACCACATTCCTAGAACTTAATCCATTTGGGAATAATACATTTAAAGTATGAAATTGATGAAAATCTCAATGGAAGTATGACAGATACAATACATATTAAGATAAAATTATTGGTTTAAAAAAGCAGATTTTTCTGGATGGATTAGCAAAGAATGAGAACATGTTTGTATAACTTAATTTGGTTTGCACAAATATATTTTTAAGAAATGGTCTTGTGCACGAATTTGTAAAGGCTATCTGGGGTTGCAAATATATTGCTTTTCATATGTTGATTTAATTTTTCATGTGTATACACAACGTCTTTCACTAATTTTGCATATGTATGTTAAAGTACACACACTAAGTCCTCATAGGGCATAGACTTGGCAGGTGCTGAAAATGGAACAATGCAAGCAAGAGAAAGTGAGGACTAATAAAATAGTTATATAGTGATCGGTCATTACTACATATATCAGAGGAATGTAGACATCTAATACTACATTCCAGATGAAGAAACGTTTTCATCCCACTGAGCGTCAAAGAAAGATTCCAAGATTTCTTTCTACCTTCTACACATTTTTTCTCACAGAAAACTTACACAAAAATTCAAGGAATACAAAGCACTAGTAAACATTAGCTTTTGATTCTGTAATTTTTATATGGGTATTACTTAAATATTTAAACAAACTAGGTATGACTTGTAACAGAGTTGCCAGAAATAACATGACTTTCATTTCTCAAGCTATATTTATTTTAAATGAGTATTGCTTTCACTATACCAAGTTACTACCAAACAAACAAGTATTTGACCTGTCACAAACATAGTGGAATAAAGTTACAGCTACAAGCATAATGAGTGCATTGTAAGCCATGCATGCATAACTGTATGCTTCAAACAGGCAGTAAGATATTCAACTGCCGCATGTAAAGATACAAGATCTGAAGGGACAAAAGATGTGCTTGAAAAACACACATTGAGATTAGGTAATATAATTTACCTAATTCAATGTACATGAAAAAACCAGTGCAGAAGAAATGGAATAGCATGTTTCAATAAAAATTGGAAGGACATTACCTGGAACTCATGATGCAGATTGAAATTGACTAAAGCTGAGTTTCTAGTCAATTTCAATCACTGGTAAAACACCTCTGTTGCAGACCTACTGCAACTTCTGAGTTGACCCTAAGAAACAGAAGGAGGAAAAAGAGAGAAGCGGGTTCGGGAGTAAGAGAGAACGAGGGTGGGAGGGAGAGAAGTAAAGGAAGAGAGAGAGAAAGAGAGAGAAATAAGGAAGGTAGGAAACAACACATATACAGAGTAAGACACAGGAGGGGTAAGAAAAGATGGAGAACAGGAAAATAGCTGTTGACCCTTCCTCTAGTCTCTCTTTTAAAATAGTTGTAATACCTTCAAGGTCTGCATTACCGTATCAGAAATGTGTGCTGTAATGTGGACCCAGGTAAGTTCCATCCCTTCATATCTTATGTAGTAACAATACTATAACACAGTGGCAGAACCTACAATTGTGTAAAGCTAGTAAGAGTACAACATTAAATGAATAGATTTAAGGATAAACCATTTAAGCCTCAAGTTTATTTCAATAGAAAAGTCTGAGGCTGGATCTACACTGCCCTATATATCCCAGGATTTCATCCCAGATTATCCAAATTTTTCAAAATTCAATTTTCACAGGGATAGAAAGGTGAAATCTTCTGAACAGGGGCAAAGACAGCAAAACAAACACCACAGGGGTGTTAACCCTTCACTATGCTATCCAAAGCTATATATCTGGAGTTACACTTTAAAAACGTACCTGTTCCGACTTATAAACAAATGTAGCTTAAGAACAAACCTACAGAACCTACGTAATTTGGGGACTGCCTGAGGTTCATTCAGGCCTCCTTATCAAAAAGGAATCCAAGCTTACTTAGACATCTTTTACCTATATTTATTCCAATGATAGTCAACTAACTGTCATTGAATAGATTTATTTCAGATACCATTATATGGGGAGAATTTTAATTATCTGGATAAAAGAAAGGGGGAACTGAAAATGCACTGTAATGACAGAAACACCACACACAGGCAAACACACACATAGATAATGATGTACATAATGTGACAGGAAGGAGGTTTGTCCTATGTGAATTATATATAAATAAACTAGAAATGTGCTTCTTAGAACCAAATGTTTTAGCAACTTATTACTATTTTACTGACTTGTAAATGACTATATAACATTGAAGCAACCTCATACATATTGTTTCTAAGAAGTACTTTTTATGGTTATATTCAGTAACATTTTTCTGTTACCTGCCATCTTTAAACTTTATATCTATACCCTTTATACACTTATTTTCTTTTACTTTTCTCTTCTCTTTCTTATTGTTATCATAACACAAGTTCATCTCCTAGGTACTGGTCCAATAGTTCTTTCAGGATATGTTTGTATGTTCCACTTCTAGCATCATGTTTCTCCTTGTAATTAAACCAACATCAACCCTGTCATGCAGATTATGTATTTCAGGCAGTCCTGATTTACAAACATCCAACTTACAAATGACTCACAGTTAAGAACGGGGTGAGACAACAGAAAGTGACAGAAATCTACGCCTAGGAAGGGAAATTAATCTTGAAAGAGTTGTCATGAGGAAAAAGGTGTCGCCTCTGAAGCTTTATCACCACTCCTTGCTTCCACAACAAGCCAATATTTTCAAAATCAAATGATGACAGAGACAAAAAGTGAGGTGCAATCTTCTTAAAGGGGCACACTGTGCTGGTCTGTGACCGTAATAAAATTTTGATAAAGGGGCACATACATCAAAACAAACCCTACACAGGTGATAACCCTTCTCTATGCTATCCAAAGTTTATATACAATAGAGTCTCGCTTATACAACATAAACAGGCCGGCAGAACGTTGGATAAGCAGAAATGTTGGATAATAAGGAGGGATTAAAGAAAGGCCTATTAAATGTCGAATTATGTTATGATTTTACAAATTAAGCACAAAAACATGTTTTGCAACAATTTGACAGAAAAAGCAGTTCAATATACGGTAGCGTTATGTAGTAATTACTGTATTTACAAATTTAGAACCAAAACATCGCAATGTATTGAAACAGCTGTGGATCTGGATGGGAGGCAAACTGCGTTGGATAATACAAAACCTTGTATGAGAGAAGGTTGGATAAGTGAGACTCTACTGTATGTATGTATGTATGTATGTATGTATACACTTTGAAATGTATCTGTCCCAACTTACAAATTCAACTTAAGAACAAACCTACAGTCCCTAACTTTTTCATAAGCCGGGGACTGCCTGTACTTCCTCTCTCTCATATGCAATTTTTAGCCATACAGTACCTGCAATGCCAGATTTTTAAAATAAAAGATATCACTGATGAATCTTAATACCAGGTTAGAAGCTTCTTTCATTCCCCCCCCCCCGCCATTTATAAGTAAATAGTGAATATGGGAAGCTACATCCTTCTCCTGCTATTTCCGAGGCTAAGACTTAGTTTAATCATTTCACTGTTCCACAACTCCACAAACGTTATATAGTTTTGTATTCAAATAAATTCGAAAAAGAAAACTAAGAACCACTAGAGGGAGCAACGAAGATAAAGGAAGACAAATATAAATCCTTTGCTGTTTGGAATTAGGGGCAATTAGTTGAGCAACTCAAACATTGTTTATCTGCAATTTTAATCCATTAAGAGAAAATTATGAACTGAGAAAAATATTTTTTGTTGTTCCACTTATTAATTATTCAAAAACTACATGGCTAAACATTTCTAAAAGAAGCAATGAAAGTGAGCTAAACCAATAAACAGAAACACTGGCTAACGTCATTATAATTTACTGCTTTGTTGTTGCCAACAATGAAGTTTTGTAGAGCTGACTTGCAGAATTCAGTTTTGCTTCTTTCAAAAGCTATATTTAAAATCACCTACTTGTACACAATTTATGAATACTTCTCTAAAAACAAGAATAAATGAGAAATGTGTCTTTCTCCCTGGGACAAATAATTGAAAAGGAAATACACCAAGACAGTATTTTTTCACTCTACTAGCTATATATGCCAAGATTGTACGAATTATTTTAGTGTTTAAAAATATTCCAAGAGCATCCTGCCATTAAGCAAGGAATACTCAGAGGAAGTTTTGCCAGTGTCTTCCTCTGAAATATAGCCTATAGCACCTAGTATTCAATAGTAGTCTTCCATCCAAGTACTGGAGAATTAATAAATAAGTATAAAACAGAAAAAGCCTCATAACACTATTCTACAAAATTTGAAAAAAAATCTGTTTCTGGTTTGTGATATTTCCTGTTTAATTGTACGGTACTAACTTTGAAAGTAGTTGTTATACTCCAGAAACTTCATTTTTGTGGCTGCCACAAACTATGTTGAATTGGGTGAGACTTTACAAGATATTCATTGGAAAACTATAGCAGAATGTGCTGCAAAAAGCAGTTTAATTTTTTTCTCATATTTTTATGATAGAACCAATTAGGAAATGATATGTATAACCCAGGAACAAAAACGGTGTTACATACTATAATTGTTATATTACAATTTTTCTACATGCTACATAATGTTCAAACCTCTCAACAAAAGAAAAAGCTAAGGGAAGGGTATTTAGACTAACATTTTCAGCATATCTTCCTCAAAGGCTTTCTCTCCCCCCCCCGGCCTCCCCCACAAGGAATGAACCGAAATCTCTCCCAGCAATCCTATCATATTTGATAAGCTTCCCTATACATCAGGATTTATGTAACTCGGTGGAAGATTCATGGTGATAACATACAATATATTTTACCTTTGAAAAATACCAAAGCAATAATGAAGAAGCAAGTAGCAAAAATTATTGGTGTTGGCATAAAATAAGAATTAAATATTTAACCATATACAGATTGCTTTAGTGAAACCTGAGTAGCTCCATTTTGACAATAGCTAACATCTCCTGATGGCCTGTATTGTTTCTTGTTTAAGTCTACTATAATGTACTGTGGGAATGTATAGTTGAGAAACCCAACTATCTTATAAAAGTAGACTATAACTGGCTACAGAATTTGTGTACCAGATGTAGACCTTGGGCATCATATCTCATTTGAAGAGATGGTGGCTTGTGTTATCATAGTGGTGTATCATGACAGGGTGGGAAGGAGTCTAAATTACATAGCCAAGACATAAACTGTTTAAATGTAGCAATTAAAAACAGACATGCTTTTTGAAACTCTTGATACAACAGCTTATTTCCTAGATTTAATGGAGCAAATCTGGATTTAGTAATGCCTAGAGCAGTGATTCTCAACCTGTGGGTCTCCAGATGTTTTGGCCTTCAACTCCCAGAAATCCTAACAGCTGGTAAACTGGTTGGGATTTCTGGGAATTGTAGGTCAAAACATCTGGGGACCCACAGGTTGAGAACCACTGGCCTAGAGTATCAATGAGACATGTTATTCTTTTTTTAAATGACTAATGCTAGTGCCATTGATTTAAATAGTCCAACTCTGATTCTTTATCCCAAATGTATAGCAGATCATAGGCCTAGCATTCCTTAACTACGGCGCAAGAATATACCTTTTCTTTCAGCAAAAGCAATACAGAGAATTCTGTAGGTTACACTTGCTCTATTTTAGATGTGGATGTATGTGTGTTAATTTTGAGTGACATCAAATCACCTATACATGAAGTTTCAAAGAAACCACCACAATTAATTATTTTCATGAACATTTTTAGGATTGCAGGAATTTCACGAATCCATCCCTTTATCTGTAAGAACAAAAGTATACTTACTTGTATTTTCTGAAGACATAAACAAAATATTTAATACTGTCACCTGTTCATTCACTCTGGAATGTGATGGCCCATGATGGATAAGAATCTTCACAATTTCTACATCTCCTTTCCATGCAGCCAGGTGAATAGGAAAATACCCTTTATTATCAGCCACATTTGTGGATGCTTCATATTGAAGTAATTTGATAACTACGTCCCTGAAAAATATTTAAATAAAAGTCAACAGAATGGTTATCATATAAAGCTTATGCAACACAGCATATATTGTCAAATATTCAAGAACCAAGCAACAACAGCTATTAGTCATTATTACATGGATATTGTCATCAAGTGCTAGAGTTGCTGTCATCAGGCTTACAGAATTTAAACCTATGGCATTTACAAATGGTTATGATTATGATTATGCCCCAATGTGCCTTTTAATTATAGAAAGAGAAATCAAAAATTATATAATTATAACCAATTTGGTTTACAGTCATGCCTTTCAGAGACACCTGAAACCTGAAAATATATCTAAGGATGTTAAAAGAGCCAGGTTCAGTTCCATAATATAGATTATGGAATCAAATTGCAAGAAAAAAACCTCAATCTAAACATTACGGAGCACTTCTTGGTGTTAAGAGTTGTTTGATAGTGGAATGAATACATTGCTTCAGAGTGCAATGGAGTCTCCTTCTCTGAGGGTTTCTAAGCAGAGGCTGGACGGCCATCTGTTGGGGGTGCTTTGATTGCATGTTCCTGCACGGTAGGGGGTTGGATTGGGTGGTCCTTGTGGTCTATTTCAATTTTATGATTTTATGACTCTAGACGAGAGAAAAAGAACAAAGAAGGGAGCCATACAACTTACTGCAATGAGGTTGCAAGTCAGTGCACAGGAAAAGCAGTGCCTCTTCTCCCTCCCTCGCATAACTGGTTACTGTTCCAGGTGCCCCAGGCCCTTCCACACATGCATTATAACCTGGGTTAAAACAGGGGTGTGGCTAAACAACTTTTAGCTAAAATGCAGACAGAATCAGGTTAAAGGCTGGAAAACACATGTTTAAAAGTTGCCCTTTAAACCTGGGAAATACACATTTTTCCATGCCTGTGTAAACCTCAGGCATGGAAAACAGGTGTTTCCACCCACCACCACCACCGGACTCCCTCCTGTCCCCCATTTCCCTCTCAACGTACCAGAGGAAGCTTGCCATGCAGGCCTGAAGCCTCTCTTCCTCCAACAGAATATCCAACTGTGTGTGGGGCTTTGGAACAGAAATATCTCTTCCTCTACCCAAAGCCCTCCTTTTGCTCTTTCAAAAGAGGGGGGTCAGAGGGAAGGAGGCTTCAGACCTTGTCTTCTCCCAGTAAGTGCAAGGGGAAATGGGAGGAAGGGAGGGGGAGGCTGGCTGTGCTAATGCCCATGGGGTGAGTATCTGGACACATACACACCCTGCAAAGTCCCAGAGTTTAGGCCAGTTGTGTGGCCTCCATTCCAAGAATTACTGGGATTTAAAATCCCAATTCCTTTTGTAATTTTTGCATGTCTGGAAGGGGCCTCCGTAACATATCTTGGAGGAGATGAGAGAGCCAGCATATTAGTTTAAAACTCCAGCTTAAATTTGCTTCCCGGCTCACAGAGCTGGAATATCTGGATGTTTCAGATGGATGCTTTCATTTAGGTTAGGCTGGGGGATTTTAAAGGGGGGGGGAGCCTTGAAGCTCTGGTATTCGGTGCCTGAGCAGCATTGAGGCAACATTCAAAAAAGAGTAACTGAGAAAAGGTTGAGAAGACTGTGGGGAGGCAGCAACAGCCACAACAAGAAGGCAGCAGCAATTATGAGGAGACATAAGTAATTATAAAGCTGGGGTGAGGGAAAGAACTGAGGTACCTCTGCAGGTAGTGGGGGTGCAGGGAATGTAAAGTAATGGATATGGGAAGACCAGCAGGCAGAGCAATATGGGGCACTCACCAGTAAGAATCTCAGGACTGCTACACTTACTTGGCAAGAAGGCTGCTGCATTTATTAGGGAGAATTCCTTGAGGGGTTTTAGGAATCCAACAGTTGGGACAGACAGACCAAGACTGAATGGACTTGGAAACAAACTTTTTATTAATGAAGGTGACATAAGACTTGAATAGAATCTCAAGCTTTGAACAGTAAGCCCTACTGATTTTAGCTGCCACATTCTAAACCAGTGGTTTTCAACTTGTGGGTCCCCAGAAGTTTTGACCTTCAACTCCCAGAAATCCTAACAGCTGGTAAAGTGGCTGAGATTTTTGAGAGTTGTAGGACAAAACTCCTGGAAGCTCACAGGTTGAGAACCACTGTTCTAAGCCAATGGATGCAAGAGTGGATACTTTTCAGCGTGCTGTAAAGTGAACCTCCAGCATTGACCGGGGCTCAACTAGACAATTTTTGAGATCACTTCCAACTTACTGACTGGTTGCATTTGTTCTGAATAAGCTAACATTGTGCTTTTGGCATGCTCTCTCAGGCACTGCTTTAAGGGTTGCAACATCATGGATTACTACTTTCATTAAAGCAGAGGAGAAGATATGTGTAAATATATTTCCAAGCCTGTTTGTTTATGTATATGTTTTATAGTTGTTGTTAGTAGTATCATCATCATGATTGTTTTGTTTTAACCACCTTGATTTTTCCCATAAAAGGAATACAAGCTATACACTTTTAGAATAAATATATCAGCTTTCAAGAACCAGTGTGTACCGTAGTTTGAGAGAAAGGCTATGGCAAACCACTTCTGAACAAATCTTGCCAAGATTACCTTAGAAGAGAGTTGCCCTGCGGTTGCCATAAATCAGAAACAATTTGAAAGCACACAACAACAAATAAAAAACCTTGGGTCCAAAGGAATAAAATTAATTTGTATACATAAAAATAAAAATGGTTTCTGCTATAAGCAATATAAGCAGAGGAAATAAGGACATTTTATTAAACTCTTTGTGCATAAATATAAATATGACTTTCTTAACTTTGTACAAGTAGCAAAATAAAATTAATGCATCTGATACTTACTTGTGGCCATTTAAGGCTGCATGGTGTAAAGCAGTGTACCCTGAAGCATCCGTGCAATTTATGTTTGGTCCTCGCCAAATGCTGCAAACAAAGCACAAACTCCATGGTACTATTATAGTTTAAATCAGCAAGTCAGTTCTGTAAAACTACTTACATATTGCACCAAGTATAATTTTATATACAGAAAAACACATTTAAACCACCCCCGTTGTGTCAGCTCCACTGGCTGCCGGTCCATCTCCAAGCCCAATTCAAAGTGCTGGTATTGACCTATAAAGCTCTATACGGTTCTGGCCCAGCTTACTTGTCCAGACACATCTGCCTCTATGTCCCATCTCGCAGCCTAAGATCATCTAGGGAGGCCCTGCTCTCAATCCCGCCAACTTCGCAAACGCGTTTGGTGGGGATGAGAGACAGGGCCTTCTCGGCAGTGGCCCCCCACCTATGGAACGCACTACCAAACAAGATAAGATAGACCCCATCCCTCTTGGCTTTCAGAAAAAAAATTAAATGTGGTTCTGGGACCAGGCCTTTGGGCAGCAGACGTAATTTGCACCTTAGTGGAGATTGACTGAAATGGCATTGCTGCAGATGACACTTGTTTTATGGTTTTAACTAATGCTTTATATAGTGGTTTTTATTGATGATGTAATTGTTTTTAATGTTTATATATGTGACTATGATTTTATTGTTGTATTTGTGGTGTTGTGGCCTCGTACCGCTGCGAATGTAAGCCGTCCTGAGTCCCCCTCCGGGGATTGAGAAGTGATGGGGTACAAATACCAGAAATAAATAAATAATAAATAAATGTGATACTATTTTGTCATCTAAAGACAAAAATAAAGCTAATAACAGAAATAGTTAAACATAAATTATTGGGAATTCATCTTAAAAATTAAAATTAAGGAAAAGTAAGTTCAAACAGGAATATCTATGGCATAAAGACTGTATCAGTTCATATCCGCCAAGCAATATTAGAGTGTGTTCAAGATGGCAAAAGTTGTTAATGAGAACAACACACAAACTAAGAGAGGCTACAACAATTTGCTTTTGCCTAAGTTTATAGGGAAGGGCCTGATTCTCCCTGTCCCTTTTGCTGAATTAATTCAGTTCAAACTACTTTTGTACTTTGAACTCAGAGTGCATGTATACTGTAGAATTAATGCAGTTTGACTCCACTTCAACTGCCAAACTTCAATGCTATGGAACCATGAGAGTTGTAGTTTCTTCTGGTGAGGCTCCATGCTGCCTGTCAGCGAACTGTTCTAGGACGGGGAACTCTGAACATGGGAGACTACCCATGTTCAGATTGAAAATGCTGGGGACAGCACAGGGGCAAGCTGGAAAGGTACACTTTCTGGCATGTGATGGGCAAGCAGGTAATGTGGATGATGTGGGGTGCTGGGCAACGGATTTGCTCCACTGCCCCATGATTCGCCCCACTGCCTTACGGATTCCCCGCATCAAGGACTTCAATGTGATAAGGTCCAAAGTTTATAACAATTGAAGGGAGAAAGGAGAAAGCGGAGATAGACAATGGGAGGAAAAGTGTTACTATCCATAATACTTTTCTAACCACTGTAAACACTACACAAAGGAATGGTGAATTCTGCTGAATATGGTCAGCTGTGTTGTGAAAGAAAATATAAAGGCAACATCATCCCAGACAAGGTGGAAACATCTTCCATGTGACCTAATCCTGAATACTGTATCTATCTACCATCTACCATCAGATTAAAACATATATTGATCTGTATAGACTGCACAGGAAAATAAAGTGCAGATTCAATGCATGGATTTCAATGGCGGTTGACCCTTATCACGACAATAGAAAAATGCAAAGAGTGAGGTCAGGACAACTGTGGAGAGGAGTAGCAGTATAGAAGCAGTACCCACATCATTCTCTATAAATTCTTGATGTAATAAAGTAACTTGAATAATAAAAATTTAAAAGATTATATTTTAATGTACGGTAGTTATCAATTTGGTCTAACATTGCTTGGTTGTTCAAACAATGATCACTCATAGATACAACTGTGAATCAGTAGATTCACTACATAATTAGGTACAGATATAGATGATCTACTGAAACTACATCAAGATTTGTGTGCATCTATATACAGTGAGGTCTCCACATTCACAGGTTTAACTTTTGTGGATTTGATCAATATGTTCTCTCTAGGAATATCTAGGTCCTCCAGTGCAATTCTAGTGCACAGAGTCCTGCTAGAGGACTTGGCGATTCAAAAAAAAAAGAACATTTCTCTGTGCATTTATAGGTCCTCCAGTGTGATTCTATATAATCAGCCTCTGCCAGAGGTTGACCATGGAATCACACTTCAAACGCATAGAGAGTTGTACTGGACAATAACTGATTGTACTGATTTCTAGAAAGGTGTTCTATCAGGTAAAATGAATAGCTTTTTTAAAAAATTCATGGCTTTCATTAATAATGTTAATTGTTTATATTGAGGAAATATAGTTTGTAGCCCAGATGAGGAAAATTTCTCTAATTAAATATATAGAGGACATTCCGTATAAATTTTCTCATTATTGTTCAAGTTTCCTATTGTGCAGGTATGGAGAAGAAATGGCATCTAGGGGTATTTTTGAGTCTACGGGCCCCCAAAGTGGTTTAAATTTTTTGAATTACCTTCTAGGAAGCATGAAGGCATTTTTACTATGTTCTTGCCTTTATCTAGGAAATTTTAGGTCACCTTCTGTTGTAAAAAGGGGCCCTTCTGAACCTAAAATGGCCCCAAAGACTGAGAACACAACAAAACTCTCCCATACACCTAGACAAAAAAATGGGTTGTTTTGTATTATTTTGGGATGGGTTTTTTTTGCAAAGATGAGTGCCATGATCCAAATAATAGCCCATCTATACTAGAATGCATAGCAAGTTTATGGATCAAACAAGGGGAACACCTTTTCCCACCATTTCAAAGCATGACACGTCTTTCTCTGCTTGGTCCATGAAATGCCACTGCTACAATAATAAACACAAATGCTTCAATCTGGTGTAAGCAAAGTTTTATTTAAGCAGTCTGTATTCACAATTATAGCCCAGGGAACTACAGATTTGAATTTATTCCCATTTTATTTTAACAGGGATAATAAAATTGACATTGATTACACACATAATACTCAATTCCACAAAATTGCAGCCCAATTTAGACTTTTTTCTAACCATATTTAAGAAATGTAACTGTGGTTTAGATCAATATCAGAATTGAGAAATCATGGTTTGTGATTAAACAGGAAAGGCGAAGCCTTAATTGTGATTTGAAATGGCTGTTCAAGCTATGTATGCCTTTGCATGAATCTAAATTCAAGGGACACCGCTTAGAATCATAGAATCATGTGGAAGCTGAAGTCCAAAACACCTTAATCAACAATCCTTCAACCACTCCAATTCCAAGAGCAGCTATACCATAGAGTGGTAAGTATTGATATGAAATGTTGCTGATGTAAAATTAAAACAAATAAACAGCTCTATTTTATATGTTAATTGCTTTAGTAGTTAGACTGCAGCTGAAAAAGCCTTTCCTGGATTCCCTAGACCTTAATAATTACAGACCAGTGTCTAATCTTCCTATGCACACCTGGCATGAAGTGGAAATATATCCCTCTTGGCTTTGATGCTATTACAACCCCATTGTTGTTGTTGTTATTATTATTATTATTATTTGACCATGCACACTTAATGTATTTAGAAATGACTACAAGAGTATTTCTAATTGACCAGATGGAAGCATTCTGATTTTATTATTCCTTGCAATCTGCCATTCTGGAGTGCATGAGGAACATCTGTGTCTAATATTTTTGGCCAAGTCTGTATAGGTGTTTAATTATTCTAACTAGTTTTAAATATTAAAGTTTTAAAATGTTTTAATCATTAAATTGTTTAAAATGTGTATAGACTCTGAGATAGTGTCATGAAAAACTGTAAATACATGAACACCTGCTGTTTCTCCCATAAAAATTGGCATTATTTCAGACACTTGCAGATGAGAACCCAGAGGACTACATGGTCTCAGTAAAGAATTAACACATTATTCTTAACTGAGAATATCATTTATGGATCGAGCCTATGAGTTTATTCAGCTTAATCTCACCTGCAAGGTCACACACCCCTTTGGTGCTTCAGGTGCAAAGAGAAATCATAGTTTGTCAAAACCAAGGAAGTTATTAAATATGTAGAATAAATAAAGTGGGGAAATAAACCACATTACTATAAAACTTTCTTATTAAATTTAAAAAAACCTATGATTAGACATTTTATCTGAAGCAAGTCACCGTGTTCCTATGCATCAAACAATACCTAACATATAGAGATGCCCTCACTACTCAATCCATCCCATTTTGAAAAACCATGGCAATACAGGCTTGTGGATTGACTTGCACTGTCAGAATAACTTTTGCCTCCTGCACATAGCACTTTGTTTTTAGCTAATTCTATCCTGCATATTAGTGATCTATATGTGCTTTCCTTTATACCATAATAATATTCATAATTCTTAAAGTAAATCTTAACACATTAATTACTCCAGTCTCAAACCTATTAATTACATATTGAAACATTAACCATCCTTGTATACGCACTGACAGAGCACTCAAAGTTGACACTAAGCTGTTAATTACTTAGTTGCCTTCTCAGTCGAAGGCAGACCAGTAAAATCTATTCTGTGTCAGTTTGGAACAGTTTTTGTTCCCAATGTAATAGTATCTCAAAGTACAACACTTTCATTCTCGTGCAAAAAAATATGCAAATAGAAAAGTACTTGGAATCCTAATCTAGAATGAGTCCAAACTAGAAGAACAATTGGCCTACTTATAACTTCTTTGAGTGGTTATATATACTCTCAAACAAACTGATTTTGCGCCTGTGTGGAGACTCCATTTGGTTGAATAGGTTGGTAAATATATCCAGTTCTGCCTATCATGCTTGTCCCCACCTGCCCAGCCATGGTCACCTCAATTTTAAAATCCACCTTATGATACGGGACCTGTAAGGGGTGATAACAGCAGCTTTCTGTGAAGGCATAGATCAGCTGTTCCCAACCTTTGGTCCTCCAGGTGTTTTGGACTTCAGTTTCCACAATTCCTAACAGCAGGTAAACTGACTGGGATTTCTGGAAATTTAAGTCCGAAACACCTGGAGGAACAAGGGCTGTGAACCACTGGCAGAGATGATACTTCTAAGCAAGCTTACAAATGTTTGGTGGGTCAAGTCACTGAAAAACAGGAGGCAGTTTGACCAAAACTTGCATGTGCTCTAGATTTGCAGTCCAGTTTATAAATGGTGAATAAATGTGGATGGCTGTGACCATATAGATCAGGTAATAATATCCACATAGCAGATCTGTCAATGAAAATGTGAATGTGCTTCATGAATAGGCACATTAACCTATTCTTAAATCAACTGGATGATCTAAAAAAAACCTTTAGAAAAGCATTGTGACGTCACTTGTTTATTCTTTCAAGTACCCCCATAATGAATGATATATTGGAACACCAATAGGTAGCTGGATACTGGATATAGAATTTATTTATTTATTTATTTGTTACGTTTCTATACCGCCCCTCTCAGCCCGAAGGCGACTCGGGACGGTTTACACAGGCAGTCTCTGCCCTCAATACAACACAGCAACAAGTCAAACCCCCCGCCCCCAGAAAAAACATATAATAACAATTTAAC
Organism: Anolis apletophallus; assembly: GCA_030556195.1. NCBI lineage: Eukaryota > Metazoa > Chordata > Lepidosauria > Squamata > Anolidae > Anolis > Anolis apletophallus. The sequence continues at coordinate 91,836,252 of JARBWK010000009.1, forward strand.
AATAGAATGCCAACACCCTTCTTGTACCAAGGCAGCGTAGACATTTCTCTAATCGGATTGCTGGCTATGGATAAAAGTAGGCATTGTGATGTCCCGACTGACTTGGGATTCTGACACCACTTTTGGTAAGAAGGAGCTGTTTGGTCTTAGGACCACTTTATCCCAATGGAATACAATAAAAGGTTCATCTGTAGGAATGCTATGAGCTCACCTGCACTCCTTGCAGAGGTGATAGCAATGTGAGTGCCACTTTCAAGGTGAGTACATGTTCATCAGCAGTAGCCAAAGGTTCAAATAGCTTATGAACCAGCTGGAAGAACATCAGTATTAATTCCATACTATGGGGAGAAATTTAGACCAATAGGCCAATAGATATAAGAAGAAGGTTTTCTGCTTTTAGACTCTGAGTTGGTACGTGTTGTTCTCTTTGGTGACAAGGAACTTTTGTGCATTCTGAAAAATACAATAAAGCCTTTGTGCTTTTTTTCCTTTTTGTGGCAGTTGGATGGATCTTACTTATCATTCTTTTCCACCAACATACTACAGAATGTGTGCAACTCCTCCCCTTTCTGCACAAGCTTCCAATGCACCCTGAACTCACTCCATTTTTAACTTGGAGGAAGTGTGAGGAAATTTAACCATACGTGTGATGTGATCAAATTTAGGACCTCATCATACCACATATTATAGCAAATTATACTGTTCAAAACGACTTCAGCTATACTTACAATGATAGCTGAATGTTGACACTGTGGATCACATTCTTGCCACATTTGTGCTGTAACAGCCAGGTCTGACTTCTCAAGGAATTGGTGCAGCTTGTGCACAAGTTTTAACAGTGCTAATGAACTCCTTGGCTGAATCTACACGGCTCCATATCCCATATAAATATTAAACTGGATTATATGAGTCTACACTGCCAAATAATCTGGGATAAGAAAATAATCTGATATCAGATCCTGGGATATAGGGCAGTGTAGAGTCAGCCTTAGACACAGCTGAAATATAGGCATCCAGGCTTCGATTCAAGTCCAAAAGCATTCCCAAGCTGTAAACCTGAAATTTCTGGGGGAGTGTAACCTGATCCAGCACAGGATGAATCCATAGTCATAGAGCTTTCCAACTGACCAAAGACACCTTTGTCTTGTCTGGATTAAATTTAAAATTGTTTGGCTTCATCTATTCCATTATTGATGGCACACAACAGTTTAGTACAGAAATAACTTCCTTGGTATCGGACAGAAAGGAGAAATATAGAGGTGTGTCATTAGCATATTGATGGTATTGAACTTATAATACTGAACCCCAAAACTCCAAATTACATCTCCTAGTAGTTTCATATAAATACTAGCTTGGGGACCCGGCCCTGCCCGGGTCATTTGAGAAGAGCAGCAGGATGTAGAGTGGGTCATGGGGGCTCTGTGTGCCAAGTTTAGTCTTGATCCATCATTATTGGGAGTTGCAGTGGTATCATGAAATTACTGAAGGTAGTGCAAGTCCCATCATCTCTGTGTGTCCCGTCTTCCCCAAAGTGTAGTAGCATGTAGATTGGGTCATGGGGGCTCTGTGTGCTAAGTTTGGTCTGTATTGGTGAATGGATGAGGGATGCATTGTTTTTCGGAAGTGAGTGAAGGTACTTCAAGTCCCATCATCCGTGGTCCGTCTCACAGTAAACTACACCAGGCTGTAGAGTGGGTCATGAGGGCTCTGTGTGCCAGATTTGGTGTTGATCAGTCATTGGATTAGGTTTGTAGCAGGATTGGGAAGTGAGGGAAGGTACTGCAAGTCCCATCATCCATGTTCTGTCCCCCTCCAAACTTCAGTAGGCTGTAGAGTGGGTCACTGGGGCTCTGTGTGCCAAGTGTGGACTTTCTCGGTGTTTGTTGGGGGCCACAGTGGTCTGTGGGAACAGAGGGGTGTAAAAGTACTACAAATCCCATCATCCATTGTCAGTCCTCCCCAAACCTCACCAGGACGTGAAGGCAGTCATGGGGGTTATGTATGCCAAGTTTGGTCTCGATCAGTGATTGGATGAGGGTTGCAGCGGACTTGGGAAGTGAGTAGAGGCACTTCAAGTCCCATCATCCATGGCCCACCCTCCTCCGAACTGCACCAGGACGTAGAGTGGGTCATGGGGGCTGTGTGTGCTGAGTGTGGTCTGTATTGGTCCTTTTTGGTGGCCTCAGTGGTCTGTGGGAACCAAAGTCTTGGAAAGTACTACAAATCCCATAATACGTGGGTCATGTCAGAGGTGGGTTATGTGTACCAGGTTTGGTGCAGGTCCGTCAACCGCTGGCCGCTGTGGCCTGTGAAAGTGGCTGCCACATATCCGCCCTGGCCTGTGAAAGTATACCGGTGTAAAAAACAAAAAGGAGTAAAAATGGAAAAGGCCTGCATGGAATTAGTAGTAAGGTCCAATGAGGCTGGGTGAGGGGCTTTGGGCCAGAATTATTTATATAAGCATTAAAAGGCATTAGAGAAAGGTATTCATTGTTTTCTCTTGTGTCTTTTTGAGTGAAGTAGGGCCTTACCTTGTAGAGTGACAGTGCCTGTTCTAAAGATCCTGTCAGAAGCTGCCTTTCTCTGACACTGTGTTGAAGAGGGAAGATGGATGCCTCTTTTGGGCCTTTCTGGGAGAAGGGGATTTGTAGGGCTACAATGTTTTCTGGGAAGTGAATTGGGATGCAAATCCCATCATTCGTCGGCCATCCTGCCCTAAACTCTATTTTGGGGCCTGTAATGTTATGGCCTGCTATTGGTAACTTTAAAAGGCCGAATGGCAGGCAGCCGTTTTCTAAAAGCTGAGGGGAGGAGAATACAGGAATCCATTTTGTTTTCACAGAGCCAAGTGGGGAGGGAATGTTGATGGTGCATTTTTTCCCCTCAGTGGGAAGAAATCCTGTTGTTTGAATGTAGAGGCCTGGATTCTGGGTTGCTGGCTTTTTTCCCCTCAGTGGGAAGAAATCCTGTTGTTTGAATGTAGAGGCCTGGATTCTGGGATGCTGGCTTTTTTCCCCTCAGTGGGAAGAAATCCTGTTGTTTGAATGTAGAGGCCTGGATTCTTGGATGCTGGCTTTTTCCCCTCCGTGGGAAGAAATCCTGTTGTTTGACTGTACAGGCCTGGATTCTGGGTTGCTGGCTTTTTTCCCCTCAGTGGGAAGAAATCCTGTTGTTTGAATGTACAGGCCTGGATTCTGGGTTGCTGGCTTTTTTCCCCTCAGTGGGAAGAAATCCTGTTGTTTGAATGTAGAGGCCTGGATTCTGGGATGCTGGCTAATCAGTGGCTAGCAATGCCCTCTGTCTGGTGCCTTAGAATTTTGGAATGGCGAGGCTGTCCAATCAAAGGACTTTATGCAAATAGCTGCCACATATCTGTCCTTCCGCCCTCCGCATACACACATACACACATACACACAAACATTCCGTTTTATAAAGGTATACAGAAGGTATACAGATATACAGATACAGATATACAGATTAGAATGAGGGACAAAACTGAACCCTGAGGGATATCTCAGGATGGAGGCCAACAGTTCTTCAATATGGTGAGTTCAAGAGAGGATTTTTCAACATTGGCCTCGCTGCAGCATCTTTTAGAAAAGATGGAAGCCTGCCTTGTTGTAATACCGTGTTTCCCCGAAAGTAAGACAGCGTCTTACTTTCTTTTGACCCCCAAAATCCCCACTACGGCTTACTTTCGGGGTACGGCTTACATTAGCCGACGGTACCCCGAAAGTAAGACAAAGTAAGACTTGCGGGCGGCATGGCGTGGCTTCCTGGCTGGGCGACAGGCTCCCAGAGAGGCTCAAAAAGGGGCCGGAATCCTCCTCCTCTTCCTCCTCTTCCTTCCAGCGGCGCCTTCCATCCTCCTCCTCTTCCTCCCAGCAGCGCCTTCTCCCTCTCGCCGGTTCCGCCCCTCCCTTCAGTGAAGGGAGGAGGGGCGGAGCCGCAACCGCGAGAGGAAGAAAGCGCCGGCGGAAGTCCCGCCCGCACGGCGGCTCAGGCGTCTTTCCCGCCGCCGCCCGCTCGCCCGCGCTCCAAACGGCACTTTTCGCCGCCGCCCGGCTCGCCCGCTCGCGTTACGGGCGGGCGAGCCGGGCGCGCGGTGCGCCTGAGTCGCCCTGGGCGGGACTTCCGCCGGCGCCTTCTCCCTCTCGCCGGCGGCGGCTCCGCCTCCCCTCCCTTCAGTGAAGGGGGGCGGATCCGGCGAGGAGAAGGCGCGGCGGAAGTCCCGCCCCAGGGCGACTCAGGCGCTGGCCGCCGCCACCCGGCTCCCGTTTGGGCGCGGGCGGCGGGCGGCGGCGGGAAAGACGCCTGAGCCGCCGTGCAGGCGGGACTCCGCCGGCGCTTTCTTCCCTCTGCCGGTGGCGGCTCCGCCCCTCCTCCCTTCACTGAAGGGAGGGCGGAACGGCGAGACGAAGGGAGAAGCGCTGCTGGGAGGAAGAGGAGGAGGATGGAAGGCGCCGCTGGAAGGAAGAGGAGGAAGAGGAGGAGGATTCCCGGGCCCCTTTGAGCCCCTCTGGGAGCCTCGTCGCCCAGCCAGGAAGCCACGCCATGCCGCCCGAGGTCGTCTTACTTTGGGTACGGCTTATATAAGCCGACCCCTCTGACACCCCGATCGTCTTACAATCGGGGTGTCATACTTTCGGGGAAACACGGTAAGGCACTCACTATTTCCCTTATCCAATCCACTAGCCTCTCTAGGGCTGCTTTCAGCAGTCACGAGGGGCATGGCTCCAGTATGTAAGCATCTCAAAAGAGAGATGGATTCATAACAAACACTGCAAATACTGGATGTCTGCTATTGCCTCCAAAATCTTGTGGCAAGTCATGTCAGTTTATTCATCCAAAATCAAATGCTCTTCTCAGTCACTGATCTAGCATAAAACACTGGCAAGTATTACCCTCATTGGACATATGATACATGTTCTTTTGTTAATTTATAAAATGAATACTTTTGTGTAGCTTTATTACTTTTTGCATATAGAATCATCTAAATTCTGGGTGCTCATAGCTTTCTTCTAAGTTCTGTAATGCAGTATCACCAGAATTCAGTGTTGAGGGGACCCCCCTCCCCCGCTTATGCAACTCATAAAACTCTGGTATTCACAGTTTACCCATTCATATATTCTAATATTCAGACATTTAAGCTCTTCAGTTCCAAAATATGTTAATTTCATTCAACTAAGCATTCCAGTTTGAAAATCTTCAATTGCAGAGAAGAAGCTTCAATTAAAACTGCAATTACAGAGACAATCGTAAACAACTTTATGATACTGGCAGGATATTTCAATGGAACCTACATCTGCAAATACAGTCAGAACTACTGTCAATATATGATCATGAAAGGCAGCTTATTTACTTAGGTGATCCCTCATTGATCAAGTCTTCCAAGTCCAGTGTTCTGGTGGATCTGTAGGTGGCTGTGGAGCCCTATTCTTGATCTGCCTTTTCTCCTGCAGTGAGGGCATTGGTTTCCAGGTGGAAGGCGGTCTCGGTTGGCTTGATGTGCCTTCCTCTTGGCATGTTTATCTCTTGCCCTCCATTTGTGCCTCTTCAAATTCTGCAGCACTGTTGGTCACAGCTGACCTCCAGCTGGAGCACTTAAGTGCCAGGGCTTCCCTGTTCTCAGTGTCTATGCCAGAGTTTTTAAGGTTGGCTTTGAGCCCATCTTTAAATCTCTTTTCCTGCCCACCAACATTCCATTTTCTGTTCTTGAGTTTGGAATAGAGCAACTGCTTTAGGAGATGGTGATCGGGCCTTCGGACAACGTGGCGGGTCCAGCAGAGTTGATGACGGAGGATCATCGCTTCAGTGCTGGTGGTTTTTGCTTCTTCCAGCATGCTGACATTTGTCTGCTTGACTTCCCAAGAGATTTGCAGGATTTTCCGGAGCCAGTGCTGATGGAATCGTTCCAGGAGTTGCATGTGACATCTGTAGATAGTCCACATCTCGCAGGCATATAGCAGGGTTGGGAGGACAATAACTTTATAAACGAACACCTTGGTATCCCTACGGATGTCCCGGGCCTCAAACACACTCTGCTTCATTTGGAAACATGCTGCACTCGCAGAATACAGGCAGTGTTGAATTTCAGTGTCAATGTTAACTTTTGTGGAGAGGTGGCTGCCAAGGTAGCGGAAATGGTCAACATTTTCTAATGTTACACCGTTAAGCTGTATGTCTGGCATTGGAGAGGGATTGGCTGGTGACTGCTGGAAGAGCACTTTGGTTTTCTCGATGTTCAATGACAGGCCAAGCTTCTCGTATGCTTCTGCGAAGGTGTTTAGAGTGACTTGTAGGTCTTCTTTTGAATGCGCACAGATGACGTCATCAGCATACTGGAGTTCTATAACGGATGTTGTTGTAATCTTGGCTTTGGCTTTCAGTCTGCTGAGGTTAAATAGCTTGCCATCTGTCCGATAGATCAGGGCTGTCCAACTTCTACCGGACCTGTGGCCGGAATTCCGGTTACTGATGACCTGGGGGGCCGAAGGGTCTGCCTCCGCCCCCGGCTCCGCCCCCTCCCCAGCATCACCCCTGCCCCGCCCCCTGCCCCACCTCCTCCCAGCTCCACCCCCTCCCCAGCTCCGCCCCCTCCTCGCCTTGGAGGTATCTGTGGACGACACCGGGGCTTTGACTTGGAGATAGAGATGAACAGCAAAATATATTGCAGTGTGGACTCAGGGTCTCAAATCCCAGTCCCTGCTTTGAACTGGATTATATTGCAGTGTGGACTCAGGGCCCTTCACACAGCCATATAACCCAGAATACCTGCTTTGAACTGGATTATCGGAGTCCACACTCATATAATCTGGTTTAAAGCAAATAACATTGGATTTTATTCAGATGTGTGGAAAGGAAGTCAAATAAGAAGCCAGGGCACTTCCACACAGGCCTATAACCCTGAATGATAAGGCATAATATTCATTCTGCCTCTGCTAATAATAATAATAACAACAGGTTCCTGGAGTAGGAGACCTCCAAGGGCCATCCAGTCCAATCTCCTTCTGCCATGGGGGAAAATACAATCAAAGCATTCCTCACAGATGACCATTCAGCTTCTGATGATGATGATGATGATGATAATAATAATAATAATTACAATGGGTTCCTAGAATAGGAGACCTCCAAGGGCCATCCAGTCCAATCTCCTTCTGCCATAAGGGGAAAACACAATCAAAGCATTCCTCACAGATGACCATTCAGCCTCTGATGATGATGATAATAATAATAATTACAATGGGTTCCTAGAATAGGAGACCTCCAAGGGCCATCCAGTCCTACCTTCTTCTGCCATAAGGGGAAAACACAATCAAAGCATTCCTCAGCCATGTTGAATCAAACTTGGCAGACTAAACTCTCATGAGAGCAACAGAAAGTACTGAACCTTGAGTTTGGGAGTTGTAGTTTTCCTCCATCCAGAGAGCACTGTGGACTCAAATAATGATGGATCAGGACCAAACTTGGCACGAATCCTCAGAAGAGGAGGAAGCCGGAAAGGGAATGGATGAGCACCCCCCTGCGCGCTCTGAACTCGGCCCCACCCCTTTTTTGCTCTGGCCATGCCCCCTCTCGCTCGGTGCATTCTCTCTCTCCTTCCCTCTTTCATTCAGGTGGTGGAAGGGGGAAGGAATGAAAGGGGGAAAGAGAGAAGGAGGGAGGGAGAGAGAGGGGGGTGAGGGAAGGAGGAGGAGGAAGGGAGCCTGCTCCTCCTCTCCACCCCACCCCTCACCCCCCCCGCCACGAAAAAATAAATAAAAATATTCAAAAAAAATATTCAAAAAAAATATTCAAAAAATTAATAAAAATATATATATTTTTTTAATCTTAAAAAGCAGATATCTTGCAGGAGGGTAGGGGGCCATGGGGAAGGGGCTGGGGGCCGTATACAGCCCCCAGGCCGCCAGTTGGACAGCCCTGCGATAGATGAACTCCACTTCGGTGGGAAGCTTCCCATCAACAAGGTGAAGTATCATAGCGATGAAGATAGAAAATAAAGTTGAGGCAATAACACATCCCTGTTTGACACCTGATTCCACCTTAAATAGGTCACTTTGGGAGCCATTGCTGTCAAAGACCGTTGCCTGGAGGAGCTGCAGGATGTTCACAAATTTGTTAGGGCACCCGATTTTTTGGAGGATGGTCCAGAGAGAACTGAGATTCACTGTGTCAAATGCCTTTGCAAGGTCAATGAATGCCATTGTACAGTGGTTGATTTTGTTCCCTGCATTTTTCTTGGAGTTGTTGTGTAGTGAAGATCATGTCCACTGTTCCTCTGGAGGGGCGGAAGCCGTTCTGGGATTCTGGGAAGGTGTCTTCTGAGAGGGATAGAAGGCAGTTTGCAAGGATTCTTGCGAGGTTTTTCCCAGCGGAGGTTAGAAGGGAGATACCTCGATAGTTTCCGCAGTCTCTTCTTTTCCCTTTTTTTGAAAAGGGTGATGATGGTGGCATCCTTGAAATCTGCTGGGATTTTCTCAGTCACCCACACTTTTTTATGAGCTGGTGGAGTTGTTGTGTCAGTTCAGGTCCTCCCTCTTAAAAATTAATCCACAATCATAGCAATGTAACACATGTTTGCTGGTTTGGTCCTTTTTGTTGGGTTTCATCCCTGGACTGCACAAGTCTCTTGTGCCATCAAATTTCCAATCCACAATGAGTAGCTAGGCTAGAGACAGGGCTAAGCAGAGAGATTCCTTCCCCCACATCACTATGCATGTTTCCCTAAAGGGCTTTGTCTTTCCTCTTCACTGCTAGCCACTGTCTCCTCCCTCTTTGATGCTGTAGTAATTGAATTCTGTGAGGAAACTTCCCCTTAAGTTTAAAAACTGCCCTAGGTTGATTATGTGGTCTCCACCATTTTCAGATTTCTGCCTTTACTTCCTTCCAGTAAGGACTCTGCGTGGTAACTGTGTGGACCTTTTTTCCTTTTATCTCCTTTAGAAGATGAGACTTAGTAAGCTAGTTGACTCCAATACCTTTTCTATCAATAATGTATTTCTCTTCAATAAATATTTTTGAACCTAAAGTTCTGACTCTGCAATCCTAAGCCTTAAGGAATAGAAGCAGCTCACCACATGTGGGTTTCTGCTAGTTATGAAGTTTACTTCTGGTACTCTGCTATATTTATGGTGGAATCACCTCATCTGCGAGTTATTTTTGAGCCTAACAGCTCAGATTCCCCAACAATTTTATTCTATGGACAAGCTGTAGGATGTAGCAAGGATGAAAAATTTGGCCATTTCAGACACCAAAAAGATGCTAGTAACTGAAATGTATTTCTTTTCTCTTTTTGCCAACTAAATACTTGATATTGGCTGGATAGGAATGAATATATATGCACTTTGAAAGTTGTCTTTTGTACTTTTTAATACTCTTTCCTATTTTTTAAAAGATTTGGGGGCTGGGGTGAGGGAAGTATCATGCCAATGCGCTGTATGATAGAACTAGTGAGACTTCTTCTAAAAAGAATCCTTGTAAATCTAACTTTCAGCTTCAGTAATCCATTTTCTATATAACCAAATAATGTAATTTCCTAATATGTAATATGGTAAATGTATCCCTTCCATCATCTGTTATTAAAAGTGATGAGCATATATTGTAAAACAGTAGTTCCCAAGCCTTTTAAAAAAAATTAAAATAAAATCAGGGACCACTTTGACCAGGGACCACTCTCCAACATTAGTACCAAAAGGGTAACAAATCCGGTTTTGGTCAACTTTAGATTTGGTTTGGTTATTTGGGGTGTTGGTTCAGAAAATTACATTGGATAGACCACATCAGCTCTAGTTTCTGATACAGAACATATGCCATCCAGTAGACGCCATCTGCTCAGCCATAGAAAACCATATTTAATAATAGAGCCATGGAACTTATTTTAGGTCTTTCAGCCCACGGGTTGGGAACCACTGTAACACTTAAACCATTGCCCTGTGAAATGTATCCTAAGGACCCTTCTTAACAGGCCCTATATCCCAGAATCAAATCCCAGGTTTTCTGCTTATCCCAGATTATTGGGCAGTGTAAACTCATATAATCCAGTTTAAAGTAGAAAACCTGGGATCAGATCCTGGCCTGTCTGGAAGGGCCCTAAGAGAGTCAACATACAAGAATGGTACATACTACAATTAAAAGATAAGTTAATTGTGCCGCTATGAAATTTTGGGCATTTAATTATCAAGAAATTGCATCACCTCCTGAAACATTTCCCATTTGAATGTAGCAAGAAAGGGAATAATGTGTTTAATATACCTTTGTGCATTTTTTTATTTTTTTATTGACAAAAATATTGCATAAAATAGTTTATCCAAAACTGATATACCTTTGTGCAGAGATATTGTGAGTTGGAGAAAATATTAAACTAGTTACTATAGAGAATCCTGGAAAACTACCAGACCTTTTTTTGCCTGTCGCTGAAACAATTTCCATTACTTCAGAGCAGGCCTGCTTCTTTTCTTTCAATGGAACATGCTTACTCATTAGTTTAAGTTTTAGGTCAATAGCATGTCAATTCATTTTGTCTTGCTGTGCTCTTGTCTGCTGTAGTCCCAATAGAAGAGCTGGGTGCTGCAGACCTTTTATTTGACAAAAGCCAAATGCCTGCAAAAGATATTCTTCTCACCTGCATATTAATATAATACAATACTATTACTGCCTAAAATTAAATATATATAATATGAAGCGTATCTGAATAAGAAGTCACCTCCATTCATCTATAAATGCTTAATAGCTCCTTATCATATAGTTCTAAAATCCAGAGCACCTGCTGCATACATTTCACAATTACTCTATGTAGCTGATCTCTCATTAGGAGGTTCACATTCCTTCACAATACTGTCTTACTAATGAGAGACATTTCTTTCTCCTTCAAAGGAGAGCTGTAAACATAAGCAATGGGGGGAGGGGGGGGACAACACACATACCAAATTTACCATGCAACTATGCGCCATCGTTAGCCCTTATCATTTGTCATAAAAAGAAAACACAAAAGGATTCATGTGTATATGTGTATATCAGTGCATTCTATATATGCTAAAGTTCTGCACCAGAGCAAGTCTCAAAGCAAAAGCAAGCACCTGCTGACGCATTGAAGGGAGGGGGAAAAACCCACAAACATAACTGTGTTAATGTCGACTTTGAAGCACAGAAATTACAGGACAGCTGCACATCTCAAGAGGCCAAACACGATGTCTAGGTCTTGTGAAGAATACCAGCTAACACAAGAAAGAGGAAGGAGATGGTGATGATGAGGATGATGATAAGGAGGATGAGGATGAGGAGGAGGAGCGCCTGGTGGGGAATCATCTCCCTACCTCAGCAAGTTGGATAGAGGAATAGGTCCAGATCCACTGCCCAGGAGCCCTCCTTTCCTGCCAGCCAAGAGTTTCTCCACCAAAGCCACATTCCCAGTGCGAGCAGCTTCCAGCAGTTCCTGGTCCTTCCCCATGGTTGGGAACCATCAGAGAACCTTGCCAACAAGGCCCCTTCCCCTCCTCAAAAATCAGAATAAGGCCACAATAACAGTCTTCCCTGCCGGGAGATGAGCAATGGGGAGATCCCTCTGCAGCGGGAGGGAGAGAAGGAATTAAGAGAAAGAAGGAAGGGAAGAGAAGAAGGGAAGGGAGGAAGGGAGAGAGGAAGGACAGGAAGGGAGAGAGGGAGAGAAGGAAGAGAAAGTGAGAAGGGAAGAAGGGGAGGGAAAAAAGGACAGGAAAGATGGGAGGGAGAGAAGGAATTAAGAGAAAGAAGGAAGGGAAGAGAAGAAGGGAAGGGAGGAAGGGAGAGAGGAAGGACAGGAAGGGAGAGAGGGAGAGAAGGAAGAGAAAGTGAGAAGGGAAGAAGGGGAGGGAAAAAAGGACAGGAAAGATGGGAGGGAGAGAAGGAATTAAGGAAGGGAAGGAAGAGAAGAAGGGAAGGGGGGAAGGGAGGAAGGAAGGACAGGAAGGGAGGGAGGAAGGATGGGAGAGGGAGAGAAGGAAGGGAAAGTGGGAAGGGGAGGGAAGGAAGGACAGGAAAGATGGGAGGGAGAGAAGGAGAGAAGGAATTAAGGAAGAGAAAGAAGGAAGGGAAGGGAGGAAGGAATGACAGGAAGGGAGGAAGGATGGGAGAGAGGGAGAACAGGAAGGAAGAGAAAGTGGTAAGGGAAGAAGGGAAGGAAGAACAGGAAGGAAGGATGGGAGGGAGAGAAGGAATTAAGGAAGAGGAAGAAGGAAGGGACTGAAGAACAGGAAGGAAGGACAGGAAGGATGGGAGGGAGAGAAGGAATTAAGGAAGAGAAAGAAGGAAGGAAAGAAGGGAAGGGGCTGAAGAACAGGAAGGGAGAGAAGGAAGGGAAGGCAGGCAGGAAGGAAAAAAGAACCTCCTATTTTCACGAGATCATTTCTGGGTGGAGTGTGGAAGAAAAAGGAGCGGGAGGAGAAAGGAAGGAAGGGAGAAGGAAGGCAGGCAGGCAGGCTCTTCTCCTCCCTCAGCTTGGAGAATATGCAAGGAAGGAAGGGGCAGGCAGGCAGGCAGGCTGAGTGAAGGAGATGTGAACAGAACACCCCAGCTGGGCGGGAAAAGGAAAAAAAAAGAGGGGCGCAGCCTCGGCTATATCTAGGCCCGTTGCTGAGGAGACCAGAGCGCCCTGCTTCTGAATGGCTGGCGAGCCTTCTACGCTACGGGCCTCCCCTCCCAGTCGCGTGCCCTTGGTTGGAGGCTCGCGCTGCGCCGCCGCTTCCCCTCGGAGAGGAGCTGTCCAGCAGAAGCAGCAGAGGCAGCAGAAGCAGCGGCAACGCTCAAAGCCTGCTCCCGGCTCGCGCGCCACTGCGGTGCCGCGCGCGCAAGGCAGGCAGGCGCGCGCATCTCTCTCGCGCACTCTCACTCTCATATACACACACACAGAGAGAAATGGAGAACGCCCGCCTCTAATTGGCCAAAAAGGGGCGGGCTCCCTGCGCCTCGCGCAATGAAAAGAACAGGAGGGAATTGGGGGGGGGGGGGGAGATCTGGAAGGAAGTGTCAGGAAGGGGAGGAAGTAAACAAAACCTGACAGATAAACTCAGAGAGAGAGAAAATGTGCCGCTCCCTTTCTGTCGGGGATGACGATGCAAGGCTAGGTTGGGAAGGGAAATGGGCCGGCGTGGATTCTCTCCATATCCCATTCAAGTTGGCAATGGTTTATATACACCTTCCCTCTTGGGATATTCAGGCTTTGAAGAGAGAGAGGCCTTTCCTTCCCCTCACTCTTCCCATCCTCTTTCCCAGCATGAGAGGAATGGCAGACTGGGAGAAGTAGGGGTTTGTGTAGGGGCTTGTGTGTAGGGGCCCTCTTCGGGGCTGGAAGACCTTGTGGAAGGACAACCACCCTAGTTTCATAGCATTGAATTTAAGGCAGGCACGGGCAAACTTGGCCCGCCCTCCAGGTGTTTTGGACTTCAACTCCCACCATTCCTAACAGCCTCAGGCCCTTCCTTTTCCCTCCAGGTGTTTTGGACTTCAACTCCCACAATTCCTAACAGCCTCAGGCCCTTCCTTTTCCCTCCAGGTGTTTTGGACTTCAACTCCCACCATTCCTAACAGCCTCAGGCCCTTCCTTTTCCCTCCAGGTGTTTTGGACTTCAACTCCCACCATTCCTAACAGCCTCAGGCCCTTCCTCTTCCCTCCAGGTGTTTTGGACTTCAACTCCCACCATTCCTAACAGCCTCAGACCCTTCCTTTTCCGTCCAGGTGTTTTGGACTTCAACTCCCACCATTCCTAACAGCCTCAGGCCCTTCCTTTTCCATCCAGGTGTTTTGGACTTCAACTCCCACCATTCCTAACAGCCTCAGGCCCTTCCTTTTCCCTCCAGGTGTTTTGGACTTCAACTCCCACCATTCCTAACAGCCTCAGGCCCTTCCTTTCCCCTCCAGGTGTTTTGGACTTCAACTCCCACCATTCCTAACAGCCTCAGGCCCTTCCTCTTCCCTCCAGGTGTTTTGGACTTCAACTCCAACTTTTCTTCAACCTCCAAGTTTTTGGAGCTTCCTTTTCCCTCTCTCCAGGTCCTTAATCGGCTGAGGGGGGAAAGGAAGGGGCCTGAGGCTGTTAGGAATGGTGGGAGTTGGAGTCCAAAACACCTGGAGGGCCCAAGTTGGCCCATGCATAAGCTAGCTCAACCTAATTTGGATATGGGTTCTGATTGGCCATCCTCAACATTCTAACATTCTTAAGCAGCTGAAGGGGGAAAGGAAAGGGCCTGAGGCTGTCAGGAATGCTTGGAGTTGTCCAAAACACCTGGAGGGAGGGCCCAAATTTGCCCATGCCTGCCTTAAGAGATGTCGAGCTGTATTCATCCTACCCTGTAGATCAGAGCTTTCAAAAAATTTCATGTTGGTGAACACACTTTTTTTTTAGACACGCGGCATTTTGCAACATGCTCATTCAGTTTTACTGGCACATCGGAGGTCACACCAACTCTTTAAAAAAGATTCAGACACATACCTAAGTTGCCATCACGAAACATATGGGAACACACACTGCACATCAAATGAAAAATTTTCATTTATATATTCTTAAATATATTATTTGTAACATGATCACTGTCACGAGCAACGACCTCAAAACCCTTGTGCTGCTAAACTGCTGACCTGAAGGTAGGCAGATTGAATCCGCAGGACGGGATGAGTTACTGCTGTTAGTCCTAGCTCCTGCCAACCTAGCAGTTTGAAAACATGCAAATGTGGGTAGATCAATAGGTACCACCTCGGCGGGAAAGGCAAAAAGATGCTCCATGCAGTCATGCTGACCACACGACCAGGAGATGTCTACGGACAACACAGTTTCCTTGGAAATGAGCACCTCCCTCAGAGCTGGAAATGAAAGGAGAAGCCTTTGCTTTTGTCTGTGTATGTGCATTTCATTGTATTTCACTGTAACAAGGCATTGAATGTTTGCCTGGGTCTGTTCTTAGTCCCCGTGAGGAGAAGGGTGGAACATAAATAAAATGTTGTTCTTGTTTTTGTTGTTGTTCTTGTTGTTACAGTCCAAGATCAAGCTAATTAATCCATGGTGGAAGCAGGACCCAAGGAAACAAGTAGAAGGGAAAGCTAAGTGCCCAGTCAGA
This sequence comes from Anolis apletophallus, assembly GCA_030556195.1. NCBI lineage: Eukaryota > Metazoa > Chordata > Lepidosauria > Squamata > Anolidae > Anolis > Anolis apletophallus. The sequence goes on from JARBWK010000009.1 coordinate 91,851,336, forward strand.
GCCAAATACCAGAATGCTAAGCAATGAGGTTTTGTCCACAAGTCAAGAGTCGTCGTCTGTCGATGAGCAGTCAACATTCCAAAGAGTATATGAGAGACAAGGTTCCAAGGTCCGAGCATGAATGCAGAAGTTGCAACTAGCAATAAGGTACTGCAAAGCTTTAAGTGCTGCTTTCATGGCTGATCCCAATTGTCAGCCTTTTCAGCAATATATAGAACACGGATATCCGTTACTAAGATACACAAAGTATTATGTTATTCTTATTGAAACTTCAAATATGATGTCATATGACAGATTTATTACTTATTATCTATTTATTTCTGGATTAGTCGCTCTCCACCAAGGATTATAAAGAGGAACAACTTCTCTTAGTCATGGATAAATGTCCATATTCATTTAGATAAACATAAACATAATAGTCCGATCTGTCTGATGATTTAAAGAGTCACTTGTAGATGTTTTCAAAGGACTATTTGTGGCATCCAAGGTTGTGTCAGAGAAGACCCGGTTACAACAAGGTATTCCGGGTGCAGTTTCTTGTTTCAGTGTCGGTGATGAAAACACCTTCTTCAGGTAATGAATTCTTCTTAATATTTCAACAGGAAACAAGTCTCTGATAATTTCATTAAGTAACCACAGGCTTCGAAAACATCTACAAATGAACAACAATACGTTTGCTAAGAAAACCAACCCTTTTAGATCTATTAGATCATAGCCTAGTTTGTTGAACATGGTCAGAAAATATGAGAGGAATTGTTACTAATTTTGAGGCTTTTTTGGATGAAAATAGAAAATAAATTGGTGGGAATACTTAGGAAAAATTCAGCCAGTTAGAAAATCCTACAAATGTGCACATCTTTAATGCTGGTCTTGGACACACACACACACACACACACACACACTTAAGAATCTCTCTTGATAGCAGAAAAATGTTCCTATATATCAAATACATAGTTTGGATTCAGCAAATATGAATTTTGAAAAACAGCAGATGCCTTTGCCCTAATTAGCTTTTGTTTTTGCCAGATAAAGCATTAGCAAAAAGCAATATTCTTACATTGGTGGGATGGCAAATGTCATCCTGTGTAATTAAATTACATTAAGGTTCTCCTGTGGAAGGACAAAATTGTTCTAAAAGCATAAAAATCTAGAAAGACCTCTGGATATTTTACAAATGACACTCTTAAAACTGTGTTTCTTTGGTATATGATTGGAGCATAGCTCACATTATTGTAAATACACTACAAATGGTTATGAAAAATTAAATAGATGTGCTAGGGGGGAAAAAGAAACCATCCTGTCTAAAGTACTGGTAGATATCAAATGGAGCATAATTTCTGGAGGTAAGGAGTCATTGGCTACCCACATTATAGCAACAAAACTCCAATCTTTCCAGTAGTCTTTCAGGTGAGATATTTAAAACACCGGGACTGTGATGCAGCTGGCTGGGAGTCAGCTGCATAAGATCTCTACTGACCAGAAGGTCTACTCACCCGAAAGACAGTTGCATCTGTCAAGTAGGAAATTTAGGTACCACTTTGCGGGGAGGCTAATTTAACTGATTTACGAGGCCATAAAATCTCCAGGAAGTATGAAAAAAATGAAGGAATACTACAGCTCCCCCTGGTAGCCAGAAGCTGGAATGTTAAATTGCCTCTGAGTGTCTGTCTATATATGTTGTATGTCTATGGCATTGAATGTTTGCCTGTATATGTGCATTGTGATCCTCCCTGAGTCCCCTGTGGGGTGAGAAGGGTGGAATATGTAAATGATGTAAATAAATAAATAAATAAAAACTCAGAGTATGTACTGTAAATTTGTAATTTATAATGAATCATTTCATCCTTTATTCAAACTTGTGCTCCCATTGTTGAAAGATTTTAAGTCTCTGGCAAGTGTGCACAAGATTCTTATGCATGTTGACAAGAGCTTGAAAAAAGTACTTTTGGGAAGTTCAGCTCCCAGATATATATCCCTAGCTGGATATTTCTGGGAGCTATAGCCTTGACTTGTCCACACGCTGGGTTAGGCCCAGATGTCAGCTCACTGAGGTGTATGCATAATTTCTTGGGCCAAAATCTAACAAAATATAATGAGACTTCCTTCTGAGTAATTATACTGCAGTTAGAACTGGCCTTCCTATTGAATTTAACAAAATTTAAGAAATAAAGAATTAAACAATTTCTTTAGTCTTGTTGGAGGAGGGCTTGACTAGAAATACAGCAAACAAACAACAATTCTGATTTGCCATATATTATACTAGACATTAATACATACAATATATATCCCAGCCTGTAAATAGCTTTTCTGGACTAAGTGTAAGAGTTCAGATGTGACAGTGCCCAGAACTGTGTTGCATTCAGATTAATAATAGTTATACTAATAGGCTGCTAGGATTATTGTTTCATTTTTGATTTATGCAGCCACAGGGTTGTTTTCTTTTAACAAGATCTGTTCAGAGGGGCTTTGCCTTTGCCTAGCTCTGAGGCTGAGAAAATGAGACTTGTTAAAAGTTACTCAGTGGGTTTCCACAGTGAATACCGGGAATGTGGCCCAGCTAGCTGGGAGTCAGCTGCATAAGATCTCTACTGACCAGAAGGTCATGAGTTCGGGGCCTGCCTGGGTCGGGGTGAGCTCTCGACCAATTGTGTATTGAATGTTTGCCTGTATGTGTGAATTGTGATCCGCCCTGAGTCCCCTGTGGGGTGAGAAGGGCGGAATATAAATGATGTAAATAAATAAATAAATAAATAAACAAGGATTCAAACTCTAGTATCTTGAGACATAGTCCAAACCACTATACCATGCTGCATTGAGATTAATTATTGTTCTACTTATTGGCTGCTAGGACAGACTCCATCAACTCATATTTTACAGTGGGTCTCCAGCATTTACATATCTCAGGATTATCAAGCTATATTCTCAAAGCCAGGTTAGATTTATTACTGTGAAACTGACCACTGAAGGTTGGCCACAGTGGGAGTTCTGGAGGACTAGTATGGCTTCTGGGGTCCAAATATGGTAACCAGCTCCAGGAAGTTGCCCACTTATCTAAGACCATGAAGCCCTCTCACCAAGATAAGAGGTTTATTTCTGACATTTCATATCACTGTTCAACAGCCATGGGATTAAAAGCATTATTTCTGTTTTTCAGTTTCAACTAATCCCAAAATAGACAGTCAAGTCTAATTTTAATGCATTGAAGATCTGTCAGACAAGTGGAAATACTTAAAATGAATTACATTTAATTTTGGTTTCTTTATTTCAATCTGATTAAAAAAAATATTGATGAAGCTGCCCTCCATATATTATGGCTTTTAATATGATGCACATTTTTGGGAACCACAGAAGGTACCGTAAGATATGATGCAAATCAGATTTAGCTTTCAAAGATGTGTGTAATTCTTAGAAGGCATTTTAGGGATTTTTTTCCAGAACATTTGCCTTCTAATTCTATTTTTCCAGCCAACTATGGTGATACCTGCAATAGTAGAAAATTATACATGGCCTTCTAGAGGCCTTTTAGGAATGCAACATGCTTGTTATTAGCTACCAAGGACAGTTGTATAGTAGGAACAGTTGCACTCCTCTCAAAAACAAATTCTGCTGTCCGCTGGTTCCCTCCCTCCCAAACACTTTCATAATGTTAACTTTAAAATAAAAATGCCCCCTGATTTAGATAAATCTATTCCTCCTACCCCCATATATAAAACAAAATAATATTCACAGTGAACTTTTTGCTCAGCCCTTCATTGTGCTATTCATAATGTATATCCTCTTAGATTTCCAATCTGCTGATAGGATCCCTTTTATGCTAGTTTAGGGGTGGGCAGCTTGAGGCCTTTAAGTGTTTTGGGCTAGGAGTAGTGAACAATAATAACAATTATAATCCAGACATTTCAAGTGGATTATGTCTTTGCTATTTTGAAATTCTAAGGAGGATTCAAGGCTGCCATTTATTATTATCTGAACAGAGATTAAAAGTATCAAGGGACAGAAAACAGTTCAGCGAGGAGACAAGCTATGACTGTTGTGATTACTTTTAGAAAACTTCTGTTGCTTTTACAGCCATAGCTGATTTATTTGATCTGACTATGCCAAATTGTCTGCTGATTGAGCAAATTACAGATAACTAGTTTAGTTACTTTAAGTTACTAGTTTAGTTACTTTAAAACCAGTGGGAGAAGCTGATGTAAGAAACTGACAGATTTTCAGGTAATCTCTCCCTTGAAAATATGTAATCTTTGAAATGTCTGCCCTGGTCACTTTCAAAGTGTAGGTGGATAGCATTATAAACTACTCTCAGGATTCCAAACAATACAAAGTAAATTCACACATGTTCAGAAAAGCTTACAAGCAGCCTAAAAAGAACATTGGATTTTCTATTATGTACTGAATTTGGACGGTGTTAAAAACAAATATACTTTTTCTGTTTTCTTCAGAAATAGCATATTATTGCATCTACTGCTTCATTCCAATTAAAATAGACTACTTCAATAAGTGGGAACGGAATAAGTCAACAATTTTGTAAAGCAAACTGATTTAATAGGTTTATTCTTATTTATATTATTATTAATATTGAGGACAATGTTTGCCTAGAATCCTCTGTAGTTTTTCTTATTTTGTACAACTGATCAACTCTAAAGACATACTACATATATTATTTTTTCTTTAAAAATATTTAAGATAGATTGTGTGTAGGTTGCTTGTTTAACCATTCTAGTAAGTTCTTTTTCCAGTCTAAATTTGAAAATGAGATGCCATTCTATTGTCCAAAGCTGACATTTTCTTCAAAATATGGGTATTTTGCAACATATTGAAAAATGATCTACATAAGAATGACCATGCTGGATCATATCAAATTAAAAGACATATTTACACCGAGTAATAGAGAATTCAGATGAAAGTTTTAGTGGCAACTAATATATTATGTAGCATGTTTTAATATCCCATTTGCTCATTGTAAAAAATAGAAAATGCACATCCACCCCTGGACATTCCACAGACTTATAAATCCCATTTTCCTACTTTCCAACAAACCTCACAACCTCTGAGGATGCTTGCAGGCGAAATGTCAGGAGAGAATGCTTCTGGAACATGGCCATACATCCTGGAAAACTCACAACAACCCAAAAGATGCCAATTTAAAAAAATTCTCCCCACCCTGTAAACAACTCTCCTAATCTATGTCAAGAAAATATAGTTATATTTAAAATAATTCAGAAAGTAGTAACAAAGTAGGGGTTTTTCCCTTCTTCTTCAAAATTAAGAATGTATTTTGAGTGAAACTTGGAGTTCTTTTAAAGGGTTTCCATTCCAACAAAATGGTTCATAGCATCACTTCTGTCTCACTTAGAACATCTGAACTTATGGTGGCTGCTGATTCTTGGTATAGAAGATTATGAGAGTTACATAAGAACTTAATTCCTTCTACCTTGTCCCCAGCTAGCACATAAATTTAGTGACTCAACCACTGATCCATGATCCTATGGCTATATATGTGCTTTATAAAGATCACCTTAACATTCCTTCCCTTTTATCTGTAGAAAAGCCTTTCTGAAGCTTCATCTCAACAGTATAGTGATTTGTGAAACCTCTGATGTGAAATAGACTTAAATGCTTTTGAAAACTACAGGAGAAATTGAAGCAGCTCACTTCATTCCATAGGTTACCACAACTTTCAGATATTCCTGCAGATCAGAAGCTTAGGTCTCCATATTTGATGTCTTAAAACTATGAGACATTGCTGGATGGAGTTCAACCAAGTTTAGATCTAAATTGAGAGCAGTCAGTCTGATACAATACTTAGAACAAATTCAGTATCATTGCATATATAGGTCACCAGGTATTGCTGTTTAATTATAATCACAAGAAAGCAAAAATTTGGGGTAATTTTTTGTGCTACTTGTAAAACTCACCAGGAAATGTTTGATTAACTTCTGTAGATTCTACTCTTGGAGTTTAAAAATAGAAGTTGATTTCCCATGTTGAGTCCAATTCTGTTGAGTTGTGGGGGGGGTTAAATTGGCTAGAAGGCATTGTTAAGTCCCATCATAATAGCGCTCTAAGGTTTCCATATTAAATTGTCTGAAAATGTGTGCTTTGCTGGAATTCTGTCCACAAACCATTTGAACATGGTTTCACTTACTGGGTCCTGTTACCTAAAATAGTTACATCTTGGAACTTTCTTCTAGAGGATTCATGCTACTTTTTAATAAATTCCAACCCAATGTTGTATTTGCATTTTTTTGTAATCAACTACTGTTCTTGTGTTGTTTTTTATTACATTACATCTCCATAGTCTCAAACCATGCCTTACAGACTCATGGCTGCGGCTTCCTTAATACAGTTCATTCATATGGAATGTGGTCTTTTTTTCTTACTGGATTCTGCCTTATCAAGCTTAATTAAATTTTCTGATAAGTCATGCCTCCTTGTGATATGGCCAAAATGCAATAGTTTTTGCTTAGTTATCTTGGCTTTTAGAAAACGTGCAGACTTAATTTCTCAAGGAGTCATGTGTTTGTCTTTTTTATATTCCATGGGATCCAATTCTTCTCCAGTACATTTCAAATGAGTTGATTTTTTTCCTATCAGCTTTCTTCACTGTCCAGCTTTCTCAAGCATTCATTGAAATAGCATGGAAAATCCTAACTTTGGTATTTAATTATACATCTTTAGACTTCTGAATCTCATCAATTTCCCTCATAAGTGCTCTTCTGATTTCTTGATTGTAGTCCCCACTCAGATTAATGACTGAATCAAGGTATAGAAAAGTCTTTAAATATTGCAGCGTCTTCATGGTTTCCTTTAAATTTATTAGTGTCTTCATCGTTTCCTTTAAATAATCATCTGTGATTGTTATATTTGTTTTCTTAACCTTCAACTGAAAACTTATTTTTGCCTTTCTTATTTGTCTTCCTTCAGTAATTATTCCAAATCTTTGCTGTTTTCTGCCAATAGTATGGTATCATCTGTACATCTTAAACCATTGAGATTCCTTCCTCCAATGTGCATGCCCCTTTCCTCCAATTCTAATCCTGCTTTAAATAAAGGTAAGCAGGGTGATAAAATAAAGCCTTTCCTAACACTCTAGTTCGTGAAGTTTGGCAACATTTGAATCCCTTCAAGTAAATAAACCCATAAACAAAGTGGATAAACCCAGATTGCAGACAGGTAGTTCCAAAGCTTTTTGTTCTAGCCAAAATTAACTTTAAATCAGCTTCACTAGCTATCCCCAAGGCACCGGAGACACTTCAAGTGGTCGTCACAGTCAGGGATCTTCTTTGAGCAAGCAACGAAGTGTTTGAAGCTCGTCGTGGACATATCCAAGAGACCGAACCGCTAGGAGACAAACTCTCTAGAAGAACGAACCGCTAGGAGAAGTTCCGATATTAGCCGTGTGGCGGAAAACAAAGGAATGTGGGGGGCGCGCGGGGAGCGGCTTATATGCCCTCCGGGAGGGCTAGACGGGGCTAAAGAACTTGAAAAATTCAAACTAGGGAAGTTTCAGTTGAGCCTGCTTTTGGCGCGCAGGCTTCATAAGTGTGTATTCACAGAACCCATGAAGAAAAAAATTAAAAACCACAAATATACACATTTGGGCACCAACATAGAAATAATAAGAAAAGTGAAAATTGTTGAGGGGAAAAATCCTACAATACATTTTGAAAGAAGGTTTAAAATGGTATCCTATGGGGTTCAAAATATTTGATCTGGTTGTTTCATTTTATATGAAACAACCGCGCCAGAGAGCGCGGTATAGTAAGTCGAACTTAATAAATAAATAATAAATAAATAATATGTGCATATTATTAGTTTTGAATAAAAGTCTTGCTAAAATATATTGTACAGCGTGCATGTAATTTTGGAATCTATACCTACTTCATATTATTTCCAGTTAGAGAAGCAAGTCTAGGAACACATCTGCTTTCTTAACTGAGACATACTTGTGGACTTGCTAAAAATAGGTGCTGTTGTAATATGCACATGTGCAACAATGCATTTATTTAAGATAGGTTTTGACTTACTTGTGCGAGCCATCCCGTGGTGTTTGCTAGAAGCATCCAGGATTGAACCTACCTATAATTGGGTCCCTTCATATTCTTGGCAGTTAATGGTGGAGAGAAATAAAAGGTAAATGAGATGAACTTTTAAAGTGAAACAGGTGTCCTCATCAAATATGCCATCATCACATAAGTCAGTGTGTACACTGGGACTCCAAACAGCTTAATGAGGATGCTTAAAAGGCAAACAAGCAATACCTGCCAGTAGGTGGTACCGGAAAAAAAGTAATAACAATCAAGAGAAACAGCGGTGCAAAGCAGTTTCTTTTCCTATTCCTTAGTGATAATTTAAGCTATTAACCTAAATAAACCTAAAGATGTCTGTCTGGGTTTATTGAATACCTCTGTGAATTGCAAGAGTGGAAGACAGTCTTCCACTCTTGCAGAATATAATTTCAATTACATCTTCTACAAACATGTTATACTACTACATTAAAATCTTATTGTAATGATTTATCACACTCTACACCAATGGTTCTCAACCTTTCTAATGCCACAACCCCTAAATACAGTTCTTCATGTCATGGTGACCCCAACCATAAAATTATTTTTGTTGCTAATTCAAACTGTCTTTTTGCTACTGTCTCTTTTAAATGGTCTTTTAACTTAAGATGATGTTTTATTTAATGTCTATCTGTCTTTTTTATTATTGTTGTTGACATCTAATGGTTACCGGTTATAAGCCTCCTTGAGTCCCCCTCCGAGGGTGAGAAGGATGGGATATTAATGTCTAAAATAAATAAATCAGTAAATACTGTTATGAATCATAATGTAAATCTCTGATATGCAGGATGTATTTTCATTGTTACAAACATAACATAATTAAAGCATAGTGATTAATCACAAAAGCAATATGTTTGGGGGAGTATGAACAACAGATGATGGGATTTGCAGTACTTTCAACCAATTCAGCTCAGACTTCCACAGACCACTAAGATCCCCACAAATGACAGGCCTGGACCAAACTTGGCACACAGAATGGCCATGACAAACAGAAAATACTGGAGGGGTTTAGGAGGAATTCACAGGGATTTAGGGAAGATGTAGTTCATCTACATCTGGAGAACACTGTGAACCCAAATCACTATGGATCTGGACCAAACTTGGCACAAATACTCAATATGCCCAAATTTGAACATTGGTGTAGTTTGGGGGAAAATAGACCTTGACATTTGGGAGTTGCAGTGCTTGGATTGATAGTTCACCTACAATCAGAGCATTCTGAATTCCACCAATGATGAAATTGAACCAAACTTGGCACACACAACTCCCACGACCAACAGAAAATACTGGAAGGGTTTGGTGGGCATTAACCTTGTGTTTTGGAGTTGTAGTTCACCTATATCCAGAAAGCACTGTGGACTCAAATAATGATGGATCTGGACCAACCTTGGCAAGAATACTCAATATGCCCCAATGTGAACAGGGCAGAGAGTCACAACTCTTGGATTTACAACAGGCATTTCTCAAACTACAATACTGACTAAAGAAGATCAATAAATAAATTGAAAATGCTACATTAATACCTAGAAATCTTTACTACAATACAGATCAAAACCACAAAATAGCAGCAATAATAATAAATAATAATAATACTTTTTTTGTATTCCGCCTTATCTCCCCAAGAGGACTCAGAGCAGATTCAGAACAATAGCAAACATTCAATGCCTACATAAAAAAACACATATGTAAAGTAATACTAAAACGTAACATCAAATGAAAGCCTAACATCAGTAAATTAAACCTAACACTTCTAAATGTCAGCAACACCCCCCAGGTGAGATCACTCAATCACATCATGAACGCGTTACAACCAATTCTGGAAAAGAACACAGTTTTCTCACAAGCTGCAGACCTTTATTGATCTACAGACAGCCCTCGAATATTTAATTACTACTTGCTACTTGCATCAGAATATATAACATGGATGGTAATACAGTGTCAACACCCTGCCAGAAACCTAAAGGCCAACTCTATACCCATCTCTACTCTGGAGCATTATTAGATGAGCCAATAAAATCACATCAGATGCACCTTTACTTATTTTTCCTCCAAAGAGATATGTAGTGGAGGCTCCTCTTTTGGAGGCTTTTAAGCAGAGGCTGGATGGCCATCTGTCAGGGATGCTTTGAATGCGATTTTCCTGTTTCTTGGCAGGGGGTTAGACTGTAAGGCCCATGAGGTCTCTTCCAACTCTATGATTCTATATATGCTATACTATGCCAGCAATGCCACTCCACATGCCACACTAGACAAACAGACCATTTTCTCTGCAATGGACAGAAGTCTGGCATTAGAATTGGCAATGCTCAAAAACATATCAGCCTTCCTGGACACACAGAATCAGATACATGAGTGTGTGATCCTTGAATACAGAAATTACAAAAGCAGAAATAAAAAACTGCTGAATCACATTACATTCACAAATTTCAGTCCATTAGCAGTGGTGTAAACAAAGGCAGTGGTTTCATACCACTTTACATATATTTATACAAGAGTCCTTGTTACTGCACAGATAAAGGGAATCTTGGAGTTTATAAACTGACTTTTGGTAAGATTTTTTGCTTTTACACATCCATACTAAATGACCATTTGCCATTCACAGGCAAACTCCAGTTCAGAAAATAAAATACTAGCAACTTTACATAAGAAAATTGAGTTGATCATAGTACAACATATGTTGTTAGGTTGAGGAGTGTATAATTGCACAATACAGTTATAGGTAAATGAATTCAAATATTCCTTAGGCTTTCAGCCCATTTGTCAATAAGCACATTCGTCTCCTTGCATAGGTTTTCCTTTCATTGGTCTACTTATCCAAAACATCTCAGAAATACCTTGCCTTCTCTTGTCATACCAGATCTGTCAAGATAATGACTAAACTTCCTCTACAGCTGGCCATAAATCTATTAGATGAGGATAAGCCATTCCAAGCATGTTCCAGCAGCCCCAATATGCTTGCAGATAAAAGCATTGTAAAAGCATAATACTACCAATTATCCAGTGCATATAATAGATAGCCAATTTGTATGCATATATTACAAATGGGGAATAAACATGGTAGGGCTTGTGACTTTTGAAAATTAGGACTAGATTCCTCATTTGCATCTTTTTCGGAAATTATTTGATAATATCCTATTCCTTCAACTATATAAATGTTTTCTAAATAAGGCTGTAGTACTACTTTGTACTGCATTCAAAGAAGTGGGTTTATATTCAGGCAAGCTCCCATTAACATAGACCCATTGAATAAATTGAATGTTATGTTTAAGGTCGACATACCTAGACTATTTGGGATGAATAATTGCACCGAGACATTTACATTCCCAAACATTCACAAAGTCCTACTATAGTCATCTACTCATTGGACAATAATCACAGTGGATCCGTTGTATTTTTTGGGATTTGGTTCCCGGACCACCCCACCCCCATGGATACTAATAATCCATAGATGCTCAAGTCTCGTATACAATGGTGTAGTAAAATGATATCCTTTATATGAAATGGCAAAATCAAGATTTGCCTTTTGGATATATCTATATATATTTTTTTCTTCACGTCGTGCAACGGGGCAAATAGACAAAGAAACTATAAGCCTCAGAAACACGAAAGTAGGCAACAGATGCAAACATACCACGAGGTACCTAAACGGCCCAAAAAACTGACCTAGGTACCTCCAAACACCCCCAAACACAACCCCCTAAAATGGGGCAACGGGCCCGGCCATCCCTGCCTCTTCGCAGCCAGCGCGAACGTTTAGAACGTTCGCGCGCATGCCAGCAAACACTCACCCTCGCCTCCTCCTTCTCCATCCCCCTCGCCGCTGCGATCAGGAACAGCGGTGGCGGTTGCTCGGGGGGGGGGAGGGAGCCGGGCAGGGAGGAGAAGTCGCCCCCCTCCCCCCTCCAAGGCCCCCCCTCCCCGTTCCGCCCCTTCCCCGCCACGGCGCCGTGATCGCCGGCAATGGCGAGGGGGGGAAGGGATGGGCCTAAGGAGCGGGAGGGGAGGCCCCCCTTCCCCCTTCAAGGCCCTCCCTCCCCATTCCGCCCCTTCCCCGCCACGGCGCCGCGATCGCCGGCAATGGCGGGGGGGGGAAGGGGCGGGCCTAAGGAGCGGGAGGGGAGGCTCCTCCCTTCCCACTCCAAGGCCCCCCTCCCCGTTCCGCCCCTTCCCCGCCACGGCGCCGCGATCGCCGGCAAATGGCGGGGGGAAGGGGCGGGCCTAAGGAGCAGGAGGGGAGCCCCCCTTCCCCTTCAAGGCCCTCCCTCCCCGTTCCGCCCCTTCCCCGCCACGGCGCCGCGATCGCCGGCAATGGCGGGGGGGGGGAAGGGGCGGGCCTAAGGAGCGGGAGGGGAGGCCCCCCCTTCCCACTCCAAGGCCCTCCTTGCCCTCGCCGCTCGCCTCAGGACGAGCGGAGGCGGCGGCAGCCGAAGCAAGGGAGGGGGCCGCCCACGGAGGAGGAAAAAGGGCAGGAAGAACAAGGAAAGAACAGGTAGGGAAAGGGAAGGAGAAATGGAAAGGATGAATGGGGAGGAGGAAAGAAAAGGGAGAGAAGGAAGAACAGCAGGAAGGAGAGAGAGAAAGAGAGAGAGACAAAAAGAGAGAAAGAGAAAGACAGATAGAAAGACAGAGAAAGAGAGAGAGACACACACACACATAGAGAGAGAGAAAGAAAGAAAGAGAAAGAGAGAGATACACACACACATAAAGAGAGAGAGAGAGAGAGAGAGAGAGAGAGAGAGAGAGAGACACACACACATAAAGAGAGAGAGAGAGACACACACACAGAGAGAGAGAGAGAAAGAGAGAGAGACACACACACATAAAGAGAGAGAGAGAGAAAGAGAGAGAGAAAGAGAGAGATACACACACACATAAAGAGAGAGAGAAAGAGATAGAAAGACAGAGAGAAAGAGAGAGACAAACACATACATATAGAGAGACAGAAAGAGAAAGTCAGAGAGAGACACACACATAAAGAGAGAGAGAGAGAGAAAGAGAGAGAGACACACACACACAAAGAGAGAAAGAGAAAGACAGAGAGAGAGACACACACACAAAGAGAGACAGAGAAAGACACAGAGAGAGAGACACACACACACATAAGAGAGAGAGAGACAGAAAGAGAGAGAGACACAAAAAGATAGAGAGAGAGAAAGAGAGAGACACACACAGAGAGAGAAAGACAGACAGAAAGAGAGAGAGAGAGAAGGAAGGAGAGGAGAAAAGAGAGAGAGAGAGACGGAGAGAGAAAGAGAAAGAGAGAGCTCAACAGTGCACAGGGAAGCATGTCTGTGCAGGAGGGTGAACATTAGGAAGAACTTCCTGACTATGAGAGCTGTTCAGCAGTGGAACTCTCTGCCTGAGAGTGTCATTTTGTGTCATTTTGGGAAGTACCACCCCCATTCCAGAAAAAATATTGACTCACCGCCCACCTTTAAATACATTTCTAAAATATTAATACCAATAACACAGAAAAATATATGTACTCATGCAGTGGTTCTCAACCTTTCTAATGCCGTGACCCCTAAATAAGGTTCCTCATGTTGTGGTGACCCCCAACCATATACCCCATGAATGACAAACCTGGACCAAAATTGGCACACAGAACCCCCATGACCCACAGAAAATACTGGAGGGGTTTTGGAGGAATTGACAGTGATTTAGGGGAGACGTAGTTACATTTGGTAAGCACTCTAAACCCAAACAACACTGAATCTGGACCACATTTGGCACAAATACTCAATATATCCACAGTTGAACACTGGTGGAGTTGTAGGGGATTGGTTTTGTCATGTGGGAGTTATAGCACCTGGGATTAATAGCATTTTGAACTCCCAACAGCAATACAATTGAACTAAACTTGAGCAGTAGAGAATACTGGACCTTACTGTATCCCAACAGCAATACAATTGAACTAAACTTGAACTATAGAGAATATTGGCACAGCAACGCGTGCACGGGTCAGCTAGTGTGTGTGTGTATATATATTCCAGCTGTGGATGACTGATTGCAGAATCCATCATTACATAGGAATTTCTGTACAGTATCAAAATTTGGGACCCAATATAAAGTTTTAAAGTCCCCACTAGATGGAGATGCTGGTGTTCTCTCCAATTTCTTCCATTCAAAACAAAAGGAAACATATCACCAACAGATGGTAAAAACACATTTTCAAATTTTTTGATGTATTCAGCCAGTTTATGTAGTGTTTTTGCTTGTTTGGAACTTGAATGACGTGTGTTGATGACATAAAGCCAAGAAGCCCATTCACTAAAGTTGTAAATAATGGAAAATACTATTACGGAGAGCACTATGTCACAGTCTACTTATATAAAAATGTGATAAAATGTAGTTATCATCAGCATAAGACCATTTCCTTATTCACTTTTGTTATATAATGCTTTCATATACTTAGAAAGGCAAATTGAGGGAGGTCTTAAATGTCTACCAGATGATTAAGAATGCTAATGTGACACTGCATTTAGGATGCAAATGCAATTTTCACATGGTAGACATCACATTTTCTGTTAGAGACAACAAATTGTTAATACCATATTTAGTTTGAGTATATTTTATCTGGTTTAAACGATATGGTGAGTCCTGCCATGTATAATCTGATGAGAGATACTTGGGAGCTGGAGTAGTTTTGTCCACCATTAATAGAACTTGTTTAAACAGCTTTATAAAATATAGAGTCTTCCCCTGTTGTGTACTTTATCCACTTAGCCTCTTGGTGTTTTAAGGCTTTGAAACCAATATATTGGACAAAAGACAGCATTATAATAAACATTGGGAGGGATAGCTAATACTCCAGTAGACAGAAACAGAATTCAAAACAATTTGAACAGATTAGAGAGGTGGGCCAAAACTAACAAAATGAAGTTCAACAGTGACAAAGATACTCCACTTAGGTAGAAAAAAATGAAATGGGGGATGATGGCTGGCTCAGCAGTAGTACGTGCGAAAAAGGTCTAGGAGTCCTCGTAGACAACAAGTTACACATGAGCCAACAATGTCATGTGGCAGCAAAAAAGGCCAATGGGATTTTGGCCTGCATAAATAGGAGTATAGTGTCTAGATCCTCTATTCTGCCTTGGTCAGACCACATCTGGAATACTGTGTCCAATCCTGGGCACCACAATTGAAGGGAGATGTTGACTAAAATGATCAAGGGTCTTGAGAACAAGCCCTATGAGGAGCGGCTTAAAGAGCTGGGCATGTTTAGCCTGCAGAAGAGAAGGCTGAGAAGAGGCATGATAGCCATTAGGCATGAGAAAAAAGTTATGAAAATGAAATGATTCGGAAGAAATTCGTAAGAAATGCTACTTTTGAGTATTTCCGCATCTGGAACGCCAACCAGGAAGTGGACTTTCTTTATAGAACTTCAGGGGCCAGGATTTTCTTAAGTGTCGTTATTAGGTCGTATGGGGGGGGCACCCTCCTTCTCTCTCACCACCCTCCCGCCTCCCTTGCCAATAAGTATTATGGCAAGGCAAGCCCTAAACTCGCTCCTTCTTTCGGCTGGAAGCCTGGAAAAATGTAAACAGAGAGGTTTACTCAGAAGTAAATCTGCAACGGAGGGCACTTTGGATGAAGTGCCCTCCTTTGTGGATTTACTTCTGAGTAAACCTCTCTGTTTACATTTTTTCCAGGCTTCCCTGCCTCTCCTGCCTGCCAGGATCTAAAGCATCAAAGAGTATTGGGGTGAGAAACCAACTTAATGTATAATAGAATGAATGCTACTGTAAGTGCCTAATATTATAAGTAATCCAACTGGTCATATACCTACATTCCATGCACATGCAATAATACAGCAGTAATAACAATGGGTATAAGAAGAGGTAAAATTCAAACCGAAGTATTCTGACTGTGGTCCCTCCTCAAGCGGTGCAAACTGCAAAGGCTCTTCTCTATGAGCCCGGAAAAGCCAAAAGCCCGGGCACAGCGTTTGCTGCCTGGGTGCACACACATACATATTCTTTGGGGGATTTGCTGCAGAATCGGGCTCATAGAGAAGATTCTGCATCAAATCCCCCAAAGAATATGTATGTGTGTGCACCCAGGCAGCAAACGCTGTGCCCGGGCTTTTGGCTTTTCCCGGCTCATAGAGAAGAGCCTTTGCAGTTTTCACAGCTTGAGGAGGGACCACAGTCAGAATACTTCGGTTTGAATTTTACCTCTTCTTATACCCATTGTTATTACTGCTATATTATTGCATGTGCATGGAATGTAGGTATATGACCAGCCTGGGCAAACTTGGGCCCTCGCTCCCTCAGGATCGGGGTGAGAGGCAGCGAGGAGCGAGGGGGGGGCTGCTCCTCCTTCTTTTTTGCTGCTTCCAAGAATAGAATACCCCCCCCTCCCTCCCTCCTTTGCTCCCTCCTTCCTATTTGGAGAGTCCCATCTAGAATTCAGTGTGATTTATTCAAGTTTTGGCCTACAACTCCCAGAAATCCCAGCCAATTTACCAGCCGTTAGGATTTCTGGGAGTTGTAGGCCATCTGGAATGTACATGCGCTGGCATACGAACTACTAACGAATTTCGTTAGTTATTATGTTACATTTTAGAAATTTTTGGAAAATTTTTTGTAAGTCTTTCTATTACTAATAAAAAAAATTCCCCCCCCCATTTGATTTTAGAATCACGATTTTTGGGTTCGAAACCATGCCTAATAGCCATGTATAAATATGTGAGGGGAAGACATAGAGAGGAGGGAGCAAGCTTGTTTTCTGCTGCCCTGGAGATTGGACGCAGAACTATGGCTTCAAACTACAGTAAATGACATGAGGAAGAACTTCCTCATGTTCAGCAGTGGAACTCTGCCCCAGAGTGTGGTGGAGGCTCCTCCTTTGGAGGCTTTTAAACAGAGACTGGATGGCCATCTGTCGGGGGTGCTTTGAATGTGATTTTCTTGCTTCTTGGCAGAGGGTTGGCTGGATGGTCCATAAGGTCTATTCCAATTCAATGATTATATGATTCTATGCTAACAATAGCTATTCAAAACTGTTGGAAATTTAAATTTCTCTTTTCATGATATCTACATTTTA
Source organism: Anolis apletophallus (assembly GCA_030556195.1). NCBI lineage: Eukaryota > Metazoa > Chordata > Lepidosauria > Squamata > Anolidae > Anolis > Anolis apletophallus. The sequence goes on from JARBWK010000009.1 coordinate 91,868,453, forward strand.
AAACCACTGCAATCATATTTGGTTTGGTACTTCTTTTAAAGTTTTGATGTAGCTTCACAGATAAGACCAATACTCTAGGTGTATTAGTCTGAGGAAAAAAGCTCTCCCAGGCACTAACTCCCCAAAGGATCTTGCAAATTATAGGTTTTAAACACAATTAACCAGAGTGACTCCAAAAAGGAAATGAAGTGACCCATTTATAAGTTCAGTTCAGGAGTTTTTATTAGTGTCACGATGCAAGGACTCGGCCGGCCCCTTAATCACACACACAGAGACGGTAATCAGCTAACTATTTATTGAAGAATAAAAAACAGATAAAAAGGCAATTGTCCATGAGATATAGAAAAGTTCTGTCCAAAAGTAAAGAGTCCGTAGTAAAATCCAAAGGCAAAGGTCTTGGCAAAAGGCTTGGCAAAAGCTCCGCAAAACCAAGCGGATCAAGGAACAAGGCAAAGTTCAATCAGGGCCCAAGAAACTTCTTGGCAAGGCACGAGCCGCAACTTGGCTCTGTGGTCCTTTGCTCGCTTCACTTTGTTAGGTTAGAAGTGGCCGAGCTACTGAGGATCCATTCCCACGGATCCTATACTTAAACCTCACGGCGGGGACCCCGACGCTCTTGGCTTCGGCGGTAATCTGTGCTACGGGATCTAGCGCTTCTCTGGCGCTCTAGGCTGCGGTGCCAATCCCTCCTGCTGGAGTCGATGCTCCGTCACCTATCAAAGCTCCGACCTTGCCTCCCAGCACCTGGCTCACTATCTTCATGAGAGTCTAACTCCCTTTCAGCTTCCATGGCCTCATCGCCCATGTTTTCCCAAATTCTCTCCTGTGATCCGTACCCACCCGGTTTCTCATAACATTCATCGCTATCAGCACTTTCAGAATCAGCCTGACCTTCCCAGTTCTCATAGCCATCTGGCCATACTTCATCCCAAGCCAAGCTCTCTGTGGGAGAGGAAGGTTCAGCTAGCTCATTAACCCCTTCCTCCATTTCTTCCTCAGCTGCGGCTGGTTCTAATGCAAGTGGGACCCCCGGTGCTGCCCCCTGCCCCCCAGGCACAAAAGAGAACTGGGTTGCTACAATTAGTGACAACTTACTGCCTTACTGGGCATATCCAAAGGCTGAGACCTAACATATCAGTAGAGCACTAGAACAGTCTATATCAAAAGCCTGAATTATGGCTTTTAAAAAAGAGCAAACGGTTTTCTGTAAGGAGTAATAATTCCTTGATGTTCTTAACCTTTTCAATACTATATATTGCACAGTGATAAAAAGTTATACTGTAAATCAGAAAATTAGGATTTTATTCGTCATGCCAAGTAAATTATGCCGACTTTTGAAGTATAGATTAAATGCAGTATTCATACTTGCTATTTTGATGGAAATGATTGGCAAAAAATATAAAGCTACCAGGAATGATAACTGACAAAAATCATGAAAAGAAAGAAAACAGCCCATATTATGTTGCTTCTTGACTTCACAAAGGATAAATGCACATAAAACAACTTACCTATAGATTATTTGCTGTTAATGGGAAAAGCAGTATAAGATACATAAACCTCCTGGCACTCTGATTTTTCTAAAGTGAAATAAACGATTTGGCAGATTTCTCTTGCTAGTCCATCAACACATGCTTATGAATACTGAAGATCTAACATTTTATCTCTCTCATTTTCACTTACAAAGAATGAAGCAGTTAGTACATGTAGTTGTCAACATTTTGCTTGTTTCTAAAGGCAATTATTTATAATAAAAAAATTGCAGTGAAACACAGAGATGGAGGAAACCCCTGATATGGCCACAAGTGACAAGTCAGCTTTCCCTATAATTTATGATTGTCTCAAAGTATAATGCATATTTGAAGGCCATGTTTCATTCACAAAATTGATATAATTTATAATCCTGGCATTTAAAAGGTCTATTGATGCACCTGGATTTATTTTTAAAAGTAGCAGTGAGTGAATTGTAAATTGCAAGACATTTTCTGCCTCTAGGGTATTGAGGGTTTGCAACATGGTTTAGATAATGTATATGGCTTGTATTTCCTGTCTGTGATGAGAATTTAAATGTTCTATAAATATGGTCAACCTACAAACAGCAGAGTACTTTTCTGCATCTCAACATCATCTGAAGGGGGGGAAAAGTGGGATATATTTTATCCCAGTAAATTACATTGAAAAATATATCAGGCCAAAGTAATAGCTGGGACTCTTTTTGTCCAATCTGGTTTTGCTTGTATTTTTTAGTAGTAGGTGGTGGTGTTTTTTAAAAAAATAAAATAAAATTGTGGCAAAATATTTTGTGGAAATGTCAGGGACCCTGTTTGCAACTCTGCAAAAGACAGTACCTGCTATATTTTAATTCTTGTTCTATGTAGATTTAGCAATAACATGTACTTTTTATGTATTTCAGTATTCTGTCCTAATACATAAAGGTTAACATTTCTAACAGCCTTAAGGACTTGAGCCTTTCCATTTAATTGGGTATCAAACCTATTTAATATGAGAATTCTTTGCTTTAAAAGTTGTCAGTTTAAATGCTACATTCAGTTTCCTTGAAATTGCAGCAGAATGGGTAAAAACGTAACACTGATCATCCTTAGTGCAGTGAGACCAGCATGTTGTCATCTTTCCACTATCTGTTTTGCTATTTAAAATGTCCTTAGCAAGATAGGACATTAATTAGTGAAGTCAAAATGCCACGAACTGTTTTTATTCTTAACAGTGCAGCAAAAAATACAGGGAAGCCATAATGACATAGTCCCAATGCACTCTGTCACACATTGCATGTCACTGTAAAAGCAGATAATGCACAATCAACATGTCTGCTGCTCACATTGCAGTAGATTTAAAACATTCAAGCACAACTAAGTCATGAGACTAGTACTGTTTACTCAATCTCCACAGCATAACTTTTGTTTTTGATTAATTTTATGAATGCATATCAGGGGGATATGAACGTTTCACCATTAGAATATAATAATCATAATCATAAGAAACAACTTTATTTATATCCTGCCACCATCTCCGCAAAGGGGACTCGGTTACATGAGGCCACGCCCAGTAGTGCATTACAATAAAATAAAACAAAAAGCATAAAACAAACACCACAATAAAACAAATAAAGCATAAAAATACAATAAACAATGCAAAATAATACAATGAAAAGTCGAACACAATCACAACTAGTGGGCCGCATGTGCAAGATACAATGATAAAAACTCAGGATGAGATAGAAATAAAACATATATGTTTGTAAGGGAGAAACTCATGAACAACGGAGTAGTGGAGACAGGCCTTCATACAGGCAGGATGCAGTGCAGTATGGGGACAAACATTATGAGGGGAGCGACAAAGGGAGATGTAAGAACACTCACCTAAGGCGCAACGGAAAAGCCAATATTTGAGGTCCTTCTTGATGGTTTCTAGGGTGGGGACTTGCTTAATCTCACCAGGCAATGAGTTCCAGAGTCAGGGGGCCACAGAGGAGAAGGCTCTCTCGTTCCCATCAATCGGGCCTGTGATAATGGAAGATGCGAAAGGTGGGCCTCCCCCAAAGTACGAAGAGATCGGGCAGGTTTGTGGAAGAAAATGCGGTCATGAAGGTAGGCGGGTCCCAAACTGTTTAAGGCTTTATAGATGATGACCTGCACCTTGAATTGGGACTGGGAAATAAACGTCAGCCAATGGAGCTCCTTAAACAGGGGGGTTGACCACTCCCTGTAATTCACCCCGGTTATTCATCTGGCTGCCAAGCATTGGACCAGTTGAAGCTTCTGGGCCGTCTCCAAGGGTAGGCCCATGTAGAGTGCATTGCAATAGTCCAGTCTAGAGGTAACTAAGGCGTGGGCCACCATGGTCAAGTCAGACTTCATGAGGTATGGTCGCAGTTGGCACATGAGTTTTAATTGTGCGAATGTCCTCCTGGCCATCGCCGACACCTGCACATCAAGCGTCAACACTGAGTCCAGGAGGACCCCCAAGCTGCAGGCCTGTGACTTCAGGGGGAGTGCAACCCCGTCCAGCACAGGTTGCTACCCAATACTCCGGTCAGACGTGTGACTGATCTGAAGGACCTCTGTCTTGTCAGGATTAATCTTCAGCTTGTTTGGCCTCATCCAGTTTGTTTGGCCTCATCGACACAGCAGCCAGACACTGGTCCAGTATCGAGAGGCTTCCTTGGAATCTGGTGGAAAAGAGTAGTGGAGTTGAGTGTCATCTGCGTAGAGGTGGCACCATACTCCAAAACTCCAGATGACCTCTCCCAGCGGTTACATGTAGATGTTGAATAACTTGGGAGACAAAATAGAACCTTGCGGGACCCGACAGGTCAAAAAGGGGTGCGCAGACGATGTAATAGCAGTGATGTAATGGAAGCATTCAACCTGTTCCAGTTATTCTATTCCTCTTCTTCTTGCCAAGATCGTGCAGATCTAGCTGGCCTAGGGCACTATTGTTAGGACCACTTCTTACTTCTATCAGTTTTTAATATCCTGCCTTACCAACATGACACAAATTTCTTTTCGCCATTTACGTCAGGAGTAGGATTAAACATGTAGGTTGAAAAATATTAGTTGCTTACCGGTAACTGTAGTTCTCTGAGTGATCCTATGCGAATTCGTACTCTTGCAATATCTGTGGGCACACAGAGCAAACCGGAACCTTCTGGAATATAAAATTGAAACATTAATGGTAGCCCCACCCCTCCATATATAAGTCCCACGGCTAAGCCACCTCCTCACTTCTCTAGGCACAAAGCTAGATCGAGGAGGCATGACCGGGGAAGGAAGGGTGGGATGTACGAATTCGCATAGGATCACTCAGAGAACTACAGTTACCGGTAAGCAACTAATATTTCTCTTTCGTGATCCTATGCGAATACGTACTCTTGCAACAGATTACCAAGCTACCAACCTTGGGTGGCGGGCGTCATGCCACCGAGGAAAAAAGGACTGCTCTGCCAAATTGAGCCTGCTTCCTGGAAATGGAGTCCAGCTTGTAGTGCGACACAAACGTCAGCGGAGACTTCCAGGTTGCAGCACGGCACACGGCGTCCAACGGAACCCCCTTTAAGAATGCTGCAGACGTCGCCATCGCCCGTGTGGAATGGCCCCTAACTCTCTGGGGGGGTTCTTTCTTAGCTAACTGATATGCTAATTGGATAGTAGCAACAATCCAGGCCGACATCCTCTGCGAGGAAACTGGCAGGCCCTTACTATCTTCCCTATATTTTACGAATAACCTATTGGTCTTTCTAAATGAAGTAGTCCTATTCAAATAGAAGGCTATAGCCCTCCTCACATCCAGATAATGGAGAGAGCGTTCAAGAGAAGAACTAGGGTTCTGAAATAGGGCAGGTAAGACTAACTCTTCCGACATGTGAAAGGGTGAGACTACCTTAGGCAGGAATGCCAAATCCGTGCGCAACACTACTTTGTCTGTATGAAATCTGATGTAAGGTGCATCAGCTCTTAAAGCGCATAATTCACTGGCTCTTCTAGCTGAGGTGATGGCCACCAGAAACGCCACCTTCCAGGTTAATTTAGGAATGTCAATTGTGGCCATTGGCTCAAATGGAGGCCTGGTTAATGCTGTTAGGACAAGACTCAGGTCCCAAGCTGGAGTCAGGGGGGCTACTCTTGGCTTCTCTTTAGAAAATCCCCTAAGAAATAATTTAACAAGGGGGTCTGAGAAACAGGAAGACAGGCCCGCTTTTCTCCTATACCAAGAGATAGAGGCTAAATAGCATCTAAGAGAGGAGAGTGTCAGGCCTTGCTCAGCAAGGTCAGCCAAAAAATCCAAGATTGCTGGGATAGAGGCGGAAAGCGGATCTGAATTCCTTTGAGCCATGAAGGCCGAAAATTTCTTCCATTTATATGTGTACGACTTCTTTGTTGAATCCCTATGCGCGGCATCTATAAAGCGTCGCACTGATAGGGATAGGGATGATTCATCCACTAACGGAGTGGGCGCAGGCGCCAGGCCGTCAATCGCAAATTGGCCACCTCCGGGTATAGGACCCTGCCTTCTTGGGACAGTAACAGGTCCGGCATAGCCCTGAGCCTCAGGTAGACTTCCTGGGACCGATGAAGGAGGGGGGCAAACCAGGGTTGACGAGGCCACCAGGGTGTCACCAAGATGCAGTCCGCGTTGTCGTTCTGGATCTTGGCCAGTACCTTAAGTAATAGAGGAAAAGGGGGGAAGGCGTAAGGAAACCCCTCACCCCATGAAATGAGAAAGGCATCCCCTATACAGCCTATCGAACTGTTTGGCCTACACCTCGCACAAAAGGTATCGCATTTAGCATTATCCGTGGAGGCAAAGAGGTCAATCGTAGGAAATCCCCAACGGTTAAAAATGCGGGACACTTCTTCCTGATTGAGAGACCATTCATGGTGACCGACTGGGGATCTACTGAGAGCATCTGCCACCGTGTTTTCTTCACCCGGGAGATGGAGTGCTATGATATGAATGCCTCTAGCCAAACACCATTCCCAAACCTGTAACGTTAACTTCAACAGGGAGCGCGAATGGGTGCCTCCCTGTTTATTAAGGTAAAACATTACCGTAGTGTTATCAGTCAATAGAAGTATAGTTTTGCCCCCAAGCGCCAGCTCGAAGGCTTCTAAGGCCCTCAGGACCGCTAATAGTTCTAGGAAATTAATATGATGCTTGGTCTCAGACTGGGACCAGCGCCCCTGAGCTACCAAATCCCCTGAATGGGCTCCCCAACCTGATAGGGAGGAGTCCGTAGTAACAGTGCAGGTGGGTGAGGGAGGAGTAAAGGGTAGGCCGCGGCAGACATTGTCGGGGTCTAGCCACCAATGTAGCGATTGGCGTACCTGGGGGGAATCTGGAGGGACATAGAAGGGTTGTCCTTTAACGGGTCGAATTTAGCAAGCAGCCACGATTGGAGGGGTCTCACCCTCAGTCTGGCATACGGTGTAACCATAGTGGTCGAGGCCATGTGCCCCAATAGGGTTTGGACCTCGTGAGCAGATATCTCTTGGGTCTGCAATGCTCGTCGAACCAATTTCACAAGAGCCAAAAAGCGGTCCTCAGGTAGATAGGCTCTCCCCTGGACCGAATCCAGAATGGCCCCAATAAATGGGATGTTTTGGGATGGCTCTAAGTTGGATTTTTCTAGATTAACTATCAGCCCCAAATCCTGAAGGAGTGAGAGAGTAAAGGCGATGTCAGAAAGGAGTGAGTCTCTGGAAGGGGCTGCCAGGAGCCAGTCGTCCAAATACGGATAAACCGTGATACGGTTGGTCCTTAAGTGGGCAGCAACGACGGCCATGCACTTCGTGAAGACCCTTGGGGCTGAGCAGAGACCGAAGGGCAGGACATTGAATTTAAATGCGTCCGAACCTACCATGAAGGAGAGAAATCTCCGGTGGTCACCAGCAATACTAATATGAAAGTATGCGTCTCGGAGATCAATGGTAGCAAACCATAGGCATTTATTTAGAAGGGGCAAGATTGAAGACAGCGTAATCATTTTGAACTTCTGTGGTTTTACAAATTGGTTAACATCTCGGAGGTCCAGAATGGCCCTGGTACCTCCCCCCTTCTTTTCAACTAGAAAATACCGAGAAAAGAAACAACGTGTATAGTCAACCTGCTGTACCGGGGAAATCGCCCCCTTACCCAACAGCGTGCGAATTTCGTCAAGTACAGGTGGGGAACTTGGAGTAGCCACAATAGAACCCAACGGTGGTTGTTCTATGAACTCTATACTGTAGCCCTGTCTAACGATTCGTAACACCCATGAATCAGTCGTGATGCCCAACCAAGCCTCATAAAAGGGGGCTAGCCTGTCAAGGAAAAAACTAAGACCTGGGTCAGGCACAACGGTGCAACGTGACGGGCTGGCAGGAACTGGGGACGGGGGGATGGCCGCATCTGTAAAGAGAGCAAAGGGCGGGACTCAGCGACTAGTAGCGTCTTTTGAAGCCCCCTTGAAATTTATTCTTACCCTGGTACGGCTTATTCCTCTGCTGGGAATTAAAGCCTTGTCGCTTACCCTGCTGGAACCTGTTGGGACCTTTATAGCCAAACTTGTAACCTCCACCCTGCTGTCCGCCGTAGTTCCTTCTGTAGAAGGGCTGCCGACCCCTACGCCTATTGAAAGGCTGCGAATGTTGGGGAAAACCGTAGTCATGGGCAGCCACCCGCACCTCCTGCTTGGACTTTAGCTCAGTATCTGTGTCCGGGTGAAAAAGCCCTTTGCCTTGCATGGGCATGTCCTCTACCAAGGTCTTTCCCTCATCTGAGAGGGCGGCCGTACGGAGCCAGGCGTGGCGACGGAGCGTAGTAGCCTCCGCGAATAAGCGGCCTGATATCTCAGCTAGATGCTTCCCTAGATCTTTCTGGAAGCGCGACACCGCCAAGGCCTCCACCTGTAGTGCCTTGGGGAGGTGGCGTCGCTCAGGCGGCAACAGCTCGATGTAGGGCAAGATGCGGTTCCAAATATATGTCTGGTACCCACTGAGGTACGTTGCATAGTGGGCTACTCTATTAACTAACCCCGCCGTGGTGTGAACCTTTCTCCCTACCATATCAATCTTTTTCCCTTCTTTGTCAGCCGGGGTGGACATGTTGCCCCTAGGCCTGCTGGACTTGGTCAGCTCAGTGACCACGGAGTTCGGTTTCGTGGGCCGCGCCAGCCATTCATAAGAAGAGAAATCAACTTTATACAATGAATCCAGGCGCCTGGGCACTGGGGTTACCAAGGCTGGTGAAGTGTCAGGGAGGGAAGCGAGTTTAGCCAAAAACGGAAGGGGGGGTACCGCTTGGGGGTGGGGACCCTCTGTTCATTGGATGGGAACATATGGTCCTCCACCGTGTCTACTGCCTTGGGTGTTGGCAGGTCAAGGGCTCTGACGAGCCTTTCCATCATAACAAGAAAGTTGTTGAAGTCAATTGGGACTTGGTCCCCATTAGAGTCCACATTTTCCGGGTCTGGGTCTTGTTCTTCTCCAGAGACGTCGGTATCCGCGTGCTGATCATGTTGCCCCTGGTCCATGTCCTGGGCAGGCAACAGTGCCTGTCCCCATTGAGCTGGTCCAGCTGCTGGCAGGGGCCCTGGTAACTGGCCCTGTGGCAAAGCCTGTGCCCCTGAGGTGGAAGGCTGAGGCAGCGCAGGAAAGGCTTGAGCTTGAGGCTGCATTGGAGCTTGCGGTGGGGGAGGTCCCACGTAAACAAACCCCTGGGCCGTCCAGCGCCAGAGGGAAGGGGCTTCTATCGCGGCGCTCGGGGGTGCAGCAGGCGCTTCTCTGCTCCTTCCGTCCTCTCTTCTCTGTCTTCTTGCCGCCCTGCGGCGTCTCCGCCGCCCTCGGGAGCTCGAGGTGGAAGAAGAGGTGGAGGAGGACGAAGAAGAAGAAGTTGCCGACGTCGAAGAAGGTGAACGACGGCGACGACGTCGGGAGCGACGAGACAGGCTGCGGGATCGGCGGGACGCGGTCCGCGCCGGCTCCGGAGGTGTGGCCACGTTGAAAGGGCCTGACGGGACTGGCGGTGTCGTCGATGCCGCATTCCCCAGCGACGCCGGGGACAAGAAGACCGGGGTGGGCGGCTGCCCAGCTCCTCCGGCAGGCTGGATCGGCGAGGATAGGAGGCGCAGCGGGGGCTGGGGCGGAGCTGTCAACACCAGCTGATGAGGCGCCTCTTGCCCCGAGGTCGGCTCCTGCGCATGCGCGACTTGCGCCTCAGGGATCCCAAGCTCGACCTCGCCGCTCGCGGCGGCTCTCGCCCTGCCGCTCGATCCCGTCTCCGATCGCGGCGAAGGCAGCATCAGCAGCGGCTGCAGTGGCTGCGCTGCCCCAACAGGCGGAGGCTCCTGTCTCCCCTTCGGTGGAGGAGAAAACAGAGCCACGGTAAGCGCTGCCTGCTGGTCGTCGTTTCGCGCCCTTTTAGCCGGCTTCTTCTTTGCCGGAGGGGCTTGGCGGCCATCTTTGGGCTTCGCCACTTTAGGCTTTTTTGCCTGGCCTTCGGCCTGAGGGACCCCTGGATGCGGGGAAGGAGGCTCCCTACTCGCCCCTTCGCGTGGGGGGGTCAGGACGGGCGCATCCGTCGCAGGGAGGAGGCTCGCATCTAAGAGAGGAGGCTGCGAGGGCAGCAGCGATTTCTCGTAGAGAGCCATCCTTAGCCTAGCCTCCCTGTTCTTCCTAGTCTGGGTCGTAAAGGACTTACAGATCTGGCAAGACCTGGCCAAGTGACCCTCACCTAGGCAGACCAGGCACAGCAAATGACCATCAGTGTCAGGCAGAATATTGGGGCACTGACTACATTTCTTGAAAGATGTAGTGGCCATTGCAATGTTAGTCAGGATCAATGTCCAAAGGGTCTAGCAGAGAGTGGTCAGTTCAGAAAAAGGGTCAGTACCTTAAAATCAGAGTCCGATAAAGTGTCCAAAGGATTCAGCTAAAGAGTGGTCAGTCGAAAAGGAGATCAGTAACTAGAGAGCAGTCCAATACGATGAAGGTTCTCTTATTGCTTTGTGCGGAATAAGAGAAGTGAGGAGGTGGCTTAGCCGTGGGACTTATATATGGAGGGGTGGGGCTACCATTAATGTTTCAATTTTATATTCCAGAAGGTTCCGGTTTGCTCTGTGTGCCCACAGATATTGCAAGAGTACGAATTCGCATAGGATCACGAAAGAGAATTAAACATGTTTGAAATAGAAAATAAGGCAAGAGAGGAGAAAAGAGTGATGTATATTGAAAAAAATGGCAAGCTGAAATAAAAAACAATGTTTCCATCACAATGATGACCAAGCAGCTGATTGGGGACCTGGAAAAAGTACACACCCCAGATAACCACTGCCCAACAGATCTCTGAGGTTGTAAAACAAAGACTTAAGAAAGATATTTCAGTCTCCAAATGATAATGAGACAGGAATTGAAATTAGCTATTGGGCAAAACCATGGAAAAGAAGATGAGTGCATAAGAACATAAGAAGAGCCATGCTGAATCGGGCCTCAGCCCATCTAGTCCAGCATTCTGTGTCACACAGTGGCCCACTAGTTGTACACAGGGATCTCTAGCAGAAAGGAGGGCAAAACCCTCATCTGCTCCCGACCCCCCCACAACCAGTACCCGGGAAAATCCTGCCTGCCTCCATCAACACAGAGGTGGCACTTGGATGTCCATTTCAGTAACTACTGATTCCCTTGGTATCCATGAATCTGTCTAATCCTGCCTTGAAGCTGTCCAGGCTGACAGCTGTCACAACCTCTTCTGGAAGTGAGTTCCATAACCCAATGACCCCCTGGGTGAAGAAATATTTCCCTTTATTAGTCCTAACTTTCCTACCTTGGAGCTTTAGGGAGTGCCCCCTAGTCCTAGTGTTGTGTGACAGAGAAAATATTTTTTCTTTATTCACCTTTTCTATCCCATGCATGATTTTATACACTTCGATCAAGTCACCTCTTAAACGTTGTCTTTCAAGGCTGAAAAGACCAAGGCGTTGCAACCTGATTTCATAAGGGAGCTGCTCCATCCCTTGGATCATTTTTGTTGCCCTTCTTTGTACCTTTTCCAGTTCCGTTATATCCTTCTTGAGGTGCGGTGACCAGAATTGTACACAGTACTCCAGATGTGGCCTCACCATAGATTTGTAGAGAGGCAATACAACATTTGCCGACCTATTTTCGATTCCCTTCCTGATCATGCCAAGCATAGAATTTGCTTTTTCACTGCTGCAGCGCACTGGGTTGACATCTTCATTGAGCTGTCCACCAAAACCCCAAGATCCCTTTCCTGGTTTGTCTCAGAAAGCTTTGATCCCATCAGTTGATAAGTGTATTTGGGGTTCTTTGCCCCGATGTGCATGACTTTACACTTGTTTAGGTTAAAATGCATTAGCCACTTTGTTGCCCATTCACTCAATTTCGAGAGATCTTTCTGGAGCTCTTTACAGTCAGTTTCATTTTTAACTACCCTGAACAATTTAGTGTCATCTGCAAACTTTGCTACCTCAGAATTCACTCCTACATCCAGATCATTTATGAATAAATTAAAAAGTAACGGTCCTAAAACTGAACCTTGGGGTACGCCACTTCTCACCTCTTTCCATCCAGAGAAGTGTCCATTTATTACCACCCTTTGTTTCCTACAGTTTAGCCAGGTTCCAATCCAGGACAAGACCTGTCCCCTGATTCCATGGCTGAAGAGCTTATTTAGGAGCCTTTGGTGAGGGACTTTGTCAAAAGCCTTTTGAAAGTCAAGGTAAACAATATCGACTGGGTCCCCTTTATCTATGTGTTTATTTACACCCTCAAAGAATTCTATCAAGTTAGTAAGACATGATTTGCCTTTGCAAAAACCATGTTGATTTTCCTTCAGCAATGCCTGTTCTTCTATGTGCTTAGTAATTTTTCTTTAATAATGGTTTCCATCACTTTGCCTGGAACTGAGGTTAGACTAACTGGCCTATAATTTCCTGGATCACCCCTGGATCCTTTCTTGAAGATCGGAGTTACATTTGCCTCCCTCCAGTCCTCGGGTACAGTGCCTGATCTTAGAGAAAGGTTATATATTTTGGCTAGAATTTCAGCAATTTCACACTTGAGTTCCTTAAGAACTCTGGGGTGGATGCCATCTGGCCCTGGTGATTTGTTGACATTTAGTTTAGTAAGGCATGTGAGAACATCTTCCTTGTTTATCTCTATCTGGTTTAATTCATTTAATTCCCTCCCTGAAAAAACTGACTCAGCTGCAGGCATATGTTGTCTGTCCTCCTGTGTGAAAACGGAGGCAAAGAAGTCATTTAGCCGCTCAGCAATCTCCTTGTCTTCACTTATTGTCCCCTTCTTACCATTTTCGTCAAGTGGCCCAACTGCTTTTCTAGTTGGGTGTCTGCTTCTGCAGTGCAGACAAGGCTCTGAGATCGTGGAAGTTGCCGGTCTGATATAGCAAACTGAACAGAAATAAATTAATTCAAATTGCTTCAATGGACTTGATTGAATCAGAGAAGAATTCTACAGCAAAATTTCTGAAGGTCATCACAGAGCATCAAACCGGTAAGAGCACTTCCAGTGACCCGAGTAGCCTAACAAAAATGCTGAAGCAGCAGTAAAGTCTCCAAAATTTGATTCAAAGCATCATTTTGGAAATTTAGATTGAGGCCAAGGCAAGCTCTGCATTGTTTCACATCTTGGCAGAAAGGGTATGTGCAGTTTATCCTATTCAGCATCAGCAAACTCTGTTAATGGAAGTGCAGGAGTATAAGAGATTCATAAGGAGAGTGATTTAGAGCACACGCTCACATATCTCTGATGATTTCATGAATAATTTAAAAAGAATATTTACAGATGAACCAACTGTAAGTAATGCTAATACTAAACAGTGAAGGCAGATGCCTACTGGGGCTTATGAACAGAAGTACTATATGTGTGTAGAATCTAGTGTAAAATAGACTCTACATCCAAACCCCTCTGAACTGAAATTAATGTGGGGTCAATTCAAAAAAGGACAGGCAGTCCCCAAGTTACAAATATCCAACTTACACACAACTCATAACTAAGAATGGGGATGATACAACAGGAAGTGAAAGAAATCTTCCCCTCAGAAGGGAAATTTACCCCTGGACGAGTGGGGAAAAGGTGTCTCAACTTAAGCTTTATCACCAATCCTCAACAAGCCAAATTTCTCAAAATCCAATGATCACAGGGACAGAAAGTGAGATGGAATCCTCTGAACAGGGTCACAGACAGCAAAACCCTATTCCCTATGCTATCTTATATAGGGGGGGGGGGAGGAGCTGTAGTTGCACATAAAAATGTACCTGTCCCAACTTATAAACAAATTCAACTTAAGAACCAACCTAGAGAACCTATCTTGTTCAGGGACTACCTGTACTAATATGATTTTGCTCACTGTTTCAAAAAATAAAATCAGCATATTTTGCATGTGTTTGTATTTTTTATTTATACATGTGTTGCTGTTTTCAGCTAATTATAATTCAGTCTTTTTACAACTCATAATTTAAAATGACATTTTACATTGTATGGAATTTTACCAACTCAATAGAGCAATTAACAATTAAATGTGCAATGTACAGCTAGATTACACTTTTTACAAAAATAAAATGTTTCAAGATTGTACCAGATCGAGAGTAAGTGAATTTCACTGAGGCTCCATCTATACTACCATTATAATGCAGGCTGAGCTGCATTATATGGTCAGTATAGACTTATATAATCCAGTTCAGTGCAATTAGATTGCATTATATGGTGAGTCTACACTGATAATGCAGTTCAATCTGTGTTAAAATGGCAGTGTAGATGGCGCCTGAGTTAGAGTAAGCACTATCCTTACAAATGACCAATAATCATTAGTGAAATCAAACCCCGATCTAATAATGATACTTTATTTTACAAGTCACTGCTTGGATGATTGGGCAGCACTTCAATGGCCTAAAATAATGAATAAAGATGAACTGAACATTAACATGGCTTCTGCACAGCTAGAATTTTTTCCCCATTTTCAGCAACACACATTTTTTCCAAAAACCCATGAGTAGTTCCAGTGTATTAACACATCTTGAAGATCTGTGCATGATACAAGACACTTACCCAGGCAAGTTCTACTGTTTTTAGACCAGTCTCTGAAGGATTACATCACATTTTATTAGCAATAGCAGACAATTTATAACTAAATGTCTTTATAGTGCAAAGTTCATCTCCCCCACATAGTATTTTTCTTCTAACAACAAAACAGTTTAATCTTCACAAATGAAGATACCCTATTAATAACACATGGTACATTTTATTCATTTATTCATGCCACCATCTATTAAACAAATTAGTAACATATAATAAAAATTATATTTGCTGCCTCACTGCAGCTTAAAGTAAGTCTAAAAGAGAAAAAACATTGTAATTCTTTGTTGATGTCCCCAGAAGAACAATATAGTACAGAAATGTTGTTCTGAGCTCAAGTTTAAAAATGAAACGCATCCCTTTTTATTCTACAATACAGGTGGTCTGCTATTGCTGATTTTCAGTATTCGTCTTTTTAATACGGTGAAGCAGAGTGTCTTTCTCCAAGTGAGCTTCAGCAAGAGCCGTCTTTGCTTTGGCTAATTCCTGTTTAAGACATTCATTTTCTTCTATAAGCTAAAACAAGAAAATAAAAAACTATTTAGTATTGTATATAACTAGTTTAACATGTTGACAAAGGAATGTTTTTATAAACAATCTTTTCCCTACACATTAAACTAAGCACGCTTTGCAAGATACAAAAAGTTATCAATTAAGGGAAAGCATTTAATCGTACTTTTCCACAAAGCATTATAAATTTTGCCTCTGCAAATTATATTGGGTGGGGATTTCAAATTAAAGAATTTACATCATAACTAAGAAAACAACCACGATGAATTCTGCTGCGCAACAGAACTATTTCTAGAAAAAGAACAAGTAAATGGTAGAGTTCGCTTATATACCCAACACACTTTTTAAAACAAAGTAAAACATTTCTCCACTGACTGTAATGTTTACATAGCACTTTCACACTAGGCTACACAAATCTCCCCTGTAAGATTGCTGTTGCTGCTACTACTGTGGACAGTGGGGTGCCTGGCAACAATCCATGCCTCTCTTCTATTAAGAGGGTCAGGCACAGGACATACTGATAACTGTGATTCAGGACAGGATGAGCAAAAACGCTTCGCACAAATGCTCTGTGGCTCTCCCCCGCCCCTCTCCAGCCTTTGCAGTCTTTTTAATGGACTAAATCTGTATGCATGAATTGCCCTATGGTACAGGAATTACCAAATCACAGCTGCTTATGGGAAGTGCAGAATCTGAGCAGAGGGACACGTGGAGCTGTTAGATGTTAAGAAGTCGCCAGCCTGGATGGCTGGTGGGAGTCAGTTGGCCTGAGCGCCTGTAATCTCTACTCCAGAGATGGGCCTTCCAGGTTTCACTTTATCCCTCTTCTGAAGCCTTCATCCTCAAACGTCTCTTTTGCCGGGTGAAACTCACAACACATTTACCCTCCAAATAGGAAGCTACAACTTCAGAAAGCTTGAAGGGAGCCACCATTTCTTCGCGGGGGACCCCCTCCTGCCAAGGCATCGGCCATGAGAAAGAGGAAATGAGCAGGTAATTTAAATGTGCAATAGGGATGCCTTGGAGGAGTCTAAGTTGCCATAGTTATTCTGAGTGAATGGTTTATACTGGGAGAAGGGCAGGAAAATCATCTTTGATAAGAAAATAAACCTACCCTCTGCCAGCAAGACGTCAACAACATTCAGTGGCCTTCATAACTCATCGTTATTCAGTAACCTCAAAATGAAGAAGGCTAAAGCATACAAACAACTGCTTCCAATTCCATCCAACAAAAAGTTATTGGACTTGACAAGTGCCCAAAAAATGCTGTTTAAAATCCAAACAATAATTCTGATTTTTTTTTCATGGCTATTTTACACAGAGTATTTTTATGAGGATTACCTGTTCTTTAACTGAATCTGATACAGTCCTCAAACTTTTAGAAGATCTGTTAATTTCTGGAGATGTCTGTGTGGCTTGGGACAGACAATTCCAATTTTTGTGCGTACTACGTTCAGCAATCTGATCACCTGTATTTTTATTTGTCTTACTATTTGGTATATCCTTATCAAGTATTCGGTTATCTGTTTAAAATAAATCAGAAAATGATAACACAAAGACAGAAAATACAAAAACAAAATTTAAAAATATGCAATTATCAATATAAATGTATTAAACTAAACAATAGTAATCATAAAGGATATGAACACTCAGAAACTTTTGCACTGATGTTTATCAGTACTACAATACTACTATATCCACTGCTAATATAATACGTATTAAATTATACTTTACTATTATAATATACCATGATACAGTGCTTTTCTTCCTTGCAGTCAGTCAGAGACTCATACCTTCACATGTCACACTCAGCTCTCAAATATGAAAAATACCATATATAATTCTGTGATGTTTACATATTACCGACTCATTAGAAAATTGAGCCATAGAGAACTTCAAGTGCTTCCAAAGTTGCTAATAAAATTAAAAACAAGTGGAGACACATACCTCTGATGCAAAATGAACCATCATCTTTTCTTTCTACAATAAGTAGGTCAATGTGCAGTGTTACTGGGAGTGGTTCAGGAGCAGTCAGACTGTCACGTGGGCTGTCATCCTAGAAAATGAAAGCAATAGAATTGTTCAAAAATACTGGTTTACATCCCCAAAAGACTAATAACTCGGGATATATAAAATCCCCTGTGATATTTTTAGTCTACAAGAAAGTTTTTAATTGTGTAGAAACATTAAACATATAGCACAATCAGGCATAAAAGAAGTTGCTGAATTTTTTAAAAAAATGTCTGGAATCTATATGACTTTTCACTCTATGTAAATTGGAGTGTATTTAAGTATCAGAGGTATGGAGAAACCTGGTTATTGAATTGAGAAGATGACTAATGAAATATTAGCAAGACTGCCTTAAGTACATTAGGGCACCCGAGATGCATGGTGGGCCTGATTGTGCATCATTCCTGATTTGTTTCATTCCCATTGTGTACTGGCTCCTTTGCCGGCTCTATTCCTTGGTTATGTAACAGCCTCCTGCTACTGGACACTGACATCATGCATCTTTGCAATTCTATCTCTCACAAATGCAAATCTACTTACAAGAATGCAATACCTCAACAAGATTCTATTCATAAATAATGTAGAGATGGAAAATACTCCTGTTATTTTGTTGGAAAGATATAGAACGTTCAAAGTCTGTTTTCACTTAGATAATATAACTGTGTCTATGTTAGTATGACCTACATTTCATTACACAGTCAATGAAATGAACAACTGCACTTCCAACAACTTAGCTTGCATTATGGCTATTGCTTCAAAGAGCTGATGTTTTTATCCACCATTTCCTCCAATTCCCACAAGCGTTTCTATCCAACTCTTCTTCTGCAAATGCACCAC
Organism: Anolis apletophallus; assembly: GCA_030556195.1. Classification (NCBI taxonomy): domain Eukaryota; kingdom Metazoa; phylum Chordata; class Lepidosauria; order Squamata; family Anolidae; genus Anolis; species Anolis apletophallus. Next base: position 91,886,413 of record JARBWK010000009.1, read on the forward strand.
TCAGGTTACTGATGTTGGTATCATGAAGGTAATGAAACATACATACATACATACATGTAAAACACATGTAAAAGAAACAAGGCAAGCAGTCAAAATTGCAGCATAAAAATACTGCCCAAAAAGGATGGTATAGCTTGAAGTTATTTTATTGACCATTTCTAAGTCGTTATAGGTGGGTTGACTCAACCATGGGCACTATGACCCTGAGTTTGAAAGAACTGAGGTGGTCCTTGGGTATCTTGGAGGTAACAGTGTCTCTTCGTCTCTTGATCATATAGTTGGTATATATCAAAGCTAATTTGAAAGCACATAACAAAACAAATACTTTTAAGTGTTTAATAATCCCCCCAGTATAATCTCTGGGAATCAACTCTCACTTTCAGAAAATTCTAGTTTAAGTCTTCTCTTGCCCAAGCAGGCAAAACTGAAAACTTACTGAAGGTAATATAACACTTAGAAATCTTCAAACATTTTCTGTGCTCCTACTTAATAGTTCCAGAGATTACATTGGTTGCTAAAAATGGGAAAACAAATGAAAGCAATTGTACAGCAATGAACTCTTGCTATTTCAAGATGTGTTTGAAAAAATAATGTTTTTATATATGCTTTCTAAAATTCACGTAAGAAAGCCTAAGCTATAACTTATTGAATAAATGGTTAAATTCCAACTAAGTGGAATTTAGTAAAAGAACTAAGTGGACACTAATTTCCCACTTAAAGAAAACCCAATTAAGTCAAAGCTACAAAATTAATGAGAATACCAATCTTTTTAGGCCAGGAATCAAAGATAACAGGACTTATCTCATGTTGCTGTGATGGCTTCTTTTGATAGAAAACACTTTCAAATATTGATCCAAACATTTGTTTATGGTGGGGAAACACAAGGAATTCTACAGATTTTCCCCACCATTGCAAAAATAAAACAGTCTGCTGTGCAGAGGCATTAAACATAGCCAGCCTGCTCCTTGGGACTCCTTGTGAGTAGCCAGTAGCCCAGGCCTCCTCCATCTTTAAGTGGCCATTTTGGGTCTTTTCAGTTCCATCTATGCTAATGGCTATGCATGTCGCCTGGTCCGGACAATCTTAATTACATATCAACTATAATTTTACAGTCTTAAAGCGCTCCTTGGTAACGGTGACCGAGTGTGTGGAGCTACTGAGGGACAAAGGTGAACTCTGGGGTTGGTGTCTTCACTGTTCTGTCCTTCCATCTATGGGAATACTGGCTATCCACCACCAGCGGCCATAGAGTTTAGAGTTGGGTGGTTGCGAAGAAGGGATCCCTGCTCCAGTTGGTGCTGGGGGGTATTCCACAGGTCTTCCGGTAGTTTGGACACCTTGTGCTTGGACCAACTATCCACATCCTACTTGAGAGTGCCTTTACTGATGAAGATACTAATTTCAGAGCCTTTTTCCCCCATCTCTCCTCACCACTGTGCCACTTTAGCCCTTTTATTAGAACCATTAGACCGTGGAGTGTATTCCAACTTTACCTTTTACTATTGCTGCTTTGTATGATGACTATAATTAATTGCTGGTCCCATTATAACTGACAGTTGCTGCTATTCAGTTGATTTTGCACAAGCACTTTATACTTGGTCTCCCGATCTGATGAAATATCCACTCCCACCAGCACTTTAATATATCCAACTAGTACTTTAATACATCTAACTAATAATGTAATCTTTTCATGTCTCCTTTAACCCAGCTGCTTTTTGCACTAGCACTTTGTAGACTCTGGGGGTATTGGAAAGAACTGGAGACTTGTGGAATTTTGGAGGCTGGGGGGAGGGAAAGATGGGGTTTGGAACTAAACAACAGTGCAGAACATGTATATCAAACGGCAAGTGCCAGGTCATGGGACAGGAGTGGAGGAAAGGCTTCTCGGGGGTGGGGGGGGGTGGATTCCAACGATGGACAGGCCTCCATAGAAGTAGTGATGGGGAGGGGGACATATGGGAAGGGGAGGTCCAATCAATTTATTCAACCCAAAATTCATTGAAAAAGAACATTGGCTATTCCAAAACCATCTCCTGACATGGTAAAGAGTACTCAGGTTGGCGGTCCCTCCAGCTTAAGGGTGGTGCTGTTGAACGCCAGGTCTGTTTAGGGTCATTGCTCCCTTTCACCTCTGCAGGGGTGGAGGGCCCATTAAGATGGTCTGCCCCAGGAGGCTTATGGATCCGGATGGATTCCTGATGGCTCTTGGGGAGTTTCCCACCACTTCAGTAGATGATCGTGTTGATGGTCTTGTCGCTCTCTGGAATAGAGAGATGACTAGGGCAGTAGACACGATTGCTCCAGAATGTCCCCTCTCCTTGGTTTAACGAGGAGCTAGCAGTGATGAAGCAAATGAAGAGGAGGCTAGAGTGTGTGTGGCGGAAAAAGACTAGTGGGTCAAATCAAACATGGTTGAACGCCTATTTAAAGGCATACACCGCAGCAATGATCTATGCTGGGAACTAGACAGAGGGAGTGTGCCCCCGTTGGTTTTGCTGGACCTCTCAGTGGCTTTCAATACCGTTGACCAAGGTATCATTTTGGGACGCCTCAGAGATATGGGACTTGGAGGTACTGTTCTGCAGTGGCTCTGGTCCTTCCTTGAGGGTCAGTCCCAGAAGGTGTTACTGGGGGACACCTGCTCGCCCTCACAACCATTAACCACAGGGATAGGTACTGTCCACAATGTTGTTTAACATTTACATGAAGCCACTAGGGGAGATCATCCAGAGTTTTGGGATGAGATGTCATCTGTACACAGATGATGTCCAGCTCAATCACTCCTTCCCACCTGTTACTAATATAACACTTAGAAATCTTCAAACATTTTCTGTGCTCCTACTTATAGTTCCAGAGATTACTAAGGAGGCTGCGCAGGTCCTGAACTGGTGCTTGGCTGCTGTGATGGGCTGAATGGGGGCGCACAAATTGAAACTGAACCCTGACAAGACAGAGGTACTCCTGGTCAGTCGAAAGGCCGAACAGGGCATAGGGTTCCAGCCTGTGTTGGACGGGGTTACACTCCCCCTGAAGACGCAGGTTCACAGCTTGGGAGTGATCCTGGATTTATCACTGAGCTTGGAACCCCAGGTCTCAGCGGTGTCTGGGAGAGCTTTTGCACAATTAAAACTTGTGTGCTGGCTGCCTTGGGTAGTCCACGACCTTGTTACATCCCGAACTACTTCAACACACTCTACATGGGGCCGCCTCTGAAGACTGCTTGGAAGCTTCAATTAGTCCAACGGTCGGCAGCCAGGTTACCCACCGGAGTGGCGTACAGGAAGCACACAACTCCTCTGTTATGCCAGCTCCACTGGCTGCCAATCAGCTTCCGAGCACAATTCAAAGTGCTGGTTTTAACCTTTAGCGCCCTAAATGGTTCTGACCCAGACTACCTGCCCGAATGTATCTCCTGTTATGAACCATCACAAAATGTAAGATTATCCAGAGAGGCCCTGCTCTCGATCCCACCGCAATTACAAATGTGACTGGTGGGGACAAGGGACAGCGCCTTCTCTGAAGTGGCCCCCACCTGTGGAACTCCCTCCACAGGGACATCAGATTGGCCACCTCCCTCCTGTTTTTCAGAAGGAAACTTAAGACCTGGCTATGGGGCCAAGCTTTCGACCAGTAATAACAGCAAACGAAAGAAGATTTAAGACTATGAATTGACCCGGACTGGACTCTGGATTCTGATTTTAACAGGTGTGTTTTAATTAACTCCTTAATTACTGTTTTTAATATTTTTAATGTATTGCTGATTGTTTTTATGATGCTTTTGTGAGGCCGCCCTGAGTCCCCCCTCGGGGGTGAGAAGGGTGGGGTAAAAGCATAGAAAATAAATAAATAAATAAATAAAAATACTATGTCATAATACTTCAGTTTTGTTTGGGAGAAAATCAGAAATCTTTTAATCTTATTACTGAAATGTGTATTCTTTATCTCCAGTGTTAGAGTAGTCTCTTTGTATACAATTAGTATTTTGTTTGGCTTCATTTTGTTTTTAGAGGAACTGCACTGACTTGCAGCAATGTTATCTCTCATCTGTTTGTGGAGAAAGGTTAGGACACTGATGTTATTGAAAAGGAATGAAGAATAAAATGCAGTTGAGCTATACTCACAAACTGCAGCCAAAATTTAAAATAAATTTTGATACAACAAATAATTCATTTGAGAATTTAGATACGATGAAACCAAAATGTTAGGGCTTTAAATATTGTGACAAATCATGTGAAAATAACAATCTACTGATGTTGCATAATGTAAATAATAAACAGTCACTTTTCAATGAACATATTGTGAACTTGCACCATACTTCCTGAAAACATATATATCTAATGTTGCAATAGTCCCATAGTAAGTCAATTACAATCCACTAGTGACTATGTAAAAACACCCCACAATATCTAATTCAGGGGGAGACACACCTTTACACAAGCCCCATCTACCATTATGTTCTGAAATGTTTTCTGCAAAAGTAGGCAAAAATACTAAAACACATTCTATATTAACATCCAACTCACTCAAGAATGACATACTTTCAAATTAATCCTTGTATTAGAAATTTTTATATTCATAGGCATCACTTCTGCAAGCATTTCATCTTCCAAAAACCGCTGAATGTTCATAAGGGTAGAAGTTAGGAAATCAGCACTCAAATCTTCCACATGACATTGTAGAAATCCATTTTTTTCAGCTAGCAATGAATGTATTGCAGCACTGGGTCCACTTTCCCATCTCAGTTTAATTTCTGGTGTTGGTTTAACAGGCCCAGTCAGAGATTTAGGATTAGAACCTGTTGTAAAAGCAATGAATTTATGGGACATTAAGTATACCTAAACATAGCCTGTTTTCCAACACTGTGCAACCCAGAAATGCCCATCTCTCATATTATGTCAGCTACCTTCCTTAATCTTTCTGTTGTAAATAAACACACGCATTCTTACAGACACTAACCATGGAAATGGAAAGGAACTTAATCAGAAAAAAATATATTCTGTATTGTATAGATCTTGTCTTCAATGCTAAATTTTCAAAGAATGCAGCATTCATTTTAAGGAGAGCTAAGGATGTATAGAATAAATCATTAAACAGAAAGTATGTGGAATCTTTCATATAACGGAAGTCATATATGGAAGAACGGACAAGCAAAATTAGGCCCATGGGCTTTGCCCCACTCCACCACAAACTCCCTAGGCATCAACATTCCCTCAATACTACTTCTGGACTTTGTGGAGGACCTTTCACCATATGTGAATACTCCCTTGATCCTCCGGGGAGGGCTTTGGTTAATAAAAAAATCTTATTGTGAAATTTTTCAAATAAAAAAATGTTTCCCCCAATATTCTCTAGGCGGTATAGGGAATGTATACCACATTTCATAGCCTACCTCAGCCTATTTAGGCCCAGGAAAGACATTTTTAAAATGCAGGTGAGCAGGAAGTGACTTCTTTAAAGAAGACCTCTCTTGGACCTAAAATGGCTGAGAAAGGCTCAGTGATTGGTGAGAATAACCTACATCTGCTAGAGAGTGTTTAGTGACATTTGAGGGCACAAATGGGGAGAAGGGGTTGCAGGAGTCATTGCCGGGGGAGGATGCTGCTCCAAGGTCTCCTAGGGTCCATAGTAGCCATCAAGGGCTGTAGGGTTTTGGTTTTTTAAAAAACCATCTAGGTTTTGCCTTTTTAAAATAATGATTTCAAAAAAGCAAACAAGTATCTTTTTACAAGATGAGAACCTCATAGGTGTCTAATTAGGAAAGGCAGTGACCTATTTTCATAATCTGTTAAAAAGAAAGAGATCCTTAAAGGCATTTCCCACTAGTGTGAAAACAAGTGTATTTTCATATTAGATTAGTTCTTACCTGCTGTTCGATTGCAGAGGTAATGTCGAACACTGATGTTGCCTAATTGATTTGGGATGACCTGGTTTATTTGAAGGCACACTTCTGTGTCTTCACCTTTGATGTCAATTTCACCATTAATACCAAATATTTTAAAAACCAGAACAGACATCTGTTAACAAAATTAAAATATGATTATAAATTAACCTCTAAAACATCAGATTTCATCGCCAGTTTCCTTCAAATGACAATCCTAGTAATATACATATGCAACACTTAAAAATCAAAACTGTAACAAGCTGCCTACCATTAAAACATTTAAATTGCTCTCTTATTTTTTAATTTTTGCATTGGCAATTCATAGACTGTCTTCCATGATAAATGGAATTACCAATGCAGTTGATAATTACAATCAATTTTTTAAATAAAAAAACATGAAGAACTCAACAATGTGCTGCTAGATGAACATACAGTATACACTATAATGTGATGGGGGGGGGGGGGGGTCAAGTAGTTCAAAAGCCTGCCCAAACTAAAAGAAAAACCCTCTTCACATGACAATGGAATGAATTCAGATAAAAACAGATTTTTAATTATTTATGTGGCTTGGAAAAGTTGAAACATCTGTATGTGGTAGGATCACGCTCTCATTGAAATAGGATTGTGGCCAGGAGTATATTGGATTGACTACTTCTGATACATGAGCTACAGTGTTCCCTCACTTATTGCTGGGGTTAGGTTCCAGGACCTCCCACAATAAGTGAAAAACCACAATGTAGGGATACTCTAATTATTTTAATATTTATACATTATTTTAGTATTTATACACTATTTTAAGTCTGTATAAACTTAAAATAAAGTGAAGGAAAGGAAGGAAAGGCCCTTCAAGGCTAGAGGGAGGGAGGACTGAGGAGGGAAAGCGCCTTGGAGAGCGGCAGAGGCAAACCCCCACAAAACAGCAAAAATACCATGATATATATTAAATTAATATTTTTTAAATCCGCAAAACAGCGAGTCCACAATAAGCGAACCGCGAAATGGCAAGGGAACAGTGTACTTCCCCCCTTTGGGTGGAAAAGGTCTTGGTTACTTTTTATCCTGACTGCTGTAATGAACTCAGTTGCAGCTGCTTTTGACTTTTTTAAAATCTAAAAATGGGCAGCACATAAGTTGACAGAAGTAGCCAGGGAACTTACACTATACCTGAGCTTCAACAGTTATCCGTTTGCTTCTGGTTTTAAGTTAGGATGTTGGCCAATAACTTTAAAATTATCTATGTAGTCTGGGAACACTGGGAAATACATATCTTTTGGATTTCAGATCACTCTAGTCTTTGTTACAGATACCATCCACAGAGTATTACTATTTATCTATCTCTTGGAATTTTTCTTTCTCATCCATGGAAACAAAGCTATGGAAAATTGGTTGGCTGCAACAATCCATATTTTTCAGATGTGTTGTTTATTTTCTAAAACTGCAATCCCTCTAGGTCAGTGGTTCTCAACCTGTGGGTCACCAGATGTTTTGGCCTTCAACTCCCAGAAACTGTAACACTTGGTAAACTGGCTGGGATTTCGGGGAGTTGCAGGTCAAAACATCTGGGGACCCACAGGTTGAGAACCACTGCTTTAGGTTTACATAATGCATAAGGACCTTATCAATAATTGGACAATATTGTTGGTAAAGTATATTAGGAATGAGATTTTTAAAATAACCTATTTTAGCACCACTAATTTTACTGTGTACTGCTTTAGTATATTATTGGGGTGGGGTGTTAAAAATATATATAGCATTAAATAATTTTCAGCACATCCTACATGATCTATGTTTTGACAGCTATCTACCAAACTGCTATATTCACAGAAGCTTGATTCAAATTAATAATATCTGAATTTAAGGTTTGCATATGTTCTGCCAATTTAAAATACATAATTGAGTGAAAATATCTATGCAACAATGAAATATTCATACTTTAGAGAGGTGACTGAATTACAGGTGAAAATGTATATTTTTGTCAGGGAGGTGGGTAATTACATTTACAAGTCCTATTCATTCACACCATTTTAGGAAAATGGCCATCTGTTGTCTGAAACCTTTCAGGTAAAAGAGCAATCACAAATGTATTTTTAACACTGCTTCTAATGAAATTCATGTGCTGAATCAGTGGCTGCCTGCCAATATCTATGGTAGCAGCCATTAAAACAGAGTAAATGATACAGATTTCCTCGCTGTTTTATGAAGTATCATTTTCTATATCATCTTTCCTTGATACAATTTCTACCATACAATTATTTTCATAGTAGCAAATTTCAGCTTTCTCAACTAGAGAACTGCTCAAACAATCCTACTGCATAGAAATGCATGAATACATCATATTTATTTGAGACACATTACCATTTCTTCAATAGATTCTGGAGCACTTTCTGAAGCTGCACTGAGGACATCTGGAGATGATCCACCATAGTTCTCGACCACGGTGCTTTCATGAGGAGTGTTTTCCACTGGTTTGTTTGATAAGATAGCTTGCATACCCATAGCATTAAAAAAATACACATGTTTAAATACTTTCTATTCAGAAAACTATGTCAATAATTCATAAAACACAATTGCGTTAAGAAGAGTAGATCATTCAGTTAAACTTAATGTTGTTCCACATCAAACCAAGCAAGACACGCTATAAAAAGAATGCATATAGGCTGATTTCAAATTATTTTAAACACTTCATTAAATTCTTAATATAAGATGGAAATGAGAGAGAAGAAAGAATCAGATACACTTGCTAATCCATCATCTTACTGTTACAGATAAGGCTTGTTGACCTGGTAGAACTAAGATCACCTGTCTAACACAGAAAATCCCCTGCAAGTTGTCAAACTCACTGGCTTATACTGGGAAGCAAGAGTTGACCTTTTGTTTTAAAGCACAATTTGCAAATATTTCATTGAAATAACAGACTTTGAGCGAGGTGGATAGTTATTTTACTAACCAATGTATAGTATTTAAGATCGGAGGCCCTACTCTCACTCCCATCAACAGCACAAATGTGTCCGGGGGGGGGGGGATGAGACACGGGGCCTTCTCGGCTCTGGCCCCCGTTTATGGAATACACTCCCAAATGAGGTAAGATCTGCTCCCTACCTCCTGGCTTTTAGAAAGAATTAAAATCATGGTTCTAGGACCAGGCCTTCGGACAGTAGATGTATGTAGCAGTTTAGAGGGACATTGACTGGAATGGTGATTCAACTGATGAGACTGTTTTATTGTTTTAATGCTTGTTGATGTACTGTTTTAATTATGATTTATGTTTTATTGTGGTTTTAGTATTGTAATTGTTTGTATTGGCATTTTATCGGTGCCCAATTTAAGGCATTGAATTTTGCCATTTTATATGTAAACAGCTTTGAGTCCCCCCAGGGGTGAGAAAGGCAGTATATAAATACTGTAAATTAAATTAATTAATAAATAAAAAGGGTTAAGCCATTCATTAATAATTAAGTATAGCCCCAAAATGTATACCTATAATTTAAACATTTCTCTTTCATCAATCTTCAACAACACAGACATGTCAACACTTCCAGAATAACCAGAAGTGTCGCAAGTACCAGGAGTTGGTACATATTTATTTTTTTTTTAATTTTTATTTATTTATTTATTTAGCATATTTGTATACCGCTCCCTCTCAGCCCGAGGACGACTCGGGCGGTTATTTTAAAGCCTTGTATCACATTAAATTTGGATCAACTCATAGTTGCTTCTCACAGCTTGCACAATATGGTGCAAGAGGGTTTGAGCTGTCCTATAAACTGTGCATATTGCCTTACTGAGAAGTCCTATCAATTCGTAATGGAGATTAATAGATTCAAAGGAGGAAATCTGACAAATGCTGTACAAAACAAATCCTAAAGGTACTTTCTGTTTTAAAAAGGCTATATGTTTTTTTCTTAACTTTTAAAAATATGTTTTAAGAAAATACAATTTCCATTAAAAGGCGGCAAATATACAGTTTTTAAAGAGAAAGTGGTAATTACCAAAATACAACAAAATTACAAAAGATTTGAAGGCACACAATTAAACTATATATTCTGCCTTTCACATTGACCTTTAAACATTTCGTTTGCACCTTAACTTTAAATTTTCTCTCAAACTTTCCTAATATTGAAACATATCTAAAGCATTGTAAAATTCAGAAAACTAATAATATATTCTAAACACCAAGCCTAACTCCATCTTTAGGAATGAAATATCTGATTTATATTACAACTTGGCTGTCAAATCACTGATAGGACTTGGATGCAATTTGCAACTGATTTATGAGGAATATTCTAAGGATCTAGTTTGCTTGAATGGCATTTAATGATGCTGCCAGTAATTTTAAATGAAAACTCGTCAGCTACCAAGACTACAAATTAAAGGCACAGCCAAAAATGTATAAAGTTTCTTTAGCAATGTAATCCAGGAAGCCTCAACTGGATCCTTTGAAAGCTGCAAGTATAAACAAGATCTTCGTTTATTTTTTAAAGTATACATTAAAGCAAGAGCAGGCATTAGTGAAATCAAGGAAAACCTCAAAACAGAATATGATTAAATGCAGTGTTATTTCAAACTAAATGCACCAATAATTTTGTTTACCTTTTTCCAAAAAACTGTGGCTATCACTTCCATCACTTTCCAAATAGTGTTCATCCAAAAACATACTGTCAGTTGAAATGGTATCCAAAGAGGCTTGTGATGGACTCTTCTTCATGTTCTTATAAGAAACAGAGAATGCAGGGATATTGGACTGGCAGGGTTCCTTAGGCTTTCCACTTTTTAATATAAAGATATTAGGAAATCATTACTTATTGTGGAAAAAATTACAAAAGAAAATCAAAATCCTCCAAAGCATAAAATTAAAACAAATGTTGATGGAAATAAAACTATTAACTGAAGCCACAAATACAGGAAGAATTCTGTCCTCTAGATGCTGTTCCTTCAAAGAGTTATGAGCCTATAATTCCCGCTAGAATTTTCAGGGGGATCGGATTTTTCCTAAACTGTCCAAAGATGAAGAGAAGATCCATCACCAGGTGTCACCATTGTTCTAGGAAGAATGTGCAATGTGCATGGCTACTACTGTCTTGGAATGCTTTACCATTATTTTCTTGGATATTAATAAGAAAAGTGAGTAACCTATAATATCATTCATTTAACAACCTGTCAAATGAGTACTTTTTTAAATATTAGCAACTTTTTTCTGGTCTAGCCTGCTTTTCTTTTGTCCCTTTATTATCCCCTCAAGCTATCCATCCATCTTCTTACACTTCATCTTACTTACTAAAAACCTGCTCCCCGTCCCCTTCTCCCAGTGGCATCTGGCACTTCTATGTGAATGTTTCTACTCATTACAGAAGAACACTGTAAAATGCCAGTCCACATACAGGCAACATGAAAGACAGACTATTTCCTAAAAATAACAGACAAAGTAGCCTAAAGCCCTGAATACATGGAAGCTATGTTTACTTTACTGTGTTGGTATCAACCCTTAATCTAAACAAATAATTTTTGAACTTGAACATTTCTATACCTTAATGAAGTCTGAAATACAAGCGGTCTAACTGTGGTCATTTTTTCTCTGTCATTTTCAAGTTCTTCGGACGGCCAAGCACCATCAGATTCTAACTCTGAAACTTTGACTGGTGAGCCTCCTGCACCACTTTCTTTATTTGTAATCACACTTTTGTCATCTTCCTTTTCCATCAGCATTTCAATAGACCCTTCTCTGCAATTTAACATATTAGCCAGCTCCCTGGTATATGTGCTGCTTTTGTCACTCAATGACTCACAGATTTCTTCTGAATCACTTCGACTGAAGAGTCCACTACTATTTTCATCATTTAGTTTCCCAAGTTTTTCTGAAGTATCATCTGAACATGAACTTCCCCTTCGCAAATCCATCTCACTCTCTGATTTGGAAAGTGGATCTATCAGAATGACTTTGTTAAAATCAGCATTTACAGACTGACAATCAGTTAGAACATTGGTATCTGATTGGCTCATCTGTGCAGGATGAGGAGGAACTAGCTTGCTTTCTGATCCATGTGTTTCTCCATCTCCCACAGGTGAGAGATCTGATGCAATTGGACTTTCTTCTTCCATAGCAGAAGACTTGCAGCTGGCTCCTTGCATCACTGGATGTAGCAACAGAGCTACGTCAGCACTTTTTAGTAAGATTCCAATGCAGACATCTGCCTGTTTTGCAGGTTTCCCTGTCACAGTTTCCGCATCATTCCTCAGGTTATCAAGGAGCATCACAAGGGAATCTTGGAGGTAGAGTAAAAAAAGATATTGGTAATGATTGATCTGCATGCTCACATGCTTTTGGATGTGAACCAGGATGTGAACATCTGCGTCAGATGTAAAACATGCAGACTGGGATCCCAAAGTGCTATTTTTAGTGGACAGATTTTCAATACCATTGGCCAAGGCTTCTGTTTCAGTGTTATAATACTCTTTTAGAAGTTTTTTATGATGCAATCGACTAGCAAACTCACTGGAGTCACTTTTTGGAATGTTAAGTGCTTTGTGATTATACAAAGAGAGTTCGTTAAGTGATTGTTGAAATTTTGTGGGCTGGCAAATCCAGAATGTAAGTGGGAATGAATCTACAAAGCTTATTGGACGTCCTTTTCCGCTTTTCATTCCTTCATAGTCTATCCAAAATTGGGGGAAATGCACTGCCCAAACATCAGAAGCAGCAGATGTTTTAAGTGCACATTTATTTAGTTGGGGAGTGATAAAACCTTTATAGATGTCATGCATTTTTGTATCTTGTTCATGGGCATGTCGCTGAAAGATTGGATGAAGAATATTAAAACAGTCAGAAGATTTTGGAAAATCTGTGAAAGTCCTGCTGAAAAATTCAGTGTCTTTGAAATTTTGGAACACTGCCTCCAAATCAGAGTGTCTACAGTTGGGCGAGTGCCTGGTGTTTGTAGCAATCATTTCAGAACTCTGTATAGAAATTGCACGTGGACCATCCCTATGATTTGGTTTCTTTTCAGAAGGAATAATAAACTGAAATAGAAACATAAATAATAGTTACAAAGCATGAATTGGTTAAAAAAGAACATTTTGATAAATTGCTTCTTAAATAATATGAGTTGGAATATATGCAAGAGAAAAGTAATCTGCTTAAGGAATTGCTATTTTAGTGGGGAAAAAGCCCCAAAGTGATTAGGAGGCAAAGGATGGTTTATTTCTCCAGCTAGTTAACTACAAAAGTATATCAATGTGGGTGTCTCTGACCACTGAAGCTTTGACCATTTCAGGCTGAAACAAAAGTAGCAATCAGGTGGCTTTAAGAGAACTAAAAAGGAGTAAAAGAACATGGAAGTGAATGAGGCCAGCATGCTTGGGTGTATTATGACATAACATTAGAAAATAATTTCCTTGAGGAAAATTGAGCAGAAATAAAATAAAAGCATGACAACCTCTTGACCCAAATAGCATTTTGTGACATCTTTACAAAACTGGGGCTGGGCAACCGGGGGGGAGAGAAACCGAACACAGCGCAACTGGTGATATAAGCAGGAGCTGAGAAATGCACAGCAATGGAGGCCAGGAGCAGGCAAGAAGTATTGAGAGAGAAAATGAGCAAAGCAGGCCAACAGGGGCAGCCACTGAAGCCATTGAGAGATGGTCTGAGAGATGCATTGCAAAGATAAGGAAGGAAAACACAGGCAAGGTCCACCTGGCCACTTTCAAAGAGGCAGTCACTGTGGCCAGTGGAGGAGGGGAAACTGTGAAAGATACGAAAGGCAAGGCCACTCTGTGAAGCCACAAAGTCCACCACGAGAGTGGGAGGCTGCAAGAAACCAAAGGGACAAGACCTGCATAGGCAGCTGCTGAAGCCACTTTGTGGGGAGGTCATTTGAAAGTCAAATGGTTGGCCCCAATACCACCTCATTTTGCAGGTTTCTCACATTAACTATGAGACACTTATCACTAGTACCAACATAGAGGTATTTTCTATGTTCTCTTCTGATGTCCAAGATCATTTTATAGGAGACTAAAAATCTGCACATGCCAGTGTCTATGATTAGCCAATATCAATCTCAACTGCCTGGAAAATTGAATGGAGCACTGTAGCACTGTTCTAATATTTCCACAGCCAAATGAGACAAAAATACACTTAAAAACCCTTGGAAGTACAAAAGGCCAAGTAAGGAAAGCGATAAGGGGAGGGTATTGTGCATGATGCATGGTATGAAATTCACACATAATTTCTCATTCCAAAGCATTTATTTTACTGCATGCATCATTTAATGCAGAAGCACAATATTAAGCAATTTTGTGCTGTATCTTTGCAAACTGTACCTTGATCATTAAGCCATCAACTCGAACATCAACATGTTCTTCCGACTTTGAATTGTCATTTAATTTGTACATAGCCATGAACTGACTAAGGCTCTGTTGCAAGTCCAGCACAAACTGGTTTAGCCAAAGAATACTCCTCTCATCAAGAGTGAACTGCAAAGCATTTAGCTGAACGTAAAGGTTTGAGTTTGGAACTAAAAAAAGTACAAAAAAATAATTAAAAGCATTTAAAAAAAATATATCGTCATTTTCACTAGCAACGTTTGAAGACACTGACAAATCCAGAAAATGGGGGTAGGAGGAGATATCATGAATAGCATGTTTTTGGGTAGCTAAAAAGTCTGGCTGCACACAGAGCATTGTTTCTGAAGAAAAACCGCAATTTATAATTGAAAGCACTAACTGAGCCAGCAATGGTACTTTGATAATTACATAAACACAACTGGAATTTCCAAAACAAAAGAAAGAATTGCACACTGCTGTGTGGAATGTTCCTGTTCAGTATTCCAGCCAGTCATATATTTCTGCAGGATTCTCCATTCCCCTCCTATTATATTTTTATTTCCAACTTCCTGCAACATTTCTTTGGTTCCCCAATCTATAATATATATTTAGCATTCTATAGCTAAAGAAAGTAAATCATTATTGGGCTGAAGTTTTCGTGAGACAAGATTCTCCCTCATGTTTTCTTCCTTTTTTCTGTTTCTGCAAATGTTGGGAGTTCCCCGAGCATACTGCTGTCTTGGCTTTCTGTAGTCCCCTTTTGTTTACAAAGCCAGCATACATATACTGTATGTGCAAGTGTGTAAGAGGGATGGAAAGAATATTTGTTATTCATGTGTGCATGTTTCCCATGCCTGGCCTATTTTGTTGCTGAGGCCAAGCTGCATCTTTTTATATTTGAACATACTATTTTATATATGCCAAGACTCTACAAAACAACTCAAATGTAGGGGAATCCCCCAGATGACCACTGGTATAGCTCCTGCCCATATATGAGTTTCTCCTTTCAATTTTCCACTAAATCCAGACATTTCTCTCCCCCTCATCCCAAGATTCATTCAGATCATTCCTGATATAAATCAGGAGATGACTAGATACAAGGCTCTTTGCTACCAAATTCCACAAAACATTTCAATATAAAAATAGTATTTTTGCACCACTTCCCTCAAATAAATCCATCAAGACTCTCTATATAGCATAAGTTCATTCCTATCAGTGCATAAACAAAATGAACACGCAATCCTTAATTATATACTGGCAATAATGTAAGTTTCATTTATACATTTCGTTTCTAACTCATCATTAAATGCATCTATTACATGTAAAGAGTAACTATTTCAAAAATGTATCGGTGTACTAAATGCTATTGCCAAATGACTATGAACAACTTTAAATCTTAGTCCAAAATATCTTGCAAACCTTTCAAACTCGTACGGCGAGGTTCTCACACCTATTCTCTCCTATTCTACGAAGTAACACAGTATTTCTCGGAAATGGTACTGTAGGTTAGGGAGAGGATTTCCATTGCAATGGAGTATACTCATGGGTCTCATGAGTATACTCCATTGCAACAGAAATCCTAGCCCTAAAGTTGCAAGGAGAATAGCAGAATCAGATTTTTCTGTATTATGTGCCCCCCCGTATCTAGTGAGCCTTAAACAATCTGCACTAGCTCTATAACCTTGTAAGGTGATGATTACATGCTCACAAGTATTTTAGAAAAGTTGAAGAGGGTGGGAAACTATCTTACTAGGAAAGTCTTTTACATCTGGGTAGTAGTATTCTGTGAATTCAATATGAATGGCTGGCATTTCTGGTGGGAGGTACAGAGACTTCTTATTGCAAGAAATAAGAGTTTTAGGAGAACGGCGATACTGTTCTGCTGTAGAAACCTGAAAACACAACATTCAATATTAAAACAAGTGTAAACAATCGTTTCTCACCTTGCCCAGTTCATAGGAAATCATAAAACTTCAATTATATTTATAATAATAATAGGCTAATAATAAAAATAAATAATATTAGCCTATGATACATGTTCCTAAGTATTAGATTTATACACAGCTCAGAAAAAGGGCTTGCTCTGATAAAAGTAACTACCAAATAAACATAACAGCAAGATGTCTTTAAAAGTTACAATTATAAAGTATACTTCTAAAAGATACTTTTATATCATTGAATTAAGAAAAACAAGGGGTAAAGAACTAATTTAAAGTTCTACATATTATGGACCTCTTTATCAAACAGTAGAATTGCTTGGCATAAGTAACAAAAACCTAATTTCCTATGCAACCTTGTTTTATTTCCCAGTTACATTTCTCCAGGACTGAAAGAATAAAGTCTTTGTAATCACGAAGACAAACCATTTTCAGGACCAAATGGTTTAACACACATAATGAAGGCCTACTAATGTTATACTATATCTGGATGTACACACTACAAGCTTTATCTCAAATTATTGAGTTGGGGAAATCAAGAAACAGGTAAAGCCATAATTTCAGCAGCAATTCATACTGAAATATACCTGATAAATATTAACATCTGCAAGCCTAACCACAACGGGGCTGCACATTAGCTTATCCATTGGTTGCTGAGGTGACACAGAGGAAGGCTTGGTGACTCCTTTTGGTATTTGTTCCTTGCCTGTAAGAAGCAAAGACATAAACCAAATAGTAGACATATTTTATTCATAACTGAACTCTCTCCAAGACTTTGTAGAAGACAGCCTATAAAACAGGATTGAAAAATGTATAGCTTCCTAGATATGACAGAACTACAATTCCCATTATTTGTCTCCATTTACTATACCATCTCGAAGGCTGCCTAATTCCCAGCCCTGCTATAAAGTCTCTTTTGAATTGCATTTCTTGTAATTATGATTTTAAAACATTGCTCTGTATTGTGAACCATTGAGAGAACAACCTCGTAGCAGATGATCTAAAAAAAACCCCAACTAAATAAGATTTGAAGAAACCTATTCATTCAGATCAACAGTGTCTATATTAAATTGATTTTCTAAAAAAACATACAATTACTAAAATTAGAGATTTCCCTTTTGCCAAATCCACACAGATTGTGTAGACGCATTAGACAATTTTACCAGTTCCTGTAATCACCATTCTAGAAACTAGGATTAAGATTTGTTTGATTAAATATTGCCAAATATTATGGGGAAAATCCTAGTCAAATACTTCCACTGGAAGTTCAACAGTGGAACTGCAAAGCCCTTTGGTGAAGATCCTTCCTTTTTTCTCATAATAAAACAATAAACACATTAAGATACCTGCTTGTATGTGCTGTGGAGATTCCTGAGGTGAGGATTTAGTGGGAGAATCTACATCTTGATCCTTCACAGCCTGCTTAAGCAATTCAACATTGCTTTTGAATTCCTGTAACAATTCTTCTGCCCATAAACCTCTGGCTTTGGTAGCATCACTAAAATGCATCCAATGGCTGCAGCTATCATCTATATTGGACACAAATTAAAAATAATTCCATAAACATGTTACTAAATATAAAACCCTGTAGCACATAAACTATTTCGAGTCATTTCAAAAGAATACTTCTTTGTCAGTTTGCAAACTCCTAATTATAATATACCAAATGCAGTAATAGTTCAATGAAAAAAACTTGCTGGTTTAGTTCAAAATTACAGCTAACTGAACACCCTCTTTTCTATATACTGTAGATCAGTGTTTCCCAACCTTTTTTGAGCCGCAGCACACTTTTTACATTTGCAAAATCCTGGGGCACACCACCAACCAAAATGACACAAAATGACACAAAATGACACTCTAACACAGTAATACATATAGTTAATATGTTTTTTAAATGTATTTATACACTCAGTGTGAAACCTGGGCCTGTTTCAATGAACTCAACATAGATATCCTGGCAGGAATGGCAGAAAGATATAACCTTCCCACACAGAACTCCCATAACCAAGAGAAAATGCTATAAGAGTTTGGTGGGCATTGATCTTGAGTTTTGGAGTTGTAGTTCATCTATATCCAGAGAGCACTGTGGACTCAAACAAGGTTGGATCAGGACCAAACTTGGCATGAATACTCAATATGCCCAAATATGAACGCAGTTGGAGTTCAGGGGAAATAGACCTTGACATTTGGAAGTTGTAGTTGCTGGAATTTATAGTTCCCCTACAATCAAAGAGCATTCTGAACCCCACCAATGATAGAACTGGGCCAAACTTCCCACACAGAACCCCCCAGGAGGCAAGAGGAGGTCTCTACATAGGGAAAGGGAGGCAGGCCTTCCCAATGCATGGAGAGGGAGAGACCAAGTAGACAACAGGTGGGGAGGGGGTGTTTGTAATTTTGTGCCTTTATTGAGGTAGGTTTCTTAGGGTTTTTATACTTCAACACACTAGACTCTTCCCCCCCCCCCCCTTTCCTGGAGGTTCCAATGTCCCACGGCACACCTGATGATAGCTTACGGCACAGTAGTGTGCCCCGGCACACTGGTTGGGAAACACTGCTGTAGAGCAGTCAAATCAAGTTGGGAAGCCTGAATCCTATTATAAAGGTAGACCCTTTGAATCTATATAACTTATATAAGTGTTATATCATCAAACTACAATTGATTCAGGGGGACCTGTTTCCATGGACAAAAAAAAGCATACTGACCTCATATTGGCTGCTATCCTTACGTATGTCTGATGATTTACGTGACAACCTGATATTTTGTCCTTTAATTCTGTTAAAATTGCCTTTTACCCCACATCAAAATGTGGAGGTTCAGAATGTGGGCATTCCCGATTGCTAGTTTCACTTTGGAGCTGGGAGAGAAGTTAAGGATGGCCCAAACTGGGGAATGAGATGTCACAAGAGCCAAGTCACATGATCTTTCCCACCAAGAAGTGGGCTTGGTCACAGATGAATTTTAAATTTGCTACCATATGTGTGTGTGTGTGTGAATGGATTCTTGCAGATTAATATACTAGTATATCAGTATTACCACAACTCTATGTAACATGATGTCTAAAGACACCTTATGAAGAAATACATATTGTACATTCGTACAGCTGTCTATGGTGCAAATGGGAGTTTTTCAAAAGCAAGCTCATATCAAGGTGAATTCCCCAGGGGACACATAAGGCTATGTAAGACAAAGTCACTACAATTTGTCTGTGGTGTTAACAAGGCAAACACAGTGAGAATAAGGTGCAGGCAGGTTTTTTTCCAGGTTTAGGCAGGCCCGGGGACAATTTCTGTTGATTCTTGGCAAAAGCTGGCTCTCCCTTTACATCACAGAAACCTTCCATTTTCTGATCAAAGCAGCATCCAGAAAAGGAGAGTTTTGACTGCTTAGAATTGAAGGTCTCATGATGTACATGAATCTTGCTTTAAACTCCAATTTTAGTAACGAATGTTATACATTTTATTTTAACAAGACTTTTCAGAGATTCACAATGGATCAAGGTGTCTAACCATGGTGCTTTTCTGCTTTACAAACTTAATATTGCTATTTTACAGAGTTATCCTAAAGACAGATGGAAATATGTGAGAGTTCAACATTCAAAAACTAATTTCAGAATGCATTTATTTCAACAGCAGAAACAGCTTTTGTGCACAATATTGAATATTTGATGTTGCAATTTGATTTTCTACATTATCAAGTGACATCAAAAGACATGGAGTACTTAGTATGAAAACATTAACAACATGAATGGGCATTGTTGGGGATTTTAAAGGGCCTCTTCTCCCTTGAAAAGTATTTTTATTTCCAAGTTACTTCCTGTTGAAATAAACACTTCTCCTGGACCTAAAATGGCCTAGAGAGAATGAAACATGTGATAGAATTGCTACCTACAATCCATAAGGGTCATTAGGGGGCTTTGGGAGTAGCTTTCCCCCAGCTTTCGTTGACAACATTAGAACAGTGAGAACCAATTTTATACAAATAAGATCAATAAACATAAGTCAGCTTTTATTCTTACCTGCTTTGTGAAAAGGGTAGTAGTCTACAGTTAACTGACTAAAGGATAATTGCATAGCACCTCCCGAAACTCGCCTATTTGCATCTGTAAAATAATATAGGGTTCATCAATATATACATATTGAAAGGAAGTGGCCCAATGAGAATGTTCTTTTGATTGATAACACTATGTAACACGATTTTTGTTCCTGGATAATAACTGTCATTTCCTAATTGGTTTCATCATCAAAACATGGAAAATGTGTATTAAACTGCAAAAACTTTGTTGTGGTCTGTCCACTGAAAGGTTAAAAATGGCATATTTTCATTAAGGAAAATTACAAACCAAGTGCCTAGACTGAAAAAAATAACTGTACTACTAATAGTACTCAGCCACAAAACGTTTCTGAAGTATAACAACTACTTTCAAAATAAGTACCACACACTTAAACAGGAAATAACACTTTCAAACCAGGAACAGAAACATTTTCAAATTCTGGTACATAGTATAATTTTAAGACCACAAATTCCTTTTTGCCGAAGCTCTCAAGTCGATGTCATATAAATACCTTTATGAAAGTACAGTATCTGTCAACTGAAGGTTTAGTCCCCTGTGCTAACTTGTATTGGGAAGTTCTCTTTGTTTTTTTCAAGGTTATAACTTCCTTTTTCAAGTGCATACAGAACATTTAGAGATTTTTCCCCATTCTCAGATCATATACATATTTATAATTGGACAAGTACAATGTCACATAGGAGAAATGGATACTGAAGTGGCTGTTTGGAACAGATCTCAATTTGCCTGAAGCAACATTAGTATAGTAGACAATGAAAATCTTCCTCTCATTCAAAAATCTATTGGTCTGTGTATACAAATAGAGGGGAAGATTTACTTGCAACACAAAGAACAGTGTAATTTGCTAAAAACACTGTTATTAACCAATTAGGAGTCAACAATATTGCACAAGGACTAGTAAAATATAGCAAAACATTAAAAATAAATCTAGAGCATTCTCAATAAAATCAAGAGAGCAAATAGGGTTCTTACCCTTTTCCTTGGAGTGAATATCATCACATATATGCAGATCCAAATGTGAAACTGCTAGATGGTAAGAGGTTTCCTTAACATCAAAATCATTGAATAGTTTCACAATTGCATCATTTTGATCACTAGCTGCAGAAGACTGTTGTGTTTTCGCCTGTTGAGAGCTGGATGCAGGAGTGGAATTCTAGAAATATTCAAATATAAATGTTTGCCTTGGAATGAACATCAGCGATGAACATCTCGAAGTTAAAATAATTTTATCAAATTCTCAAGATTTGCATGTTAAGGAAAGTTTGAAATGTAGTATCTTGAATATGGCTTTTAACTGTCAAATTTGAAATACTGTATTAGTTGGTATTCAAACCAGTTGCAGCATGCAAATACTATGGAGTGCAGAACCAGCAGATTCCTCCTTGGGCACCAAGACAACAAAAGGATTTTAAATAACAAATACTCTTGTAGCTATTTAAAAAATAACATGTTTTTTTCGCATATAGTTTTAGAGATCAAGCCTGATTGTTTGGCATATATTTTTAGAGATCAAGCCTGATGTAGTAGTTTGACTGTTATCTGGGAGCCCGCGGTTTAAACCCTTGTTTGGCCGTGGAAACCAAATGGATGACCTTGGGCAAGTCATATTTTCTCATCATTAGAGGAAGCCAATAATCCAGCCAAGAAAGTTATGTGATAGGTTCCTTTAGGGACTCAATAAGTGAGAAATGACTTCACATCCTGGTTAATATTGGAGGGAGAGTGCTGTAGGCTGTATAAGGAGTTTGCCCCCCTTCATCAGGTGCACTGGTGGGCTAAAGTTCACACTTTATGCCAATCAAATGTTAGTATTTAAGGTACTCCAAGACTTATTGTTTTGATTTTAAAATATCATGATAATTCCCATAATATTGAAATTTTAAAAGCAGTGCTCAAGTATTTCTAGTGTGAAAAGTCATTCTTTGAATATTGTGTCAGATTCTTAGAAATAAGTCAAGAATACTATAGAAACACACAAAGTGTTTTTCTAATGCTATCAACAGATGCGAATATATTTAGCTTAGTGTCATTCTACATGTATTTAATGAAATAGAGGCCTTATTCCATTCAAGGAGCTTTACATTTCTAAAGCCAAAATATTGTGGATATCTTAGGTGTGCATATTTCTTATGTATTCAGTACACGTTAAGTATCTGCATTGATAATTTAGGTCAACATGACACATTGCTTATTTTGCTGTCTGCTTCACCCACTGATAGCATAACATTTGGTTCTTTTGACCTATAACACAAGAGCTATACAAGCATGTTAACTTTAAAAGAAATGCCATGAGCCCTATGGAAGCTTTCAGTTTACATTTCTCTTGTTTATTAATTTGGTTTATGCCCTGTCATAGCAAGAATGCAAGACTTCCAATATGATTAAAAATCATACCAATAAAAACACAGTAACTAATACATATTAAAATTCAAGTTAAACTGCTTTACTAGTAAAACACAAGCCAAATTAAATAGTTGAAAACTCTTCAATAATAGTAGTGTACATAGAATTAAAACATTAATAAGTATGATATGTCCATTTAAAACCCTGCACACATCAATATCATATATAATCTGTGCCCCTGGTCCAAGGAAATGCTACTGTATTTTATCTTGTACTTCGGGATGTGATGTGTGTTTTTATGTTTTTATTGTATGGCCGCATGGTTGGTACATGTTGCCTATTTTATATGTTGTTATCCGCCCCAAGCCTGCAGGGAGGAGCGGAATACAAGACCGAACAATAAATAAATAAATAAATAAATATAGTTGCTGGTGGATTATCTGAACAAAAATGGATGCAGGCCAAAAAACAACAAGGAAAGGACTAGCCTGCCATGCAAGGTACATCATCTGAGGGTAGCTACTGAGAAGACCCTGTTTTGTGTTCTCATGTGGTGTCTACTGTAGAGGTGAGTTGAAGAATAATGTTCTTCCGGCAGATCTCAAACTCATCTCCACACAGACTTGGTTCAAGACATATAGGACTTTATAAATCATATTATGAAGGTAACGTTATCAGTTATACTATTTGGATATAATTTGTAGAAGCCTGGAAGCAGCCTTGTGAAGATTTGACAGATACAAGATTTTTAAACTAGTGGCACAATTTTTACATTATTGGTTCACTGTGCAAACATAGGTGTGCCTCTCTTGATAAAATCTGTATCGACAAATGATCCATGAGGATAAGCTTACCTGTGGGGGTTCGGAAGCTAGACTTTTCCTCTGTTCAGCTGATTTTTCTATTGCTTCACTAAGAGATTTAGCATATTGTACCATAGCTTTCAGTTGTGAATCAGTCAAAACCCAGAGCAAGTCATCCAGTATTAGAATCAGCTTGGATGCCACTACATTGCAATCCTTTAACTGTTGGTAGAAGGATAAATGGATTTTGAATATTGATAGCAATACAGATTTTGAGAATTAAGGAGAAGGTTTTTTTCTTTGTTGTTTTAAAGGTCGAAAAGCAAGACTTCATAATAATGATTACCAAATGGGACAGTACTGCTAATAATTCTAACCAACCAGAATCTTTATTCAATTATTTCTGCATCTCTGTACCTCTCTTTGAGATATATATTTTCTCTTTAATGTAGAAAAAGGACAGAAATGCATCATTATACATTACATTATTTCTCTGGAAATTTATTATAACAAACAGACACACTATTTATTTGTGCAAAAAAATTTCAGACCAGAAATTAGATGAAAAATAGTGTTTTTATTTACTAAATGTATTTCTCACCTTTTCAACACAATAAACTCATAACAATGGTGAAATGAACTAAGTATAAAGCAACTGAATACATCAGCAGAAGAATAAAAATAATAGCCTTTGAATGTCATAAAGACAGAAAATGGAAGGCTAGACACCTCACGCTGATGTCAAATAGCCACAGGAAGGAAAACTAAAGGGTGCATTTGACACTCTCTGAAAATGTAAGTAACAAATCTGTCTATTCCATGTTGAACTTATTAGAACAGAGTTAAATAAATCTGGCATGTATGTAATTTTTCTCCAGAATCGCTACATCACCATCATTAAAGAATATATAAAAATGCCACAAACCGATATTCAGTATTACCCTTCTTTTTAGCGTGACCCTGATTTTGGACTGGTTAGTAATCAGACGAACTGGTGCACTCATGATTTCATGCTGAGAGCTTTGGATTGCATCTGCTTCTATTCTGATCATCTGCCAATTTATTTCTTTAAATGTTAAAACCTAAAATAAAGCACACAAATACTTATTTAAACAACACATATCAGGAAAGTATAGGAAGGCAAATTCAGCTCCTATAGATCCAAACTACAATTAAACTGGGATTTGGCTTGTTAGCCCACATACCTTAACAACAAAATATAGCATATATTTACATCTTATCTAAATGAGAAAGAATGATTTTATAAAACAAAGTAAAAAAAGTGTAGACTTCAAAATAATTGAAATTTTCACCAATATAATGGCTGGGAAAATTAGGATGTATCTAATTTTTATACTAGAACTATTCAACTGTGCAATTCAAACTTTACATACTGTTCATTGACATGCTTTAACATTCATGCAACCTTCAAGGAAACTTTCTTTCAAACAGCAATATTAGTCACTGTTCCTTGAGGGTGAACCCTGCTTTTTTATATTTAAAAAAATGTTCCAAATGAAGATTTATTCCAAAAGCAAGTGAATTTGTTTTTCTTCACATTAATTTTCAGCAAGGTCTTACCAAGAACTCTTGATAAAATAACTTGACAACAACTGGAAAATATGATATACATCCAGAAGCGCGCACTCAACCTATAAGACGTTTGCATCTCCTTCAAAGTGATATATCTTTCAATACATTGACCAGGATCCATAGAAAGCGCCCACCAAATAATTCCATTAACAAGATGTCTATCATCCAACAAAATGGTTCATCTCCAAAGAACCAAAAATAACGTGAGTGGCATACTAATTGTGCTGTCACTACATAAGCAGAAGTCTTCAGAGAGACTCTAAACAACAGGAAAGCAACCTCTGAATCAAGAGCACCGGTGTTACTTAGATGTGTACTATATGTGTAAAGGTGGGAATAAATGTAAATAGTGCATGCTACTGTTAGAAATATTCTAATATTAATGTTAAGATTCGAGAAAAAAACTAGATAAATATTATTGACTAGTCAATGCCATTATAGCAGGTCTGTTTCAGTAAAACCCTTTGATATACAGTATAAAAATAAACCCTAAGTTACCAAGGTGGAGAAAATTTATAAATTTAAGGTAAAGCTTACCTCTCCACGTTGGGACTCTTGTAATCGAGTAAATCTTAGGTCACCATGTTCCCAATTTGCATTTACACTATATATTCTCAGCTGGGAAAGTTCAAATGATGCATTGAAAGCTTTTGCTCCTATTCGGATGATGATTGAGTTTACAGAAACAGATATTCCTTCCACAACCTTTTCAGCAAAACCATATCCACTGGTGAAATGAAATTCAGGTATTTTAGTCAGCCCTTTATATATATAGTGTTGCATATATATATGCAACACTTAAAACTACTAAATGTGAAGACAGCATGAGAAATTCAAAGAAAACTAGTGTTGGGCCATTTACGACTAACAAATCTAACATTTACCAATAAAATAACATACAGTAAGTCTTCATGATGTGTAGAACAGATTGAGAACTGCGTCCCGGATAGTTTCTCTCCTCCGCCCCACCCCACATTGGTTTGGAAACACAACATTTGAAAAAGTAGGTGAGAATTAGCATGACAAGGAAGAACATGTTAAAATGACAACAATGTACACTGGCACATGAGATAAAATATTATGAACTTAAATCTTATATATTACAGCTTGTATGAACTCAATGTGCTAGTGAACACAATCTCTGAAAAAGCCATATGCTGACAGAGTGTCATAAACACTATCATCACAGTGTCAATACACAAACTGTGAACCTACAAAGACCTTTTTGCATGAGCATGACACGGGCTATGTGTAACGTAACTGCTGCTCCATCCAACAGATGGCATTGTAAACTGTGCTTACTCTTCTCTTAAGTTCTCTAAGTGTTCTAGTGCTTGTGCAACAGAATTATGGGAAGCTGTTTTTCATCCCAGCCTTTATCTGAATATTTTATGTTAATATTTATATGTTGTAGGTTGTAAATTGCATTTTTTAATGTAGTAAGGAACTTTGGGACTTGGGAAAAAACAAGGTATTTTATAGCATGGTGAAAGTTTCATGCTGTTGTCTACACTTGAGTTACTGAAACATATAACGTTTTGACATGGTAATATTTAATTGCTGCAGTGGTTATTTTGAAAGCTGGACCACAATTATGTAAACAGCTAGCCACTGTTGTGGGCTTTGTGTATAGTCTATTTACAAGGAGGTGTCTCCTTGTGATCTGACGTATCATGAACGGATGATGCACAGGTGTACATCCAGATGTAGCTGGAATTTAACTTCCATAATACTTCAATACTGTGATATCAGCTAGGATATCATATAAACAGTCACAAACTTTCCATTCTTGCCACATATAAAGGAAATAATGCATGAAATAGCAACTGACCCCTTTCTACAAATCGAATACATCTTGATCAAATCAGTACTTTAGGAGTAGATCAGTAATGTTTCATAACAGGCTGAGCTATAATGTTTAAGGCCTATACAGCTCCCTTTCAAACTATATATTGAAATACATTCCTCTTATTTTTATTTAAATTTTAGACAGGAACAAACCTTTGCCCTGAGGCAGTTGCTATTGGAGATGGTCCATTAGGGGCACGAGGTTCTTCACACGTACTCATTTCCATTATTACCTTGTCCAGTGACTTAAGACATGGAAAATAATTTTTGAACAAATGAAATGTCTGAATTAACAAGTAATTAAAATAAAATCATATCACAGAATTAAAGCTTATAATGAAAGTACCTGAGAAGAAATATCAAACATTTACAGGGATGATTTAGTTAGTACTTTAAATACTTTAGGAGCACATCAAATATTATTACTAAGCTAATATTTTAAATTAACCTATTATATGCCCATTTGGAGGAAAGATGGGTTATTAGAGGCATGTGTTTTTGTGTGTACCCTATCTGATTTTAATTAAGCTTGGAAACCCTATGAATCTCAACACTTGGAAATAAAATTAGACATGATCATCTCCATCATTCCAAATCTGATTAATAATCTTTGTTTAGTCCCTTTTTTAAGGAATTAGAATATTATAATCTCTCCATGAGGGAAATTTGGCTGCTATCTATGAGGAACAACTGAAAGTACTCAGCTCAACAGCAGCATTCTTAGGCCAAGAACCTTTCAGCAGGCCCATCTACTTTCATATAAAAGGTTCATACCATAATCCCATTCTTAAAAAGTATAATGACTAACAATGTAATGATATCTACAGTGGAAATTAAGAGTAAACATCTATTCAGGCATAATGGAAGCTTGTTACTTCCAAACATTGCAGCACAAAAGCTGTCGATTCAAGATTAATTTTCTAGACATTTAATATTCTCTCTCTCTTCATACACACAAACACTTGTTAAGGGAAGTAATATTTTGTTCCACACCTTAATTAAAAGTTACCAAACTACATTCCACAAAAACTGGTATCATGATGAAGGTTAAAAAAAGATTGCAAAAGTATGTGATCCAAGCAAGATATCTTACATAAAAATAATTATTTTACCACAGGTGGCAATCTATTTTTATTGTAATGATAGGTATGCAAATTTGGTTTTTGAAAATCCATACATAGGAAATGTGAACTCCTTCATTTGCTTAAAGGTGATAGGTGAAACCCAAATTGTCTGGAGCTCAGTTCAGCTGACAAGCAATCAATCTAATTCTTAGTCATGCTAAATTTTTTAGCAATATGATGTCACTCTCTTCCCTGAAGAGCTGTACCACCAGAAGACTAGATATGACTCACTCTTCATTATGTCTTTTAATCTCAGACACTAGCAAGGAGCAAACTGAGAGCCAGTATATATCAAAAGATAGAAGAAATCTAATCTAAACTCTCTGATCCACATTGCAATTTCCTGGAGATATGAAACATGAAAATTATCTAAGCAGAATCAGGGGAAAAAACCCCGCAGAATAATTAGAATGAGCAAAGAGGAAGTGGCCTACTTTTGAATTTCCTAATGCTTTCTCAAATATAATGAAGTAAAGTACTGGCAAATAAGTGAGATGTTTCTTGCCTAGAAAAAGTCCATATTACCAGCCTTTGGACTGTTATTTTATTCCTATTTTAGGTTTTGGTGGGTTTTGGCTTTAAACTGTTAACATTTTCTCAGTTAGGTTAATAAGCGCAATTTGTATTAGTTACCTCTTGAAAACTCTACCCTTATCAACTGTCTTTCTACCCTTTTTGTTCTCTTATCAACTTCCCAGAGAAGTTGGCTCTGACTGTGCTGGTACATGCCTTTTGAAACTGCTCAAGAAACTTCAGGTGGCTTAAATAGAGGAATCCAAATGGTTAGCTGGGCTGGCTACAGCAGAGTTGGTTTAAATATTTGAAAATAGATAAATAAATAATCAATCCCCCAAAGTGACTACAAATCCACTTCTAATGACACACAATTCAATGGGTTTATGTTAAAATGTAGCCAGCTCCTGAAACCTATTTAAAATTACCCCTTGGAGATTTTTGAAAAGGCAATTCACCTCTTTTTGGCTCAAAGGGGATGGTTTGGAGCAGGCATGTAGCCCTGTAGGGGGCTGAGGGGGGCTTCAGCCCCGAAATTCTCAGGGAGGTCCGCGAGAAGGCCTTACTGGTACATTATTTAAACTGTTATGTTTATTCAAATCATGATCTGATCACCATGCTCATTATATCCCACATTCATTGGGTTATTGGGATAACAATACAAAAGGTTTGGTAGGGTAGTCCCTCTCTTACTCAGACTCAGCCCCTCCCGAATCAAACTCAGCCCTCCCCGAATCAAAATCCTGGCTACGGCCCTGGTTTGAAGGTGTCAAGGGATGCAGAATACTGACTTGAGGATTGTGTGTAGTGCCACAGCCACATTCACTTCACATCTAGGTTAGAGTTGTGAGTTCTAAACCCACTGAACTACAAAACACATTAGGTAACCTTAGACCAGTCACTTCCTTGCATCCCAACCCACCTCTCAGAGCTTTTGTGAGGAAACTCTATGATCCACTGGGCTAAAGTCCTAGAGAAAATATTGATCTGGAGAATTGGGAGCATCTTTGGAAAAGTGGATTTAAATTTTCAATAGCTGGCTCCATTAAAGAAAATATTTATAAGATGTTTTATAGATGTTCTATAATGCCAGGAACGTGTCTTCGTGTTCGAGAAGACACGCCGAATGGGTCTCGAAGAGAAACGACAACGCAGAAAGAACCGCAACTTGGAAAAACATAGGAGACTTTCTGCTGCGCTTTCTGAACTTGCCTATCTCAGATTGGCCTTTTTAGTCATCAACGCGCTTGTAAAAAGCGTGGGATGAGTCCTTCCTGAATCTTCGTTCGCGAAGTAATGCCGAGAGAATGCCAGGAACAATAGTCCAAATGGATAAAACCCAGCTAGGGGAATGCTGGCAGTGCAAGATGCAAAAAGGCACATTCTTCCACGTTTAGTGGACCTGTAAGGTGGTACAAGATTTTTAGGAAAAGGTGATTAAGGCCAAGTTATCTAATGGTATCAGGGGAGGAAATAATGAAGAGTTCGTTAAAAAAAATTGAGGCTGGCATTTGAATACATAAAAAGGAAGACAAATGTGGACTATAAAATAGCTGCAAGGGGAATTTACTAAAGTAGATATAAGAGTAGATCTTATGAGATATGGAACTCAGTTGGAAGCCATGGGTGGTGGGTTCACGGTTGGAGGGCAAGAGGGGAAAGATTTGATAAGTATTGCAATGTATCTGTTTGGGGGAACAACTTACCTGTATTAGATGTATTTGACCATCTATATATGTTGCTCTTTTTATATTTTGTATCCCATTAACTTCACTCAAAAATTATTAAAATGAAAAAAGAGCTGCTGTGAGGAAATTGTGGCAGCAGAAGAGTCATGCATGCTGCATTAAGTGCATTGGAGAAACAGTGGTTTTAAAGACAACTAAGAAATAATAAAATAAAAATAAAGCAAATCTAAAGTCATCATATATTATCATTGTTTTTAGTTCTTTTGCCATGCTTTTAAGCATGAACTATAATAGGAAAATATTATTCCATTCTATATTACCTCTTAACTGTTTTCTATTTAGCTGCCCCGCCGATTTGCAAGTTATACACAGGAAGTATACAGTAGTTAGTTTGAGGACCTAAATTCCAAACTTACCAAACATATTGGATGTGTTTTCAATTTTGTCCATGGTATCTATAAAAAAAAGTATGAAATCATGACAGTAAATATACCTAGAAAATATTTGAGACATTTATTTTTCAATTCCAGTTAGGAATTGAAATATTTGCAAAAATTTGGGAAACAGTTAAAAATAAGGAAGTGGGAAAAATGTGATCCTAGGGAAATGCCATCCAGAGAAACAAGTGTGTATACTGGGGGTGGAAAATTCACATTACATATTTTCTGAAGTATTTTACTATACTTGTATATGCTGTCTGCCATTATTCAGAGACCTATGAACTCAATAAACTGCTCAGTGTTTGTAAGGGGATTTGTTTAAGCAGGTATGATTTTCCCAAACTAACTGATCATCTCCCTTTTAGACTACAGCCCCAGGCCCATTCCATCTTGATGCGACTCAGCAAACTCCGAGGGAGCAAGTATAAAGCCGAGTCCACAAAGTCTGGGAGGAGTTACTTCAATGTATTATATGTTATATTTGTGGAAACTCAGTTCACTGGGTGGATACTGGTTACTCTGGGATTGTTATATGAGTTGGTGGTGAGAGAGCCAGCTGAAGGACTGGGCAGTAACGAGAAGGCAACCCAGAACCATCTAGTTGGCTACAAGGCAGTCCCCTGGTGAGAGTAGGGTGCTGCTGGGCTCATCAGCTAATTGGCCTGATTGACTGGGAATATACCCACTGACTGTGTGTTAAATGTTGTTGTATTAATGTCTTATAATTTGTCTTTTTCCCCCCTTTTTGCTTTTGGTTGTTGGGTTTGTCCCTGTATTGTTGTTTTTAATTCAATGTAAACAGAAACTGGGAAGGCAATACAAGTTGTGCAGGGCAGAGGGAGATATGGTAATGACAGGGTCACATGTCCTTATAGAGGACAGAGAGAAAGGTGCTTAATATCTTATCTCACCTTCCAGTCCCTCTGCCAGCCTGGAGAATTTGGAGAGTGAGCCAGGCAACCCACCAAACCTCACCTTGCTCTTCAATTATAACAGGTCAGTTAAGAAAAAAAAACCCACACATAATCTATGATCTCCTCAAATATGAGTAATGCATATGCTTCTAGTTTTTGACATATGCAATCATCCACGTGTTAACAGAGCATAGGAGAGCTTTTGTTTTTACATACCCTCTCACTTTCTCACAAACCGATTACTCAAAAACTGTTATTACAGTAATGTAAAATAAAATAATAAAAGAGAAAGTAGTTAGGAAAAAAGATTTGTAAAAAAGGTGATAAAGAGTGAGTTATATGGAAATAATTAGCTACAGCCAAAGGAAAAAGAATAGTTTCCCTCAGAAATATTTCTCCATTTGCCCTATAATCAGGTGTCAAATAGGAAAAAAAATCCAAATTTACTAAACACCAATTTTACCACAACAGACTCACAAATATATTTATTCATAAAAATAGCATTAAAAAAATTAAGAAACACTTATAACTTTAGTTCAGTTTATCATAATATAGTGAAGCTAACTACAGAATTTTTGGATAAAAACATTTCAAAAGTAAAGAGAAATGAAATTGTTTTTAGTGCTTCTAAAGCAAAATAATGTACTTACTCTAATAGATGCTTTATTGCAAAAGACCTTATTGATGGCAAGCCAGGTAGGAAGATCCAGCATATTCTGAAGCACTTCTTCATCTAGTTCCAAATTGGTTAGTTGACCTTCTCCTTTTAAGGTGCTCAGGTTGATTTTGTCAGGTGAGAGGTTTTTTGTAAACCTAAAATAGAAAACGCATTAACTCGAGTGTTACTTCATTAAACAGTCATTATTCATGTTAAAATATAAAAATAAGTAATTTATCTTTACTAATTTTAATTTGAAGTTTACATTTTGAAAAGGGAACCTGGATGTATAAATATTTAAACATTAATATTGTACTATTATTACACATGTACATAATTCTATTTTTATTTTGCTGTGTCCTTTGGGTTCAGAACTTTGTCTGTTTTCCAGCTTTACAAAAACCCTTATTACAATAAATATGTGTGACTGGTCCACTTCAGAAGCCCTAAACTTCATAGATGTCAGCGGATTTGAATGTGGATGTATAATAATAATGATGATGATGATGATGATAATGAAAATGAAATAACTTTTTTTTAATATCCTGCCACCATCTCCATGAAGGGACACAGGGTGGTTTACATGGGCACAAGCCTGAGCAAACACAGATTAAAACATAAAAGCATCACCCGATAAAGTTTAAAAAAACAACATCATAAACAACATAAAATAACATCAACAACAGCCAATAGCCTGACATGGTAGTCAAATATTAACTTGGGTGGGCAGGGGCTTGTGCAATAAAGTTGTAAGGACAGTGTAACTGGAAAAGGTGCAGGAGCCAGATGATAAACTAGGGCTAGAGAGCCTAGGTCTTCTCCAAATCTCTGGTCCTTGCCACTGGTGGCAACTGTGTGCTTATTAACAGATTACAGTGTTCCCTCACATTCCAAAAACAATGTATTATCCTTTGAAAGAAATGCATGTATTTGTGCTTCATCTTTTAAAAAGAACACTGGCCTGGATTTTTAAATACTTCTGTTTTGCTGCTAAGTAACATACATTTTTATTGGCAGGATTTTTAAAATGAAAATGTTGCATATTTCAAACCTTCTACTAAGTGAACTGCATTCTGAGAACTAAATACAAAGGGGTGTCTTACTATTAAATGAAATAAAATAGCAATGTCTTTAACTGGCTGTTCTCTGCTGATTCATTGTTACCTTTTTAATCATGTTAACATATTTAGCTATTATCCGTCATTGTCCTATCTGGTTTTTTGTTCCAGAAAATCATTCCTTATTTTTTTGGGGTATTCCCCTGTGCTATGAGAATGTTTTCCCTCTATTGTTTCTCTTCTTCCTATTTCTTTCAGATGAGCATTCTTCTCTCATTTGTATTTTTATTAAAAGAACACACTGATATCCTAAAGCAGGGGTGCTCACACTTTTTCAGAATGCGAGCTACTTATAAAACAACCTAGTCAAAATGATCTACCTACCCACTACAAAAATGTGAAACATATAACACAGTATCTGCTTTGAACTGGGCTTTCTGTGTCCACACTGCCATATAATCTGATTCAAAGCAGATGGCATGGGATTTTATTCAACTGTGTGGAAAGGACCTCAGATAACCCAGGGCCGGCAGCATTTGGGTGGCGTCGGGAGCCTGTGGGGTGGGACTGAGCCTTCCTCCTGCCCTGCCTGCGATCTACCAGGACACCCTACGCCAGTGTTTCCCAACCTTTTTTGAGCCGCGGCACACTTTTTTGAGCCACGGCACACATGGCCATAACATTTAAAAAATCCGGGGGCACACCACCAACCAAAATGACACAAAATGACACTCTAACACAGTAAAGAACGGCTGGGAGGTGGTGGCCTGCTGGGAGCAGCTGCTGGGAGTGCCAAAGCTGGGGAGGAGCCAGGCCAGGCCATGCCGCCTTCTCCCGGCTTCAGCTCTCCCAGCAGCTGCTCCAACTTTGGGGGCAGTGCCAAGCCAGAGCGGTGCCAGAGCCAGCACAATGCTGGCTTGGCACTGGCCCCTCAAGGCTGGAGCAGCTGCTGGGAGTGCCAAAGCCGGGAGGAGGCAGAGCCAGGCCGCGCCATGCCCCTGCCCCTCCCCAGCTTCAGCTCTCCCACAGAGGAGGAGCATGAAATGTGGACGGGCTTCAGTGGGCGTGGCTCCCCCTCCACGTGGCTTCAGCGAGCAAGAGGCGAGAGTCATGGCGGGAGTCATGGCAGATTGGAGGCTGGCTGGGAAACAGCCAAAGGGGTGGTGCCCCGGTCCCTTTTTATTTTTTTCTTAAATTGAAATGTTGACCCAGCCCTTCCTCCAGCAGGAGTTCGGCAGGAGGAGGGGGAAGGAAGGGGGCAGACTTTTTTTCTCGCAGCACAGCAGGAGGTCCATCACGGCACACTAGTGTGCCACGGCACACTGGTTGAGAAAGACTGCCCTACGCAATCTACCAGTAGATCACGATCTACCTAATGAGCTCCCCTGTCCCAAAGGAACTAGATTCAGTATAATCTTTGATGCTACGTAGGGTCAGCCCTGGCTAGTACTTACTCGTATATTAAGTGCTGTAGGCTACCTTCAATAGTAGGAATTTATTATTTATTTATTTATTTAAAACTTTTGTCCCCCGACCTTCTCACCTTTATTGAGGGACTCAGACCGGCATAACAGCAAAAATTCAATGCTATACAATTTAAAAACAACTACAATAACATATTAAAATACATAAAAACCCAGCATAAAACCACATCGCCATTAAAACAATTCCACTCAATCTGTAAACGTGGTCATACATTCAGAC
This sequence comes from Anolis apletophallus, assembly GCA_030556195.1. Classification (NCBI taxonomy): domain Eukaryota; kingdom Metazoa; phylum Chordata; class Lepidosauria; order Squamata; family Anolidae; genus Anolis; species Anolis apletophallus. The sequence continues at coordinate 91,921,309 of JARBWK010000009.1, forward strand.
AATAGCCAATCTCAGCCTATTCTGGGAAGGCTTGGTTCCACATCCAGATCTTCACCAGCCTCCTAAAGGAACTGGAAAAGCCACCTCTGAGTATTCCTGCCTAAGTGTCGCCATAAGTTTAAGGATGACTTGAAGAAACACATACACATACAGTGTAATAAAGACCTTTGTAGATCAACACAAAATCTAACACGCTCAGACGCTCGGAATGGAAGATTCTCTTCCATAAAAGGCAGAAAAATAAATTCAAATTAAACTGTAATAGACATTTCTTTCCACTTAATAGCTTGAGATATGGATAAGAATTATGGCACCCTGAAAAATGTTCAAGACTGCAATTCTCAGTGTTTCCACCAGACCTGTTCCAAGGCAGGTCTGCTTGGAACTACATTCCAAAACCAAGCTGTATAATTCTCACTTCTAGTTTAGAATGTGCATTGCTACCACTTATAATCACTTCCTGCCCACACAACTTCTTAGAAGACACAAAATTAAAATATTTTATTCCTCCAGGATAATTAAAAAATGTAATGTTAAAAAACGACATCTCCTTTAGGATAGTCTCCTTTAGGACATCTTAAATTTTTATATGCAATTAGCATCTTTGCCCACCTACATGCTTTTATGCATTATCTTAGCCTACCAACTATTTCCCTATTGCTTTATACAGTACAGCCCCTGTATCACCTACATGTGCCTGACAAAAGACGTCCTCTCCAGGAATTTTCTAGGTCCTCTAGCATGACTCTATAGTATTCTTAGCCAGGCCCTTCATTTCAAGAGAGTTTGCTATTATCCACAGTTCTGTATATCCATGTGAAGTCCAGGGACATCTTCCCAGTGAATAAAGGGATCATGGTGTATTAGTAGAAAGCAGGGTGGTGATTTCCTATTCTCTTCTACAAATACAATCAGATCTTGAATTATTTTTCCTATTTTTTCCAGTCCTCCACATCATTATTTATTTATTCATATATATATATATATATATATATATAGAGAGAGAGAGAGAGAGAGAGAGAGAGAGAGTGCCTGCAACTCCGCTCTTACTAGTCACCTTAAGAGGTAAGTATTCTGTGTGAAGGCAAACGTAAATAAGTCCACAATAGCCCTAAGAGAGGTCTGTTCTATATATGTTTGCAAAGCTTTGGACAGGGGTCTGCAAATGCTGGTTTAACTCAGTAGTCAGCTATTATATGGTTTCTCTCTTGCCTTGCATGAACACACAGCATGAGAGAAAAGCTGAAGCCTACCTCATTTGTGTAAGCATAGAGAAAGGAAGTGAAACACCAGGAGTTCTTCCGCCTCTTCCTCATGTGGAACTCCTACACCTTATTAGCTCAGAAATGAGCCCTCTGAGGTAAAGAGCTGAGACACTGTATAGTGCCAGGTATGCTGATTGTCATAGAATACTCCCATCTGATGAATAGGTTTGTGGATGTCTTGGGAGGAAGGTAGCATAAAAATATGATAAATAAAATGTTAAGTGTACAGAGAATTTCTGCCTGCATGCATAATAATAATAATAATAATAATACTTTAATATTTGTGAGTCGCCCTCCACCGGCGGTGCTCGGGCGACTTACAACAGTTAAAACCCTAGGGTGAACAATGTACAACAGTTTAAAAACATGGAATATGAACAGGAGGGGTGGCTCAGGTAGTCCAGGGTACCGAGCCAGTCCCGAACGCTAGGCGGAAGAGCCAGGTCTTCAAGGCTGGCCGGAATCCAGATAGAGTCGGAGGCTCTGAGGGTGGGCGGCAGTGAGTTCCAAGTCGAAGGGGCCGCGACGGAGAAGGCTCTCCGCCGAGTTTCCGCCAGTCTAGCCTCCCGCACTCCAGGGGTAGTCAGGCGGTCACCGTTGATGGAGCGTGCTGGCCTCTCGCTGCATTGGGCCGTCAGCCGGTCACTCAGATAGGAAGGCCCAATGTTGTGCCGGGCTTTAAAGGTGAGCACCAGGAGTTTGTAAAGGGCTCTGAACTCTAGGGGCAGCCAGTGAAGGTCTTTAAGACTGGGGAAATGTGATCCCTCACTGATGACCCAGTAATGAGTCTGGCTGCGGCGTTATGGATACGTTTCAGCCTCTTAGTTGTTGTCTGGGGAGGCCCACATATAGGGCGTTGCAGTAGTCGGCGTGAGACGACAGTGGCATGGACCACTGTTCTCAAGGCCTCTGGTGGAAGGTAGGGAGCCAGCCGACGGGCCCTACGGAGATGGAAAAAGGCGCCCTTAGCTGCAGCCTGGATCTGGGCCTCCATCGTGAGATTTTCGTCTAGGATCACTCCCAGGCTTTTCACCGCCGGGGCTGGAGCCAGGGACTCGCCCTCGAAGAGTGGAAGTGGTGGGCGGGGTCGGGACGACCCGGCCAGAGGATCTCCGTTTTAGCCGGGTTGATCTTGAGTCTATATGCCCTGAGCCAGCTCGTCACCGCCCTCAATCCTAGGCTGAAACTGTCCGGTACTGATGATGACCCTGGGTCAAGCTTCAAGAGCAGCTGCGTGTCGTCTGCGTATTGGTAGCAGGAGAACCCATGGCTCCTAGCAATATTAGCCAGGGGCTGGATGTAGATATTAAAGAGGGTGGGAGATAGAATGGCACCCTGAGGGACTCCACACTCCAATTCGTTTTCAAAGAGACTTGACCCTGCCACTCGACCCGCTGCGAGCGGCCTCGCAGGAACGATTCCAGCCAGGCCAGAGCTCTGTCTTGGATCCCGGAGGCCGCCAGGCGATGGAGAAGCAGGTCGTGGTCGACGGTATCAAAGGCCGCCGTAAGGTCCAAGAGGACTAGGATTGCCGAGCCTCCCGATCCAGTTGTCGACGGATGTCATCAGTGATTGCCACGAGAACGGACTCCACTCCGTGGCCCGCGGAAGCCCGACTGGGACGGGTCCAAGCCCCGGATTGATCCAAGAAGACCCGAATTTGGCTTTCTACTGCTCGTTCAAGGAGCTTGCCCAGGAAGGGTAAGTTGGCAACCGGGCGGTAGTTAGCAGGAACCTCGGGGTCAAGCGATGTCTTTTTCAAGAGGGGGGTGACTCTCGCCTCTTTCAGGGAGTCCGGAAAGGCACTTGTTTCAAGAGAGAGATTCACCAGGTCCCTCAGAGCACCGGACAAGATGTCAGTATTGGACTTGATTAGATGTGATGGGCAGGGATCCGTTGGGCAGGTCGTCGCTCTCGCCCGGTCACCAGCTTTCTCACCTCCTCCGTTGTTAGGGGCTGAACTCTGAGAGACGCTGTCCGGTTGCCCGGATGGGGAGCTGGGACCTCAGGCCGTCTTCCTCGGGGATCGATGGTAAGTCCTTCCGAAGGGCCGCGATTTTTCCAATGAAGTGTCTTTGGAAGTCGTCAGCTGTTAACGCCGAGTTGTTAGGTTCCCTTGTGGGGGGCGAGGAGACTCCGGACAACTTTGAAAATCTGCGCGAGTGGGAGCCCGCAGCAGAAATCTGGGCTGCGTTATGGGATCTCTTCGCCTTTTTGATCTCGAGTTCATATAGCCTGTGCTGGGCTCTATAGGCGGCTCTGGTTTCCACGCTCGGCTTTCGTCGCCAGGAACACTCGAGTTGCTTCCTCCGATGTTTTATCTGCTTCAGGTGTGTTGTAAACCATGGAGAGCAGGTTTTCCTTGGGCGAAGGGGCGCCTTGGGGCGATCTGATCAATGGCCCTAGAGAGCACACTATCCCATCTGGCGACCAGATCTGACAGAGATCCTCCGGGGACTTCCAAGGGTTCCAGCGCCGCTGCAAAAGCCTTTGGGGTCATCGCGCTCTTTTGGCGGGCTAGGATAGGCCTAGGCTCTGGTGGTGTTGCGAGGGGATGTTGACCTCTACCCTCACGGTCAGGTGGTCCGACCAAGGCACTGCTCTGGTATCACGGTGTTGTATTGCGAGACCCTGACTGAAAATCAAATCCAGTGCATGGCCAGCTTGGTGGGTGGGACCAGTGGCTGTCCTGGAGAGGTCGAGGGCGTCCATATGCATAAGGAATTCTCGTGCAGCGGGTGAAAGGGACTGTGTCCGGGTGGATGTTGAAGTCGCCCAGTATAAGAAGCCGGGGAAACTTCAAGGCCCAGTCCACGATCAGATCCTGTAAGGCAGAAGTGGCATCTTTGTGGGCCCCGGGGGCCCGGTAGACGACCAGGAGCCCCGTCTTTCCTTCCTCTCCAAGGGTTGCCCCCAGGCATTCAATGCCGGTCAGCTCCGGTGTTTGGAGAACAGAAATGGTAACCGCGTCCTTCACAACCAGTCCTACTCCACCACCTCGACCTGTAGGTCTTGGGCGGTGGAAGGCTCGAAAGCCTGGGGGGGCTATTTCCTGGAGGAGGACACAGTCACCGTCCTGAGTCCACGTCTCTGTGATGCAGATAGCATCCGCGTTCTGTTCTACAATAAAGTCCCGCAGGGTGGCCCGCTTGTTGCAGATCGACCTCGCGTTGAGAAGTAGCAGTGAGGACCCGGGTGAAATAGGTGTTTGCTGGCGGGCATGGCAGGTAATGGGACGGAGCCAGAATGAAGGGGATTTACGGCGCTGATTGGAGGAGGGTGGGTTGGTGTTCCTTGCCCTCCTCTGCCCGCTGATTACTGGGATGGGGCAGGTGGGAGCGCCTTGGTACTGATGGTTGTAGCCGGGGCGCTGAGTTTGCGGCACGTCCCCCGAAAAGGGGACGTTAGGGAGGCCTGATTTTGATTGCAGGCTTGTGGAGGCGAGTAGGACGGTGGTTGTGTCGCGGAAGGGCCGGCGGGAGCTCTGAACCTTCGAGCCCAGAAGGTTCTGGTCCTGAAGGGACCGGGATTGTCAGCTGGGGGTGCCCTGGAGTTGTTATGACCCCTCTGGGTGGCGATGTTGAGTTTGCACTGCTTGGATGGATCTGAGCATGGTGCTTTGGGTCTTTCTTGCGGGGCCCTACTCGCCGCGGGGGCCTGTGGGTCGGGGTCTGTAGGTTGTGGCGGGGTCGACGCTTCAGTGCCTAATCTAGAGGCCGCTCGCTTCCGCCGGCGCCTCAGGGCCTTCCTTGCCCCCCTTTTTGCCCGCCTGGTCCCTCCGTTGTTATTAATATCACAGTCATCCTCTAATTCTTGAGGGGATGCGCGACTGTGGGCGGTATCACGGATATGACCTTTAGAGTGTCTCCGTCTCAGTTTGCGTCTGCGCCTCCCCTTTGCTCCGTTTGCAGGTGGAAGAGGGGCCGGTGGCTGGGGTGTCAGGCCCTCCTTGGGGGGGGGACTTAGACGGGTGCAGGAAGTCTCAGTTGCCGATGGGTCAAAGGGGACAGTGGGGACAGTGGGTGCAGGGGCCTTCTGCTCCTCTATGTCTTTAGGTGGGCTCACCTGCCCCAATTCGGGGTGGGAATCGGTGATCTCATTCGTCCATTGATTCGGGGCTACTTCCCTCATATCTGGGCTGCCACTCTGTCTGCAGCGCTGGCTCCGCCCATCGCTCCTTCCAGTGTGGCTGGAAGCCGCCTCCCACACAGCTGATGGGAAAGGAGGGGGCGGCGACGAAGGCGGAGCTGCGAGTGCCGGCTCGGCGTCTGGGGGGGCCGGCGCCATCTTAGATTGACCAGCCCAAACCCCCAGGTGGCGGGGGGGGGAAAACCGGGTGGCCCTGCGGCGGGGCCGCTCACCTGGAGCCTTTGCCAGAATGGCCGTGATGTTGGGAGGCTCCTCCGACTCCTCCGGCTCCGGCTGCTCGGGCCCCGGGACCACAGGCAACTACCACGGCCCAGGGACGCCAACGGGCAGGCCTCACCCAAGATGCAGTTCCTCGGCGGGTGAGCTTCTGCTGGCTTCATGGGTAGGTTGACGGGGGCGGGAGAGGGGGGGACCTGGAAGGCCGCCATCATCCTCCCCAGTATGGCGAACTGGGTAGCCGCCAGTCGAAATTGAGCCTGGAGGGCCTGAAGGCCTGGGGGATGGAGGCCTGCTTTGCTAGGCACCCCAATAGTCCAGCGTCTCCTTTCGCTGGGGGGACCTTCCACGACCCTTCCAGGTCGGAGGTCTGAACCCCCGGGTGCTGACAGGGGTGTGAGCCCTGTGAGATTAGTGGTCTGGCGAGGTAAAGACGACGCTTTGCGGGGGTGCGGTGGGAGCTCGCTCTCCCAGCGACCGAACGCTTCCGCCATCTTCTTTTGTTGTGGCAGGCAGGGATGGCAGCAATGGAGCAGCTGGAAGCAGAAGCTTTTAAAGGCTCCCGCTGTGTTTGCTCCTTCTCTCACCGGTGGGGAGGTGAGGCAACCAGGACTCCTTCCTTCCCCTGTTCTGGCAGGCAGGGATGGCAGTGGGGAGGTGAGGCAACCAGGACTCCTTCCTTCCCCTGTTCTGGCAGGCAGGGATGGCAGCCTGCCAGAATATGTTGTTCCTCAGATCATTTCATGAATGTAACAGTCTTTCATTGTAAGAGCTGTGGAGCCATTGTAAGTGCTGTGGAGCCAGCATGATACACTGATCTAGTACTGACATGAATTCTGGAAGACCAGGGTTCAAGTCCCCATTCAGCAATGAAAACCCTCTACTTGACCTTGGGAAAACAGCACTATCTCACACTAGAGAAGGCAGTGGAAAACCTCCTCTGACTATATCTTGCCAAGACAATTCAGGATAAATGTATGAAACAGTCACTTGGTGGCAGAAATAGTAAGTTATGAGTGGCAGATTTCTCAACAACAAAAAAATGAAGAAGCTAATACCTGTTAGTACTGAGCAGAAGGATACATGATAAACTCCTTTTGAAATAAATAAATAAATAAATGTCTTTTAGATGAAGACACTATGCTGAAACAATCCAAAATGAAACAAATAATAGCGCACAAAGATAAGATGATGGGAAGGCCTTTCATTTACAAGATCACCATAAATTGAAGACTACTTGATGGCAGATAACAGCAAAACAGTTTTAATTGAACTTTATTACTGGATTTCTAACTAACATTTTTTAAATTTCTTCTAACATTTTACTTGTTTTTGTTATATGTAGTCAAGTTAATTTCAATTTATTGTAACTTTATGAATGAGAGACCCCCAACAGACACTGTTATTAATTGTCCTGTTTAGGTCTTGCAAATTTAATGCCATGACTTCCTTGACTAAGTCAATCCATCTACGATACAACTTTCTTACTGCCTTTAAATTGGCCAAGGCTTATTATCTTTCTTACTAAGTCATGTGATCTCATATGTTCAAAATATGATAGCTTTGCTTAAGATATTTTTTTTACTTCTAATAAACCTTCAAACTTGATTTGTTCTCAGTCACATGTACTTTTCTTTGTTGCAATACTTGGTATCTGTAGACCTCTCCTGTGGCACCATATTTCAAAATGTCTATGAAAGTCTGCATTAATTTTGTTATGATGCTTGTGAATTAAAGCTAGTTGCTTTGATTAATTTTTAAAAAATAATTCTATCCTTCCTGTAATACTACATAATATTTTGGGCACAATCTCATTTTTGCATGATGACTGCAAAACAGGTAACCTAATCTTATTATCAGTCAGGAATGAAAAATAGATGTCTTCTACACTTACCAAATGTAAGTCTATTAAAAGAAACTAGTATCTATATATATAAAAAGAGAGTGGTCGTGGTACCCGGCAAATAGGCGCGAAAACTACATGTCCAAGGCCCACGGAAATCGCCAGACCACTGACCCATACCCCGAGGTCCCTATAGGGCCCACAAAAACACCCCGAAACACAATCCTCCACCCTCTAAAGACCCCTGAAAAACAACCTTTCCCCGCATGCACAACGGCGCACGGCGGCGGCCGCGGCAACGCCCCGCCCCGCCCCTCCCCTCCTCCTCCTCCAACACACCCTCCCACCCCGCCTCCCCTTGGCCCTGCCCCTCCTCCTCCTCCCTCCCACCCCACCTCCACGCCCCAAGACATTTCCCCACCCGTGCCGCCGACGCCATGTCCACCTCCTCCGCCGCTACCAGGCCGCTCCTCAAGCCGGGACGCACGGGCGCCACCTTCGCCGCAGCGTACTTGCCCTTCCTCGGCGACTGCCATCCGGATCTGAACCCAGGCCAGGATGGCAGCCGCTGAGGAAAGCCAAGGACGCGGCGGAGAAGGCGCCCACAGCGGCGCCTTGGCCGCCTTCTCCGACGCGTCCTTACCCTTCCTCGGCGACTGCCATCCGGTTCTGGACACAGCCCAGGATGGCAGCCGCTGAGGAAGGACAAGGACGCGGCGGAGAAGCCGCGGCGCGAGAAGCCATGGGGCGCCTGGGAAACGACGGAGGAGACGACTACGGACAAGGAACTACACCTCCCAGAAGGCTCCGCGCCTCTCACTGGGAAGCCGGGGTGGAGCTTTCTGGGAACTGAAGTCCCATGCCCGTATCCGCCTCCTCCTCCAACTCCCAGTCTCCCAAGCGTTCCCGGACCCAACCCACGTGGCCTGGGACCACGGAGGAAGCCAAGGAGGCGCCGCACCCGTCCTCCTCACAAAGGTCCCCCTTCGGCACCCCCTTCGGCAGGCAAGTGGCGAGCAAGAGCGACGAGGGAACGCCCCACCTCCCTGCCACTCCCGGAAGACGAGGCCGAAGGGAGAAACACCGCGCAACAAACAACCTCCTACCCAGGGTCCCCCATCGCATCCCCCCACAGTAAAAAAATAAAAGGTTATTCTTCTTGCAGTTAACACACATACACACACATATATACACCCAAACAAACACATAAAAACACACACAAAACACTTAGTCACATCACTACCAACACATACATACCCAGACTTCCACACATCTCCTAAATAGGGCACAGCAACGGGTGCCGGGTTCAGCTATACACATATATACACACAACCCCCCCCCAAACACACACATATATACAGACAAACATACACATATAAACACACACAAAACACATACATCATTTCCAGCCCTTACATACCCAGACTTCCTCACATCTCCTAAATAGGGCACAGCAACGCGTGCCGGGTTCAGCTAGTTTATACTAAAAGGTTTCTATTCCGGCTCAGGTCATGAAACATATAATCCAATTTATTATTTATTTATTTACTTCAGTTCTACCCCGCTTTTCTCTACTCAAGAGGGGACTTTAGGCGGCTTACAAATCTGGCAAAATTCAATGCCACAAAGGTAAACAATAAACACATCTCTTCAAAAGATAAATAATCTAAACATATATGTGATTAAAACATATATCAATAAAACAGATTAAAACCATATAAAATGCAGAGTCATAATCTCATGTCCAAATTGTTTTTCAAAATCCATAGTCCATTATTCAAACTGATAAAGTCTTATTCTGTAGTTTTCTATTCACCAAATGCCTGTGAAAAGAGCCAGGTCTTAATTTTTTTCTAAAAACTAGTGTCACGATCACGGACTTAGCGGGCCCCTTAATCACACACACAGAGACGTACTGAAGGCTAACTACTTTATTGAGTATAAAAACAGTTCCAAAGAGTATATAGTCCAATAATAAGCAAGTGTCCAAAAGGTAGTAAGCAAGATAGTCCAAAATAACGTAGCAAATAAGCTGGAAGCTTGGCAAGGCTCCGCAAACCAATGCGGATCAGGAAACAGGGCAAGGCTCCGCAAACCAATGCGGATCAGGAAACAAGGCAAATGCAAGGCAAGGCTTGATGACCACAGCTGGCTTGTGGTCCCACTCCGCTTCACGCCTATTCAGGAAAGACGTGGCCGGAGAACTGAGGATGCGTTCCCACGGATCCTGTACTTAATCCTTCGGCCGAGGTCCGCGACGCTCTAGGCTTCTTCGTCTCCAATCTCTACTCACGGACCTCGGTCGATCTAGGACCCTAGACCAAGCCCTCCTGGTAGACTCAATGTCCCGTCTCCTATCGAAGGAGCGACCTTGCCTCTCAGCAGCTGTGTCGCTATCTTCCTGAGAACTTTCCTCCCTAGCGCTTTCCCACTCGGCTTCGTCCATGTTTACACTTTCAAGTTCCTGGGAATTCCTCCCCCCGGGGTGTTCATAACTCCCTTCGCTGCTTCCCATCTCCACCTGGTGATCGGAATCTATGCTAGGCCCAAACAACATCTCATCCCATGCCAAGCTCTCCGTGGGCGAATGAGGCCCATCCGAAGGGCCCTGTGCTTCGCCCCAGTCATCTAGCTCATCCTCTGAATCCACCTCTGCTGCTGCAGGCCCTAATGCTAATGGAACCCCAGGACCTATTCCCCCGTCGCCTGGGTGGCTTCTTCGGCCTCTGGGGCCCCTCCGAGGGCGGCAGAGGCCCGAGGAGTCTTCCCACGCGGTTTCTGGGGGCACTCCTTAGAAAAATGTCCAGCCCCCCCGCAGTACCAGCATAGGTTGAGACGCTGACGCCGAGCCTTCTCCGCCTGGTCTACTTTGGGCCGAACTGTCCCCAACTGCATGGGCTCCGGGTCGTCAGGGCCAGCGGGGATCGGCAATTGCCGGGGTTGGAACTGCCCGGCCCCCCCTTCCCTCCTGGCCACGGGTTTCTCCAACGGGGCCTTGTCCCACCGCCTCCTGGTCTGCAATCCAGCTTCCACACGAAGGCTCAGGGCAATGGCGGCCTCCAGATCATCAGGCCGAGGATGTTTCAACATCTCCTGCTGCATTTCGAATCCAGCCCTGCAGTATAGTGGTAACATAACGCCGACACGTTCCACTGCACCTGGGCCGCCAGAACTCGAAGCGGGAAATATACTGGGACAGGGTTAGACCCTTGGTGGTCAGCCGGGCTAAATCTCTCTCAGCCAGCTCTTCATTCACGGGAGACCCCCATGTCGCCCGGATCGCATCTAAGAAAGCCCGCAGCGTGTTGGTATGGGGGGACTGGGCCCGGATCAACGCGGTGGCCCACGTTGCTGCGGCCCGTCCATCAGGTTGAAGATAAACACCACCTTGGCGCAATCGTTGGCGAACTCGTTGGGGCGCTACTCCAGGTATAGTTCCACTTGGCAAACAAACACCTCCACCTGAGCCGGGTTGCCACTGAAACGGGCCGGTGGGCTCACCGGTGCCGCCCGGCCGGGTACGGTTCACCCAACTCCTGCTGCAGCGCTTGCACTTGTACATCCGTCAAGTTAGCCATGGCGACCACTGGCGTGGAACGTTTCTTGCGGCGTCCCGAGCGGCGTCCCGTGGTGTGATAAGGGGTTCTTGGAGTTCTCCGGCCAGCTGTCACGATCACGGACTTAGCGGGCCCCTTAATCACACACACAGAGACGTACTGAAGGCTAACTACTTTATTGAGTATAAAAACAGTTCCAAAGAGTATATAGTCCAATAATAAGCAAGTGTCCAAAAGGTAGTAAGCAAGATAGTCCAAAATAACGTAGCAAATAAGCTGGAAGCTTGGCAAGGCTCCGCAATCCAATGCGGATCAGGAAACAGGGCAAGGCTCCGCAAACCAATGCGGATCAGGAAACAAGGCAAATGCAAGGCAAGGCTTGATGACCACGGCTGGCTTGTGGTCCCACTCCGCTTCACACCTATTCAGGAAAGACGTGGCCGGAGAACTGAGGATGCGTTCCCACGGATCCTGTACTTAATCCTTCGGCCGAGGTCCGCGACGCTCTAGGCTTCTTCGTCTCCAATCTCTACTCACGGACCTCGGTCGATCTAGGACCCTAGACCAAGCCCAGGACCTATTCCCAGCCCTCCAGGCACAAACGAGAACTGCTGTGCTACAACTAGGAGGGACAGGGCCTGCCTGATGTCACCGGAGAGGGAGTTCCACAGCCAAGGGGCCACCACTAAGAAGGCACTGTCTCTTATCGCAACCAATCACACTTGCGAAGAGGTTGGGACAGAGAGCAGGGCCTCCCCAGCTGATCTTAAAGATCTTGTAGGCTCATAGAGGGAGATGCATTCAGACAGGTAAGTTGGACCAGACTCATATAAGACCAGCATTTTGAACTGGACTCAGTAGCAGACTGGCAGTCAGTCTGCTACCAATTAAAGAGGTAAGGAAGTTAAACGAAATTGGAGTGAACTACTCAACTTCAAACTGCTTCTATAAAACTTCACAATAAATCACAACACATTATCAAACAGCAGTACTACTATTTCAGTGATTGGAAAATAGTTTCAAGCTATTTGTGTTTTCTCCTAAAATATCATACTGTAAAATACTGTATTATAAAAAAGCCAAATATACATTATTTGCTCATGCTGGCCAAAAGGAAATAAATTAATTCTGGCAGACGCTTGGTGGAAGTAACTTCCTTAAACAAATGTGCATATATTTTCTAACAATATTTGATGAAAGTAAAATCAGCAAGAATAAATCTGGTCAATCATAGAAAAGTACTATACATGACAGTGAAAAAGAAAAATCATTTTATATTCTCAAGCACTGAATTTTTCTATAGTTTTTCAGTTCACTCAGTTCATTTCAGTTCCTAATTTATTTCTTTAACCTCATTTGTTTTCTTGTTGCCTTTCTTAATTTCAAACAATCCCATAGTAATAACGACTTGTATTTGCACAAGTTGAAAATGATTTGAATGCAAACAAGGATAACAAATATTCAAATGCTCAGGAATTCTGCAACGGGTATGCTTTGTTGTTATGTGCTTTGGTACTGTTCTATTATCAGGGCAGAGGCGAAAAGGGGTGCTAGACAGAGAAGGGGAGGGGGAGAAGTTGAGGGAGGAAAACCATTTCCCCTATTTTCGCTGTTTGCTGGTTATTCCCCCTCCCCACTTTACATTTCATAAACAAAGGTTGTTTCTACGAAGGTGACATGGATGGGGAGAATAACAGGAAAACACAGGGAAATGGTTTTACTCCTTCAAATCCCCCTCTCCCCCATAAAATGGACTATCCTTTGTCTAGTGCTCCATTTTGGCCTCCACCCGGATAATGGAACAGCACCAGTGCTTTCAAGGTTTTGGGTTTTTTTTACATATGGCAAACATAAGGCAGATCTATCACAGCCTTTTCTTAGTAAAATTTGTTCAAAGCAGGTTTGCCTTTGCCTTGCTCTGAGGCTGAGAGAATGTAACTTGCTGATGTTACCCATTAGTTTCAGTGGCTGAATAGGAATTTATATATTTATTTATTTATTGTTCGATCTTGTATGCCGCCACTCCCCGAGGGCTCGTAGATGTTCACAGCACAATGTAAAACACAGGACTCCATAGTCATGGCCTCAAACCACTACACCATGCTGACTCTCAATTAGGTTTTATCCACCATTAAAAACCATATTTGTTAGTGCCCTAAAATCACAGTGTTGCACATCTTGTGGATCGTTTGATTTTAACTGATGTTTATGTTTTAATTGGTTTGGATTTTAATGCAATTATTTATTTATCGATGTATATGTGGCACAAAATTGTTGCCTTTGTAAGTCCGGCCTGAGTCCCCTAAATAAATAAATAACTCTTGCCCCATGAATGATTTGAAAAACTGTTTTTGATTCCATTTGCATGGATATTTTTCTGGCATTTTTCACTAGAACATCTGGGTGGGAGAGGTAGAGATAAATGTTCATGTATGCCAAGTTTCCAAAAATAATAAAATGTGGCATGTGGCCAAAAAAGAAGAATGCACAAGACAGGATGTGAAAATGGAGAATGTACAGAATACACACAGTAGAGAAGTTAAGGTAAGGAATGTAGAGTGTACCAATTGAGCCCCAAAAGCAAATTTGCTATATTTCTTTTAAATAAAAAAAAAAGTAGGTCGCATGAACAAAAATGCAGAACAAGGAATAACTCAATGAAGATAGGATATTTAATATAGTAGTAATTATAGCATAGATATAACTGCTAGACTCAACTAGATTAGGCCCATTTGATTGCTGAATGGTAAATCAAGACTTATGTAAATCCCATAGCTTCCTTGGTTCTCTTCTAGCAAGGACTAGCAACTGGATTTCAGTCAGTAATAGCCAATACCTGTTTACAATAAATCACATGAAATGGTCAGGATAAATCACTCTAGAGTTCTGTTTCCTTGGCTACTTACACTATTATTCATAGATTAACATCGCCAAAGAACATTAAGTCCTATTCCTCATCAGCGTGCAGAATACTTCATAGATCATTCACTCAAATGTACAAAACATAGTGAATGCAGACAATGGGAAACACATCTGCTCTGGAAGAAGGCCTTAAAATTACAGGCTCCTGAAAGCAACTGAATTAAGGCTCAGATTACATGACATCTCATCTTCCCACTTTTTATAGTTAGAATAATTAAAAGCAGTGGTCAAAACTTACATCCCAGTCATTCTTTCACAGTAGTTTTATGGACTGTCACTAGTACATGGTAGAAGCCAGTTGGGTAGTTCTGTTATTAACACCTGAACTGTAGCAGTGTTTTTAGAAATGCAATATAACAGCTCATATTCCTAGTACTAAAGATCAACTAGATTACAGAAAATGATATTTATTTATTTATTTACATACTTTATATTCCACCCTTCTCACCCCGCAGAGGACTCAGGGTGGATCACAATGCACATATACAGGCAAACATTCAATGCCATAGACATACAACATATATAGACAGATGAGCTACACAATTGGTCAAGAGCTCACCCCGACCCGGGCAGGCCTCGAACTCATGACCTTCTAGTCAGTAGAGATCTTATACAGCTGACTCCCAGCCAGCTGCGCTACATTCCCGGTGGCATGTTAATGTCACATCTGATAAAACAAGTCTAAAAACCATTTATTGGTTTTAGTTTTGGTTTATGCAATCTATAAAGAATGTGTTGGGTATGAAGTAATATTTCCAAAGATTATTAAATGCTTTTTTGTAACTAAATCTAGTACCTGAAGATTATCTCTCTGCTTTGGCTCAATGAGAGACCTCAAAGCACCTTGAAATTATATTTAGTAACTGAAAAAAACAATATTTTTACACATATTTTAATGCATAGTGAAATCTTATATATAATGCACTTAATTCTAACATCCACTGGTTCAAGTAGAATTTATTTCCATGTAGATATGCATAGGGCTGTAGTATAAGAACTTTTATTTATTCTCAAAAATAAAAATGTACTAAATTAAAAGGATGTAATGATTAGCTTTAAAGTACATCGTTTTTATCTAGTTGAATTGCAAGAAAAACAATCTGTTTAGTCTTTTACAAGCCCAAGGTCATAAATGAAAACCTTTGCTACACCTCCTACGGAATGCCATGAGTCACAGTGAAGAGATTCGAAGTCATGTCAGACTCATAAAGGCAGGCTGGATGAAGGAAAAGAGCAGTGCTTTGGTTTCTGTGCTTGCTCCACAGCCAGATTTTTTAATCCTGCCCATTCATTTTAATGGAAAGGAACAGATCTATCACAGCTGAGAGGTGACAAAGATTTGCCACTGCATTTGAAAGTGTATTTGAGGTTCAAGAGCCCTCTGCAGACCTTTCTCCTGTTTGCATGTTGCAGGAGAAAATCAAGTTAGTTCTAATTGATTGGGAAACATCTCTAACTACTCCATCACACTACAGAATGAATCCACTTTAAATCCAATTGCTGCCTCCTGCAGAATTCTGGGGTTTAAAACCAAATTTAAAGTGGATTCATTCTCTAGTGTGAAGAGGTATCAGATCACTTAATGGCAGAGACCACTTCACCATCATCAACTTAAGATAGAAACATACTTTCTTCATAGGCAAACATAGCTTGAATCACTGAATTTTTATTGACCTTGCTTCCATCATAGAAGTGAAGGTGCTCCGATAGGCTTGAATGTAGATAAGCCCATGTAACTGTGCTGTCCTGTGCCTGCAGATCATGCCCTGGGTTATGTAAACTAGTGCAAAATGACTGATAAGGATTTATTATCTTCCACAACTATATTTACAATAGTATCTATTACACTCATTTGCTAGCACTAAGAATACACTTAAGTTCATGTTTCATTACACAGTTAGAACACGTTATCCCACTTGTTAATTCACATGCCTTATTCTTTGTCTTTATCTATCTTCGTGTCACCTACGCCTGCAGTCCTGCACACACTTAACCCGCATGCCTCACTAAAGTCAATGACCTTACTTGTGAGTGTACATGTTTGTGTGTGCCTGTGTGCGTGTATGTGTATGCGTATCTATATATAGTATATTCAGGCAGTCTCTGACTTGCAAACATCCAACTTACAAATGACTCATAGCTGCAAACCGGGGAGGGGGGAGGGGGGGGACAAAAGGAGTCTCAATTGAAGCTTTATCAACAATCCCAGAACAGGTCAAATCTGTCAAAATCCAATTCTCACAGGGACAGAAACTGAGGTGAAAGCTTCTGAACAGGGGCACAGATAGCTAAATAAACACCACAGGGATGTTAACCCTTCCCTATGCTATCCAAAGAATGCATGCATGCATATATATATGGCTGGAGTTATACTTTTAAAAGTACCTGTTCCAACTTACACAAACATTCAACTTAAAAACAAATCTACAGGGCCTATCTTGTTCATAACTTGGGGACTGTCTGTCTGTACTTATACACGTACACACAAAATTACACTGTTGGTTACTGTTCTCCCAATGAATCTTTTGGAAAATGATGGTATGTTCCATCATTCAAACTATGAGGAGTGGCTTAAAGAGCTGGGCATGCTTAGCCTATAGAAGAGAAGGCTGAGAGGAGACATGATAGCCATGTATAAATATGTGAGAGGAAGTCATAGGGAGGAGGGAGCAAGCTTGTCTTCTGCTGCCCTGGAGACTAGGACGCGGAACAATGGCTTCAAATTACAAGAAAGGAGATTCCATCTGAACATTAGGAAGAACTTCCTGATTTTGAGAGCTGTTCAGCAGTAGAACTCCCTGCCCTAGAGTGTGGTGGCGGCTCCTTCTTTGGAGGCTTTTAAACAGAGGCTGGATGGCCATCTGTCAGGGGTACTTTTCCTGTTTCTTGGCAGGGGGTTGGACTGGATGGCTCACGAGGTCTGTTCTATAATAGCCTCAGATGTAAATGCCTAGGAATTACCACATATTCAGCTGACAGGAGACAAAAGCAGCACTAGAAAAACACAAATCTGTTGCTGCTGAATGGGAAAGATCTAGATTATGTGTTGTAAGAGTTGCAGAATAGATCTTACAACAGTTCCAGAGATCTTACAACATTTCCAGGAAACATAAGGCAAATTCATACTCTTCAAATCACTGATTTTAATGTGCTAGTAATGGAGGTGAGTTTTTAAAAACTAGTATTTTAAGATAGATCATGAAGGGCATGAGTACCAAGTTTGTCTCAGATCCCACAAGCGATGTCAGAGCCTTTTCTGCTGCCATGGATACTAGGACGTGGCTTCAAACTACAGGAAAGGAGATTCCACCTGAACATGATGAAGAACTTCCTAACTGTGAGAGATGTTCAGCAGTGGAACTCTCTGCCCCTGAGTATGGTGGAGGCTTCTTCTTTGGAGACTTTTAAGCAGAGGCTGGATGGCCATCTGTCGGGAGTGCTTTGAATGTGATTTTCCTGCTTCTTTACAGGGGGTTGGACTGGATGGCCCACAAGGTCTCTTCCATCTGTATTATTTATTTATTTATTTAAAACTTTTATACCCTGGCCTTCTCACTTTCGAAGAGGGACTCTGACCGGCAAACAGCAAGTATTCAATGCTAACATTTAAAATCTAAAAACATCATAAATTTACAATAAAATTATCAAATACAATACAATAAATACATTTACAAAGCCTTTCGCCAAAGTAATATCTATGATCACACACACATATTTCCACTTTTATATAAAGAGATTTTTTTCTTGTGTTAGTAGTGGCTTAAGAAGACAGTCAAATGCCTGGTACCGGATAAAAGGAAGTCTAAAGTAGAACATGAGAAAGGCGAACAAGCTGTGGATGTTTGTATGCTTGATCCCTGAACAACTGTGTCTCCCCAGTGTACAGTATCACCCAGAATTCCCAAACTGGAGACCGCACGTGTCCCTTTAATTGAAGTCAAGAAGAAGAGTTTGATGGGTTTGTAGAAGAGCAAGAGCTACAATTATTTCTTATGTGCAACAGTAAAGGGACAAGGAGCTATTTCCAGTTCTAACTCGGGTAATTCTACTGAAAATAGTTCCTTGAAGTAACTGGAACTCTCGTTCTGAGTATTTCAGTTGGTTTGGGGGGCACTGGATGAGTTAATTGTGAATTTTGACAGGAAAGATATAGTGTTTTGGTGGCATTTAGACAAGTCTTAATGGGGTCCATGAGATTTGGGAGCTGCAGTGAAAGACCGAGGGAGCTCATTCGCGCTCTCCCCGGATTCGAACCTCCGACCTGGTGGTCTTCAAGCCTACCAGGCACATTGCGCCACCGGGGGGCTCCTTCATATAGAATCACAGAATTATAGAGTTGGAAGAGACCTCATAGTCCATCCAGTCCAACCCGCCAAGAAGCAGGAAAATTGCTTTCAAAGCAGCCCCGACAGATGGCCATCCAGCCTCTGTTTAAAACCTTCCAAAGATGATGCCTCCACCACACTCCGAGGCAGAGAGTTCCACTGCTGAATGGCTCACACAGTCAGGAAGTTCTTTCTAATGTTCAGGTAGAATCTCCTTTCTTGTAGTTTGAAGCCATTGTTCTGCGTCCTAGCCTTCCGGGCAGCAGACGTCCTCCCTATAACTTCCTATCACATATTTTATACATGGCCCTCATCATGTCTCCTCTCAGCCTTCTCTTCTTCAGGCTAAACATGCCCAGCTCTTTAAGCCGCTCCTCATAGGGTTTGTTCTCCAGACCCTTGATCATTTTAGTCGCCCTTCTCCGGACACATTCCAGCTTGTCAACATCTCCCTTCAATTCTAACCAAGGCAGAATAGCAGGCCTGGGCAAACTTCGGCCCTCCAGGTGTTTTTGGACTACAACTCCCACAATTCCTAACAGCCTATCGGCTGTTAGGAATTGTGGGAGTTGTAGTCCAAAACACCTGGAGGGCCAAAGTTTGCCCAGGCCTGCAGACTAGAGAGGGTAGCATGACTTCCCTGGATCTAGAAAAGAGTTATAGTCACACTAACTATGGACTTGGGACGTTTTAATTCCCAATTAAATTAAGGTGGGGAAGGAGGGAAACGTGTTGAATCAGAGCTTTGGGCTGTTGAGCTCGCTGCTCGTGGGTTGCCAAAGCTCCCCACCGCAAAAACAAACAGTAATATATCTATCTTGTGTTAGGAAACTCTAGCAACTCAAGCCTACACAGAAAATCATATAGGCATCATGCAAAATGTATCAAAATATAATTATAATTATAATTCATAGCAAGATGAGGACGCTCCCTCTATTTTCAATTCAGTAATGATTATGACTCTATAATATCATATACATATAATCATATACAGATTATGCACAAATACACTATGACCTGTATCATTGGAGGGAAGCGCCGATGTGGGACTTTCTGTATTTATAGTGTATTTGTGCATAATCTGTATATGATTATATGTACAGTATATGATATTATAGAGCAGTGTTTCCCAACCTTTTTTGAGCCGCGGCACACCTTTTACATTTGCAAAATCCTGGGGCACACCACGAACCAAAATGACACAAAATGACACTCTAACACCGTAATACGTATATTTAATATGTTTTTAAAATGTATTTATACACTCAGTGTGAAACCTGGGCCTGTTTTGATGAACTCAACATAGATATCCTGGCAGGAATGGCGGAAAGACACAGACTTCCCACACAGAACTCCCATAACCAAGAGAAAATGCTGTAAGAGTTTGGTGGGCATTGACCTTGAGTTTTGGAGTTGTAGTTCACCTATATCCAGAGAGCACTGTGGACTCAAACAAGGTTGGATCAGGACCAAACTTGGCACGAATACTCAATATGCCCAAATATGAACGCAGATGGAGTTTAGGGGAAATAGATCTTGACATTTGGAAGTTGTAGTTGCTGGGATTTATAGTTCCCCTACAATCAAAGAGCATTCTGAACCCCACCAATGATAGAACTGGGCCAAACTTCCAACACAGAACCCCCCAGGAGGCAAGAGGAGGTCTCTACTTGGGGAAAGGGAGGCGGGCCTTCCCAATGCATGGAGACGGAGAGACCAAGTAGACAACGGGTGGGGAGGGGGGTGTTTGTAATTTTGTGCCTTTATCGAGGTATGCTTCTTAGGGTTTTTATACTTCAACACACTAGACCAGGCATGGGCAAACTTTGGCCCTCCAGGTGTTTTAGACTACCGGCTGTTAGGAATTGTGGGAGTTGTAGTCCAAAACACCTGGAGGGCCAAAGTTTGCTCATGCCTGCACTAGACTCTCTCCCCTCCCCTCCTGGAGGTTCCAGTTTCCCACGGCACACCTGATGTTTGCCCACAGCACACTAGTGTGCCCTGGCACACTGGTTGGGAAACACTGTTAGAGTCATAATCATTACTGAATTGAAAATAGCGGGACCGTCCTCATCTTGCTATGAATTATAATCTGTATATCTGTATCTGTACCTTTATAAAACGGAATGTTTGTATGTGTGTGTGTATGCGGAGGGCGGGAGGGCAGAAGGGCGGGAAGCCACTTTCACAGGCCAGCCACTTTCACAGGCCACAGGCACAGGCCAGGCTCACAGGCCACAGCGACCAGCGCAGGTGATGGACCTGCACCAAACTTGGTACACATAACCCCCTAACCCCCTTTACGTCCTGGCGCGGGTCGGGGGACATGACCCACAGATTATGGGATTTGTAGTACTTTCCAACACTTTGGTTCCCACAGACCACTGAGGCCACCAAAAAGGACCAATACAGACCACACTCAGCACACACAGCCCCCATGACCCACTCTACGTCCTGGTGCAGTTCGGAGGAGGGTGGACCATGGATGATGGGACTTGAAGTACCTCTACTCACATCCCAAGTCCGCTGCAACCCTCATCCAATCACTGATCGAGACCAAACTTGGCACACATAACCCCCATGACTGCCTTCACGTCCTGGTGAGGTTCGGGGGAGGACTGACAATGGATGATGGGATTTGTAGTACTTTTACACCCCTCTGTTCCCACAGACCACTGTGACCCCCAACAAACACCGAGAAAGTCCACACTTGGCACACAGAGCCCCAGTGACCCACTCTACAGCCTACTGAAGTTTGGAGGGGGACAGAACATGGATGATGGGACTTGCAGTACTTTCCTTCACTTCCCAATCCTGCTACAAACCTAATCCAATGACTGATCAACACCAAATCTGGCACACAGAGCCCTCATGACCCACTCTACAGCCTGGTGCAGTTTACTGTGAGACGGACCACGGATGATGGGACTTGAAGTACCTTCACTCACTTCCAAAAAAGAATGCATCCCTCATCCATTCACCAATACAGACCAAACTTAGCACACAGAGCCCCCATGACCCAATCTACATCCTACTACACTTGGGGGGGGCAGAGATGATGGGACTTGCACTACCTTCAGTAATTTCATGATACCACTGCAACTCCCAATAATGATGGATCAAGACCAAACCTGGCACACAGAGCCCCCATGACCCACTCTACATCCTGCTGCGTTTCACAAATAACCCGGGCAGGGCCGGGTCCCCAAGCTAGTTATATATATATATAAGCTAGTTATATATATATATATATATTGATACATTTTGCATGATGCCTATATGATTTTCTGTGTAGGCTTGAGTTGCCAAAGCTCCCCACCGGCCTGGATGTGTCACCCCGCACAGCAACCCCTGGCATCTGCAACACACAATGTGCCGATGACGTCAGCCCAAACGGAGCAGGCAGGCCCCGCCCACGCACAACGTGTCAGGCACAATTTACAACCCACCCCCTCCCTCCCTCCCTCAAGGAACACGGTCTCCTCTGTGGCTGCAGCGGAATTGGGGTCAGGGTCCAAGCCCTGCCTTGTTCTGAGGGGAGAGGAAGGTTCAAGAGAGGCGGAGGAAGGATGGATGGAGGGCCCACGGCTCTGCCTTTCCTTAGGCAACTCCCACCACTCCCTTGTGAGGGAGGGAGGGAGGGAGGCCCCCTTCCCTCTCGAGCAGTGGCGCCCAAGGCCTCAGAGTGAAGGAGGCCAAGCACAGGCCCGGCCCTCCTGCCCGCCCGCCCTCAGCCTCCACTGACCTAGAGAGGTGCTTCAGGATCTGCTTCTTGATGAGGCCCGCCATGCTCCTGCCTCCTCGCGCCCTCGCCTCGCCTGCCTCAAAGCCAGCCCGCGGCTCCCGGCGTCCGAGCCATCCCGCCGCCCTCGAGGAAGAGGAGGAGGCGTCCACGCTCTCGGCCCCCGCCTCCGCTCAGCCTCGCTCCTGCCCTGCCGCCATCTTGGATGCGGCAGCAGCTCCAGCTGACAGGCGCTCGCGAGGGGGCGGGGCCAAAGGCGGCGCGCGGGCAGGAAAGCCACGCCCCCTCTCTTCCTCCCTCCCTTTTTCTCTGTGATTGACAGCAGAGCCCTCTTCCCCCCTCAACCCTATCTTTCTCCCAATGAGGTCCCTTGGCAACCGAGGGGAGGGTCCCTTATGGCTCCTTAGCAACTAGCATTGAGTAACCCTTAGTGAAGTCCTGGGTGTAGTGACCCATGGACCTGCGACTGAGTCAATAGGGGAACCTTGGTAGGGGGCAGAGCTGGTGGCTGCTATGGTGGGCAGGCGCCTTTTAACGGCTGGAGGTAAGCTGACGACGCCAAGATGGCCGTTTCGCGTAACTGCTTCCTCAGGGCGCTGATCACTTCTGACCGCTCCTCCCCAGTATTGTAGTAGACCAATTTAGACTCAAAGTCGAAACGAGAGATTTCGCGTTTCCGCGTTTCAATACAGATCGCTCTTGTGAGTTATCTCCCGGGCTGCAATCAGCGAACGGCCATCTTGCCGTCGTCAGCTTACCTCCAGCCGTTGGCGCCTGCCCACCATAGCAGCCACCAGCTCTGCCACCTACCAAGGTTCCCCTATTGACTCAGTCGTGGAGGTCCATGGGTCACTACACCCAGGACTTCACTAATAGGGTTACTCAATGCTACGTGGAATACTCCTTCGCCCAACCATGTATATGGGCTTGTGATTCATGCTCATACTGTGTATTAATCACAATATTACTGTTTGTAATATTGTTCTGCTATTGAGCATATACTGCCATACAATATAGTGGTTTTACCTATATATGCTATGTCTTGGTATTCCTTTGACACTGCCCCTTTAAACATTGTAAGAACATAAGAAGAGCCATGCTGAATCGGGCCTCAGCCCATCTAGTCCAGCATTCTGTATCACACAGTGGCCCACCAGTTGTACACGGGGATCTCGAGCAGAAGGGAGGGCAAAACCCTGACCTGCTCCCGACCCCCCACAACCAGTACCCGGGGAAATCCTGCCTACCTCAACCAACTCCGAGGTTGGTTTAGCAGTGTGTATAGAAGTTGCAATAGTGATTACTTTGTCGTGTATTGAAGTGTATATCCTTAGCAACTAGCCCAGGCGTGGCAAACTTGGGCCTCCCTCCCTCCATCCCTTCAGGTGTTTTGGACTTCCACCATTCCTAACAGCCCTGAGGTGGAAAAGGAAGGAGCCTGAGGCTGTTAGGAATTGTGGGAGATAAAGGCCAAAAATGTGGCACTCTTGATCACAGTGTAAGGCAGGCCCTCCAGGGTTTTGTTTTGTGGTTTTTTCTTCTTCCATGAATCTGATTGGTCGGGCACTGCCTGGGAAGATGGCTGAGCCTGGGACTTTTGGATACTGTTGCATTTTTGTTCAGGCTTCAGTTACGCAGGTGCAAGAGAGAAGCAGAGATAGAGTTTGGAGTGTGCTCTTGTTTCAGGAGCTGTTAGGAATTTATTTATTTATTTATTCGCATTTATTTGCCGCCACTCCCGGTGGCTCGGGGCGGCTTACACATAATCATAGAGAAACAGCCAAAACACAGCTAAAATAGTTAAAACCCACAATTAAAACAGGAATTAAAATGTCACAATGAATTGTGGGAGTTGAAGTCCAAAACACCTGTAGGGTCGACGTTTGCCCATGCTTGGTGTAGAGACTCATATTATGCTGTTCAATGCAGCTACATTGCTCTGACTCACCAGCACTCCAAACAAACAAACTTCTCCCAAAGGGCTAGGGCAAGCTGTGCAAGGAAGATGCCGCAAGTTGGATTCTGACTACAAAGTTTTTTATTGTGGGCCAAGCAATAGGTGACAGCAAGTGTCCACTGCATAAAAAGTGTTGTGCCCTGCAACTGGGTTGCAAGGTTTTTACCACTTTAACAGAAAGTTAAAAACACATTCTCATTAGTGTTCAAAGATCAATTATTCAATTATTCCATTCCATTGGTCTAAGGCCCAGGGGTGGGCAATTATTTTTTCCAAGGGGCCACACGAGAGCCAAAAAATATTATGGAGGGCCGCACCTAGAGGCTGAACTACATTCTAATCTACATTAAGAACATAAGAACATAAGAAGAGCCATGCTGAATCGGACCTCAGCCCATCTAGTCCAGCATTCTGTATCACACAGTGGCCCACCAGTTGTGCACGGGGATCTCGAGCAGAAGGGAAGGCAAAACCCTGACCTGCTCCCGACCCCCCACAACCAGTACCCAGGGAAATCCTGCCTACCTCAACCACTCCGAGGTGGCACTTGAATGTCCTTTTCAGTAACTACCGATACACTTGGTATCCATGAATCTGTCTAATCCTGCCTTGAAGTTGTTCAGGCTGACAGCTGTCACAACCTCTTCTGGAAGTGAGTTCCATAACCCAATGACCCTCTGGGTGAAGAAATATTTCCCTTTATTAGTCCTAATTTTCCTACCTTGGAGCTTCAGGGAGTGCCCTCTAGTCCTAGTGTTGGGTGACAAAGAAAATATTTTTTCTTTATTCACCTTTTCTATCCCATGCATGATTTTATACACTTCGATCAAGTCACCTCTTAAACGCCGTCTTTCAAGGCTGAAAAGACCAAGGCGTTGCAACCTGATTTCATAAGGGAGCCGCTCCATCCCTTGGATCATTCTTGTTGCCCTTTTCTGTACCTTTTCCAGTTCCGTTATATCCTTCTTAAGGTGCGGAGACCAGAATTGTACACAGTACTCCAAATGTGGCCTTACCATAGATTTGTAGAGAGGTAATACAACATTTGCTGACCTATTTTCGATTCCCTTTCTGATCATGCCTAGCATAGAATTTGCTTTTTCACTGCTGCTGCGCACTGGGTTGACATCTTCATTGAGCTGTCCACCAAGACCCCAAGATCCCTTTCCTGGTTTGTCTCAGAAAGCTTTGACCCCATCAATTGGTAGGTGTAGTTGGGGTTCTTTTCCCCGATGTGCCTGACTTTACACTTGTTTAGGTTAAAATGCATTTGCCACTTTGTTGCCCATTCATTCAATTTCGAGAGATCTTTCTGGAGCTCTTTACAGTCAGTTTCATTTTTAACTACCCTGAACAATTTAGTGTCGTCTGCAAACTTTGCTACCTCAGAATTCACTCCTACATCCAGATCATTATTGAATAAATTAAAAAGTAACGGACCCAAAACTGAACCTTGGGGTACACCACTTCTCACCTCTTTCCACCCAGAGAAATGTCCGTTTATTACCACCCTTTGTTTCCTACAGTTTAGCCAGGTTCCAATCCAGGACAAGACCTGTCCTCTGATTCCATGGCTGAAGAGCTTATTTAGGAGCCTTTGGTGAGGGACTTTGTCAAAAGCCTTTTGAAAGTCAAGGTAAACAATATCAATTGGGTCCCCTTTATCTATTTGTTTATTTACACCCTCAAAGAATTCTAACAAGTTAGTAAGACATGATTACATTATTTATTTATTTACTATATTTACTATATATTACACATCATTAATATTAACATATTAATATATCAAGAAACATTCATATATTAGTATTAATATCATAATTATATTATAGTGGGTATATATAGACATAATATATTGAAATTATAATATAACATTATTATATTATATTATTTATTATATTATTATAATAAAATTGTTATAAAATAATAATAAAAACCACTAAAATTAAATTCAAGAAGACAAAGTGCGAACCAAGATGAAGGCTGACATCCTCAAGAGAGGAAGGATCGCAAGATGGAATGGCCCAATGGACCCAGCCCAGAGGATGGCAAAGCGGACCCAGCCACCGCCGCAGCAGAGGAGAGCAGAGCAGCAGACGATCGGAGGCTGCAGGTCTCCGCCCGCTCTCGCCCCCAGGCACTCCAAAGCCGCCGCTCCTCCAGCCTGTCTGCCGACACAGGCCCCACAGAGCCCGCGATGGGATGGCTGCAGCGGCACCCCTTCGCCCTCCATTTCTAAGCCGAAGAGCCGATGTTGTCCATAGACACCTCCTAGGTCATGTGGCCAGCATGACTGCACGGAGCGCTGTTACCTTCCTACAGAAGTTGTATCTTCTCACATTTGCATGTTTTCTAACTGCTAGGTTGGCAGAAGCTGGGGCTAACAGTGGGAGCTCACCCCACTCCCCAGATTCGAAATACCAACCGTTCAGTCAACAACTCAGTTTAACCCGCTGCTCCACTAGGGGCCCCTAAATTATCATTGTTATTGCTAATTTACATTAATGTGCAGTACATGAATCAGTGAGGGTAAGCTCTGTATTTCTACAGTAACAAGACAATCCACACTGCCAAATTATGGCAGTTTCATCACCATTTAAACTGCCATGGACTGTTATGTCTATAGGATCCTTGGATTTGTAATGTATTGTGTAGAACTCTCAGGCAGAGAAGGATAAATCACAGAACTACAAACCCTAGAATTCCATAGCGTTGAGCCAGGGTAGGTCATGTGTCAAACAGCTGTAATTCTTCAGTGTGGATTCAGTCTTATAATAACTTTAATAATAACTTTATTCTTATATCCCACCTCCATCTCCCCTACGGGACTCGGGGCGGCTTACATAGGGGCCAAGCCCAATATAAACAAAGTCTACAGGATAATACAATTAAAAACATATAACAATCAACTATATTAAAAACAGTAAAACCAATAAAATATAAAACATTATAAACATAAACCACACAAACAACAACTGATAGCCAAAAAGTGAGCATGTGCAGTTTTGAGACTAGTTGGGCAGGACAAGGGGTAGTGCAAACATAAAACTGTAGGGCCATGCTGGGCATAAAGTGCTGGAGATCCAAACAAAAGATTAGGGCTGTCAGACTTGATCAGTAGCTAAGTGTTATTCAAAGGCACACTGGAACATCCAAGTCTTTAGGACTTTCTGGAAGATGTACAGAGTTGGGGCTAATCTAATCTCCCTGGGGAGAGAGTTCCAGAGCCGAGGGGCCACTACTGAGAAGGCCCCCTCTCTCATCCCTGCCAACCGCGCTTGTGATGGAGGTGGGAGCGAGAGAAGGGCCTCCCCGGCAGAGGTTAGCGCTCGCGCCAATTCATGAAGGGACAAAGTTAATCTAAAATTAATCTCAAAGATAACCATTTTAGGAATACAGTGTACAGTTGTAATGAGGCTTAGTTGCAATAACTCTTTTTGAAGGGAGACCCTGGAACCTCCGAGGCATGGTTTTCCAATAAGGAACTGAGAGGGAGATTGGTATACATAAACTTTACTTGGCAAATAGAGACCTGTGGGTGACTGCTTTGAAAGGGAAGCCTCACACCAAATGGAGTTTCTCACAGGTTTTGCAAGAACATTTCACACCTCTAATCCAGTCTGTTTATTGCTATCATTTGGTGGTGTTTGTGGCAAACCCTTCTTATTGATCTCTTATAATGCTAAGAAGACTATCTTAATTTTTTTAAGGCTAATGCTATTTATTTAATCAAATTAAACAAAGTCCTTGTTGCTGTATTTGAGATTGGTAGTCAGCTTCATGCTGCTTTAACTGCCTGACTCCATCCTATGGAATCCTAGGATTTGTAGTTTGGAGAGGTACTTAGAATCGTCTGCCAGAGAACAGTCCCTTGAACTAGTTCTGAAAAACAATAGATTGAGAATTTAAACAGGTTTAACTATCTAGTGCAGACTGTATGAAGTCACCTTCGGAATTATAAGTCAAGTACAGCCACTCTCTACAAAATCCTAAGTACCAAACACAACGACAAACTCAGTGCTGGCACAATTAAAGTAGCATGACACTGATAATTGCGTAGTTCAGATTCACGTGTCCCTTCTGATCCAATGTGCATCTCATCATTTTCTTCCAATAGCTAATCTGAATGTCTGAGCTACTGAGGAAGCCTAGAGGAAGATGTGCCACGCGGGGGGCAGAAACGCCCCTCTGAAATCCGGCTGCGATCAACCAGTTCCGGGACCGCGATCGACTGGTCAATCGCGATCGATGTTGTGAGCAGCCCTGTTCTAGGATGTATGAAATGTTATGGAAGGTTATCATCCTAGGAAATTGTAGTGTTTATATACATACAATTATGGCTAGCAGAATGGCTAAATGGTTTAAAGTTCTGGTAATCCCAAACATATTTTATATATTTTGAAAGTAGTATCTGTATCACATGTCTTTAACTCAAAAGCCCACAGGCCAAATCCATCTCACAATGTCATTTCATGGACTGCAACCTTTTTATTCCCCATCATCAGGCATCATGACCAGAGCTGAGGGAGTTGTGATACAAAAACATCTGGAAGGCTGGTTTGTTCTGTTTAGTTAGAATAGTGAGTTTTCATATTTAGATATATTTATATATATATATATGGTCTGACTTTAAAATGTAATTTAACCTTTCCCCAACCTCAACACCATAAGTGCTATTGGGTGCAATTTCTATTATCTCCAGTCCACATGTTGCATAATCAAAAGTGATGGGAGTTGTTCAATAACATCTGGGCACCCAATTGGATACAATCTAAAGATACATTTTAATTTATTGTTATTAGGGAGAATTTCTATGATCAAAATGAACATTCTACCAAAAATGTTATATTTTTTTCCAAAACTTACAGATAATCAGGATGCTAAAGATATTTAAAGAATGGAAGAAAGATTTTATAAAGTTAATCTAGAGAAATAAGAAACCAAGAATTAAATTTTTGAATCTAAAAGAGGAGGTTTTGGCCTACCTGATTTAAAATTATACTACAAAGCTTTGAGATTGGCAAGGACAAAAGATTGGGCGACATTGAACAGAGAAAAAATATTAACCTTAGAATGACACAACCTAAGGATAGGTTCCCACGGATACTTATGGTACAAAAAGTCAAAAAAATATAAAAGAATTTCAGGAATCATTTTATAAAGGCATCACTACTAAAATATGGGATAGATATAAAAAAGATTTTACACAAAAATGCCTCTTTCCATTTCACTATTGGAAAGAATGGCCAACTTATAAAGATATTTTGAGAACAACAACATAGTAGAAATAACAACACAAGGAGAAATCAAATAAATATATAAAACATCTCATGGTTTCAATACCTACAAATAAAAGAATATTATAACAAAGATAAAATAACAGGATTTGCAGAAGAAGATGTGTTCTGGGACCAAATAATGAACTCAGAGAAAAAGACAATAACAAAAATCTATTAAAAATTATTGGTATGGTCAATAGGAGAATTAGTAAAAGAATAGACGGCAAACATCGGATGGTTTGTCAGAATAGGAAAATGGAAGTACATGTGGAATATAAGACTAAAACTAATATATGCATATGATTTAAAAGAAAACTGGCTAAAATGATGCATACATGGTACATTACTCCATATAAATTAGGGGAAATATACAAAATTTACAAAAGATTTGCTGGAAATATAAAAAGCAAGAAGGAACTTTCTACCACATGTGGTGGTCATGTGAAAAGTAACAAAATACTGGAAATTAATACACGGAGAAATACAGAAAATATTAGATATCGAAATACAAAAGAAGCCAGAATATTTATTAGGCATCATAGATGTGAAGACGGACTCAAACAAAGAATTCGTTCTAAATTATTTAACTACGGCCATAATAATATTATATGCAAAAAAACTAGCAATTAGAAGAAATTCCCACAAAAGAACAATGGCAAATCAAAATAGTGGATGTAATAAATATGGACAAACGTATATGAAGGAGAAGAAAACAATTATTATATAACTAGTGAACAACAACTGAATACACATCTAAGGATATCGTTACGAAAGGAGAAAGTGGAAACAAATTCATAGACTTTGGGAAAGAGCAATATACCAAGCAAAGAAAAAGACTGGAAGTACAGAAACTCATATTTTTTTCTTTTTATATCTTCTTTTAGACTTAGTTGTACAACAATTATACTTGTTTTTTTCTTTCTTTTCCTTTTTTATATTAAAAAATAAAGAGCACCAGCTTTTATGCCTACAGATTGTCTGTCCATTGATTCAGTGGCCCTTTGAAGGCAACCATAAAACTGATGTGACCCTGGATAAAAATGAGTTTGATACCTCTGGTCTATATGATCAAATAGTGCATCCTGTTGGGAATAATTTGAGAGTACAATTGAATGAACATAACCTTTCCTTTGGCTTTGCAAGTTCAGGTTGCATGCAACTATTATTATAGTTGTTGCTATTATTATATATTTATTACCTTTCTCCCGAAGGAGATTCAAAGCACCTAACACTAAAAATCATACTTTTTGGATATGCAAAATTATTTATCCTAACATTTGCTGGTAAGGGCTATTCAAAAACATTAGAAGAAATAATTTTGCATATCCAAAAAGCATTTTTTTCCTTTTTCAGATTGGCGGGTAGTACTTATTTATAACCTATTTACAGCCATTGTACTACAATATAACCATCTAGCAATTAGTTTATTCAGTATGATCCCTTTGCTAACTAAATAGTAGTAGGGTAAGGCATCTATCTCTGAAACATTAGAAACACTCGTTTCGATTAATTTTACTTTTTAAAGACTAGTTTTGAAAGCAATTTGCCATGTTATTCAGAAAACTGGAATCAGAGGAATATAGGGCTAAAGACCTCTTAGAATAGAAAGCCAGCAGCACAAGCCTTCAAATTCTGGTAAGTTATGTCCGAAGTTTCTGTTACTTTTTATTTTTGACATCATGTTTTCTTTTGGGTCCTATATTAAATAATAATACCTAATATTCTACTAGGAAATCCTAGTGAGCTGAAGTGAAAAATGAACTGCTGATGTTTTACTGACCTTCAAGAGTTATGTAACTTTTATCCTATTTAAGAAAGGATTAGTTATGTTGTCATTAAGATGCAAACACAGAGCTATCAATAGGATTGGTTTAATCCCAGATTGCCTTGTGCTCCAGTTCCATTCTTAGATAGTGGAAAGATACCTGAAACTCTATAATAAGAGATTTTTAAAGATGAAAGATCATTTTCAACATGCAATCCTATTGCATAAAATATTTCATACAAATAGAATTTCTGATTTTCAATGAATTCTTGTTAACTTCGGTTATTTAAAAAGTGTATAACCAATACATCAAAATGTGTACAGTACTACTAATAGAACTATACACTTCTGTGCCCCAACGTAAGAGATTATATACAATCAGTGAGTCAATTGGGCTTTAATTTACACACATATTTGAGAATCACATTTCCTAATTTTCACTTTAATAAATGTTTAATGTTTTAAGGGCACAACATTTAATATATGCATATCTTTTCGCCCAGTGCAGAGTTACGATGTGGACTAACAGAAGCTTTAGTAAGGGCAGACAACTTGATGGAGCATTAGAAAAGTTCTAATGAAGATGGCTATTATGTCATCTTAATAGGCAATTGGTTGTGATTTTTGTGTGTGGACAACTTGTGTTCCACCTACCGTGTTTCCCCGCAAGTAAGACAGTGTCTTACTTTCTTTTGACCCCCAAAATCCCCACTATGGCTTACTTTCGGGGTACGGCTTACATTGGGCGACGGTACCCCGAAGGTAAGAAGAAAGCAAGACTTACTGGGGCGGCATGGCGTGGCTTCCTGGCTGGGCTCCCAGAGGGCTCAAAAGGGCCCGGAATCCTCCTCCTCTTCCTCCTCTTCCTCCCAGCGGCGCCTTCTCCCTCTCGCGGTTCCGCCCCCCTCCCTTCGCTGAAGGGAGAAAAGCGGAGCCGCCGGCGGCGAGAGGGAAAGCGCCGGCGGAAGTCCCGCCCGCCCCGCGATTCAGGCATCTTTCCCCACCGCTGCCCTGCTCGCCCGCTCCAAACACGAGCGGGCGGCGGCGAAAGAGCCTGAGTCGCCCTGGGGCGGACTTCCCGCCGCGCGCCTCCCTCCCTCTCGCCAGTTCTGCCCTTCAGCTGCTGCCTGGGTGCTTCGCCAGGAGGGGTCTTTCGGAGGCATCCCTCCTGGCGAGCATCCAGGCAGCAGCTGAAGCGAAGCCGGCGCCCACTTCAGCTGCTGCCTGGGTGCTTCGCCAGGGAGGGGGTCTTCGGAGGCACCTCCTCCCTGGCGAGCATCCAGGCAGGAGCTGAAGCGGCGCCCTTCAGCTGCTGCCTGGGTGCTTCGCCAGGGAGGGGTCTTTCGGAGGCACCTCCCTCCCTGGCCCAGCATCCAGGCAGCAGCTGAAGGGCGCCACTCAGCTGCTGCCTGGGTGCTTCGCCAGGGAGGGGTCTTTCGGAGGCATCCCCTCCCTGGCGAAGCATCCAGGCAGCAGCTGAGCTGGCGCCCTTCAGCTGCTGCCTGGGTGCTTCGCCAGGGAGGGGTCTTTCGGAGGCATCCCCCTCCCTGGCGAAGCATCCAGGCAGCAGCTGAAGCGGGCGCCCACTTCAGCTGCTGCCTGGGTGCTTCGCCAGGGAGGGTCTTTCGGAGGCATCCCTCCCTGGCGAAGCATCCAGGCAGCAGCAGGGCGCCCACTTCAGCTGCTGCCTGGGTGCCGCCAGGGGAGGGGGTCTTTCGAGGCATCCCCCTCCCTGGCGGCATCCAGGCAGCAGCTGAGGCCCAGCTGCTGCCTGGGTGCTTCGCCAGGGAGGGGTCTTTCGGAGGCACCTCCCTCCTGGCGGGCATCCAGGCAGCAGCTGTAGGGCTGCTGCCTGCTGCCTGGTTCGCCAGGAGGGGGGTCTTTAGGCACCCTCCCTGGCGGGCATCCAGGCAGCAGCTGAAGCGGCAGCTCCGCCCCTCCTCCCTTCAGTGAAGGGAGGAGGGCGGGCGGCGAGAGGGAGAAGGCGCGGCGGAGTCCCGCCCCATGGCGACTCAGGCGCTTCTCTGCTGCCCCGCTCGTGTTTGGGCGCGGGCGGGCGGGCGGCGGCGGCGGCGCCTGATTCGCCATCGGGCGGGACTTTCGCCGGCGCTTTCTTCCTCTCGCCGGGCGGCTCCGCCTCCTCCCTTCAGGGGGCGGGGCGGAACCGGCGAATGGGAGAAGGCACCGCTGGGAGGAAGAAGGAGGAAGAGGATGGAAGACGCCGCTGCCAGCCGCTGCCGCCCGAGGCCCGCTGCCGCCCGAGGCCCGCTGCCGCCCGAGTGCGGCGAAACACTTTTCGGGCACGGCTTATATAAGCCGACCCCTCTGACACCCCCGATACGGCTTACAATCGGGGGTGTCTTATTTTCGGGGAAACACGGTAAATACCAAAGGAAAGCGTTACTTTCAGTTAATATATCAGAGTATTTCTCAACAAAGTCAACACAATAAATTGACTAACAACTTGAAGACATACATTAGTATATTTTATATTGAAGCAGAATTGAGGAGTTATGGAACTCCAAGTACCAATCAAATCTTACATTTAGGCCTTGTTATTAGCCCACTTTACATTTAGGCCGTTTTAGAATTTTTTTAGCTCTAGGTTTCCAAATTGTATGTGTATTTGTCTTTTATTTCCGATTTCTCGGCTGTCCCACTGGTGCATTCCATTATTCTATTACAGTGAGTCTATCCCAGGGTTTTATGCTGATGTGCAGTAGGCATATTCATAAAAAATAAACTTGTTCACCTCTCAGTCAGATATGTTGGTATTATCCGTCAACAATAACTTTCACATACCTATATAGTTAAAAGTAGCAAGATGTTTTTTTAGGTTTGCGGAGACCTTTTCAAGTGTGTGAAAGCTAAGTTTTATTTGGCCATAAAACGTCTTAACCCAACAATGACAGCAGAATATTTCTGTTTCCCAAGAAACCCGCATCAAACCCCTCAAAGGGTAACTTGTTCAGTTTTTAAAGCTAAAAGAAAATTTATCAGTAATTTGGATAGTGTTTATTTAGACCTTAGTCAAGACAATCTACGACTTCGGTTATATTAGCATGGGAGAATTAGCAAGGGTGTATAGTGACTTTCCCATGCGATTGTTGCAAATGCATGGCGTTTCGCTTGCCATCCCCAGCTATATGTCGTACATTGATGAAAACATGTCATAAACTAGTCTGTAGTCCAGAGAGCACTGCATTCAATGAAAACGTTTACAAGACATTTTATTTTTTTTCAAAATACATACAAGCTTGCAATAAATCCTTAATTTTAGCTTGAATAAATTTTCAGTGTAAGGCTTTATTCTGTTATAACAGAGATAACATCTTCAAGAACACTAGAGAACCTAACAGATGAAGAAAATATGTAAACTTCACATAAATTAACTTGAAAAGTTATACTGCAGTATGCCATTCTACTGACAATTAAAGTACTCAATACTTACAGTCAAATAAGCTCAAAAACATGAAAAACTATAGCGGTCTGACTGTTTCACTCCTAATGGAATGACGGAGCGTGAAGGATGACTTAGGAAATTATTGAAAGCTCAAAGGTTTCCAGTACTGGATTACAAAATACAGAAGTGCCTGAAACAATTAAACCAAGTGCAACTATCATTCTGCAACTGCAAACAGATTAACCATCACCAACCAGGTGAATTACAAGAGGATTAACATATTTAAATTTTAAAGCAAAGTAGGCAGAGTCTAAACATCACTCAGCTTAAATTCTATCTTTCTGTTGCCAAACTGTTGTGTTCACATTCCTGTCTTGAAGATGGAGACTCCAAAATCCAGACAATCAGAATTCTTGTCAATGACGTAGTGAGAGAGGCATATAGGGTATTGTCCATGAAATCTTCAAATTTTATGCTTAGTGGAGACAATTGCTGCTTTGCTGAGAGGGTAATGTATGTAGCTGGTGACTGGAGGGAAAATACCTCTTCCCAGTTGGTAGCTAGAATTGAGATCTAGGTCTTGATCTGGATGATGGGTAGCTTGATTGGGTACGATAAGGTGCCATGCGTCGACGTCTTTGGGATCTAGAAGCTGGTGGCCTGCTTAAATTCTTCACAACACTTTGCATTTTTTGATAATGCAGCATATGTGAATCAGTATCTGCATGAAAAACACCTGTCCCGTCAAAGGGCATCTCCTCAACTGTTGCCCGAGCAAATGGTGGAAGAGTCAAGATACGTAACCATGCATGACGACGCAGGTCGATGGAATTAGCCATCACTTTTCCAGCAGAGTCGGCAATGTGTTTAGAAACTTGGAGTTGGTATCTGGCTATAGAACAGGCCTCCTGCTGGATGAGAGAGCAAGCCCTTCTGTCTTCCTCTGGCAATTTCTCAAAAAATGGAGCAATCTTGTTCCACAGAAATTTTTGGTATGCCCCCATGCCTGCACTATAATTGGAGATTTTAAGCAACAAGGATGCAGATGAATAAATGTTGCGCCCTATGGAATCTAATATCTTGCCCTCTTCATCAAAAGGGGTAGTATGGACCTCGCCTGATAAATCTGAGTGAACCATACCTACAATCGTCGAGTTTTGCTTGGGGTGCTGACGTAACCAGCCCAGAGAGCCATCATCAATCTTGTAAAGATTATCCACGCTACGGGAGGTAGGCGGAACTGATGATGGGTTTGACCACGATGTCTTCACAACATGGAGAAGATAAGGTAGGAACGGCAGAACAGCTTGTGGTGGTTCTTGACAGTCTTTGAAAAAGGGGTCATCGATTATAGGTGGCAGTATTTGAACGCCTAAGGCTTTAGTGAGGCGCAATATTTGATCCTTGTAAGATCGAACATTGTAAATAGGCAGCAGAGGGCGGGGTTTGGAGATGTAGGGGCTAGGGGATTTTGATCGACTTGAATCGGAAGAGGAGGAAGACGAAGACTCCTCGTCAGAACTGGTGCTTTGAAATTGATTGTGGGCAGCTTGCAGTTGTGGTAAAGCCGGGCGTATTGCTGCGTCAGTAGGTCCAGCGGCCTGAGATGTCACAGCAATAGCATCCTGAGGCTGCGAAGTGTCTCCGGCAGAATGAGATCCAAGTATCTGGGCAGAGGTGTTTGAGACCGGTGACCTTTGAGAGTGAAGTCCACAGTGACAGGGAGAGCCTCGACATTCTTTGGCATCCTGGGAATGGCAGGAGGTATGCTGTGGAGAAGGCGTGCTGCGGTTGCATTCTCGGCGTTGCGGAGTACGAGAACGAGAGCTGGACGAAGAGGAGGAGGACATACGGCGACCGCTTTGGCGCTTGGGGCAACGTCGCAGAGAACGCCCTCTGGACTCAGAGCGGCCAGCAGCCGGTGGCAGATGGCGGGATGGCCTGGGGCGCTTGCGATCGGCGGGAGCCACACCCAAGGCTGCCTCAGCCGCCAGAGGGGGTTCAGTTTCCAGGTGTGCGTCCTCCATGGTTGGCTGGGCCTCTGGGTGCCCACCGTCGGAGGAGGACACGTCTGCAGAGCACTGAGGGCCTTCTGTCGGTAATGGAGTAGGCTTGCCTCTTTTCATTCTGGTACTAACCAAGGATGCTTAGCTTCGAAGAGAAGGCAGGGATTTGGCGCCTTTCGTCTCAACTACAAAACCCAAAACACGCTGAAGTGGCAATAATTTCCCTCAAATGGCGCTTTGAGAATTATGGTCGGTCCAAATCCTTTGTTTGTGCGTCTCTAGTAGGCCTTGGGCCCTGACGTCGTTGGCCGAATTATGGCGACGCCTTCAAAGGTGGATTTGCCTTCCCCTAAATGAGAGGCAGCCCCTTTGAACCGCTAAAAGACGGGCTGTTTGGTTTAAAGATCTGAGGAAAACCGCCGTTAGGAATCTCCGAGACCTTCGCACTCGACAGCCTTCTATTTATGGAAAGACAAACCGGAAAGAGATAACCCCCCCCCTTTCCAGTCTCCATAGCAACGAAGAAGGCGGGAAAAATCCCTTCAGTACAAACCGGAAGTGCTGAGTCAGATCGATTAGTATATAGATCTACGCAAAGTTCCACGTGACGCAAAGTTCCACGTGACGCAGTGGTTCGCGAGATCGACTACATTTCCCACAATCCTCCGCCATTGGCTAAAATAGCCGAGGTTTCTGGGAGTTGGAGTCCAAAAACAACGCTTCCCCTTTCCCCGTGTCCCATCAAGCACTTTGGGCGGAAGAGCCGCCCCAGGAGCGGAGTCCGGGCCGCGCGGGATGTCTGCTGGGCCTCCCTGCCGCCTGGGGACGCCTCCTCCTCGGGCTGGGGCGGGGCCTGAGGGAGCCGGGCGCGAGGGGGAAGGGGAGGAGGACGAGGAGGAGGAGGAGGGCAAGATGGCCACCCTCGTGCTGGATAACGGCGCCTACAACGCCAAGATCGGGTACAGCCACGCCCACGTCAGGTGAGGGCCACGCTGTGTCTGTCCCAAGGATACTGGAGAGGCCTGAGGGAAAGAAGGAAGGCCTGGGAAGCGAATAGGAAATCATTAGGGTGCATCTACACCAGCTATTGGCAAACTTGGGCCCTCCCTCAGGCCTTTGGACTCCAACTCCCACCATTCCTCACAGCCTCAGGCCTTTGGACTCCAACTCCCACCATTCCTCACAGCCTCAGGCCTTTGGATTCCAACTCCCACCATTCCTCACAGCCTCAGGCCTTTGGACTCCAACTCCCACAATTCCTCACAGACTCAGGCCTTTGGACTCCAACTCCCACAATTCCTCACAGACTCAGGCCTTTGGACTCCAACTCCCACAATTCCTCACAGACTCAGGCCTTTGGACTCCAACTCCCACAATTCCTCACAGACTCAGGCCTTTGGACTCCAACTCCCACCATTCTCACAAACTCAGGCCTTTGGATTCCAACTCCCACCATTCCTCACAGCCTCAGGCCTTTGGATTCCAACTCCCACCATTCCTCACAGCCTCAGGCCTTTGGACTCCAACTCCCACCATTCCTCACAGCCTCAGGCCTTTGGATTCCAACTCCCACCATTCCTCACAGACTCAGGCCTTTGGATTCCAACTCCCACCATTCCTCACAAACTCAGGCCTTTGGATTCCAACTCCCACCATTCCTCACAGCCTCAGGCCTTTGGATTCCAACTCCCACCATTCCTCACAGCCTCAGGCCTTTGGATTCCAACTCCCACCATTCCTCACAGCCTCAGGCCTTTGGATTCCAACTCCCACCATTCCTCACAGACTCAGGCCTTTGGATTCCAACTCCCACCATTCCTCACAGACTCAGGCCTTTGGATTCCAACTCCCACCATTCCTCACAAACTCAGGCCTTTGGATTCCAACTCCCACCATTCCTCACAGCCTCAGGCCTTTGGATTCCAACTCCCACCATTCCTCACAGCCTCAGGCCTTTGGACTCCAACTCCCACCATTCCTCACAGACTCAGGCCTTTGGAGTCCAACTCCCACCATTCCTCACAGACTCAGGCCTTTGGATTCCAACTCCCACCATTCCTCACAGACTCAGGCCTTTGGATTCCAACTCCCACCATTCCTCACAGCCTCAGGCCTTTGGATTCCAACTCCCACCATTCCTCACAGCCTCAGGCCTTTGGACTCCAACTCCCACCATTCCTCACAGACTCAGGCCTTTGGACTCCAACTCCCACAATTCCTCACAGACTCAGGCCTTTGGAGTCCAACTCCCACTATTCCTCACAGCCTCAGGCCCTTTCCTTTCCCCCCTCAGCCGCTTAAGCGGCTGAGGGGGGAAAGGAAAGGGCCTGAGGCTGTGAGGAATGGTGGGAGCTGGACTCCAAAACACCTGAAGGCAGGGCCCAAGTTTGCCCATGGCTAATCTACACTGTAGAGTTAACCCACTTTGACAACACATCCATTGCCAGGGCTCAATGCTAAGGGATATTGGGAGCTGTAGCTTTATCAGGCCTTCTCTGCCCTGCAGTGCTCCTGCCTCATCAAATTACAATTCCCAGCATTCCATAGCCATGGCAGTTAAAGTGCATTAATTCTAACAGTGTAGATGCGCCCTACAACCGCCAATCCTTTTTGGCCTGGAAATATTTCTCTGGCCAGCGTACCTGAGGGACCGTCTCACTCCATATTGCCCTTCGAGATCACTACGGTCCGAGGATGCTAACTTCCTGGAGATACCATCAACAAAGTTGGCACGCCTAACATCCACTCGCCGGAGGGGGTTCTCTGTCATAGCTCCCACGCTGTGGAACGCCCTCCCGGCCGAAACCAGGGCCTTGAGGGACCTGCTCCCGTTTAGACGGGCATGCAAAACCCATCTGTTCAAGCAGGCCTTTGGCGAGTAGGCCCGTGTATCTTTAAGTATGCTATTGCTGAACTGTGTTGTTGTTCCTGCTACCATTGCTATTTTAACTGTTTTTATTGTTTTTATTGTTGTTATTGTTTTGTTTTTACTGTGCCTTTGGCTCTGTGAGCCGCCGCGAGCCTCCGGGAGTCGGCGGCATAGAAGCCTGAATAAATAAATAAATAAATAAATAAATATTTTGGACTCCAGCTGCCATGACTCGCTCGCTCATGAAATCAGGTCGGCCCCCTCTCTCCTATCCTTTAGATGTGATATAATAATTATATCATGATATTATAATTTGTATATTTGTATTACATGCAATATTGCTAACAATATTGCGATATGTTGTAGTGTAGTGCAATATGATGTGTAGTGCTGATGTTGTGCTATGACAGAAATGTTAATTGTTGTTTTTTCAGTTTGTTGTAAGCCGCTCCGGCAATATTGTAAGCCACTCTGGCAGTATTGTTGTTTGCTGTAAGCCGCTCTGAGTCCCCTTCGGGGTTGAGAAGGGTGGCATATAAAAATAGTAAATAATAAATAAATAAATAAATTTAGGGGGAAAACCTTAAATCATGGTTGTGGGACCAAGCATTTGAGCAGCAGACGCAGCAATATTTATGTGACTGACACTGGACAGATCTTGGATTATGACTCTGGGTTTGTTTAATTGATGTTTATAATGTGATGTTTCAAACTAATATTTTAATTGTGATTTTATTGCTATTGTATGTTTTGGCATCTTAACGGTTGCCGGTTGTGAGCCACCCTGAGTCCGCGGTCCGGACTCCGCTCCTGGGGCGGCTCTTCCGCCCAAGTGCTTGATGGGACATGGGAAAAGGAAAGAGAAAGGCACATCGCATTGTTTTTGGTTGTTGTTATGTTACTATATTTTTATTCTTATTTTTATTTTACTGTGCATTATCCCTCCAAAAAGATACCCAGAGTGGCTAATAACAAGACAACCTTCCACCCCCCCCCCCACCCCCACAATATTACTAGTCCTATTTACATCATTCCCAGAATAGTCGTAGAATCATAGAGTTGGAAGGGGCCATCCAGTCCAACCCCTTTCCAAGAAGCAGGAAAATCACATTCAAAGCACTCCTGACAGATGGCCATCCAGCCTCTGTTTAAAAGCCACCAAAGAAGGAACCTCCACCACACTCCGTGGCAGAATGTTCCACTGCTGAACAGGTCTCACATTTAGGAAGTTCTTTCTAATGTTCAGGTGGAATCTCCTTTCCTGTAGTTTGAAGACATTGTTCCGTGTCCTAATCTCCAGGGCAGCAGAAAACAAGCTTGCTTCCTCCTCCCTATGACTTCCCCTCATACATTTATACATGGCCCTCATCATGTCTCCTCTCAGCCTTCGCTAAACCTGCCCAGCTCTTTTAAGCCGCTCCTCATAGGGCTTGTTCTTCAGACCCTTGATCTGTATTGAAAACTTGATCTGTATTGAATTCACTCTGACATCCTTGTATATAAAAAGGTGTAGAAACGATCTACAATTCAAAGAAGGAACTGAGCACTATAGACAACTAGGAAACAGCTTCTGTTGTAAAACTTGGACCTATGCTTCAGCTTACAGTTGGTTGTATTCTGCAAGTGTTAGATTTCAGTCTTCGGCAGGTATCTGAAAAGCTTTGTGTGTTTTGTTATTCCTGTCGTGTATTCTGTTGTATCATCAGAACATTTTTTTCCCTGTGGCACAAAAATTGGAGATTAGATGTAATCGGCTTTTCTGTTTGCATACCTTTAGAAGGGTAATTTGAACACTAGTCTAATGTTATGTTTACTTTATATCTATTTTTACAAGTGCTTCTGTTTTTACTGTCATGTATTTTGCAAGTGAATGGCAGACTTCAGTGAGTCATATGGTAATCTTGTCCATACTAAGGATCTGTCAAGCAAGCTGTATTTCCTTTCAAAGGGTATATATAAAGCCCTGTTTATTGTGGAGCTTTTACATGGTAAATGAGCATTTGGCTGATCGGTTTAATTCCATTTCCTAACTTACAGGATATATCTATATTTTCTTGCCAGACCTAAAAGACTTTTAAAAGCATATTCATCTGTTATAAGGGTATAACGTTCCAGATGCAATATTAGAGCTCCTGTCATTTATAACAGTTGAGTTCAGTAGATGGGGTTGATCAAAATTTGAGTGCAATAACATATTGAGGGTCATAGCGACCTCACCTAGCTTATAAACACAAGATTCTAAAATATATTCCCTATCTTGATCTGTAATTAGCAGTTTGTTAAAGTCTGTATTTAAGAAGCTAATAGTTTTCTTTCTGTTTTACAGTGTTATTCCCAACTGTCAGTTCAGATCAAAGACAGCTCGCTTGAAAACATTCACAGCTAACCAACTGGATGAAATTAAAGATCCATCTGGACTGTTTTATATTCTTCCTTTCCAAAAGGTAATTTCATTTGTAGGACGCATTTCCACCCAGACATTACAGGCCTGGTTTAAATGCAACTTAAGTTTTCGTGGATGGTCTTATTTTTTAAAAATGTTAGTATTGAAGAATAGTAATGTTAAATAAATGAACTCATAGTGGAGAGAAGTTTGTTTTTGCAAAATAAAGCCAGCTACAACTTAGATGGGGAAATTATTATTTTGAATTATAATCGCCATAATTTATAATGTGCAGTAGAGGTACATAAGAATAGGTGCCATGGGACCTCTGTGGAACTAACGTAATAGGACTGTGCTGTAAGTGATGAAAAAGAGAACTGGGCAGATTTTATTAGTACTTATTCTTTTTCAACAGCAAATGTGTATTCAAAAGTAATAAGTAATTACAATATTTAAATGTATTGTTAGGGAATTGAGTCATGCACAATACAGCTGAAGTGCTAGAATGTATTATGGAAGCTTCTTAATTCCTTTTAAATATTTTTAAGTACTATGATTACAGACAGTAAATAACATCTCGCAAAGTAGCAAGTAGATAGGAAATCTCGATGGGCTATACTTGACCTGTATGTAGCTTGAAGTTAACTTATTTCATATAAAAACGAAGGATGATATTATTAAAATATATGGGACCGTTGCTCCAGTTCATTCTTTTAACATACACGTGAAGTTGTTCCTACAATTTTATTTGAAACTGTGAAGCATCAAACTCTGTGATTAGAATGGCAGGGCCCTTTGAGGGTAAGTTAACACATTTACTGGGAGCAAGTAGTAAATGAAAAGACTTGTGACTTCCTCATGTCTTGAAGAGATTAAAGAATGTGTAACTATACACATTTCAAACGTGTAATTTATATTTTCACTTTTAAATAACAGGGATATTTGGTAAACTGGGATGTTCAGAGACAAGTCTGGGACAATCTTTTTGGAAAAGAAATGTATCAGGTAATTAGAGCACTTTATATTTTGAGAGATGAATTGCAAAATAATGTCTTGAAGCATAGCAGTCCACTAAATTGCAGGAATTCAAATTAATGCCTGAATTAATGTTTGTTTTAAAAAGGGGCTAAATCTGCTTTGCTTAGAAGGAATTAGGGCATTCATTATTTCCTTGCAGTTTCTCTAAAGGTCTGCTTATTGGGTGTGTTTCAAATGCAGGCAGTCCCTGAATTAGAAACATCCAGCTTATACAATTCATAGTTGCAAACAGGGCGGAGGGGAACAGGAAATTAGAGAAATTTAACCCTAGGAAGGGAAATTCACTCCTGAAAGAGTTATCATGGGAAAAGTTGTCTCCACGGAATAATACAACCAATTTCTACAACAACCCCACATTTTCAAAATCCAGTTGTCACTGGTACAGAAAGTGAGGGGAAATCTTCTGAACTGGGACACAGACAGCAAAACAACCACAGGGGTGTTAACCGTGTGTGTATTTGGCTGAAGCTACACTTTAAAAAGGAACCTGTTCTGACATAAAAATTCAACTTAAGAACAGACCTGCAGAACCTATCTTGTTCATAACTTGGGGATTGTCTGCACTCAGGATGAAGTATTATCAGATAAAATTGAGCATGTATTTCTGTGGGATATGAAAATATGGGTGCCAGGTCTTTTATTTTTGTTCAGTGTTCAGTATTTGTCTGTAGAATTTGAGTTCACTGTTCCCAATTCGCCTGAATCCATTATGATATTAACATTTCTCATCCAGTTCTTGCTTCCTTGTGGCCTTTCTGAGTCTTTGCTCCTTAGTATATAGTGTGATCTGTTTCAGTAAGTTCATATTAACAAGCTTATGCTATTTCAAAACTTTTATTGTAATCCATTACAATGATGTATTTGAAAGGCAATGTTCTAAATAATAAATACATCTAAATTGGCATGCTTGTTTGGGGTTATTTAGCTCGTGGGCTGTTAACAGCATTAAGTGGTAGACTGTAGTAGGAGGCTGTCTTGTCCTCATGTACATTAATGCTGCAGCGAAGTACTGAAATATAAGGGGATAGCTCATCTCTTCAGCAGGCAAAGAGGCAATACTAATTCTTACACCTTCCAATGAGAAGAGAATTGGTAAATATTTTGGCTGTGTCAGCTGAGCAGAACAGGGTCTTGCTGTTTGCTATGCAGCAAAGAAGTTATATGGGGGTG
Source organism: Anolis apletophallus (assembly GCA_030556195.1). Lineage (NCBI taxonomy): Eukaryota > Metazoa > Chordata > Lepidosauria > Squamata > Anolidae > Anolis > Anolis apletophallus. The sequence continues at coordinate 91,965,198 of JARBWK010000009.1, forward strand.
GGGGGAGAGTAATTTTGGTTGCCTGCTTTAGCTGTCTTCCCTTCCTTTTACCAAAATAAGGAGAGTTGGACCGTGTCTGCCAAACACTGAAGTCTTTTCTTGCACAGGTAGACTTTGTTGATACCAACATCATAATCACAGAACCTTATTTCAACTTCAGTTCAATTCAAGAGTCCATGAATGAAATACTATTTGAGGAATACCAATTTCAAACAGTTCTCAGAGTAAATTGTGAGTGCTACGTCTTTTTATTACTGCTTTCTTCTGACTATTGGTAGGGCACTTACATTTACTATAGAAGTGCTCGCTGTACATTATACATGTGCATACAACATGAATATACACATACTTGGATATTTTTCAGAATATTTGTACCTGTGTTCATTCATAATTTCCTCTAACAAACAAGAATCCACGCAAACCCAATTTACAGATCAAATGTATACCTAAATAGATCCAATACATGTATGTTTGCATGAATTGGTGAACATGACCGTTTAATGTAAACTGTACTTGTTGCTCTGCATAGCTTGCCTGAAATGTTGCTACAGGAATTTCTCAGGACAATATTTTGTGTGAGAGAGAAAGTTCTCACAGACCGCAAAAGATCTAAAAGAGGAAAACAATGTGGGAGCAGAGGGAGAGCGTGTGAATAAAAAGAATCATCTATAGAACACTGAAGAACAGAACTGCCAACTAATACCTCGATCTGAACTTCACTGAACAGCAGCTTTAAGGCCGGAGTGGCAGAATTCAGTCTGCCACTGCATTCCTTCAAGACCTGTATAGCAACTGACAGGGTTAAATGATATCTAATATAACAGATTGCATTGTGTACTATCTTTATTTTATTTTAAGACTTAAATTATATAGTTATCTGAATTGGAACAGTTGTCTCATAACTTTACATTTTGGTGGGTAGAGAAAAACACAGAACTGGACTACTTAAATCTCTAATGTTTAGGTAGGCATAACTAATTATTTATAGAAAGAGCACAGTTCTGTGAAATCCCACTGAATATGATAGGCTTTATTTCTGTACAGGTTAATAAAAATACTTTTTATAATTTCTACTTAATTAAATCAATTTACACGAGAGCCCATAATCTCTTACCAAATGAAGCCATAATACCTGAATAACAGCATACCTGTATTCTCTAAAATCCTTTATTGAGGTTACACGTAAATAATTGCAATATAGCAGCGACTTGTATATACAAATTGATGGTGAAAAATACTAATTGTTTGTACTAAACCTAAAATGTTTGTACACATATGCAGACTGTAGTTTTATTGAATGCCCCTTATAATCTGTTAATAAACTCGACAATAATCACTGTCAGCCTTATATAAATACAGGGTTTTTTAAAAACATTTTGTCTTGCTTTTATGACCTACTTCTATTGTGATGAAGTTGACTAAGAGAATAAATTGAACACGCACTATATTGTTTTTCAGCTGGGGCTCTTAGTGCCCATAGATATTTCCGAGATAATCCATCAGAACTGTGTTGCATCATTGTGGATAGTGGGTATTCTTTTACTCACATTGTGCCTTACTGCAGAAGTAAAAAAAAGAAAGAAGCAATTATAAGGTAACATGTTTATTTTTCAAAAATATATGTGGTCATATTTTTTCAATACACAAATATTTAAAAAGATTTATGTTGTCTCCAGGATAAATGTTGGAGGAAAACTATTGACGAACCACCTGAAGGAGACAATCTCATACAGGTAAAGAACTAACTAAAAATTACTACAGTTCTCCTCTGTGTTTATTATGACAAAATGAATTTATATGATAAAATGCAGATCATGGTAAATGTCATTCATCTGCCTGGGAAGTGCAAGTAATAACCGGTTTTCCTCTCACCTCTGAGGCTTTTATTACGATATGGATTATGACCTGTTAGGATCATAACCTATTGGGTAGTAGAGTTTCGGAAGTGATTCTTTAGTTTATTGCAGGGGTCGGGAACCTTTTTGACTCAGAGAGCCATGAAAGCAAAATATTTGGAAATTTATTTCAGTGAGAGCCATATAATATATATAATATATTTTAAGACTAAATTCAACTAAATGTGAGTATATACGTACATACTGTGAGAAAAGGATTCCCCCGGCAGAATGACAGGACACTTCAGACCTGGCACTGCAAAAGGCATGCTCAGGATTCTGGGAAGAGAAGATGGAAGGAAGGGGGAAAGAAAGACAGAGCAAATAAAGGAGGGAGGGGGAGAGGAAGAAAGAAAAGAATGAACTATGGAAAAGGAAGAAAAAAGCAGGAGAGAGACAAGGAGGGGGAAAGAAAGAAGGAAATGAGAAGGCAGGAAAGGAAAGGGGGGGGAAGGAAGGAGTGAGAAAAAAGTAAAATAATGAAGGGAAAAGAAGAAAAGGGAGAGAGGGAAGTGAAAAGAAAGGAAGGAGAAGGAAAAGAAGACTTGGGGGAAAGAATAGAAAAAGAAGGAAGAGGGAGGGAGGGGGAATGGAGGAAAGAAGGAAGGGGAGAGAGGGAGGGAAAAAGGAAGGAGAGAAGGATAGAATGGAAGAGGAAGGAAGGAACGAAGAGGGAGGGAGGGAAAAGGAAAGAGAAGGAAAGAATGGAAGATGAAGGAAGGAATGAAGAGAGAATGGAGGAAAGAAGGAAGGGGAAAGAGGGAGGGAAAAGGAAGGAGAGAAGGAAAGAATGGCAGAGGAAGGAAGGAAGAGGGAGAATGGAGGCAAGAAGGAAGGGGAAAGGGGAAAGGAAGGAGAGAAGGAAATAATAGAAGAGGAAGGAACAAAGAGGGAGTGAGGAAAGAAGGTAGGGAGAGAGGGAGGATAAAGAATGAAAAAAAGAGGGAAAAAGAAAGGAAGAAAAAGGAAGGCAGGAAAGGGGAGGAGGGTGCAGGGCCAAGGCAGGAAGGGGGAGGGGGCAGCGAGGCCGAGTCCGCAGGGCCCGCCTCTGCCGCCTTCCCTGAGGCCAGTGGCGGAGGATGAAGAGGAAGACGAAGATGAGGCGCTGCCGCCGGGCTCCGCGGTCCCCGGCAAAGAGGGCTCGGCCCCGAGAGCAGCGGGGGATGAGGAAGAGGTGGCGTTGGCGGCACGGAAGTGGCAGTTGCGGCGCATTTGCATCATTCCTCCCCGCTACATGCTGGGGAACCGAGGCCCAGGCTGCTCTGGAGAGCCAGATGCAATCATGAAAAGAGCCACATCTGGTTCCCGGGGCCATAGGTTCCCTACCCTTGCTCTTCTGTATCTCCAACAGCTTTTGAGATGGGTTGGGATTTTCCACCCTCTGCAACTCCAACATTGAAGATTGCGTGGCATGGGCAAAGAGAGCCAAATTGATATATGTTTGCTAAACTTTATTCTCAAGAACAAAAAAGGCGTGTTAAAACTGTAATGCTCCCTTGCTTTTTGCAAATGTTGGCAGCAACAATAACTGGAGGTATTATCAGCAAGAATTGGTCAGGTCAGAAAGGAAACAAACAGTGTGAACTAGTTCTTCCCATCTCACTCATTATAAAAACTGCCATTCTTGATAACTGCCCTCAAAATCCAATCATATTACATTGTTTCTGATATTAGAATTATTGGCAATGTCATTATACAAACCTCATGTCAGAAGCAAAACTCTAAATTCGAATGCATTCCTTTTCCTTTAATCCAATCTAATTATGGAATGTTAGGACCTTGCTCCACCAGAAGCGTGTGAAATGTGGCTGAAATGCCAAATTTGCCCCAAATCAGAACATACTGTGAAGTGAAATGAAAGAAATGTTAGAAACATCAGGTTTTCTTTCTGCTGTTCTTTAGTTAGCATAATGCTGAGAATTAAAGGATTAAATGGGATTTTCCATAATTTAGTAGTGAACTGTAACATACAAGCTTAAATAAATCTTAATACTAATTTAACAGACTGGTAACAAGATACTGTAAAATGAAAATTCTATTTTTATAGGCAACTGCATGTTATGGATGAGACCCATGTGATTAATCAAGTGAAGGAAGATGTATGCTATGTCTCACAAGACTTTTTCAAGGATATGGAAATTGCCAAGTATGTTTTTGGGTTGTTTTTTTAATTAAAAAAATGCAAAGTACATTTCATGCTCAGTGTTACCTTAATCTTGAAAAGCATTACGTGGAACAGTGCTTCCTAAATTGTCGGATGTGGAAAACCAACAGAGATTTTTCCCCACTCCAGGGTGCCAGGAATCAGGGCCATACTTGTGCCCATTGACTACAAGAGTTGCTTTCTTTCCTGGAAACTTCAGGAAACAATAGCGTATTGGCTTGAGAATCAGTATAGATCCAGGAATTGCCACTTTGGTTATCACTAATATATAGTCTTGCCTGGAAAGGTGGGGAGAGGGGTGGAATAAAAAAATTAAGCTGATACGGGTTTATAATTGTACTAAATCACTTTGCTGGAAGTGAAACTTTAGGGCTTCAATTTAAGCCTTGTTTCATCAAAGAGTAGCCTGAAATTTGTTTAATGGCAAATAAACACTGTAATTTTAGTTTATTTGTAATGTTTTCCATCTTTGGCCATATAAAAAAACCATTCATATACCAAAAGAAGGATAAAGATTTTTTAAATAATTGAATCTGAAATTCTGTCCAGTGATAGGATTAAACTAAAATACCTGTAATAGTTCTGGGCTTTTGAAGCATCTATGTGTTATGAATACTCTATTATTCTATGAATTGTAAATAATAGTAATGCCAAATATCAACTGTTCCATCTCTCCAGTGCTTACCTAAGCCTCATATTGGAAGTCTTTGCAGTTCATTAGATTCTAGGACAGTGGCACTTAGAATCATTTTACAGTCTCATTAGATAAGTTACACTGGATAACATTATTTGAGGTTGGGGTTTGAAGACATGATGTTTTTAAATATATATGTTAAATTCCAATAATGTGTTCCAGATTGAAAGGGGAAGAAAATACTGTAATGATGGACTATGTTTTACCAGACTTCAGCACAATCAAAAAAGGCTTTTGTAAGGTAATAATGTAAAAACACCCAATATCCTTAAAATGTTTTATCTTGCATTCTTCAGGTGTAAAAAAACAAACATAATTGTTTATATTATACACAAGCATATTTACATAAATTCCAGTGTGCAAATTCCCTATTGGTACCTCCAAGATCAAGATAAATGCAAGTTATTAAGCCACTAGAATAAATAAAAAGTGGCTGGGGAAGCAAAGATATGCATTGAATTACCACACTGACCTGATTAGATCATAAGTCCTATTGAATTCAGTGAGATATTTCTAGGTTAGTAGGCATGTTGCAGCCTCAGCTTTCAGTTTTTACACATTGGCCACAAACAGTAATTTTGTTCATGCTACTCTAACAATGCCCCATGAAGCATTTGTTCCAATATAGAGTCAATATACTGCTGGCTTACGTTTTATGCCTAATACAATTGTGTCAATAGAATGAAGAAAAACGTCAAAATACTCTAAGCAGAATTTTTTTTGTTCTGCTGTCTATATCTAGAAAGTGTTTGATTTTTAATACTTGTTTTGGTACATCATCCTGGTCTAGATCTAACGAGCTGTTTTTATTGTGCTTGTCAGCTTGATTTCTCAATAAGATGTGACCCCATCCCCAAATAGGACGTTCCTTGCCCAGTGTATTTTGCTGCAAAGCTAATAGTGCAGTTCTTCGGATTCCAGATACTTAAGGACAGGAGTGGGAGTTCTCCAGCTCTCTAGATGTTGTGGAATTGTAATTCTCAATGGCCCTTTCCCTCATATGTGTTAGTAAAGAATAGTGGGAGCTGCAGTTCAGTATCGTATGGAGAGCTGTGTGATTCCTGTCCTGCTCCATGAGAATACAAAAAAATTACTAATACAAAAATAAAGAAAATGAAGTTGGCACTTTGTTTTATATCTCACAAGTTGTGACTTTTGCTTTTATAGCCAAGGGAAGAAATGGTGTTGAGTGGAAAATACAAAGCTGGTGAACAAATACTTCGTCTTACAAATGAGCGATTTGCTGTTCCAGAGATACTCTTTCATCCTTCAGATATTGGTATTCAAGAAATGGGAATTCCTGAAGCCATAGTATTTTCAATCCAGAACTTGCCAGAAGGTAGCTTTATTAAAATACGCTATTATCAAAAGTCTCATTAAGGAATATATTGCATAGTGATAAAATTCTAATTCACTCAAAAGCTAGCTTATTAAGATGAAAAGGTTTAATTCTATAACTATTTTGTTATACAGTGATATTTATATGTTCTTCAGTTAAAACACTGTACATATAGAATTTGGACTAGATGTCAAATCATACAATCCAACATAGCACATTCTCTCTGAAATGAACTATCCTTAGTATTCCAAAACTCCAGTTTTGATTCCTCAATATATATTCAAATCTGGTTTCAAAAATACCAAGTAATTATCTACTTAAAATGTCATGACACATGCATTATACAAGGAAAACCTCTATTTCCTTTCATATTTCTCTTGTACAGTTACCAGAGTTACCCATGCAGTATCTGGACTGCCGAATATCATTTTTAATTTAGCACTCTGTTCTTAAATTTTGAAGAAATTATTTGTTTTAGTTAAATGTTTAACTTTATATCTCTGTCATATTGGCCTCTTTTTATTCCATGCTAAAAGTAAAATAATAACCTTCTTGGATGATTTTCTGAACTATGTTAGTTTAGAAATGATTCCGCTAGCATGAGACACATTTGCCACAGTCGTCCCCGCTGTTGCCTACAGAAAGCTCTGAGGCAGTGGATCTCTGGGGGGGTTTTTTGGGCCCTCCAGATATTTTGACTTAAACTCCCCAAATATATCGGCATTGACAGTGTTAACTGAATTTACTAGAAACTGCAGTCAGAAACATGGCTCCGCTCCCCCCCCGGCTTCGGCACTCCCAGCATGAAGAACTGAAGCTGGAAAACTATAGTGGCTGGGGGTTTTTGGGCCCCAGGATTTTGTGGGCATTGACAGAAACAGAAACTGCAGTCAGAAACATTTGAAAACTATAGCTCCAGGATTCTTTGTGATTCTTTGTATATTGTGTCATTTCATTTCCCAAAAGACTGCATGATCAGGTCCCTTGAGCTGGATCTCATCTGTCAGAGCTGTCACAGACAAATGGAGCTTTGGAACGGAAAAATCACCCACTGCTTCCTTTCTCCTTAGGATTGTTTGACTGCTTAATCTAAGTATCAACTCAGTTGACATATGGTCTTTTCCACAGAAATGCAACCTCATTTCTTCAAAAATATTGTCTTAACTGGAGGAAACACACTATTTCCTGGCTTCAGGGATCGTGTTTACTCTGAGGTCCGTTGCCTTACTCCAACAGACTATGATGTTTCTGTTATTCTGCCAGAGAAGTAAGTATACTTTCAGTTACAACGTCTTTTTGGTTGTCAAATAATGTCTCTCACATACCTGTCGTTATTCCATTTTTCAATAACTTAAATGGCACCCAGTTTAGTTGTATTATGTGGTCTTAGCCACTAAAAGGGCATCTCTTGCCTTCATAGGATGCAGTATGTATTTTAAATGTAAGCCTCCGAACTGGTTTAGATTTAAAACACTACATTTTGAGAAATATGAAGCATTTACATTCCTAAATGCTGCCTTTTTTTGCCTAAAGTATTCCCAGGGGTTGCATTACATTTAAATAGTTGTACATGTTTTGTGGACAGCTTGCCTTCCGTTGGCCTTCCTGCCTTCTCTCCCTCCTTCCTTCCTGAAATGTGTGGTGTTTGAATAGTATTCAGGATGAGGAATGCATTATACGAGATGATTAAAGGCTCTTATGGTTTATTTTCAGCCCTATTACCTATTCCTGGGAAGGTGGAAAGTTGATTTCTGAAAATGATGACTTTGAAGATATGGTTGTAACAAGAGAAGACTATGAAGAAAATGGACATTGTATATGTGAAGAGAAATTTGATATTTAATAGGACCAGGTGTATTGACACCATACCATGTATGTTTATTTAGCAAGTTTTCCTAAGCTAAAAATGGGTTCTACAACTCATAGACCTGAAACTATTTTATGAGCAGAACATTTTGTTTTGTAATATCATACTAATTTTTTAACTCGGTAATTTATTCGTTTTTCATAAAACTTGTTATTACAGCCTGGGGAAAAGCTGAAAACATCCATATAAAGATCAGGCTCTATTGAGGGCATTATTCACATGCATGCCCCCAGTGAACCTGTGCATAGACTTTTAAACCTTGTATAATACGAACAATACTGTTTCCTTGTACAAATATAGGCGCACACGTGCCTCATTTTCCTTCTTCAGTTTCCATTAGTAAACCTCATGTAGCCACTGTTGTTTCCTACTCCCATGTGACAGGCAACTTGATCATTCTCATTTTCTGAGAATTTGTTCAGCCCTTAGCTCTGTCATTGGGGCTAGGCAGACACAGATTTAGGCCCTCCATGTGTTTTTGTACTGGCTGTTAGGAATTGTGAGAGTTGAAGGCAATAGAGGACTAAGAGGAGGTGCCAATCATGCTGCCTTGCTCTGGGGAGGCTGATGAAGTTTGCCAGTTGGGTGCTGCCCTTGTTATCTTTTGCTATGTTTTTTTTGCTATACTCTGTATTCTCTCAGGTAGAGAATATTTTGGTTAAGCTTCTGATTGGAGCAACTTAAGAACAACACAAAATACCTCCACTGAAATAATTTCAGTGACTTTCTTTTTTAATACAGCAATTAAAATGTAAATAACATCTGGTTACTTGAAATACTACCTTCTTTATATATGGATTTGGTACTTCAGGTCATCTGGAACATTCTCATGGTAAGAAAAGCTCCTGAGATTTGCTTTTCCGTGTTCAAAGTAGAACTCTTAAGATTTTCACATTTCCTATTGTGTCTACATGTTGAAGACATACCTACTTTTGCATGCCTTCCAGAATAGTTCTGCCTACCATGCATTTTATTCTTATGGATAATGTAGATACTATATATTGATGTCATGCATTTTATACTGTACAATTATTGTATACTAATAAAAACGGAATAAGGTGAAACAAATGTCTTGTGGGAAGACTGAACTTATGGACTTAATGCTTCTTATTTTTTATGTGGAAAAATGGACCTCTTACTTAAAATGCCTTGCAAATTTGTAGTCTGTCAAGAGATCGAGTCAGGTAAGAAAAAAACTAATGACAAGTATTTCGAGTGTAGTGGGTTGAGCATTGGGCTATGATTCTGGAGACTAGGTCTCAAAGTCTTATTCAGCCATGGAAACTTTGGACAAGTCTCATTCTCTCAGAGCAAGAAACACTTTATCACCTTGGGCAATTCAAACTATGTATTTCAGGTTCAAAGGATGGCAAAGGAAAACACAAATCTTCCAAAGAAAACACCATAATACAATTAGATGCATGTGATAAAGTGGAAAACAAAAGTTTAACAAGTCTATCAATTTTGGTAGAATGAGATCAAATTAAGCAAAATTAGCAAAATATTTCCATTCAAGATATAGAAGTAACGCAATTTTTGTCCTGAAGTTGTTTGCAGCAAATTCATGAAGGGAGAGAGAAGGGACTTCCTTTGTCAGTGTACTGCACAAGAAGTGCAAGGCCCTGAAACCCCTGCTCTTTTGAACAAAATGAGAGTAGCCCTGTGATTGTAGACCTAAAGCTCTTTTATGGTTCTCTCCCTGCCCATAATATTTTAATGACGCTCACAGCAAAAATGCTTTAAATCCTCTTTCTGCCTCCTGCAGAATTCTGCGGTTTGTAGTTTAGTGAGGATGTTAAAGGCTCCTCCCTAAACTACACACCCCAGAATTCTGCAGGAGGCAGAAACTGGATTTAAAGTGGATTCATTCTCTAGCATGATGAGGTCCTAGGTCTTTCAAAGGAGGATGTGTATATATATATATATAAATTACTCCATTGTCCTACAAAGGCAGCATATTCCTTGTGACATTTCCAGTACATAAGATCCACTCTCCCTTTCCTTAACTGATTGTGACATCATGAGTTCAACTATAGCTACTTCAATTAGGTTCTGAGGAAAGGGAAGTAAAGGTAAAGATTTCCCTTGTGTCCAACTCTTGAGGGAGGGAGGCTCATCTCCAGCCGAACATCCGGCATTCTCCGTAGACAGCTCCTAGGTCATGTGGCCGCCAAAGTGATGTACTCACACTTGCATGTTTTCAAACTGCTAAATTACACACTCATTACATCCTGAATAGACTACTACAAGACGCTCTATGTGGGGTTGTCTTTGAAGATTGCCCGAAAGCTCTAACTAGTCCAATGGTCGGCAGCCAGGTTGCTCACTGGAGCAGCATACAGGGAGCATACAACCTCTGCTACGCCAGCTCCACAGGCTGCTGATCTGCTAATGAGCACAATTCAAAGTGCTGGTCATAACCATTAAAGCCCTGAATGATTCCGGCCCAGATTACCTGTTTGAACATATCTCCTGCCACAGATCAGCTGGCAAGGCCCTACTTTCAATCCCACCATCACAAATGCGACTGGTGGGGTGAGAGACAGGGCCTTCTCAGTGGTGGCCCCTTGTCTGTGCAACTCTCCCCAGTGACATCACATTTGCTACCTCCCTCCTATCCTTTAGAAAGAAACTCAAAACCTGGTTATGGGACTAAGCATTTGAACAATTGAGGCAGCAATTGAGAATAAGAAGTGATATTTATGGTAATGGACTGACCCGGACTTGGATTTTAAACCTGCGTGATTTTAAACAAATGCCTTATTAATGTAATGTTTTAATGAATAGTTGGGATCCCTCCCCCTAACAACATCTGCTGCTCTGGGACCAGAGCGAAGAGGGGGACCAGGAAGACAGTTTCATCTTATCTCCTGTTATGCTTATAATATATTGTATATACATATAATATTATAATGTAATACAACATAATGATATTAAAATTATATATTTTATATTATATGTAATATTACTAATAGGTGCAAAGATTACTGCAGATACAGACTACAGCCAGGAAATCAAAAGACGCTTCTTGGGAGGAAAGCAACAACCAATCTCGATAAAATAGTGAAGGGTAGAGACATCACACCGGCAACGAAGATCTGCATAGTAAAAGCAATGGTATTCCCTGTAGCAACCTATGGATGTAAGAACGACCATAGGGAAGGCTGAGCAAAGGAAGATAGATGCTTTTGAACTGTGGTGTTGGAGGAAATTTCTGAGAGTGCCTCGGACCGCGAGAAGATCAAACCAGCCCATACTTCAGGAAATAAAGCCCGACTGCTCATTGGAGGGAAGGATAGTAGAGGCAAAGATGAAGTACTTTGGCCACATAATGAGAAGACAGGAAAATTATTTATTTATTTATTTGCTATGCCGCCTCTCTCAGCCCGAAGGCGACTCGAGGCGGTGAACAAGCGGCAGCAAGTGCCCACATACAACACATCAAAATAAGATAAAAACAATCATATAAAACCATATAAATTAACAATTAAAACTTCAAAATACAAATCTCAGCTCCACAATCTTAAAATCGGTTTCCGGAAAGCTTAGAGAAAGGAAAGCTTAGAGAAAGGAAAGCTTATAGATAGGAAAGCTTAGAGAAAACAATGATTCTAGGAAAAATGGAAGGAAAAAGGAAGAGAGTCCAACCATGGGCAAGATGGCTGGATGGCATCCTTGAAGTGACAGGCTTGATCTTGAAAGGAGCTGGGGCTGGTGACAGCTGACAGGGAGCTCTAGCGTGGGCTGGTTCATGAGGTCATGAAGAGTCGGAAGTGACTGAACGAATGTACAGCAACATTACTAATAATATTGCAGTACAATGGCATAATACAATATAGTAATATATAATACTGATATTGTGGTATGCTAGTAATATAACATATTGTAGTATAACGATCTTGTAAGCTCTTTGGGGTGAAAAGGGCGGCGTATAAATGGCATAATGTAATTTATGTAATATTAAAAGTAATATTTCTACTGGATTCCTCCTAATTTTTATATCCATAGTATTTTCTATTTCCGTTATAACCAATTCCCAATTTATTTATTTTTATTTTATTTTATATAAATATAGCTTTACTTTGGAAAATTGGTATCCAGTTGCCGAGAGATTTCAAACCCCATGACAAAGACAGCAAACCAGCCAGTATCTACAATAGAAACACCATAGCATATTTATAAAACAGATAAGGTATCGTAAGCAGAAGTAGAAATCCCCCATGCGAAGGCCACAGACCCCAATTCTGTCTCAAGTGAAGCCCACACATATCACGTGGAGTAATGTGACAACAGGTCCAAGCAACTGGTTGAACTATTTTTCTTTGTAACTTACTAAACCTGGGCCACCGAGGTAGCTAAACCTGTATCCAGGTCAAGAGCTGTATGGGTGGGATAAGGTTCCCCCCCTTTTTTTTGTACATTTTTGCAGCCCCGCCACATAATTTCTTGGCACCCTCGCCAACATTTTTCATTAATTATAACATTTATCTTAAATACCATTTCCAAATTAATTTATAATAATTTTATTTTATTCTAATTGACACGTTTTTTTAAAATTGTCTTGCTTTCCATATCTCTTCCCATTCTTTTCCTGTTATCTTTGTCCCTACTTACTCACCCCATAATTATCTTAATGTTACTATTTTTTCTTCTGTGTCTTTAATTAGTATTTTATATATTTTACTTGTTGGTCCTTTTTAATTACTGGCTACCTGACCTCATATTGCATCTTAATAATGCAGGCCTTAATAGGATAGTGGTGCTTCCAAAAGTATTAACTCATCCATATACAGCACGCCTGGGCAAAGTTGGGCCTACTACAGTGTTTCTCAAGCTTCCTAATGCCTCGACCCCTAAAATTTATTTATTTATTTATTTATTTATTTATTATTCGGTTTTATATTCCGCTCCTCCCTGCAGGCTCGGGGCGGATCACAATAGCAATAAAATACATAATAAAACATACAGTAAAATTCAATAAAAACACAGATACATAATCAATAGCCAACGGTCACAGCTTTTGGATCTTAGCTCGGACGCTGATGTGCATCTTCATTCAGGCAAGCCGAACGCTAGTCTGAAGAGGGCAGTCTTACAAGCCCTTCAAAAGGGGCCGAGTTCGTGAATCGCCCGAGCGTGACTAGGCAGCGAATTCCAAGTCATGGGAGCCACAGCTGAAAAGGCCCACTGTCTTGTGCTGGACAAGTGACAGGAGCGGGGTGATGGAATAACTAGCAAGTTTTGCTCTTCCGAGCGCAGTGATCTTGGGGGAATATACGGGGTAAGGCGGTCCCTCAGGTACTCAGGCCCTAGACCGTGCAAGGCCTTGAAGGTTAACACCAACACCTTGAAGGCAATCCGGTACTCAATAGGCAGCCAGTGCAGTTGCCGCAGGATGGGCGTAATGTGCTTTCTCGCCGGTGCTCCCACCAGCAAGCGAGCAGCAGCATTCTGCACCAGCTTGAGTTTCCGGACTGTCGACAAGGGAAGGCCCACATAGAGGGCGTTACAGTAGTAATACAGTTCCTCATGCTGTGGTGACCCCAAACCATAAAATTATTTTTGTTGTTACTTCATAACTGTAATTTTGCTACTGTTATGAATCGTAATGTAAATATCTGATATGCAAGATGTATATTCTGGACCAAATTTGGCACAAATACCCAATACACCCAAATATGAATACTGGTGAGGTGGGGTGGAGGAATTGATTTTGTCATTTGGGAGTTGTAGTTGCTGGGAGTTATAGTTCACCTACAATCAGAGTGCATTCTGAACACCACCAATGGGGGTATTGGACCAATCCTGGCACACATGACCAACAAAATACTGGAAGGGTTTGGTGGGCATTGACCTTGAGTTTGGGAGTTGTCGTTCACCTACATACAGAGAGCGCTGTGGACTCAAACAATGATGGATCTGGACCAAACTTGGCACAAATATTAAATATGCCCAAATGTGATCACTGGTAGAATTTGGGGAAAATAGACCTTGACATTTGGGAGTTCTAATTGCTGGGATTTATAGTTCACCTACAATCAAAGAGCACTCTGAACCCCAGCAATGATAGAATTGGGTCAAACTTCCCACACAGAACCGCCATGACTGACAAAAATACTATGTTTTCTGATAGTCATTGGCGACCCCTCTGGCACCCCCTCACGACCCCTCCAGGGGTCCCGACCCCCAGGTTGAGAAACACTGGCCTACTAGGTGTTTTGGACTCCAACTCCCAGCATTCCTAACAGCCTCAGGCCCTTTCCTTTTCCCCCTCAGCCGCTTAAGCGGCTGAGGGGGAAAAGGAAGGGGCCTGAGGCTGCTAGGAATGCTGGGAGTTGGAGTCCAAAACACCTAGTAGGCCCAACTTTGCCCAGGCCTGATATACATCCTTCCAAGGCGCGTGCCTTCCTCTCGACTGCAATCACCGTCCGTCAAACTTGGCGCCTGGTCCGTTGGAGGCGCGAGGCGAGGGGGCGGGGCTTCCTTCCTCCGGCGCGACTTCCGGCCCCGAGCGGCGCCGCGTCCTGTTTTCTCCCTCAGCGGCCACAGGCACGGAGGCGGAGAGGAGGGAAGAGGAAGAGGAGCCGGAACGGGTTCGCGGAGGAGGAGGAGGTCGCCGCCATGGTGTAGCCGCGCCGGGGTCGGTGTCAGAACCGGACGGAGTGTGGGGGGCCGGCCCCTTCCCTTCAGGCGGAGGTGAGAGCCCTCAAGGCCTGCCGCGGGGTTGTGTGTGAGCGCCGGAGCGGGGCCTCTTGGCCCGGAGAGGCCTGGCTCTCCCTGGAAAGGCCTGGTACTGCGTGCAGTCCCGGAAGGGCGGAAGGGGAAGTCTCTTCCAAGCGTTTCCCATCCATTCAAGGGGGTTTGATCTCCTTCCTTGCTTTTGGGCTGATTCACGCCAAGGGATCAGGCTCCTGGCTAGTGTCAGCTGTCAGGAGGCTTTTAGACAGGTGGGAACAGGAAGTCATCGAGTGGGGAGGGACCCCAGGGCCATCCAGCCCAACCCCCAGGGATACACAATCAAAGCACCCCCGACCGATGGCCATCAAGCCTCTGCATAAAACCCTCCAGAGAAGGACACTCCAAGGAAGCATATTCCCCTTCTGAACATTGGTTTTGAGAAAGGTGGGAACAGGAAGTCATCGAGAGGAAAGGGACCCCAGGGCCATCCAGCCCAACCCCCAGGGATACACAATCAAAGCACCCCCGACCGATGGCCATCAAGCCTCTGCATAAAACCCTCCAGAGAAGGACACTCCAAGGAAGCATATTCCCCTTCTGAACATTGGTTTTGAGAAAGGTGGGAACAGGAAGTCATTGAGTGGGGAGGGACCCTAGGGCCATCCAGCCCAACCCCCAGGGATACACAATCAAAGCATCCCCAACTGATGTCCATCAAGCCTCTGCATAAAACCCTCCAGAGAAGGACACTCCAAGGAAGCATATTCCACTCCTGAACACTGCCCCTGGTGAACATTGGTTTTAAGAGAGGTGGGAACAGGAAGTCATTGAGAGGAAAGGGACCCCAGGGCCATCCAGCCCAACCCCCCAGGGATACACAATCAAAGCACCCCTGACCGATGGCCCTCAAGCCTCTGAATAAAACCCTCCAGAGAAGGACACTCCAAGGAAGCATATTCCCCTTCTGAACATTGGTTTTGAGAAAGGTGGGAATAGGAAGTCATGGAGTGGGAAGGGACCCCAGGGCCATCCAGCCCAACCCCCAGGGATACACAATCAAAGCATCCCCGACCGATGGCCATCAAGCCTCTGCATAAAACCCTCCAGAGAAGGACACTCCAAGGAAGCATATTCCCCTTCTGAAGATTGGTTATGAGAAAGGTGGGAACCGGGAACAGGAAGTCATTGAGTGGGAAGGGACCCCAGGGCCATCCAGCCCAACCCCCAGGGATACACAATCAAAGCACCCCCGACTGATAGCCATCAAGCCTCTGAATAAAACCCTCCAGAGAAGGACACTCCAAGGAAGCATATTCCACTCCTGAACACTGCCCCTGGTGAACATTGGTTTTAAGAAAGGTGGGAACAGGAATTCATGGAGTGGGAAGGGATCCCATGGCCATCCAGCCCAACCAATATACACAAAAGGACATAGGCAATGTGCTATATAAAATATAATATATTAATCAAGCTGAGGGCTAAGAAGCCTACTACATATGTCATAGAATACAATAGTACATACATGCATAGTAAATATGAGCAGCGAGTCGTACACAAACGATACCAGCTACTAGAGGATATAAAGGAGCATGGGTGTGCGACGGGGAAGGGTAGAGTTCAACAGCGATGGGGTGAGTTTACTCACGAGTCAATAATGTCCCTACATGGGTGTAATCCCACAGTCCGAATGATGCTCTTCCCTCAAAACCACAACTAAGGGGAGGGGAGTGCACGACCGGGGAAGGAGGAGGTCGCTCTCGCTGTGAAAGATCCGGAATGGATGCCCCCAGCACAATATGGTAATGCCGTAAATGGCAATGAGGTGCTCCCGTAGGGGCCAAGGTGTAGCGATCTCACTGCAGGTGGTTAGGCAGCCAAGCCCATGATGGATGGACGCGGAGGGCCGCAACGGTTGAGCTGCAGGGCCCGATCTGTTTCACTAGGGCTTTGTCAAGCGGTAATATTTAACAAAGCGAAATGTTCAGCGTCACAGGAGTACAATATCAGGCAAGGGTGTACAATATCAATCACCCTTGATTTTGTGTATATTGTTTACCAAGTCAGCACACGTGTTTAGCATCCAGCGCAACCCCCAGGGAAACACAATCAAAGCACCCCCGACTGATGGCCATCACGCCTCTACATAAAACCCTCCAGAGAAGGTCACTCCAAGGAAGCCTATTCCCCTCCTGAACATTGGTTTTAAGAAAGGTGGGAACAGGAAGTCATCGAGTGGGAAGGGACCCCAGGGCCATCCAGCCCAACCCCCAGGGATACACAATCAAAGCACCCCCGACTGATGGCCATCAAGCTTCTGCATAAAACCCTCCAGAGAAGGACACTCCAAGGAAGCATATTCCCCTTCTGAACATTGGTTTTGAGAAAGGCGGGAACAGGAAGTCATCGAGAGGAAAGGGACCCCAGGGCCATCCAGCCCAACCCCCAGGGATACACAATCAAAGCACCCCCGACCGATGGCCATCAAGCCTCTACATAAAACCCTCCAGAGAAGGACACTCCCAGGAAGCAGATTCCACTCCTGAACACTGCCCCTGGTGAACATTGGGAAGTGGGAACAGGAAGTCATCGAGAGGAAAGGGACCCCAGGGCCATCCAGCCCAACCCCCAGGGATACACAATCAAAGCATCCCCGACCGATGGCCATCAAGCCTCTGCATAAAACCCTCCAGAGAAGGACACTCCAAGGAAGCATATTCCCCTTCTGAACATTGGTTATGAGAAAGGTGGGAACCGGGAACAGGAAGTCATCGAGTGGGAAGGGACCCCAGGGCCATCCAGCCCAACCCCCAGGGATACACAATGAAAGCATCCCCGACTGATAGCCATCAAGCCTCTACATAAAACCCTCCAGAGAAGGACACTCCAAGGAAGCATATTCCACTCCTGAACACTGCCCCTGGTGAACATTGGTTTTAAGAAAGGTGGGAACAGGAAGTCATCGAGAGGAAAGGGACCCCAGGGCCATCCAGCCCAACCCCCAGGGAAACACAATCAAAGCATCCCCGACCAATGGCCATCAAGCCTCTGCATAAAACCCTCCAGAGAAGGACACTCCAAGGAAGCATATTCCACTCCTGAACACTGCCCCTGGTGAACATTGCTTTTGAGAAAGGTGGGAACAGGAAGTCATCGAGAGGAAAGGGACCCCAGGGCCATCCAGCCCAACCCCCAGGGATACACAATCAAAGCACCCCCAAGTGATGGCCATCAAGCCTCTGCAAAAAACCATCCAGAGAAAGGGACTACAAGCATATTCCCCTCCTGAACACTGGTGTTTAGAAAGATGGGAACAGGAAGTCATCGAGTGGGAACGGATGTCAGGGCTATCCAGCCCAACCCCCAAGGAAACACCATCAAAGCACCCCCGACTGATGGCCATCCAGCTTCTGCTTAAAACCCCCTAGAGAAGGAGACTACAAGGAAGCATGTTCCCCTGGTGGACATTGTCAGGAAGTTCTTCCTAATACATAGGTAGAATCTCTTTTCCTGCAAATTGAATCCATTGCTCCCTGCCCTAGTCTCCAGAGCAGCAGAAAACCTGATGTCCCCTTTCTCAGTTAGATTTTTTTTTAGTGATGAATAGGCTGGTAAATGTCATTAATGGTGCTTCAGTATAAACTGAAATTGGGGTCATTCTTAAATATAATAATAATCATCATCATCATCATAATTTATTTGTACCCCATCCTTTCTCCCCGAGGGAACTCAAGGTAGTTTCCAGCAAGTAACAAAATGGCAAAATTCAATGCCATAGTGTTGCTGTGAGTTTTCCAGACTGTATGGCCATGTTCCAGAAGCATTCTCTTCTGACGTTTCACTCACATCTATGGCAAGCATCCTCAGAGGTTGAGGGATCTGTTGGAACCTAGGCAAGTAAGGTTTATATATCTGTGGAATGTCCAGAGGGGATGTTGCAATTGGGCACCTAGGATAGCATTTAATGGCCTTTCAGCTTCAAATTCTGGCTGCTTTCTGCCTGGGAGAATCCAAACACAGCGTCTGAACACAAATAAAGGAACACGAAAGGTACTGAAGATTAATTCAACCTGAGAAGTCAGCCATAGCAGAGCACCTGATGAACCAACCTGGACAGAGCCTATTATTTGAGAACACAAAAATGCTGGATCACTCTTAACAACCACAAGTCAGTCTACACAGAGAAGCCATCGAAATCATAGAAACCTAGAGTTGGAAAAAACCTCGTGGGCCATCCAGTCCAACCCCCTTCCAAGAAGCCTGAAAATCAAATTCAGAGCACCCCCGACAGATGGCCATCCAGCCTTTGCTTAAAAGCTTCCAAAGAAGAAGTCTCCACCACACTCTGGGACAGATAGTTCCACTGCTGAACAGCTCTCACAGTTCTTAATGTTCAGGTGGAATCTACTTTCCTGTAGTTTGAAGCCATTGTTCTGCATTGTAGTCTCTACATGCATGTGGACAATGTCAACAGAAATCTGGCTACCATTATTTTTTAAAAAACTCTAAAATCAGGACAGTAAATAAAGAGTAACACTCAAAAAGCAGGGGAATTCCAGACAAGAATCAATCAGGGCCAGCTAGCACCTCCCAACAAAGGATCCCCCAGGCAGGAAGCGCCAGGCTTTAAAGCTGCAAGGCCATTCAGTGCCAATCAAGGTGGCCAGTTGCAACCTTCACACTTGCCTCAAGCAGACAAGAGCTCTTTCTTCTACCCTGGACATTCCACATATAAATAAAACTCACTTGCCTGGTTTCCAACAGACATCACAACCTCTGAGGATGGCTGCCCTAGATGTGGGTGGAACGTCAGGAGATAATGCTTTTGGAACATAGCCATACAGCCCAGAAAACTCACAGCAACCCAGCGATTCCAGCCATGAAAGCCTTCGACAACATTCAATGGACAAGCAACAAATTAAGCCAAAAACAATAAATAAGACAATCTTGATATAAACCTATGAACTAAATAAAAAAATAACCAAAAATTAAAACTTAAGTAAACGCAATCTAACGCATCACACGTATTTACCATGTAATGTGTTTAAAATGTGTTTAAAGGTCTGTGCATATGAGAGCACACATGTGGCTCATGTGCTTAACAGAAGCAATCAATTGGGTCGTAAGAATGACGTCTGTATTCATATTTGTGGATTTCCCTACTGCTGTTAGCAGCACCCAGTAAAGCTGTTGCTTGCACAATCAGATGCCTCTTCTAAAGGAAATCTCTTGTTTAAAGAATGTGGTTTCTAGAAGATTATTACTGTGTAGAGAACAAAAAAGTGTTCTCTACTTTAGATTTAATGACATTTTAATACATTTCTAATCTAGATACGGTTTCTTAACATTGTGAAACAATAAGTTGTGAAATTGAAACTCTTTTATTTCATAGTCTAATACACAAAAAGTTGCTAGTACTACAGTTTAAAGTGAAGTTCCTAAGACTTTTCCTTGACTGGAACTGAAGCCTGTGTTGTCAAGTGCAGGCCTTCCATATTTGTGTGTTGTGCATCCATGAATTTAGCCAACTATGGCTCAAAAATGTTCAGGGAAAAACATACAAAAAGAAAACATTGATTTTTCTGTACACAGAGTGCTATGCTGATACTTAGGTACTACAGGCTTCAGTCTTTCACAGAGGCTCTCTCTGGCACTCATTTAATTTGTTCAATGTGTTTCTAAAAATTGTCCTTGGCTGGAGCTAAATTTTATGTTGCCAAGTGTACATTGTTGAAACAAAATGTCCATTTACTAGCCCATTGTATATAATGGGACTTGAACATTCTCAGATTTTGGAATTCATGTGTGCTGATCCTGGAAGCAAACCTAGCAGATATTGAGGTCCACTGTATCAGCAAGCTGCTTTCTTTATTATTTACATCTGGTCTGTATTGTAGCTAGGAGAATAGATAATCTGATGACTCCACATCCATGTATAAGAAATAGAAATAAATGTGTATATACATATTGGAATACTGAGTGATACATTCTTGAAATTCTGGAGAAAGTGCTCTGTCCATTCCCTTTGGCCTCTGAATTGCTTCAGTATTCATATATTTTATAATGGAATTAATTAAAAGAAATATGCCTCAAACTGGGAATGGGGAATTGTTTTTCCTGTGGGGACCATTAACCTCCAAGAAAAAGCCTGTTGAGTCTATCAACAACCAAAGGTAGGTCATCTTTGTAGAATTGATTGGCATAGTTATTTCTCCTTTTCTCTCTAACCTCTTGATTCCCTTTGCCTCATTTATTCTTTGCTACCATTTGCCTCATCTACCCCCCTTTTGCGCTTGCATTCACATAAACACACTAAATGGAAGAGAAAGTACAGACAAAGAGAGAGTGAGCATGTTAACACCACAATTTCAAAACGATATCAGTGAGTTGGAATGTGTCCAGAGGATTGCAGCTACATTAGTGTGGAAACCAAGCCTTATGAAGAAGTTGGGTGTGTTTGGCCTGGAGAAGATTCAGAGCTGATATGATGGCCGTCTTTCAATTAGTGCAGCCGTATGGAAAATGGCACATTGTTTCTCTGCAGCTTCAGAGAACAGGACTCAAAGCAATTAGTTTAAGTTGTTGGGAAAGAGTTTCTTACTAAATATTAGGAAGAGCTTTCTAAGCTGTCTGATAGTGAAACAAATTGCCTCAAAAGGTGGCATAGATTCCTTCATTGGAGGTTTTCTAACTGAGGTTAGGTAGCTACCTGGCATAGATGGCTTACTTGTAGATGCTTTCATAGGCAGGGGTTGGTTATGGTTGGGATCTCTTTTCAGTTTTGTGATTCTTTGACAAAGTTATGTGTATTTGGCTTCTTGAACATATTTTATAGCTCTGCTTCTAATTTTTGGGTTCATTTCTGTTATAATTAATTTTCCTTCTCTATACCTGTAGTAACAGGTTTCAGAAAATCAAGATTAACTAATTACAAATGTATTAACTTGTACCTGAATTTTGAAATGTGGTACTTTAATTTCACTCAAAGTATGTTCCTTATTATGCATTAAGTGCAACAGGAAAGTGTTCTGGCTATATATAGAGGTATACTATATGATACCTGTGTAACATAACATCTCAAAAAATAAATAGTCTTTTTATTTATTTCATTATTGTTTCAACTTGTATACCACCACTCCCCGAAGGCTTTGGTCAATTGTTTTATTTAGAATGAGCAACTGATGGAAAATATGTGTTTTATCCAATGTTGACTTTTGCAAAACTCTAAGTAGGCTGTCACTCAACTCTTCTACCATCAGAAAGAATATTCACCACCAATTCCTTTAGTTCAACCTCTCTGTTGTTCCAAAGAATTCTGCAGTCTTCCAGGATAGTTTTTAAGAGACACAGGAAAGTAAACATTGGTAGAAAATACTTCTGTAATTTTTCTTCAATGGATCTTATGCATTAGATTAGACAGCTGAAAGCAGCTCTTTAGTTTGTAGGAGTTTGGATCAGATCCTCTTTATAAACTATCTGAAAATATTCAGACATACATTTTAGTATTTTAATCTGTTTATTTAATTAAAGGTTTGTCTATTCAGCTACAAAATTATATAAGCCATGCCAACAAAATACTGTAATTCATCATTTAAATGAATGTATAACAAATAATAATAAATTCAAATTGCTCAAATCATTCAGTTCCTGAACACCCTGCATCTCTTTCACAATCAAGAGAATGTTTATTCTTTTGGAAAGGGTAGACTGCCAACTGATATCTTCATCTATACTGCTTAGTCATGTGGATTGTTGGCTCATTTGTCCTTTTTCTAAAACAGTTTTCTTTTTTTGTGATATGAACAGCTGGTGTCTTTAGCACCTACATTCTAAGAGTAAGTGTTAAGTATGTCTATTAGAAGTAAAAACTGAATGTTTATATCTCATACTAAGGGCTTCAGTAATGATAAAATTGTTATTTTTTAAATCTGATTCTTTTATTTGAGTCTGCACATTTTCATTTGAAAAAGAATTCAAATTATATGCCTTCTGGAAAAGTATAATTTTCATAAGCAGATGATGCAAATACTGTTTAGTTTTTTGGGGGGGGTTCTTTTTGTTTTGCAACATTTTGAGATATTTTTTTTTACTTGTAGGAAACATACCAGAATACAGTCATAACAATGGAGTCCATGCTAAACAAACTGAAGAGCACCGTCACCAAAGTGACTGCAGATGTTACTAGTGCAGTCATGGGAAATCCAGTCACTCGGGAATTTGATGTTGGACGGCACATTGCTAGTGGTGGCAACGGGCTTGCTTGGAAAATTTTTAATGGCACAAAAAAGTCAACAAAACAGGTGAGGTTTACATAAGGCAATGTGCATTTCAACAACCTTGGAATAATGTCCAAATGATACTTATATGTGCTCAAGCGGAGTTCTTAAAAATGAGTTTGAGGCTTAATCGATTGTGAAAAAGTGAATATTGTGACCATCTCTTGTTCATATTGGCTACCTAAGAAATTATTCCAAAATGCAAGTAAATTCATTGTGTCCTCCCTAATTTTCTGTGTGATTGCACTGTTTGAAATAATGTTTCCATGTTGTTTGATGTTTGTAAGTTATGTAATGCATTTCATTCTAGAATGTATAAAATAATGAGCTCTTTATTGATATATTTGGATCATTTTAATGACTAATTGTTGCCTTGTTTGCTATTTTTAAATAGAAAGGTAGATACAAAATCAGTAGCAGTAAAATAAATACAAATGAATGTATTTATTTGTGAGTTTCAAAGATTCCTTTCCTTAACATATTCAGACAACCCAATCTGCATCAACTGCATCAACATATCTATCTGCATTTCAGCATAATACAGTACATTGTTGAGAAATGTCTAATATTTGTATGACTGAAAGGGATAAAGGGATCTGGGTCCAACAAATGTTTCCTGGAACTAGGGTAGGTCAGATATTATCCAGTTGAAACTAGTGAATTGTTAAATATTTACTCTGGCTGTTCCACTGCCCTTCCATGGTTGAACTCATCCCAGCTTTCCTCTCTGATAGAAAGGGACTGCCTCTAGATTTATGTGTGTCTTTTCTATTGAACTATGACACCACATAACCCAATTCTGGAAGAGTCTATTTATTTATTTACTTACTTCACTTGTATACTGCTTTTCGCACCCCAGCGGGGGGGGGGGGGATTCAAATTGGTTTCCAACATAATTATGGCAAAATTTAATGCCTCACATACAGAAACCTAACATAACAATAATTATTATTATCAATTAAATCATAAAATATGACATCATTTAACATTTAAATATTTAAATAAAATCATATCAATATAAACATTAAAATCACACAATCCAACAATCATAGTCCAGGCTGTAAAGTAATAGAGTAAAATAATAAATGTAATAATAATAGAGTAAAATAATGGAAATGTAATAATAACAGTAATAATAGAGTCAAATAATAAATGAAATAATAATACAGTAAAATAATGGAAATGTAATAATAACAATAATAGAGTAAAAAAATAAATGTAATAATAATAGAGTAAGGTACCGTATTTTTCGCACCATAAGGCGCACCTGCTGATAAGATGCACCTAGATTTTCGAGGAGGAAATTGGAAAAATGGGGGCTGGCTACACTAATATGGAGGGAGACACTAACATGGAGGGGGAGGCGCTGGAGCAGAGGGGGCGGCGATGTACTCACGCTATATTCGCCCCCGGCAGCTCCCGCGCATGCCCAGACTCTCGTCGCCGCAGCCAGCCAGCGGCGCGGAGGAACGAGGGCGGAAGAGGGGACTCACGCCGCTCACGGACCCGGAGGAGAGCAGGAGGAGGGAGGCCACGAGGGCGGCCCCCACGGAGCTGCAGCGGCTGCAGCAGCAGCAGCCGCGGAAGGGCCCGATGCCAGCGGCGCATCTTCGTGACGTCACGAAGATGCGCCTCTCTGAGGAAGAAAGCCTCGCCGACCGCGTGCTGTAAGGAGGCCCGAAAGAGAGGAGGGAGGGAGGGAGGAGGGAAGGAGGAAGAGTTCCCTCCCTCCCTCCCTCTCCGGGCGTTCTTACAGCGCGGCCGGCAGGCTCCTCCTCCTCGGCAGAGGTCATCTTCGTGACGTCACTCCGGCAGAGGCGCGAAGTGACGTCACGAAGATGCGCCTCTGCCGAGGAGGAAGCCTCGCCGACCGCTCGCTGTAAGAACGCCCGGAAGAGAGGAGGGAGGAGGGAACTCTTCCTCCTTCCCTCCCTCCTCCTCTCTTTCGGGCCTCCTTACAGTGCGCGGCCGGCGAGGCTTTCCTCCTCGGCAGAGGCGCATCTTCGTGACGTCACGAAGATGCGCCTCTGGCTTCGGGCCCTTCCGCTGCTGCGGCTGCTGCTGCTGCTGCCGCTGCGTCTCCGTGGGGGCCGCCCTCGTGGCCTCCCCCTGCCTCCTCGGGTCCGTGAGCGCGTGAGTCCCTCTTCCGCCCCGTTCTTCCCCCGTGGCTGGCTGCGGCGACACGGCGGCGAGAGTCTGGGCATGCGCGGGAGCCGCCGGGGGGGGGGGGCGCGAATATAGCGTGAGTACATCGCCGCCCCCCCTCTGCTCCAGCGCCTCCCCCCTCCCTGCCTGCATCTTCGCTCCATAAGA
Organism: Anolis apletophallus; assembly: GCA_030556195.1. Classification (NCBI taxonomy): domain Eukaryota; kingdom Metazoa; phylum Chordata; class Lepidosauria; order Squamata; family Anolidae; genus Anolis; species Anolis apletophallus. The sequence continues at coordinate 91,990,421 of JARBWK010000009.1, forward strand.
CGCAGCTGATTTTTTCTTCCTACTTTGGGAGGAAAAAAACTGCGTCTTATGGTGCGAAAAATACAGTAATAATTTTTTCTGGGATTCCTGAGTTTTGATGAACAAGACATATTGATTGGTGATTTCTATGCATGAATAAGGTGTGTATGTATCTTTAGGGAAAGGCAGTGACCTTGGTGTCTGGTTGTAGAACTTCAGGGATGTAATGAGAGTGTCTGTTCAATACTTCTGCAGTAATGTTTCTTTTTGACTGCCACGTGCTGTCAATTGATCATAAACTCTTGAGTATGTTACCTTTGTGTTATCATCTGTAATAAAAACAGTATTTATAGCTAAAAACAACTCTATCTGTGAAACACTTGTGTAACAACGAAGAAAAAATATTTTGAAAGCTTTTCATGGGCCTAGCTTTGACACAAGAGGATCGGCTGGCTGCCAATAAGTAAGAATACCAGTAAATAATTCAAGTAATTATGAAGATTGCTAGTTGTTCTTAGTTTCTGAGGGAAAACAAATATAACTGTGGGTCTGTAGTTTTGTTGTTTTTGATTCTTCACCATTCAGTAGTTATGTTTCCATGTTTTACTCTTAGGAAGTTGCAGTTTTTGTTTTTGATAAAAAGCTCATAGACAAGTATCAGAAATTTGAGAAGGATCAAATTATTGATTCCTTAAAACGAGGGGTTCAACAGCTAACAAGACTTCGACATCCCCGGCTACTAACTGTGCAGCACCCATTAGAAGAATCTCGGTAAGTTCCTCTGTTATTTAATTAAAGCTTAAGTTTATTAAATGTTCATAGTCACAAAATATTGTGACATTCAGTTTATTAATTTGGGAAAGCTAACTAAGTAGATAAACTTAGAGTACAGTTTTAATATCTTTTTTCTAGAAATGTGAAATGCTCCAAAATTGATCACATGGGTGCTAAGATAATGACACATTTACTTCCTTGTAGTTCAGTGTACAAAAACTTTGTTTTATATATAAAATATTACAAATATTGTGCACAAAAGTACCTTCAAGTTATGCATATAAAGGGAAACAAATTAATTTTGAGTATAGACTGGAAAACCATTGGCAATATACCTCATGTATAGTCTAGTTTTCAAAAATGAAAAAAACCCCAAAATGTATCTGATCCCAAGCATTTAGGATAAAAGAGAAGCAGATTAATTGAAATGATCTGCTTCTTTAAAATATTTGTCTAATAGCCAACTTACAGTATGTCTATATTCTGAATCTATCAAGTATTTTAGCTTCCTAATATTAATCTTAAGAATATGGAAACTATCACTGATACCACCACTGGAAACCTGAAGTTTAGACTTGTCTCGTAAGAAAGTGTCCCTACAGTGGTCTATCTCATAGAACACAAAGAAACTGAGCATAAGGTAGATCTTGGGTATGAACTTTAGATTCCAAACCATATATAGGGTGTCCCTCCAAAATGTATACACCCTTAACCATAATTCTGGATTTATTGTTATTTTACTTTATTTTTTAAGTGCAGTGCATTGTAGCGCAGGGATGACAATTTAAACACCTTGTATAAAAGTATAATTTTGGATGGAATTTGTAACTGATTAAATCATTACTATAGCATTTATTTTTCAACATACAATGTATTTATTTACCCTTCAAATAATCACCATAAAGCCATGATTAGCTTTTCAAGGGTATATACATTTTTGGGGACATACTGTATTTGCCTATTTCACAGAAGATGACGCAGTGGTTCTCAGCCTGTGGGTCCCCAGATGTTTTGGCCTTCAACTCTCAGAAATTCTAACAGCTAGTAAACTGGTTGGGACTTCCGAAAGGCCAAAACGAAGCACTGGACTACAATTGCCCATATTGTGAATATCTGCCAAATAGGCTGACTTCTTTCTTCTTCTTCTAGGGACTGTTTGGCATTTTGCACAGAACCAGTTTTTGCAAGTTTATCCAATGTTCTTGGCAACTGGGACAATCTTCCATCCCCTTTACCATCTGACATCAAAGAATATAAGCTCTATGATGTGGAAACCAAATATGGTTTGCTTCAGGTATGTATTCAGCACTCGTATATGCTTCCTTAATCATGCTATGTGTGGGCAAGAATAATGCATTTGGTATCATACATGTACCGCAACATCTTACCTTTAAGCACATATGCGTATTTTTCTGTATATTTCACAAGAACAGTGGTCGTTAATTTTCTGTTGTATACTGCTGCATGCTTCCAATCATACTCACTTGCAGTGGGGGAGCAGACCGTGGCGTAAAACTGGTTTGTCATGTTGCACAAAAATTGGCAGTTGACTTTTCTGAATGTATTCTTTCCAAAAAAACAAATTGACAGTATACACCAGATTTGTTTTCCAAGTTGTTTGGGGCAGAATAGCTCCCTTTTTTTGGAACTTAATATTTAACTATTTTCTTTTCCATCTTAAGTGATTGAACAGTATACAATAAAACATGACAACCCTGGATGTTTTTAATCTCTAGATTGCTGTAATGTGTGAATTTACCCAAAATATTTGCTGTTGCATTGGCACAGAAGCAAATATTTATATGGCAGCTGCTATTTATGCAGGCTTTTAGGAAGCTTTTGCAAGTCTGTTCCCTCACCAGTAATCATAGTGCTGCTGGGACTAAAGAAAAAAAGGCTGGGAAAGGATTGTCCCTGATCTGGAATTGAATGACCTCCACTTCCCTTCTTGACTGTAGTATCAATAGTTCGGGCATCAGTTCAAGGAGGAAAACATGGCATTGCTCATATAGTGCAGCTTTATAAGGGTAGGAAACAAAGCCCCTGACAAGGACACTCTTTTCTAACAGGTTTCTGAAGGCTTGTCATTTCTACATAGCAGTGTGAAAATGGTCCATGGCAACCTCTCTCCAGAAAACATCATTTTAAATAAAAGTGGCGCATGGAAAATTACGGGATTTGACTTTTATATTCAATCCATAAATCCATCTGAACAAGAGGTAATAAGATGTTTAATTTTGCCTAAGTAGTCAGATAATTTGTCTTTGTGTTTACTTCATGGTGTGAAAATAAGGACCTCATTTAGTTTATTTAACTCTGAAAATGTACATCAGAACAATGGGATGTAACTTAAATAAAACCAGTGCATAATTCTCTGGTAGTGACAATTTAAAATTCAATTTTGGGAATTGAAAAAATCCATATTAGAGGAATATCTTTATGGAACCCACACACAGGTCGCAAAATCATCAGATTGCATGTTTAGCAAAGCAAGAAGGTAAAGGTGGAGAAAGTGGGGGGAGCAGGTGATAGTATAGAGTAGCCATAACATTAAAATACAGGACACGTTTTCAGGCATTCAGATTATTCTTGCTAAAGCACTATGAGGTTGCTCCAGAGTTCTTTCTAGAACTGCCGAGAAAAAGAAACAGTTTGAAATCCTAGGAATCCTAACAGCTGGTAAACTGACTGGGATTTCTGGGAGTTGTAGGCCAAAACACCTGGGGACCCATAAGTTGACAACCACTGGAGTAATATCTGAAATAAATATACCTTTGAAATGAAATCCTAGTTACAGCTGGTATAAAATGTGCTTCCTTCAGTGTTGTATTCCATTGCTGAAAGATTACATTCAGTTTTCTCTCAAATTCTTGTTAAAAGTCCCCATCTCTTTAGGGCAGTGTTTCTCAAACTGCTCCTCAAGATGTTTTGGACTTCAGCTCCCAGAAATCCCAACCAGCTTACCAGCTGTTAGGAATTGTGGGAGCTAAAGTCCAAGGAGCACAGTTTGAGAAACTCGGCTTTAGTGCATTAAATGCACATTTTGAGGTGTTAAGAAACAGTGTTTTGATAATGTTGTTTAAACCTATGCTAGAAAACACTCTTCCTACTCTTTCATTTTTCCTTGCAGCCAAAATACTCTTGCAAAGAATGGGACCCAAACTTACCATCTTTGTGTCTTCCCAATCCTGAATATTTGGCACCCGAATACATTCTTGCAGTGAGCTGTGAGACGGCTAGTGACATGTACTCTTTAGGAGCAGTTATGTATGCTGTGTTTAATAATGGAAAACCTGTTTTTGAGGTCAACAAGCAAGATATATACAAAAGTTTTAGTAGACAACTCGATCAGGTATATTGTGAATTTGTTTTGTTAAAGCATCATTAAGAAAGAGTTACTGCTTATAGTTTTGGGACAATGCATTTTCAAAGATAAGTAAAGTAAAAATGTGCACTGAATTCATTGTGCAAGTATGAAACTAGGAGACCTCAAGTGATCAGCAGAACCACTTAGAAATAATTGCTACTCCTAAATTGAACAACAACTATATGATTTATGCACAATTATCAAAGATCATTCCTCTTGACAGTAAATTGTAGTGAAATGGCAGAAATGGAGGGCATGAAAAGCAAGGTGGATGGATGTATTTTCATCCTTGTTAGAATACAAAACGTATTCTTTTAAGATGTTACGGTAGGAGACTTTCCGAAAACACCCCTATTCGTTGACTGTGAATATTCTTTCGGAAATAAAAATAAAAAGCACACAAGAGGAAGCAGCAGCATCCTGAAAGAGAATGCAGTTGATTGGCACCCTGACAAACAATGTTGTTGAACTGCAACTCTCAGCTTTCTTTATACTGTGTTGTAAAATACATTTGCCAAAACATGTAGTCCAACAACATCCCAAGGGTTACACAACTCCCACCTTTTCTTTAAATAAAAGCATTACAGAATTTTGTTATGTGGTCCAACGTTGTTAGGCCGCTCTGAGTCCCCCCTCGGGGGTTGAGAAGAAGCGGGCTAGAAATGATGGAAATAAATAATAAACTGTTTGCTTATATTTGAAACAGTAGGGGCATGCACACACACCATATAATATAGTTGTGTATCTCCTTATTCGGGCATTATAAATGTACTTAAAATATACATGCAATGAAGGGGGCTTGCTAACCCCACCTTCTTGTTGAGGTTTTCCTCAAATGAAGAGCAATTTTCCAAAAAGGAAGGGCATGTCAATCCTCTGGTGTTCTTCACACGATCAGGAATACTTGAAATTCAGAGCTCTCTTCTTCAGAAAGTCACATTGCACATTTCGTAGTAATAGCAGTAAAAATGCTAGGGCTAGCATGCCTCCGTCCTGCCATTTCCCCCTACATAAGAACTAAATAGGACATATCTGAATGTATTGACATATCTACCTTGATTTTAATAAGCACACTATCTGTTGATGTAACTAATATTTGTTTTATTTGTCCAGCTTAGCCGCTTGGGTGCCAACAATCTTCAAAACATCCCAGAAGAGGTCTGTGAGCATATCAAGCTACTTTTAAATGTCGCTCCTGCTGTCAGACCAGATGCAGACCAAATTACTAAAGTGGGTAAATAGAAGGATTACTTAAAATAGCTGCAGGAAATAACACAAAGCCATTTTAGCAACTCTAATAAGCAATTAGCATTTTACTTTTAAATATTTAATTTGCTTTGAGCAATATTCCAATTTATGAAAATTATAGAAGATATTTATTAATATTTCTGTAGTGAAAGAGTATAAAATTTCTTTATTACCAAAGCAAGTGAGTAATTTACTGGAACTGTTGCCTGGCAGAATATGTTTTTTTTTAAAAAAAGGAGATGATGTTATGCTGCTATATAAAAATAGGTCATTTCATAAGAAATTTTTCCATTACCATTGCTACCATCCGGATTATTTTCCAGTTCAAAGTTTATGCAAATTTGTTTGTAATATATAGCATAACATCAAATGTAACTTTCTTTTTCATATTTATTTCAGATTCCATTTTTTGATGACGTTGGGGCTATGACACTACAGTATTTTGATTCTTTATTCCAAAGGGATAATCTTCAAAAATCACAGTTTTTTAAAGGGCTGCCAAAAGTTTTACCCAAGCTACCCAAGGTTAGCAAACTCAAATTATTTTATAGATATTTTTATAGACATATGTGTCCCCCCCTTTTAGTTTAATCATTCACTGCTACTTCATAATAGATTGTATTTTGTGGGTTGAAATACAAAGGATCTTAACAGTTTCTTTTACTGACAGCTTAGACAGTTGCATGTTTACAAGTTATAATGCAAATAAATATATAGTATTATTTTTGAGAAGTTTGTAATACCATTGTCATCTTCAGTATCCTAATTCTTCAATTGTAAGATGCCATCAGTTGTGATTTCAGTACCACACCACCAAAAATTCGTAAGGTACACTGGCGATTCTAAGAAACACCCCATGTTTAGAGATTTATATAGGGGGGAAATGCATCCTAGAATTGAAGAAATACAGTAATTGTATGAAATTACTTATAAATGTAGGATTGTTGAATAAAACAAGTAAGTGCTAACAACTAATATGTGTGTTTTCTTTTAGCGTGTTATAGTGCAGAGGATTTTACCTTGCTTAACATCTGAATTTGTAAATCCAGACATGGTACCTTTTGTATTGCCCAATGTTCTGCTAATAGCGGAGGAGTGTACCAAAGAAGAATACGTAAAACTAATTCTACCTGATCTCAGCCCGGTGTTTAAACAGCAGGAACCAATCCAGGTGCGTTTGTGACATGAGCTCATTTCTTGAAAATTCGTATTTTCTTATAAAGCTTGGTAGCAGTAATCAAGAGCCAGAGTAAGAGATGGTATTCTCTTACTTTTGCCATAGAAGAACTTCTTGGCCAGCTGTTACTTATAAGTTTCAGGTAGCCCTTTCCTTTTAGAATAAATGTGGAATTTCCTATCTGCAGCCTTTATTTATTTATTTATTATTTCACGATATTTATATGCCATCCTTCTCAACCCCGAACGGTTATTATTATATATTCTGTTTCTCTGTGTGGGAACAGTACAGTAATAATATATCTGGGGGGGAAACAATAAATAGGTCTTTAAAAATATCATTTCTGCAGTGATATCACAGTGTCCAAGAGCAGGGCTACTAAGGGTGTTACAAGTAACTGAATGTAAAGTATTGTTAATATGTTTTTTATTCTTAAATCTTGAATTACAGCTACCATTTTCCCTTCATTGCTGTTCTTTAGCAATGTTATGATCTGACTTTTTTCTAATATTCAAAGACAACTGGGCTTCAGTTTGCTGCAACCCACAACTTTCACAATGTGGCTGTGACAAAATCAAAAACAACAGTACATATGACTATAGGATTATTGGCTGTGCTCTTTTTTATTTCCTGATTTAAATTGCAATGAAAAGTTAAGAATGATTGATATATTCCATGAAATATTCCAAATAGGACAAATTTAACACAATACATTTTCCTGTACCATATTGCCATGTCAAGAATATCTGTACATTTATTTGGTCTAAGAGTTACAGATGTCAATCTTAAGATGTTAAATCTAAGAAATTTTATCTATTTACTGTATATTTTTGCTCAGTGCTTCCACCAAGGAGGCCTACAAGAATGTCTTGACTATAACCTTCACCAGGTTAAGAATGGTGCCATTCTTGGGTCTTTTTGTTCTCAGAGGTATGGTGGATGGGCCACTAGAGAGAGAGAATGGTATTTCAGTTGAGATCTTTAGAATAATCTCTCGTGAAATGTGCACCTGGCTATATTATTGTTTAAACTCTGAAGGGCGGCAAATATAGTTGCTTTTCTATATCTTAAGCATCTTATATTGTTGTGGGCAGTTTCTACATCACCAGTCTCACATTGTCATTGTTTTCATGGTTGCGATGGTTAGTTCCCCATGTGATGGCCATCCTTAGCATACTTAGCTAGGATTATCCTTGGCAAGCAGATATGTAGTCTACTGTTGGAGGTATATTTGAAGTCTTACCAACTTGGTAGAACTTGCTAGGGCTTCCACTTTGCTGGCATAACCTTTAAAAGTGCAGGCTCACTTCCACACCATAATGAGATCGTAGACTAGTACTTTGTGGATGACTCCATGCTACTTTTATATATTTGTTAGCTGGATAATTGTCTTCCAAAGACAAGAAAAAGATTTGAAAGGGCATACGTGATGTAATAAAGTGAAGGTAGTAGGAAAAGAGCAAGACTGCACTACAAGTGGATTGATTCAATCAAGGAAGCCACGACCTTGAGTTTGAAAGATTTGAGCTGGGTAGCTGATGACCATGAATCTTGATAGCATCTCATTCATAGGGCTACCATAAATCAAAGTCAACTTGATAACAAATAAAAGCAACAATATACATCTCTTTCCCTTTTCTCCTTACAAACATTATTAGAAGTAGGCTGAGATTAAATTTGTTTGAGTGACCTAATATCATCTAAACAAGTTTGAACTATTTATCTTTGGTTGTGTTCCGTTTAATATGCCCAGTTTGTGCATAAGTGTTTTGTGTTTGTTTACTTCTATTACTCAGATATTTCGACCACAGTGCTCCTTTGGAACTGTGAAATAAAGTTTAAACAGTTATGTTTTCATAAAATGTTTCCGGTCTAAAGATTCCAGCTACCTCCATGATGTAGTATTCTAGTTATAATTCAGCTAAATATGTCAGGTGCCAATGGTGGCATGAGTGAAAAGGAAGAGCTGTTATTTGTTAGTCTAGCACAGGGGTCCTCAAACTTTTAAAGCAGAAGGCCAGTTCACAGTCTCTCAGACTGGACTATAGTTTGAAAAAAAAATCAACAAATTCCAGTGTACACTGCACATATCTTATTGGTAATGCACAAACACATGAAAGAAAGAACAAATACAATATTTAAAATTATGAACAATTTTAACCAACATAAACTTACTAAGTATTTCAGTGGGAAGTGTGACCAGCTTTTGACTGATGGGATAGTAAAGTTAATTAGGATTGCTGATGTTGTACCTTCAAATTTTTCAGACTTCGGACAACTCTAAGTCTAAAGTTTAGGGCCAGGTAAATTACATTAAAGGGCTGCATCCGGCCCGCCGACCTTAGACTGGGGACCCCTAGCATATTGTTTTTATAGATATACTTCAGCGTGTTAGTAATCCACAGTTAGTAATGCACTTCTGTCACTTCTATATCAAAATAGAGGATAATGTCAAGATATTCTTATTTTCCATGCTTACAGGCTAGCAACATGGTGAGTGTATTACATTCATATTTCATCACATAATTTAATAGTAAATGCTACAATGAACATAATAACAAAAAATATTTGATCATGTTAATACTTTATTTCTTAAACAGATTCTGTTGATATTTCTTCAAAAAATGGATTTGCTGCTAACTAAAACACCTGCAGATGAAATAAAGAACAGTGTTCTGCCAATGGTTTATAGAGCCTTAGAAGCACCTTCAATACAGATACAGGTCTGGTAACATTGTTTTTTGTTGTTGTTGAGCTTCATTATAGCTGAAAGTATCCTTTGTATGTATTAAACATTTTTCATCACTTTTGTATTGCGAGTGCATGATACACCTCCCTCTAGTTAACCAAGAAGACACGTACACAGATTGACTGGAGTAGAAAATGGCCACAACTTGTTTATTGATAACAGGAACAAGGATTGGCAGCCATGCATGGGTCTTGTATCAGGTGTCGGGCAACCCGATGCAGTCCAATGTTGCTTACACGCCTGGGTGCCACCAGCACAATACCCGTCAATGGAAACTCAGCACCCCAGGGACCACAGGCGTTATCCGCCCTTCAGCCAAGGGGCGATGAACCTGCCAGATCCAGGGCCCATGCCACACGCCAAAAACGGAGTTGTGACAAGTGAACAACCAGCTAACAAGACAGGCTAACAGAACAACAAGTCAATCAGCATGCAGGGTGGGATGGGAAAGTTGAAGCAGGCCCAGTGCCTGCTGGAAGGGCTCAGGCAGCCTTAAGTAGGCTGCCCGTGCGGAAAAGAGGGCTGGCCCCACAGCCAGGCCCAAACAAGGTGGAGCCAGCCCGACAATTGGCCAGCTGGCCCAGTCGGCAGGAAACTTTCCCACCACTCAGGGGGCTTTTGGGAAGAAGAAGCCCCCTGGCCCCAAGATGGTGGCGAGGACACCCAGCGCCGCAACATGCTCGGCCCAGTAAGTCGGGCCAAGCCATTTAATTCTATAACTTTATTTTATTTGTAGCCCACTGGTGAGCTCTTATAAGCAACATTCTATAAAAAGATTTAAAACAGTATAAGGTAAATAGGAAAAATATAAAATCAGACCTGCCAACCTTAAATGTCGTCAATAATTTTTAGAGTGTCACTTGTCTGTTTGTATGGCCTCTCTCTTGCATATTTTCATTGCCTTTGCCCTCAACTCAATGAATATAATATGATTATGTATAGTTCATTGTAGGGAAATGAGAAAAAGGTTTCTAACAATATTGTGTTTATTGCTCATGAAAAAGGAACACAATTTCTTTGTGGGACATAAAGCCTGTCTAGATTTTCTTTCTTCGCAGGGAGGAAAAGTATGGCCTTTCCCTGATTAAAGTTTATAGATTACTTCTTGGTCTCCCCCCCCCCCCTACTGAAATAGTTTCTTAACATCAGTGGGGCCCCTGGTGGTGCAGCAGGTTAAATTGCTGGACTTGCTGACTGAAAGGTTGACAGCTTGAATCTGGGAAGTGGGGTAAGTTCCTGCTATTAGCCCCAGCTTCTGCCAACCTAGCTGTTTGAAAACATGCAAAATGTGAGTAGATCAATAGGCTGTAGGAAGGTAACGGCACTCCATGCAGTCATGCTGGCCACATGACCTTGGAGGTGTCTATGGACAACACCAGCTCTTTGGCTTAGAAATGGAAATGAGCACCACCCTCCAGAGTCGGACAAGACTAGACTTAACATCAGGGGAAGCCTTTACCTTTACAGTGGTAGAGATTTTCCTGCACTGTGGGCCTCCCATGTCTGCATTTTATTCCAAATTGATATTGGGAGCCAGTGCAATTCCTAGCAAACATATCCAGTGGTGAGGCGTGATGGTCATTGCAGTGCCAGATGTTCTTGAATCTTAGTTTAAATCAGGATTTCTTTTAAAGCTTTGCACTTGGGAACCATTTTTTCTGATAATTTTTTGTGGCTCCAGTATACAGTTATATAAAATAAGTATAACAATCGAACATTTACAGATAACAAATCAGCATTTGCAAAGCTTACTAAATAGGCAGATTTTCCTTTTTATGAAGTACAGTTGCAACATCGTCTGCAGAGTCCATTGTAAACATTGCTCAACAGATTTGTGTAAATGTCTGAAACAGCCTCTCAGTGAGGTTTAGAAAACTTTTTTGTTGCCAAATTGTTGTGTCCCCAACATTGAGCTAAGGGGTTGAGAAGCAGTGTTTAAAATAATTGTGCAGGTCTTATGTTACGATATTTTAAATTATGGATAGCTGCTTAAACTCTTTGGGAAGTGGAGGTATACAATTGTGCAAAAAGAATAATCCAGTTCTTTCTTGTGAGCACGGAAGGGGCAGGGAAATTGAACATTTAAAGAAATCTGCATACTATTTTGTATAAAATAATTGTGGTACCTTCATTTGCAGGAACTTTGCTTAAACATAATACCTACATTTGCCAACCTCATAGACTATCCATCAATGAAAAATTCTTTGATACCAAGAATTAAAAATGCATGTTTACAAACATCATCTCTTGCTGTAAGTTAACTAATGTTTGCTGAAAATGTTTTGCTTCTTTTCTTACTTCTTCACAATTGTTTTTACCAGACATGTAATTGCAAATTACGCTTTATTTAGAAAATAATCTCATATGAAAATAAAAATACTAGAAACTGAAAAGCACTTCTCTGATATGCTTCCCCTCTTGAACTATATCTTCCATTGTGGTGCCATGATATTAATTCCCTAATAACATCATTCACAGCTGTTTACAAAAAAATTCAGAAAAGATAAATAATTTTAAACCCTAGCTCCTGCAGGACTTCATGAATCTACCATACAGTTATGCTAATCATTATCTGCCACAGTTTACATCTGCAAGAAAAATTGATGTGTGAAACATTTATTTATTTATTTATTTATTTGCGGCATTTGTAACCCACCTTCTCAGCCTTGCAGTGACTCAAGGCGGCTCACAGAAATAGCAATTTTAGTGACATCCATTCATAAAAATACAGTTAAAAACATTTTACTCAGTATTTCAAAAAGCATATATAAACCATTTAAAAACATATAATCACCGATGTCATCCTGTTAAAATAATTATTCAGCAGTATGTATGATCACAAAGCTTAGCATGTTTATGTTTGAATTGAAAGACCTTATGGTTATATTTTGATTGCATCTTTGAAGTCACAATGACCTTTATTTGAAAAATACGAACCTGCCTTCACTTTTCCCACATTCCCCCATCTTTAGAAATGACATGGATGGTTAGTAGATAGATGGCCTTTTCTGTTTAAAACAAAACAGTAATTCAGATTTTGGAAATGGTTGCCCATTGGTAATCAGAGTGCCTTTACACTGTTGGGGTCAAATCACAAACTAAAACCTTTTATAGTCAGTAAGCCTTTGATGGAGGGCCAGTGTGATGAAGTGGCTTGAGTATTGGACTATGACTCTGGAGACCAGGGTTTGAATTCCTTCTCAGCCATGGAAATCCACTAGGTGACTCTGGAAGCTACCCATTCGCAGCCTTAGAGGAAGGTAAAGGCAACCCAACCACCCATCCTCCCTGAACTACTCTTGCTAAGAAAACTCCATGATAGGTTAACCTTGAATTGCTATAAGTCAGAAACGACATGAAAGCATACAACATCAGCAACAAACATTTCATGACTTATATGAGATGCTAATATTAAATTCACCTGATCTTGTATTTTCAGCATTAATTGTGTGTTTATTATTTTTTGTTTGTTTGCTCATTTAAAAATATTTAAAATATGTAAATAATTTAATTATATTTTTTCTTTCAAGTGTTTGTTTATCTGAAATTGAGCTGGAAGGTAGACTATATTAACTACATTATGCCTTCACAGCACCATGTGAGTAGAAAAAGAGAAGTTGGCAGTTTATCGGTTTGGGCAGTAGATCTTTGTTTCTACAAAACTCATAATTGTTGCATTCTTTCTTTGTAATTGATTATAACATCACACTGTTCTGAAGACATTTGTTATAGGTTGGCATTAGTACAACCTACAAAATAAAATCCACTTCAGCATAACATTCCTAGGTAAATCAGTATAGGATTGAAGAATTCAACTTAGTTTCTATAAACTCATGTAAGACATGGCTTTTGAATATTATATAAGATTTTGGTGTTACTTGAATTCATTTTAAAATCTCTTTTCTTTATCTTTGTAAGACTTTAGTTTAGAGAGTTTGTTTCTGTTTTTATTAGGTGCGGGTAAATTCCTTAGTCTGTTTGGGAAAGATTTTGGAATATTTGGACAAGTGGTTCGTTCTTGATGATATTCTGCCTTTTTTGCAACAAATTCCTTCAAAGGAGCCTGCCGTCCTTATGGGAGTTTTAGGTAACATGATGATCTGTTATACCAATCTCTGTGGTGTTGTACAATATGCATTATTATTATTATCATTATGTCTATACCCCACATTTTCTCTCCACAAGGAGTCAGTGCAACCCTGCATCTGCATTAGTGATGCCTGCAATTTCATGTATCCACTTCAAACAAAATATGGCCTTTCTAGACATATTCTAGGTCTTCCAATACAACAGTTCTCAAAGATTCTAGCATTTTTTCCTAAATAGAGGAAAACTCTTTTAAGATTAGTATTGATTTTTAAAAGTTCCTATTAAGTCCAGACACTTCTCTTTCTGCATCCCTTTGCTTTAGAAAAAATACCAAGATATGTCTATGTTTTGGAAATTTTATTTAAAAGAATTCATAATGAGCAAGTTTGCTATCAGTATCTGAATTGTTATTCTTCACTTTTGTTAACAGGAATCTATAAATGCACATTTAGTCATAAAAAACTGGGAATTACCAAAGAACAGCTAGCAGGAAAAGTGCTGCCTCATCTGATTCCTCTCAGCATTGAGAACAATTTGAATCTGAATCAGGTAGGATAACTATTTTTCATATATATGTGACTGGTTTCATTGAGGCTTAAATTAAAGAAACTTTACTGAAGGATCATGGCTGCCGTTAAGGCTTTAGCATGTAGTCACATATGTTGCTCATTCTGTATCCTTCTGGGATAACCAAAATTCTGTCTCCCTCTCTTTCTCTGTTTCATACACACACTACTTTCTCTGCCTGTCTCACATGTAACCAACAACCCAATTAATGCAGTTATTAGACATGTGCGCAAAATTCATTCTTACAGTGTCTTCCGTTTCTTTCGTGTCTTCCGTTTATTTGGAAGCACCAAACAGGACGCTCCCTCTCCACACAAAACTCAGCTTTCATGTGGTGCTGAAATCCATGTGTGTGCGCTTCTCCTCTTTCTCCTCTTCCCTCCCTCCCTCATGTCCACAATTCCTCACCTTTGCTCACGGGAGTCATGGCTGGGCAGCCCCTCATTTGGACCTCAGCATCAGCGTGGAAGGAACCACCGCCCCCTTCCTCCTTTCTGGGTGTGTGTGTGTGGTGAGGTGTGTGACTGTGCAGGCACTCGGCTGCAGGCCTGGAAAGCTTGCACGCGCATCAGTGCCTGCTTGCAACCGAGTGCCTGTACAGTTACACACCCCACCATACAAATACACAGCGCCACCTGCCACACTCTTCAAGTGGGAAGGAGGGAGCTGCAGTAATCCCTTACGCCCTGATAAAGCATGCTTGCTGAGGTCTGGATGTGGGGTTGCTTAGTCATGATTCCTGTGAGTGAATGCGGATCATTGTGGGTGCAAGGGAGGGATGGTGGAGGAGGAGAAGGAAGAAAAAAAGTGCAGTGCCCACACACATGCGTGCCTGCTAGTGACTGCCAGGTAGCCGAGCACCTCAGGAAGAGAAGCCAGTGGGTGGGAAGCCCCCCCCCCATAATGGGCCAATTTTTGGGCCCCAAAATGAAACAACCGAAAACAACCCTCCCAATTTTGGGAGGCTTACTGAAAATGGATTGGGCCCCGCAATGTAAGCGCAGAAACTAAACAGGGCAAGCTTTTACCTGAATGCATGTTACTAGCAGTTATGTGAAATCTGTCTTTATTTGCTGGCTGAAGTATATCACTCCTGAAAGTAGTGTAGAAAATAACTCTCTTAGCAGATTCATACTCTACATACACTGAGCCCGCAAAACACAGGGTGGGGAGATACAATTGTATTGCAATCTCTTTTTACATTTTCATCATACACAGAGGACAACTTCCTTCTGCTATGCATTGAACTGTAGAATCAATGGGACAGACTTTTATGTTCACATTAAAAGGATTAAGCTGTCGTCTTTTCCTTGTATAATGTTGTCTTGCCCAGGATTAAAATGTAACTTTTAAAGCTGTCTTCATGTAAAATATATTTCTCTTTTAGTTTAATTCCTTCATTTCAGTCATAAAAGAGATGTTGAATAGATTGGAAGCTGAGCATAAGATCAAACTCGAACAAATCCATATTATGCAAGAACAGCAAAAGTAAGTGTGCATAATGTATTGCAATTATATTATATCAATACTATTTTGCTTCTTCTCTTATGATTTTTCTGTCCTTGTTAAATCTTTCAATTTATATTAGAGATTTAAGTAGCTCCAAAATAATATTGTATTGCGCTATTACACATGCTTCTTGTGACCTGTAGATTAAGAGTATAATGTAAATACATATTACTTCTGAGCTGAATAAAACATTTATCACAGTTTTTGCAATACCTTAATAGAATTTTCTAAATGTAATCTGAATTGTTATTGCTTTCAATGCTGAAATAGTTTGCTTTACTTGATTGAAACTGTACTTTCGTGCAACAGATCTTTGGATATAAATCAAATGAATATGCCTGAAGAAAAGAAAGGCAGCAATACAGGCAATCAGGTAAGAAGCTGTCTTAATTACATTATCGCAGTGTTTTAATAAAACACTATGTTTTATTAAACTGTTTTTAAAGTTTTTGTTTTTAATTTGAACAGATTGACAAGGTATTTACCAATCTAGGAACAGATATTTTGACTAGTGGATCTGACTGTAAAGAGAATGGACTGCTGACAAATCAGAGAAAGGTGAGTTTTAATAACAAATGATTATATGAAATATAGAGCAGTAGGAAGATTGTTTTAAAGCTTACTTAGGGTGGTATGTCAACCTAGATCTTTCTTGACCTACTATGGCTATCTGTCAAAATCTAGAGATTCCTAAAGAAACCCTAATAACCAAATCCGTGGATAATCAAATTTGCAAAAGTTAAGCCTACAACTGTGGAGACTCATCTGCAATTAAAATGTTTTGAAATGTGTTATAGAGAACTGTTCGATTTCAATTCTTGACACAAATTAACCATAATTGGGATTTTTTTCTTAATTGCTTACTCCTTTAAAACATGTTGATTCTGTTATTCTATCAAAACACAAGGGGAGAATTGCTGCAAGACATGCAATACACAGAGTGTAGGAAATAACCAAGTAAACTAATAGTTAGGAAATTCTCAAAGTGTTAATACACAAATCTTAAAGAAGCATACACTAATACAAAGTACAAGTTAAAGAGTGCGCCCGCTCTGGGCTCCTACCCCGTACGCTTAATTGCGTTACTTAAAGTCCAGGAGTTATCGGGTTCGAGGAAAAAGTTCAAGGGTTCACAGTGATAGACAGGCTTTCCAGGTAAGTATATGCGGGGAGGATAGACAAAGGGCCCACGGGGCCGTGTCGTAGCCAAAGAGCGGGTTGGCAAACAAGCCGTGATGGAAATCCAGGAAGCAGTTGTAATGCGGAGTTGTTTGCTGACCGGAGCCCAGGTAATTCACACGCATGAGAAGCGGATACGTAGAAATAGCGGCTGGGTCTCCGAGGAGTAGTTGGGCCGACAGGGATACGCTGTACAATTGTCCCAACTCCCGTTTCGACCCCCTGAAGTGGGGTCTTTCTCAAGACCAGAGTAATAGGGCAACTATCCCCGTCGGCCCAACTACTCCTCGGAGACCCAGCCGCTATTTCTACGTATCCGCTTCTCATGCGTGTGAATTACCTGGGCTCCGGTCAGCAAACAACTCCGCATTACAACTGCTTCCTGGATTTCCATCATGGCTTGTTTGCCAACCCGCTCTTTGGCTACGACACGGCCCCGTGGGCCCTTTGTCTATCCTCCCCGCATATACTTACCTGGAAAGCCTGTCTATCACTGTGAACCCTTGAACTTTTTCCTCGAACCCGATAACTCCTGGACTTTAAGTAACGCAATTAAGCGTACGGGGTAGGAGCCCAGAGCGGGCGCACTCTTTAACTTGTACTTTGTATTAGTGTATGCTTCTTTAAGATTTGTGTATTAACACTTTGAGAATTTCCTAACTATTAGTTTACTTGGTTATTTCCTACACTCTGTGTATTGCATGTCTTGCAGCGATTCTGTTATTCTGCCACAAGACTCCCCAGAGCAGATTATAAATCAATAAAGAAACAAGACTGTTCCTAGTCTCAGGATCAGGAACAAAAATGTTTAAATGAAAGTTAAAGAGAGAAGGAGATCAAAGAATATGACCTCAGCAGAGCAAGTAGATCTGTTTCTGTTCTGCTGCACCCTATAAGTACCTGATAGTTGGAGAAAGAGACCAATAGAGCTGGTGTCTCACCAAAGCCACTGGAAGAAATTGCTTTCCTCCTTCTCCTCCTTTATTGCTTTTCAACAGGCCCTTTAAATAAGTCCCCAAGCAATTTACATAGTCAAAATTAGTATGCAATTTTCAGTAAAACCCACATCTTTCAGCTAATTTTTTTTGTGTTGATGCCAGTAAAAGAAAGGGAGTAAACAAATGCTGTCACCTGCGTCTCAGAATTGTTATCCCTCAGTTAGCTCCCTGAAATGCTGGTATTTCAGCATTTCATTTGCTTACTGAAACTTCTGAGAGAAATTCAACAATTCTTTTTTTAAAAGCCTATGATTGGAGAAGGCAAAAACACAAAAGTGTTCTCCTCCCAAACCATCCAGAATAAAGGAAGATGTGAAGGACAGAGGAAATGAAGTGAAATAAGGTTTTGGGTTCAAAGTTAGTCATGCTCAAGTAGATTTATTAAAATGGATGGGTTGTAGTACTGTTTGTTTCAGTGGCCTACTTTCAATATGGAGGATTTCAGCCATCTTCAACCTACCCTCCAGATGTTTTTTGACTATAGCTCACACTCCAGTCAGCATGCCCATTGAATATTGCATTCCAAAATGTCTGGTAGGTACATAAGTTGGGGAAGGTTGGTCCGGTCTAAATGACTAGGCCCAACCTTCCTCAACTCTGAGGATCTTGCCAATTTGCCAATGTGTATTCTTTTGTAGGGATCACTTACACTTGAAGAAAAGCAAAAGTTAGCAAAAGAACAAGAACAAGCTCAGAAACTGAAAAGCCAGCAGCCACTTAAACCTCAGACTCATACAATTACAGCTCCAGTCAAACAGGTATGAATGGAATGTGGTAAGGGAACTTTTCATGGGAAACTTTGCATCTGTAGCAACAAGTCACTAAGATACATTTGTTTCGTGTAACTTGGAATGAGTTTGAGTTTCTTCATTTTATCATTTACATATATGCTCTCAAATAGTTGTGATGTTGAAGTCTGGATGAATGAACAATAAAAACTTTCCAATAGCAGGATAGAGCTATTTCAGATGCTTTTTGTATGACATATGAGAAAAGTAGAAGACACTTTGGCTAATGGCAAGAAATAATTCATCTGTACATGTTTCCATTGAAATAGATGGGATTTAATTACTAGATTTTAAGGTAGATTTCAGTAGAATTTAAGTCAAAACTATTAGTCTGGATGCAATCCTTTATGTGCTACCAGTTAGTATTTTATACTATTGTACTGTATTTTATTTTAAGGGATTTTATGAACAACAGCATCTAAACAGGCCTCACATATAATGCACAGCAGCTGCCTGCCCTGGAAGTTATCAGAGCATGAAAAACTGCATCTAGGAATCATAGCTGTACACCAGTCAAAGTAATGGAATGTTATTTGTGCCAGAGTTACTGCTGCTTGCTCATTCGAGCAATTCCAGAGCTATTTCCACATAGTCTGCTGCAACTAGAAATCTTTTGTGCCCACGGCATCTGGTAAAGGGGAGTGCAGTCTACCAAAATCTATGCCAAATATAATTGGTTAGTCTCCATGATGCCAATGAATTCATGTTATATTGCTATACATTATATACAGATATAATTATGAATACAGATATGATTGCATTTGTGTACTCATATTTGTCTTGCACTAAAATGGATTTTTTCCTGGGTAAAGCATTCTTAGTACATTGCCATCTTTTTAAGAGAAGTCTGTTGATAATGCTGTTAAATGCTTTACATTCAAATGTTTTCTTTCTTTTTTTTTGCAGACGAAGGACTTGACTGATACTTTGAGAGAGAACATGGCATCATTGACCAACCAATCTGTTAACAAAACTAAAGTTTCTTCTTCAAGTAGCTTTTCTTCAGTGGGTATTGGAATGGGATTTCCATCACCTGTTGAAAGCGCTAAGAGAAATGGACTAAATGCTAATATAGGATTTCAGCCTTCTGGATTTGGCATGGGAATTGGCACCACAAGTCAGAATTTCTTCAGTAATACTGGCGTTACTGGAATGACCAATATGAATATGGTGCCAGCAGCAAATTTGACACCTTATTCCCCCATGAGTACCACAACTGCAGTTTCTCAGCCAGCACAGCAAAATAGGCCTCCAGATATGTCTTCTTTGGATAGCCTGTTTGGGCCTCAAAAACCCAAAATGAGTATGAATCAATTGTCTCAACAAAAAACAAACCAGTGGCTTAACCAGTTTGTACCTCCCCAGGGTACCAACAATTCTGCTTTGGGAACACAGATGAATGTAATGGGACAACCTAGCTTTGGCTTACAGGGGAATCCTTTCTTTAATCCTCAAAACTTTACACAGCCAGCAAACAGTATGACAACCAGCAGCTCAGCTAGCAATGACTTAAAAGACCTCTTTGGGTAATAATTATAATTGTGAGCAAGCTGGTTTAATATATATTTATGTATGATGAAAAGCTGATTTGAGGAAACTCTTCTAGCAAAATGGACAAGAAAAGGGCAGTTTCCAGGATGGCCTAATAGTACATTTTATTTCCCTGTGTATTTAATTTTTGTAAGCACCAAGTGGTCCCTTCCCCCTAATTTCACCACTTTTAAAGTCAGGTTGAATCAATCAAAGTACTCACAAAAATTAGAACATATACTTTGCAACTTCAGGAATTTCTGTTCTGACCACTGTGTTTTACAAATAAACATCTTGCAAATAAATACAAGCAGATAGGTTGTAATTGCTGAAAAGCTGTTGTCATATACACAAGATTGCAAATATGTGCTGAATCCTGGTCTCTTGTTAATTTTACATTGACTGTTTGGTATATTATTGAGTTACAAATACCTCTTGGTATAGAATGATTTATAGTTGGCATGTATTGGAAGGGAGATTTTTGTGAACATGTGAGACTAGATTTAAGGATAAGATTTTTTATGTATCTCAGTATAAAACAAGGTTGGTTTGAAAGGGAATTATATTCTTCAGCAGAAATGAAGCTGCTAAGGTGACCATGTTACATCAAATCGTACTGATAATGCCAAAATATCTGGTCCCACAGTAGAAGCCACATTGCTGGCAAGTTAATCTTAATGCCCTGGCTAAAAATGTGGGATTGTTTAATCATACAAAAAAAACAGGTGCAAATTAATGAAGTCTGTTTCAGACCATCCATAAAGAATTTGAGGCTTAATAACATGGAAAGCATGTGGCACCTTCTAAGACAGAAATGAGTCTTTCAAATCCCTACGGTTTACTCTTGTTGTGGATTCATTTGACTGCTGCTAATGTCTTTCTTTAGATTAAAATAAAAATTCAATCTGAGGCAGATTGCTTAATTTTAGACCAAATTCATTTGGAAGAGTAATGCAAACCATTTAATGGTTCTGCATACTCCGTGGAAGTGTTGTTCCAAATGTAAAGAAAGGATTTCCCAAGTAAGAAGCAGTAGTACATCTTGCTTAACAGGAGTGGGATGTTCAGCTTCTCTACCAAACTTTCCCTATCTTTACACGGTTACAATTTCTACTGGTGTTTAACTATTTCTTCCCTTGGGATTTTGTGATCTTTCTTATATAACACTTTGGACTATGGGTGGCTATTTTCAGAAGGAAATAATTGGTTAACTTTTTTTTTTTTTACAAAACACACCCTACACACATTATTTTTTAAAGCCTTTCACTGATTAAATTGTTTTCATTTGCTGCTTAAGAAACCAAAGGGCCTTATGCTGTAAATGTGAGCTGCATTTTGTTAAATTATATTTCCAGTTTTAAGCAGTAATGATGTTAAATGTACTTTAAGAACTTTATATTATAGCTGCTGCCTTAGTACTTTTATTTTGTATTTTGGAACCAGTGATGAAATTTGTGTTTTTAAAGAAAAAACCACTTGTGTTATTTATGTACTGTTGATATTATGACTAAAGTATGCTTAATTAGTTACATAATGTGTGTGAAATTATGCTGATTAAATGTGTTAGGTGTACTTCCACTTCCTGGTATGGTCTCCAGATATCTCAAAACTTCAAATTCCACATTTATGGCATATAAACTTTTCTCTAATGCTAAGTTTAAACAAAAGACAATTAAGTATTTGAGACAGATTTTGCCTATATTATATAGAAAGCAAGATTCTTTTAAAAAGCAAGAACTTGAATGATTTAGTATGATAAAGTCGAGTGTCACATTTAGAGAGGAATTTGAACCAAGTTAACTTGAAAAAGTTCCCTATTAATAGTGTGTTGCCTTTCAGGTCTGATTGCTCCATCAGAACATATCAGAGACGTAGGTCTAATCCAACCATGGTTCTGCAGCACAACAGAATTTCCTTTCCCTTTCCTCCTCTTTGCAGCCCTAGATATTCAGAGGATTTCCTAGCATACCTAGTAGGGATTGTAGTCAGAGTGAAAATTTGCCACCTTGCTTCTACTAGATTCCACAGTTCCTGCAATAGATATCCGCCTCTGAATCATGTCCATTGAGGAGATTTGTTAAGATTCAAGCTAGTCCATAGTATCGGAGAATTGACTGTACCAAACTTTGATCCTATAGGATGCAATGATAGCCTTGCCATTGTTTTTTTCCCACACCAAAATGTTCATTTGCCTTAAGGTTATAAGAAGAAAATTGTAATGGGAAAACCTTCATGCCTGATCAACATAATACATTTTGTCAACATATTGCTGCTTGTAATACTATCAGGGAATTTTGGAAGATTCAAGAAAAGAAGAAGAATAAAATGTATCAACTTCTGCATGTCAATTGTCATCTATCCATTAGGAGTCATATTAATATTTTATTGAAATTGATTCCTCTTGAAACAATTTAAAATTGAGATTCTTTGTTTTGTACAAGAGCTAAGAGAAGATTGTGTCACTTATTCGCTACTTAGTTTCCATTGGGTTGCATTTTGAAATTGGATTCCCTGTAGAGTTAGTGAATATTTCTCTGACTTGTTAATGCGTGCATCTGCTTTTATAACATTTTTTTTCTTTATTGTGAATCAGACAAAGGCATTGCTTTGACTCAGTAACTTTCTTAGTATTGATGGCATCAGTGCTGTCACATTTTATTATGAGTGGACACTTAACAGTCGCCACTGGCATGAGTGTGATGATTGGAAAGGCATTTAGATTAAAGGTGGATGAAAGGTTTAATGCCTAAGAATAGATTTTCCGTACACTGTAAATTGTGTACAATTTCTTAATTGTCTTTCTTGATGTGCAGTTTTAACTCATGTACCAAATTCCAGTTCATCAAATTCTTCAGAATACAGAGATTCCAGAATAAATTCTAAAAAGGATTCTGAAATAATTGTGAGGAAGAAATCAAACAAGTGATTCCATATGTATATTTATTATGTGCCAAACCCTATTCACATAGCATGCCACTATAGGGATTATAATAAGTAATTAAATCCATAATCCTAGGAAAGTTTATGAGGAATATGGCTTCCCTAGCATAATATCCAAGAGGCATAAGTCAAAAAAGAGGAGAAGTTAGCAGATACATGGATTTTTCATCCCCATAAATGGAGAAAGAGAAATGTGGCTTGTCTGGAACAGCAGTAGCTTCCTCTCAAATGGAAGTATTCCCAAAGGAAATTTTGGAAGTGGTATTTTTTTAAATGTTTATGTATGATCATTTTTATGGTTTTTCTCATTAAAGTGAATAAAATAGATTCACTTTAATAGATATAGATATATTTTCAGGTGTGCCCTGAAATCTGAATTGACTGGAAAGCAATTCTAATACGTGAAAGCAACACTTCATGGGGAAAGAAAATACAACTTCATCATACTAATATCTAATGTTTTCCTCCCAAATATATCAAGTATATTGTTTCATCATAAGTTAAAACATGACTGTTGTTTGTATATTAGTGAATGGTAATTACATTGACTATTTTAGTGAATATCTGTTGTGACAACCAACTTACCGTTTTACATCGGCATGGTTCACATAGAAAATTATACCTCTGTAAGCTGTGGCTATGACGCAGTGACTAAACCAGCATGAAACAGGTATATAATTCTGAAGTAAAGAACTTCTCTTCCATTCCTGGTGAATATTTGTGGGTATTTTCCTTGTTTAGTTAAATGTGTGCAGTTTTAGGGTTTACATCACAAAATCCAGTGTTTACATCACACAAATTGTTATTGTGTACTTCCTGTCACATAAGTACGTCCCACCACACTCGGTAATAAATCCTTTACTACTGAGTGCATGTGTAAAATTACCCTTGTTACTCAATGCTACCTAAACCTGTCTTTTTTGGTTATGTAAAATATACGGGTTTTTGCATTATATGGTTGGGATTTCATTTCCTGTGCTGAGATACAATAGATTGTGGTGGGAAACAAAAAACGACTATCAATCTAGGACTATGCCAAGGGTTTTCTGACATTCAATCCTGTGATTTAATCTAAGTTTTGAAAACAATTACATCAATTGTACAGAAGTGTATAAAAGCTGAGCCTCCCCTTGAAGTGCTAAAATGCAGGAAATTATAAGCACTGTGTATAATTCCCAAATTGTATATCAAAATGGCTGTATATATATTGAACTCAGGCTCGATTCAAAATATTTAATAAGCCTCTACTTGGTAGTGGCAATTTTTATGTTTAGACTTTAAGACATTCAAATTGTTTCGTGTAAAGTGGTTAATAATATTACTTTAGTGTTGCTGTGGTTTATGGTCAGAATGGATGGAGCATGAGATTCTATTTTGGTTTATTGGAATTTGCTGCTCTTACAAACAAATCTATTCTTTATATCAATTTTTCAAATTAGTAATACTTAAAATAAATATACTGTACAGGCTGGTTACAAGAAATTCTTACCACTTTGTACTTTGAATGAATAACTGTAGTTTTGAAATGCTGAATGATGTTACTATATTGAAATAAAGATTTTCTTTTCCATATTTTCAGTTTTTCAGGAGAGTGGCTTCGTACTGATGTAATTCAGGAGGTTGCGGGTTGGTTAGAAATACGAATGATCCTAGGTTTTCTTTCTAATACAGAAAGTGATATGTTATTTATACTTTCTGTGCTGCTCCTGAGTAAAAATTTATGTTGCTATTGTCAAATTAGAAAATCTTTGCATCAACATGAAACTTTTAGGCAATTCAAATGTTGACATACTTTTCAAAAACTGGTAGAAAGTTTTTTTTCGAAATTTATTTGGCAAGGGGGAAAAACAAGGATAAGATTTAAAAGTCCTCCAAGATGATAAGGAAAGGGGTACCGTATTTTATGGCGTATAAGACTACTTTTTAACCCAAGAAAATCTCAAAAGTCAGTGGTCGTCTTATATGTGGGAGTAGCCTTATACGCTGGAGTAGTATTATACGCCAGAAGTCGTTTCAGCGGGTGCTGAAACTTTCAATCCGAATTGGAGTATCTGTGGTTGCCGCATATGGTGGGGGGAGCTCAAAAATGGCAGTGGCCGCATCCCTGCCATATGCAGCGACTGCATGAAAGCATTAAGGGTGACACTGTACAAATACGGTAGAAGAAAATCCATTCATCAGGATTCATGGACTTAATGCCGTCCCGATGGGGAGGTGAAGGGATGCCTCACTGGGAAGTTGTAAGTGAAGGGTGGAGCAAGCTCTGAGCTCAGAAAAACACACCTCCTTTACCTGTCTGGCCCGCCTTTATATCCTATTACCATACCTCCTCTGCCTCTCAGATCTCCTTCCTGAAGACTGCAGTGAAGCATTGCAGGTGCGAGATCTGAGAGGCAGAGAAGGAGGAACAGTAATAGGAAAATTACCATATTGAAATAAAATCTGATGCTTTTTAAATTTTTATTTGGTGTGTTTTGGAAAAGGGGTACTCTTATATGGCGAGTATATCCCAAACTATATTTTAACTGGAAAAGTTGGGAGTTGTCTTATATGCCCAGTCTTATATGCCGGAAAATACGGTAGTTTTAAACTACCAGATTTGAACGGATACTTTGCTGCTTGCTCTTTAGCATGGCTCAAAAATTGATTCTGGTTTGAATGACACAGATGTATGATTTAATTGTCAAATCCCACAGCATTTTGATATTTTAATTTATCTATTATATAAATGGGTTCACGTCATGTGATGTATACCTCAAACAAAGAAACCATACAACGCAGAAACACAATACTTGCCAACAGAAATAGGCCTCAAGCAAGGTACGTTTGTAGCAAAGAAACTTTCCCCCCCAAAACCTAAAAGGCCCTCAAAACAACGAGTAAAAATAAAACTACATTTACCAGCATCCTCCGGGGCAGCCAAAGACTCACCCAGCCTCTACATTCTGAACAACATGATTGGCTGCCAATAAGGGCGGATTTGCATAACTGCTGCACTGGCCAGCCAACATGAAAATTCCGATCCATAATAAACTGCCAAAACAGAATAAGGAAAAGGCCTGAGCCAATCCCCAACACAAACACCCAAATCACTTCCAACCGAAAATTTACACCCCAAAAAATCACAGACCACGCCCAAAATTGACAGTAAGGCTTCATTAACTTGGTTTCCCTAACTAGCCCTCACTTACTGGGAAGCTGTTTACGCTCTAAATTGACAGTAAGACTTCATTAACTTGATTCTCCCGACTAGGCCTCAGCTCATTGGACATTGTGTATGGCCTGAATTGACAGTAAGGCTTCATTAACTTGCTGTTCCTAACTAGGCCTCAGTTCATGGGACATTGTGTATGGCCTGAATTTACAGTAACCTACCTTGGCACACAGAGCCCCGACCATGCATGATGGGACTTGAAGTACCACCATGGAAAATGGGATTTGTAGTACTTCAAAACCCATCATTCCCCACAGACCACTGTGGCCCAGAACCAAAACCAATAAAGACCCAACTTGGCACACCATGCCCCCCATGACCCACACTCCATCCAACTGCAGTTTAGAGGAGGGCACACCGTGGATGATTGGACTTTCTCGCATCTTCTAAAAAGGGCACAGCAACGCGTGCCGGGTACAGCTAGTTTTATATAAGTCAGGGCTTCCCAATCTTTTCAAGTTAGCTCATACATCATATTCAGAGTGCATAATATTACAAATAATATACATTATATTATAAATAATTGATTACATTATATACTCAACACTAATATTAAACAGGCATTAAATAATATTACAAATATATATTGTATTACAAATAATCTATTACATTATCTACTCAGGAGTAATATTAAGTAGTTATTAAATAATATAAATAATACAACATATTCTAAATAATCTATTACATTATACACTCAACACTAATATTAAACAGGCATTAAATAATATTGCAAATAATATATAATATTACAATATATATTATATTATAAATATTTTATTATATATTCCACCCGACAGGAGCAATGCAGGGGGCAGAACCTTCTCTAAGTGCTGGCTGAGCCAGGGTCTTGTGACTTGCTGGAGCACTGAGCAGAAGACATACTTTGCTGATGGGTTGGCTGCCATGTTTCTCTGCTCAGCTCCGGCTCCAGGCAGGGCAGCACCTGAATCCCGTCAGCCCCCTCCTTCTACAAGCCATGGTTTGTTTACATTCTCAAACCATTGGGAAACTCCTCATCACTTCCTGTAGATTGCAGTACCTTCTCTGCCCATATGGAAGTAACTCCTCTTCCTTTGCTCCCAGCGCAGCACCTCCGCCAGGCAGTCTTCCTCTCCCTGGCGGGCGCCTCCTCGCAGCAACTCGGCCACGTGGCAACCCGAGTCCGGAGGAGGGCGCCCAGCAGCACCTGGGCCTGCTGCGCGGTCCCCGGATGGAGCCCGGGCATCTGGGACGAGTAGGCCACCTCCAAGACGAGCAGGGGCCCCGCCACGTGCCCCTCCAAGCCTCGGGCCTCCTCCAGTCTGGAGACGAGGCTGGAGAAGGCTTCCCTGTCAGATTCTTGCATTTGAAAAGTAATTCATGAGTCAACACAAGATGTATTTTTGCAGTTTGAGATGACCTGCGGTGTGGCATGTTTGACACCAGATGACGCTGTTTCAAGACTGCTGAATGGAACCTTGAGGAATTTCAGTTGAAAGTGACAGTTGGGATTTGTCAGTTGGGATTTGATATCCGTGAGGAAAGGTTGTATGTTAAGAAAGGTAGCTGATGGCTGTTGTTTTTGATGCTTAGCTCGATATTATTAAATACAATTCAATACAAAGTTTTATACTTACCATTTGAATTGAATGAGAGTTTTATTATTCACACGAACAGAGACTGAGTTTTGAGCCTATGGGGGATTATTGTTATATTTTTGTTGCCTATCCGCAGTAACACAATTTCCTCGTCGTCGAAGAGGTTATGGGCCCAGAATTGCAGTGGCACAGAGATACTACATAACCCATAATCCATAGTAAAAGTTTTTTAAATAACACTGCAAATTGCAGCAGAAGTCTCTGTTTACCTCAGTGTTAGAGTTTTAAAAAAACTGAGGTAATTTTTTTTTGCTAGAAGCATCTGTAGTGTGAAGGAAGATGGCATTATTTGGAGCACAGCATCATTTAGAAAAACTCAGAGGCAGCTCAAATTATTTAATATGGGCTACCAAAGTGCGAGCAGTTTTGGCAAAGGAGGAGCTGCTATCCTGCCTAACACATCAACCTATTTCTGATGCAGAAATTTTGAAGGATGGCAAGGCAAAGGCTACCATCATCCTGTCAGTCGACGATAGGCACCTCACCTATTTAGCTCTGGAAGAAACAGCCGCTGATTGTTGAAAAGGCTTGAAAAGCTGTATCAGCAGCCTACTGGAGGCTCAAAAGTTTTATTGAGCAGAGAGCTGTTTTCACTGAAGCTTCTGTCAAAAACCCATCATTCCCCACAGACCACTGTGGCCCAGAACCAAAACCAATAAAGACCCAACTTGGCACACCATGCCCCCATGACCCACACTCCATCCAACTGCAGTTTAGAGGAGAGCACACCGTGGATGATTGGACTTTCTCGCATCTCCTAAAAAGGGCACAGCAACGCGTGCCGGGTACAGCTAGTTTTATATAAGTCAGGGCTTCCCAATCTTTTCAAGTTGGCTCATACATCATATTCAGAGTGCATAATATTACAAATAATATACATTATATTATAAATAATTGATTACATTATATACTCAACACTAATATTAAACAGGCATTAAATAATATTACAAATATATATTGTATTACAAATAATCTATTACATTATCTACTCAGGAGTAATATTAAGTAGTTATTAAATAATATAAATAATACAACATATTCTAAATAATCTATTACATTATACACGCAACACTAATATTAAACAGGCATTAAATAATATTGCAAATAATATATAATATTAAATATATATTATATTATAAATATTTTATTATATATTCCACCCGACAGGAGCAATGCAGGGGGCAGAACCTTTCTAAGTGCTGGCTGAGCCAGGGTCTTGTGACTTGCTGGAGCACTGAGCAGAAGACATACTTTGCTGATGGGTTGGCTGCCATGTTTCTCTGCTCAGCCCGGCTCCAGGCAGGGCAGCACCTGAACTCGCCAGCCCCCTCCTTCTACAAGCCATGGTTTGTTTACATTCTCAAACCATTGGGAAACCTCATCTCTTCCTGTAGATTGCAGTACCTTCTCTGCCCATATGGAAGCAACTCTTCTTCCTTTGCTCCCAGCGCAGCACCTCCGCCAGGCAGTCTCCTCTCCCTGGCGGGCTCCTCGCAGCAACTCGGCCACGTGGCAACCCGAGTCCCGGAGGAGGGCGCCCAGCAGCACCTGGGCCTGCTGCGCGGTCCCCGGATGGAGCCCGGGCATCTGGGACGAGTAGGCCACCTCCAAGACAAAGAGCAGGGCCCCGCCACGTGCCCCTCCAAGCCTCGGGCCTCCAGTCTGAGACGAGGCTGAGAAGGCTTCCTGTCAGATTCTTGCATTTGAAAAGTAATTCATGAGTCAACACAAGATGTATTTTTGCAGTTTGAGATGACCTGCGGTGTGGCATGTTTGACACCAGATGACGCTGTTTCAAGACTGCTGAATGGAACCTTGAGGAATTTCAGTTGAAAGTGACAGTTGGGATTTGTCAGTTGGGATTTGATATCCGTGAGGAAAGGTTGTATGTTAAGAAAGGTAGCTGATGGCTGTTGTTTTTGATGCTTAGCTCGATATTATTAAATACAATTCAATACAAAGTTTTATACTTACCATTTGAATTGAATGAGAGTTTTATTATTCACACGAACAGAGACTGAGTTTTGAGCCTATGGGGGATTATTGTTATATTTTTGTTGCCTATCCGCAGTAAACAATCTCTCTCTCACCGGCCGAAGAGGTTATGGGCCCAGAATTGCAGTGGCACAGAGATACTACATAACCCATAATCCATAGTAAAAAGTTTTTTAAATAACACTGCAAATTGCAGCAGAAGTCTCTGTTTACCTCAGTGTTAGAGTTTAAAAAACTGAGGTAATTTTTTTGCTAGAAGCATCTGTAGTGTGAAGGAAGATGGCATTATTTGGAGCACAGCATCATTTAGAAAAACTCAGAGGCAGCTCAAATTATTTAATATGGGCTACCAAAGTGCGAGCAGTTTTGGCAAAGGAGGAGCTGCTATCCTGCCTAACACATCAACCTATTTCTGATGCAGAAATTTTGAAGGATGGCAAGGCAAAGGCTACCATCATCCTGTCAGTCGACGATAGGCACCTCACCTATTTAGCTCTGGAAGAAACAGCCGCTGATTGTTGGAAAAGGCTTGAAAAGCTGTATCAGCAGCCTACTGGAGGCTCAAAAGTTTTATTGAGCAGAGAGCTGTTTTCACTGAAGCTTCTGTCAATGGAAGATTGTGCCAGAGAGACTCATTTGAGTAAAATGCTGAGCCTATTTAACGACTTAGCAGCTAGGGGCACCAATTTTACAGAAGATCAGAGAGGCTTAATTCTACTAAGCAGTTTGGGACAGAGCTACAACTCATTCATTGACTCCATGCAATCTGTGAAAGAAGAGGACATCAACTTCGACCTAGTTTCGACTAGATTGGAGAACTGGGCTTGCTACAGCAACTTTCAATGGAGAAGACGGTCAACAAAGGCTTCAATATGAAGAGGAAAGAGACAATCCAGTGTGACATCATCTGTTACATTTGTAAGAAAAAAGGACACATAGCAAGACAATGTCATCAGAACAGGTTTAAGACGAGTGAATCAGCACAGAGCAAGAAAGAACAGATCAACAATTCAAGAAAAGACTGATTCAAACTGTCTGTTGATGAGTTTACAATGTAACAATGATTTTATTCCTCAGGTACCCTGGATTATTGACTCTGGTAGTGCAAAGAGTTTTGTTAAGGATAGTAAATTGTTAGCAGAGAAGGAACCTTTATCTGGTTCTATGCAAAGTTGTGTGAGTCTAGCCAATGGTCACAGGTGCAAGGTTTTAGCAAAGGGAGAAGTTGAAATTAGTCAACTTGGTCTAAAGTTAGACAATGTTTATTTAGTTCCTGAGCTAGAACACAATGTTTTAGGGGTGAAACAACTTGTAGACCATGGTTTATCCATTGTGTTTGATGGGGAGTCATGTACGATGAGTAATGGAAATACAGGTATGTATAAGGAAGTAAAATTTCAAGATGGTTTCTATATAATGAATGCTAGTAATAAAATGTCTACTAATAGTATTCAGAGTTTGGAAGGGAAGCCTCTGCATGGTGACAGATGTCTGCACATGCTACACAGGAAGTTTGGCCACATGAACTATAATATGATTAGAAAGACTGCACAGCTAGTAGGCATTCAAATACCAGAATGCAGAAATTATTTAGAGTGTGCTGTCTGTAACAAAACAAAGTTAAAGGCTTATCCTGTTGCCAAAAGGAGTGATAGAATAACAACTAAGTTACAGTTAGTGCACATGGATCTAGCTGGACCTTTTCCTAAGAGTATTGGAGGGAATGTATTTCTGCTAGTAATAGTAGATGATAGGTCTCGATTTAGCTTCGTTTATCCCCTGAAAGGTAAATTTCAGGTGTATGAAAAATTTATTGAATGGTACAATTTTGTGAAGAACCAATTTCCTGATTTAATTGTTAAACAAGTTCAATCTGATAGAGGAGGTGAATTTGTGAATGAAAGACTTAAGAATTTTTTTAAAGATAAAGGAATTTGGCATAGGAAAACAAATCCGTGTTTATCAAAAGAAAATGGAATTGTGGAACGTCGCTTAGGTGTAATTCAAACCATGGTAAAATCAATGCTTGAGGATGCACAAATGTCCAAAGGTTTTTGGGCAGAAGCAGCTAACACTGCCAATTACGTGCTGAATAGGTTATGGACCTCAAGTGTAAATGAAATTCCATTCTATTTGTTTTATGGAAAACATCCAAAGGTGGATCATTTTCAAGTATTTGGTATGCATGCAAATGTCTTAATTTCTATACAGCAAACAGACAAAAGAGATCAGCATTGGGTAAAGATGCAATTTATTGGATATGAAAGTGGAACGAAAGGCTATAGATTCTGGAATGGATCTTCTCCAGGGAAGATCACAGTCTCCAGATCTGTAAAGTTCGAAAATAATACTCATTGGGATAGAATTCATGCGAACACTGAAGTGTTTATAACCCCAAGTGTTCCTAGAGTTAAGAATGAATCTGAAGTTGTAGAGGTATTAGATGAGGCAAATGTGGAAGAAAGCAAGGAACAATCTGAAGAAAGTAATTTTCATGATTTTTGCACCACAAACTCTGGCTTAGTGTCCAAATCTGTAATAGAGGTTGATGGACATTGTCAAGAAGAGATTGGGGATGTGGAGGAGACTAAGGATGAGATTCCTAGAAGATCCACATGTATCACTAAAGGGATTCCACCAGCCAAGTATCAAGTCACGTAAATAGGAAGTATAGAGTGGAAAGATCCTAATTCTTACGCTGAAGCATTGCGTAGACCGAAAAATGAACGTGATTGTTGGGTAAAAGCAATGAAGAAGGAATTTTTTATTCACTTCATTCCTTAAATGTTCTAGAACAAGCATATGTACCCAAAGATGTAAAGGTAATTGGTTGCAAGTGGGTATTTAAAAGAAAAACACAAGTTGATGGTTCATTATTATACAAAGCAAGATTGGTTGCACAAGGTTTTGGTCAAATTTACAATCAAAATTATGATGAGGTGTATGCTCCAACGATTAGTCCTGAAACAATTAGAACTGCTTTGGGCATGGGTGTGCAAAGAAAGTATGTTATAAGGCACTTTGACATTGCCACAGCTTATTTAAACGCAGAGCTGACAGACAATGTATATATGAGAGCAATACCTGGGTTTGAAAAAGATACTCCAACTGGTGTGTATCGACTACGGAAAGCATTATACGGGCTAAAGCAAGCAGCGAGATGCTGGAACCAGTGTATAGACGAAAAGTTAAAGGGTCTTGGCTTTGAAAGAAGCAGTGTAGATACATGTCTATACAAGAAAGGAAAGGAGTCTAGAAAGCAAACATTTGTTTTGGTGTTTGTCGATGATCTCTTAATACTAGCACCATCCGAAAAAGATGTGGAACAAGTTTTTAAAGGACTAAACTCAAGTATGACTGTCAAAGATCTTGGAGAAGTCCGGAAATACTTAGGCGTTAATGTAACTAGAACTGAGAATGATATTTGTCTAGATCAAAAAGACAAAGTTTTTGAATTACTTGAGAAAACAAGATTGACTCTGTGTAAAATAGTAGCAACTCCAATGGTACCGGATTTTTTAAAGCTTGAAAAAGGTGAAATGTTTGGCAATCAAACATTGTATAGATCGGTAGTTGGGAGTCTCTTGTACTTGGCAAATTGGACTAGGCCTGACATCGCCTATGCCACTAATGTACTAAGCAGGAGAGTAAATGAACCAACGTTAACTGATTGGCAAGCTGTAAAACGAGTGTTAAGATATTTGAAAGGAACATGTGACAAAAAGCTAAAAATTTGTCCAAAAGAAAGCGGTATGAAGGGGTTTGCAGACGCAAGTTTTGGCGACAACGAACAAAATTTGTCATGTTCCGGGTATCTAATTAGCTTTAATGGGATACAAGTGACATGGAAATCTCATAAACAGTCACATGTTTGTTTATCCACGGCAGAAGCGGAATTTTCTGCTTTGTCTGACTGTTGTACAGAACTAGAGTGGATAAAGGCTCTTGTAAATGAGTTCCAAAGTTTTAAAGATAAGATATCTTTATTTACCGATTCACAATCTTGTATAGCAATATCAAATTCGGAAGGATTGAAGCAGAGAACAAAGTATATTGGAGTAAGGTACCAAAATGTTAGGAAGTTAGTACAGGATGGTTTTATTAATCCTGTGTATGTACAGTCAGATGAGAATATGGCGGATATGTTTACTAAAGCATTGACCAATTATAAATTAAATGTATTTTGTAAGAAGATATTGTTATTATAATTAATGTGTGTCCTTGTGTTGCTCATGAAGGAGGAGTGTCAGATTCTTGCATTTGAAAAGTAATTCATGAGTCAACACAAGATGTATTTTTGCAGTTTGAGATGACCTGCGGTGTGGCATGTTTGACACCAGATGGCGCTGTTTCAAGACTGCTGAATGGAACCTTGAGGAATTTCAGTTGAAAGTGACAGTTGGGATTTGTCAGTTGGGATTTGATATCCGTGAGGAAAAGTTGTATGTTAAGAAAGGTAGCTGATGGCTGTTGTTTTTGATGCTTAGCTCGATATTATTAAATACAATTCAATACAAAGTTTTATACTTACCATTTGAATTGAATGAGTGTTTTATTATTCACACGAACAGAGACTGAGTTTTGAGCCTATGGGGGATTATTGTTATATTTTTGTTGCCTATCCGCAGTAACACAATCTCCTCGTCATCGAAGATTCCCTGCCCGGGCCTGCTGCCTCGTCATGGCGAGGAAGAAGAGAAGAGAGAGGGGAAAGAGCGCGAGGGGGGGGGTGAGCATGTGAGGCAGAAGGGAAGGGAGGGGTGCTCACTCACTCCCTCCCTGGCCTCCTCCCTTCCCCTCCGTCGGCCAGATGCGCCCCTGGCCACGTGGCGCCCTGAGGCGACCGCTTAATTCGCCTCCGCCTAAATCCGCCCCTGCCAATACCCTTTCTTCCCCCTCCTGCCGAACACTTTTTCTTCTTCACTCTTCTCCCTTCTTCCCAGCCTCGCTCTGATTCCTTTGCCTTGCTTTGCTCATGCTGCCGCTTCTGTGGGAGGGGGGAGGGAGGAAGACGTGACCCGTGCGGGCGCTACTGCGCAGATTCGCCCCACGTCTTCCTTCCTCTTCTCCACAGTGCTCTCTGGATATAGGTGAACTACAACTCCAAAACTCAAGGTCAATGCCCACCAAACTCTTATGGTATTTTCTCTTGGTTATGGTAGTTCTGTGTGGGAAGTTTGATTCCATTCCATCATTGGTGGAGTTCAGAATGCTCTTTGATTGCGGGTGAACTATAACTCCCAGCTGTTGAGCAAGACCTTTGTGTGTGTCTTTCTGCCATTCCTGCCAGGATATCTATGTTGTGTTCATCAAAACAGGCCCAGGTGGACTTCCGGTCGGCGCTTGCTGCGAAGTGGTTGCACCCTCAGCTGCTCTGAGGGCGACAGTTTGACTTGGAGCTTGGGGGGCATCCAACCCCCCCCTCAGAGACCGGGCTTAGGTCTCTGTGAAGACGAGACCCTGAGCTTCCCAACGAGCTGCGAGGTTCACCCCCACACAGCAGGGGAGAGCTGGTAGCGGCCGAGGAAGACGCCGGGGGTTACATAGCTCCGAGCCTGCAAAACGGGTTCGCAACCCGAACACGCCTACAGCCGCCGACTTCTTTTAAAACTTTTATGTGAGTACTCAACAAAAGCTGCTTAACAGAGCCCGGCAGACCGCCCCAGAACCGGTGGGGAACCAAAAAAAAAACACTGGGCAAGCTGTGAGTGTGTGAGAGAAAGAGACGGGTGTGCGGGGGGGCCCGCTGGGAAGTTCGGGAGTGCCGCGGTTTGGGGAACCGCCGAGGGCGATTAGATGTGACGACTGATCCCGAAAACCCCCCTCCCCCCTCCCGTACCACCCGCACCACCGAAGCGCCACGGAGGCGCAATACCAGAAGATTGATATTCATCCAGCGACAGCGTACTGACCTTGAAAACGCTGAAGACGCTGACGCCGTCGCCATATTGGGCACCAGAAGGGAAGAGGAGTACCCTGACGCGAAAAGGGGAGGAGCAAGGTGTATGACCCGCCCCACATGCCTGACGGGACCGCAGGCTGCTGAAGGTTGCTGACAGACTCCCACCAAACCCCGGAAAGGGGCTGATGACAACAAATAAACTGATCCAGGATTAAAGAGGTTTAAAGAGGAGAAGTGAAACTGGGCAACTGACTGAACTGTGAAATCCCTGCTTCCCCAGAAAGCCTCTGAAGCCTAACCCTATAAATATAATAAATAATAATAACAAAACAAAAAAAAGCCAGCTGAAGAAGGGGGGGGGGGGAAAGGAAACAAGTTGACCACCCTGTGATATAGTGACAAGAGAGCCGATACCCTAGAACCAGGGAGCAAAGGAAATATCCAGGAATAATTAAAATATAAAATATAGAAATTCCCTACCCTAAATGTACAATCAAACAGCATCCCTGAAAGGGAAAGACCAACATAAAGAGACAATGGCAAACAAAAAACCTCCTGTTAGAAGGGAATCACATCCCAAAGAATTTACCCTGGAAGATCTCTTTATGGAGATGCAAAGACTCTCGAAGAAACAGGATGAGGCTGCATCCAGTCAGGCAGAACAAGAGAGGCTTCTACGTGACCAAGAGAAACTGATAAAAGGAGAAATGGCCGATCTAAAAAAGATCTAAGGGGTGATATCGCAAATATCGAGAGAAAGATGGATGGGATGCAAGAAGAGATGAAAACAATTCAACAAAAACAAACAAACCTTAGTGCCAAACAGGAACAACTGGAGATGAACCTTAGGAAAAAAATCACCCACCTGGAATCCTTAAATAAAAAATTGGAAGAGCAACAAGAATCTCTAGACATGAAAGAGAAAGAATTCCAACTTCGCTTCAGAAATGTGGAGGAGGAAGGACAACAAGAACTGAGAGGAATAATGGTCGAAATCATTGCCAATCTCCTACAACTTACGGTGGAGGAGGCCGATAAAGAAATGGATAGGGCCTTTCGAATCTCCACAAGTTTCTCAAGGAAAAACAAAACTATTCGAGATGTCCTGGTGAGATTTAACAGGAAAAAAAAAGGGATGACGTACTGCGAGAAAATGCAAGAAATCCAATTTATTACAACAAAAGAAAGATTAGCATAATGAAAGAAATTCCCGCCTCTATCCTTGCCAAGAGGAAAAAGTACTACATTTTAACAGATGAACTGAGGAAACGCAATATTAAATTTCGCTGGGAAAAATTTGAAGGACTAATGCTAACGGTTAAAGGATCCAGACATTGGATAACGTCCGAAGAGAAAGCAAAAGCCTTCCTCAAAGATTTAAACAAAGGTAAATTCTCACCAGAAGACAGAGACTCGAGGGATAATGAGAAAGAGAAGGAGCCAAACAGTAATAAGGAAGTCGACTTACAAGAAGAAAACGAGGAGGAAAACGAGGAGATGACAAACTCAGACCAAGAAGAGGAAAATGGAGGAGAGGAAGGCGAAATCCAACAAAAGAGAGAGAGAAGGAATTACCAACCAAATAAGACGGAGTGGATTATACAGACCAGAGCCCAAAAAGAAAAAGAGTTAAGAAAGTTTTATAATGGAAATTAGCATTACCTCAATAATGTAAATGGGCTAAATAGCCCAAATAAGAGGAGGAGAGTTTTTAATCATATGCACAAAAAAAAAGTGATGTAGTGGTAATTCAAGAGACACACATCAAAAATAGTGAAACAGGTTATCTAAAGCAAGATAGGCTGGGAAAAGAGTATATAGCGTCAGATGAAAAGAAAAAAAGGGGGGTAGTGACCTATGTAAAAGACTCTCTAGACTCCTCTCTAGCTTTCAAGGACACAGAGGGACGAATGGTGGGGGTAAACATAAGATGGAATGGTAAAAAAGTCCTTCTATGTAACATTTATGCGCCAAATGGACCAAAGATAAAATTCTTCCGCCACCTAAAAAGGCTATTCTTAGGGAAGAATTTGATGACCTAATTATCATTGGGGATTTCAATGCGGTAATTAACAAAGAAATAGATAGAACAAAAAAACTGGGAAGGGGAAAACAAAAACCAAAATCGGGGCAATTACCAAAAGAAGCGAAGGAGGTTCTAGAGGAGCTGGGAGTTAAAGATATCTGGGGGAACAGAACCCCTAATGGGGAGGGACTACACTTTTTTTCGGGAAGATTCTGTACCTGGTCAAGGATCGACTCTGCTTGGGCATCTAAAAACATATTAACAAAAGTGGTTGAAGCCTCTATAAATGCGAGACTGTACTCTGATCACTGCTTTCTTGATCTTAAAATAGGAATGACAAAACAACAGAAGAAGTGGAGGATGAACGAAGCGCTCTTGAAAAATGAGGTTCAGGTCACAAGGTACAAAAAAATTATACAGGAATATTTTAGGTTTAACTTAAATAATGACGTACCGGATACTACGGTATGGGATGCAGGAAAAGCGGTTCTTAGAGGGCACTTCATCCAGGATAATATAATAAAGAATAGAGAAAAATTTAAAAATGAAAAAGAGCTACTATATAAAATTAAGATAGCAGAACAAAATCTGAAGATGAACCCCAAGGACAAAGGGATAAAATCAAACCTAAACTCCTTAATAAAGCAAAAAGAAATCTTAGACCTGGAGACAATAAAAAACAATTTAGTATTCCTAAAACAACACCACTTCGCAAATGCTAACAAACCCGGTAAATGGCTGATGGCCAAAATCCGGAAAAAAAAGCAGCGAAACCATATTACTCAAATTATAGATGAGGGGAAAAACTTCACCGATGATTCCCAAATAAGAGACAAATTCCAAAGATTTTATAAAAATCTATATGCGTCAGATGAGATTCAAAAAGAAGCAGTACAAAAGTACATTAGCGATCAAAAATTAGATAAGATCTCGGAATCACACCGAGAAGAGTTAAATAAGTCAATCACGATAGACGAGATCTCCAAAGCAATAAGAAAATTGAAAAACAACAAAGCCCCGGGCCCTGACGGCTTTACAGCCAAATTCTATAAAGTTTTTGCAGAAGAGCTATCCCCCCAGCTATGTAAACTAATGAATGATGCAATGACGGGAAAAGGTATACCAGACACATGGAGAGATGCCACCATCACCATAATCCCAAAACCGGGTCAATCCAATACAGAAATGAAAAATTACCGCCCAATATCTTTATTAAACTTAGATTATAAGATATTCGCGAACATTCTAGCGGAGAGACTCAAGGGTTTCTTAAATATATGGATAAAACAAGAACAAACAGGTTTCCTACCAGGGAGACAAGGTAGGGAAAATGTTAGAATCCTGATTGACTCGGTCGAATACTACAGGAGAAATATTCAAAAAAAGGTAGCCTTTCTCTTCGTAGATGCGGAGAAGGCCTTCGACCGAGTCAACTGGGATTTCCTAATTATTCTGATTAGAGAATTAGACCTGGGATTTAAATTTAGTTATGCGATCCAGTCAATCTATGCACAACAACAGGCTAGGTTAGTAATTAATGGCGCCGAAACAAAGACCTTCCCCATTGAAAAGGGTACCAGGCAGGGCTGCCCGCTCTCGCCATTGTTGTTTATTCTGGCCCTAGAAATATTAATAAATAATATAAGACAAGATGCTGAACTCAAGGGATTAAATATAAATAAAGAGTCAGTGAAAATTAGAGCCTTCGCGGATGACCTTGCCTGCATAATTGAAAACCCCCTGGAAAAAATTGATAAATGGTTAAACAAAA
This sequence comes from Anolis apletophallus, assembly GCA_030556195.1. NCBI lineage: Eukaryota > Metazoa > Chordata > Lepidosauria > Squamata > Anolidae > Anolis > Anolis apletophallus. The sequence goes on from JARBWK010000009.1 coordinate 92,029,860, forward strand.
TGGAAATTTACGGGGATGTCATGGGGTTTAAGTTAAACAAAAATAAAACTAAAATAATGTTAAAAAATATCTCCCAAAAAGAAAAGGACGAAATTCAAAATAGAACAGGCATAGAAGTCACAAATAAAATAAAATATTTAGGCATTACACTGACCCCAAACAATATAAATTTGGTAAAGAATAATTACGAAACAACATGGAAAGAGATCAGGAAAAATATGGAAAAATGGAAACATCTCAACCTTTCCATGCTTGGGAGGGTATCCTTAATTAAAATGAATATTTTACCTAAGATGTTATTTTTATTTCAAAATATCCTTATAATATCTAGTGAAAAACTCTTCTCGGACTGGAAAAAAGATCTAACAAGGTTTATCTGGAGAGGCAGGCAGCCTAGGATTAAATGGATAAATATGATTGATACCAAAAGCAGGGGAGGAGTAGGAGTACCGGATTTACAAACATACCATGAAGCGTGTGCACTGGACTGGGTAGCCGAATGGGCAAACCTGGGGAATAAAACACTTCTTACAATAGAGGGAGAAGAACTAAGGGTTGGATGGCACAGCTATCTATATTATGAAAGAGTCAAGATAGAAAAAAACTTTAGGAACCACCCCATACGAAGGGCCCTGTTGAGAACTTGGCTTAAATACAAAGGCTATCTCTGTGCCAAGACCCTATGTGGATCTCTCCACAAGAAGCTTTCTCCGTAGACAGTATGGTAGAAATAATTGGTTGAAATATGAGGATTTACTTAAGGAGAAGAACAATGAACTGTATTTGAAAGATTACGTGGAGCTGAGGGAACTTGATGGGTCCATGAATTGGCTACATTACCTGCAACTTAGAGAGATCTTCAACAAAGATAAGATTATGGGTTTTGATAAAAAACAACAATTCTGGGATAAACTAATTCAGAAAAAATCCAAAAAGATAACTCTACTTTATGCAAAACTCTTAGAAATAAAAACAGAACAGGAGACTATAAAGTCTTGTATGATAAGATGGGCACAAGACTTGGGCCATGAAGTTCCCCTAGCTCAATGGGAAAGGATATGGAAAACCCACTGGAGGTATACATATTCTTACGACTTAAGAGAAAATAATATAAAAATATTTCATAGGTGGTACCTTACCCCCCAAAAAATTGCATGCTATAATAAGAACTACAACTCCAACTGTTGGAAGTGTAAGACGGAAGCAGGTACCTTCATGCATTTATGGTGGAATTGTAAGAAAGTCCAGCCCTTTTGGCTGAAGCTGCACAAAGTTATGTCTAATATGCTGGAGTTAAACCTCCAACTAAAACCTGAGTACTTCCTCCTGGGACTACTGGACTTTAGAATTGATAGAAATACAGAAAAGATCTTTGTATATTGCATTTCAGCAGCCAGACTGACCCTGGCTAAAACCTGGAAGAAGGACAGCGTACCAGACATAAAAGATTGGACGTCAAAACTCTTCGAAATAATGAAGATGGACATTCTGACGCAGAAACTATCCCAAGGAAACACGTCCTTGGGAGCAGACTGGTCCAGGGTGGCGACGTTTCTAAGGGGAAAGAATTATGGAGCATGGACAGAGCTGCGGCTGGATGACATTATGTGAACAACTTTTTCTTTCTTTTGCCTAATGTACTTCCTATATAAGTTTTACGAATATGATGATGATGTTAAATCTTTAAGACACCGGTTAAAAAATTAATAACAACTATATATTTTTCTTCTTTTTGATCAAAAATGAGAGACACGCAGGTAACACAATATAGAGTGTTACAGAGCGGCGGGGAGGCGGGCAGGAAGTACTCGTGTAATTGTCTTATGTTTATTGGTCTGAGTGTTCTTGTGTTTAGCATTGTGTATAATGTGGTAGAGGCATTATTTGTTGTCAATTTTCTGTTGTCTGTTTGTTTTTTGTTTTAAAAAATCAATAAAGACAATTTTTTTAAAAAAAAACAGGCCCAGGTTTCACACTGAGTGTATAAATACATTTAAAACATATTAACTATATGTATTACTGTGTTAGAGTGTCATTTTCTGTCATTTTTGGTTGGTGGTGTGCCCCAGGAATTTGTAATTGTAAAAAGTGTGTCGCGGCTCAAAAAAGGTTGAAAAACACTGTTCTAATATCTGTCTACAGCCAGGGACATTAAAAGGCTAGCAATTGAATTAATTTTCTTTTGTACTAAGCATCACATCCAAAGGCTTCCTGTTGAAATCAGAAAATTATTCCTTTTGTCATGCATCATATAAAATGAGGACATTGCACCACAAGAGAGCAGACCTGACTAGATTAAGGAGGGAAATCCACGGATAGCAGATTGAATGAAAAGAGATAGAATATAAGGTTAAAATATGTTTTTAAAAATATTCTGAAAATATAAGGAATTGTTTTGGTGTTGAATAACGAAAACCGTAATAGGATCTAGAGAAGATTTGAAAGTTGAGTTTACTGTATTTGTGGAGTTGAGAACTTAAAATAAGATACTCATGTTGAAGAGATAAGTAATGTACTTTTCCAGACAGTAAACTGCAATTTGATTGATTACCCAAAGCTATCAAAATTTACTCCTTAGTTCCAGCTTGGTGCACTCTGTAACTCAACTTGGACAAGATGGAGGAAGTACTGTTAGTAATATTCACTGCATTCTCAAGGTGATTCTGCTGCCGCCACCACTCCATATGGTGGTAAACTGCAGCAGCTCCAGTTTTAATCTCTCCAAGGCCTGTGATTGGCCACAGTCTACCCAAAATATGGTTCCTTAACCTGCAAAAGCCTAAACTACCTAGAAGTTTACTAAGTTTTAAAATACTAAACAAAATGATACTATGGAAGTGTCTAGGAACAAGATTCCCCATGTTTTGGTATTATATCTAATTTGTATTCACATTTAAAGTATAGGAGGGCCTATTTCTGGCAGTTAAATGACTTGGTCTCCCTATTATACAGCAGTTTGACACCACTTTAATTGCCAGGACTCCATGCTATGGAATTCTGAGATCTGTAGTTTGGTGAGATGCCAGCACCCTTTGGCGGAGAAAGCAAAAGACCTTATAAAACTACAACTCTCATGATTCCATAGCATTGAACTATGTCAGTTGAAGTGGTTTTCCAATCATCTGAGGTAGACCTACAGAATGGTCTAGATCAGGCATGGGCAAACTTGGGCCCTCCAGGTGTTTTGGACTCCAACTCCCACAATTCCTAACAGCAGGAAGCCTGTTACGAATTGTGGGAGCTGGAGTCCAAAACACCTGGAGGGCCCAAGTTTGTCCTTACCTGATCTAGATTGTTAGATGAAGGAGTGGAAGACAACCTGCCATATTCTGCATGGCCTCACAATCCTTTGTGTTGCACAGGAGAGGTGATGGCTGAAGAGGAATTCAGTGGTTGCCTGCCCAATTCTGCCTAAGTACTGTTGGATTCAACTCCATACTTTGATTTTCATTTTTTAAAACCCCCACAGCATTATGGCTTCATTTTCATTATACTTATATTGCACTAATTCTGCTTTTGTGTTGTACCTACAATATAGAAACACTTATGATAGCAGTCATAAATGCTATGTGTAGAATATATGTGTGGTTGTTTGCAGAGTCCATAGGAAAATGAAGAGTACGATGGAATTATAATCCTTCTGATGGGCAGACAGGGTTTATAAATGTTTAATACAGTTTGCTGTGGATGAGGTCCTATTAATAAGCTCGAGTGGCTAGAGAGACAGGTATTGTGTTCGTTACTATAGCATCACCTAGCACAGGATATGTCTGAGAGAAACAGTGGAGGAAAGCAAGGAGAGGGGATGGGCAAGTTAGAGAGGGCTTCAGTCAGTCGCACTGGTCCAGCATTACCTCTGACCAGGTGCATACCTGTGCATTAGCTACTTTCTCGGAAGATAACCATCTGCAAAACACCAACTGAGATAAAACAAAGCGGCAACTATTCTGCTTCAACTATTGGCAGTTATTTGGAGACTTTGCTGAATTTTCCATTCCGACTATTATTTTGGAGGACTAGACATTCATATCTGCTGGATCATCTGATCACTATCCCAAGGATAAAAAAATAAAATAAAAGAGAGAAAGCGGGCACTGATGATGACAGCAAGCAAATGTTATATTAAAGGATTTATTTAAGAAGACAAGATGCCTTTTGAGGTATTTAGTTCACTAAGAGAGAGATTTCTTAAACCTGGGAAAGAAGAGGTGAAGAATACTGTTAGCAACTCACTGGGACACTTCCAAAGGTAAAAAGGCTGATGTATATTTTGAAGAGAAATTGATAATGCAACATTGACAATGCAACATTATCAAACGATCTGTGCTTAATTAAGAATGTATTGTTATTTCACAACCTTATAAAATGTGTTACTTAACCAAGAAAGAATTGTGAAACAGGTCACAATTCTAAACATGATTAATACAGCTGGATCACATTTATAATTATGCTAATACCATAGATAAAGTATTTCAGACTTTAAACATGCACAGCTTTAATGTGATGTATAACTACTGTATTTTAGGAATACAAGGCACACATAGAGCAAAAAAATATTTTATAATTTTCAGTCACAAGTCTATTTAAGTTAGTATGGATTTGTAAGCAATCCTTGGCATGTTTACCTGATTATTTAAAATTCAATTTATCTTAATTCATAAAAAAGTATATTAAGTGAATTATACCCTGTTATTTATTTGGAAATGTGGACATTTTACATTCATAAAAGAAGAGTGATATGCAAGAGTAAATGAAATATTGCATGATGTTAAAATCAACCAAATTTGAGAAGGGATAGCAGTGTTTTGTCTGTTATTACTCAACTCCTAGAAATAATAAAGATTTGTAATCAATGAACAGCAATTTTTTAAAACTGCAAATTAATCACTGATTGCTGTTGAATGTCATATGTTTGTGTGTTTCATTAAAACAAAACAGTTATAGATGCTATGATAAGAAAACATTACTTAAATTATTCATATGCTGCCCCTTAAAAAGATGTTCTCTGAATGCCTTACAAAATGTTACAAAATAGAACCCATAATGTATTGCATTGTATGCAAGACTCCTTAGGAATGTATTGTATACTATTAGACTGCCATCCATTTAGACTGTAATCCTATTCCCACTTACCTGTGAGTAAGCACCACTACAGCTTGCCTCTGAGGAAACATGCATATGATTGTGCTTCTTGAGTAGTATTTAGAATCATAGAATCATAGAGTTGGAAGAGACCTCATGGGCCATCCAGTCCAACCCCCTGCCAAGAAGCACAAAAATTGCATTCAAAGCACTCCTGACAGATGGCCATCCAACCTTTGTTTAAAAGCTTCCAAAGAAAGAGCCTCCACCACACTTATACTTTCTAAAAACAGTACTTGGATTTTCTGAATTGTCCTGGGTTTGTCCATGTGCTTTCTCATTGCTTGATATACATCTACCTATCTATGTGCACAGAGATCTGTTTATAAATATTTAAATTATGTTTATTGTTGTGTTTGTTGCAATTTACAGGCATGATCAGCAAGATCAATAGCAGTATAAAATATACATGTATTTATTTAAAGCATTTATATTCCATCTTTCTCACCCCGAGGGGGACGTAAGGTGGAACACAACATATATATGGCAAACATTCAATTCCAGAACATAAAATAAACTATAAATATATACAAACATTAAAATCAGTTTTCTCCACTTAAAATCAATTGTTTAAAACCATCTCAGATCAGCCATACTGGATCTGGTCAGCAGGGTAGAGTTTCCTATTGTTGCCTTATTGCACTGTCCCAAAGGCTTGGTCCCACAGCTAAGTTTTTACATCTGTATATTTATATATGTACACAGGGATCTTATATAAATATTGATATTTTTGTATATTGTTGTGTTTGTTGAAATTCGCAGACACAATCAGCAAGATCAATATCCTTTTAAAATTGTAACATTTCAATTATAGTTTCCTTCTGTGTGCTAGAATAAAAACATTAATTTTTTGCAAAAAAAAAAAAGACCACTTGGTACATGTGAAATAAGAGGCACTTGCAGTTCTGCGATTGTCTTAACCTTAATGCAAATTTTCTTCGTAAATGTAATTCTCAGTACTTCATGGCTATGGCTGTTGGCCAAACATACTTGGTGATTCTTCAACCATTTACAGACCTCACACATTACTAATTAGCACTATTTTGTATCAACAGTTGCTAAATTTAATACATTTGCATGATCTTATATGGAGTCACTGAACTTCAGATTTGGGAGGGTTCTAAAAGTTATCTAGTCCACCCAGCACAGGAACCCACAGCTAGCATCTCTACAGATGACCATCTCGCCTGTTTAAAACCTCAATGCATAATCAATAAAGATATTTTCAGATGGTAAAAAGGAAGACAGATGACTGCATATTTTGGTGTGCTTGCTGATATATTAAAAAGGTGCTCAACTCTGCACTAAGCAACCCTTTGCTTTGATGACTCGAAGTCACCAATTGTTTGATTTTTCTCAGTTCTAACATTTTTAAACAAAACAGGAAGTATCTGATGAGCTTCATTCCTCTCCCCTTTTATTAATAAGGCATTTTGCTCATGTACCTTGGCTCACAATGAACTACTTCTGCTTGTTTATCTTAGAGTTGTGAATGCTTTCTCTCTCTCCTCTCATCCTTTCTTTTTGAAGTTCACTATCTTTTTGCTTTTGCCTTGTCAACTTGCTGTGGTTAAAGAAATGTCAAATGTTTGCTTCCCATCCTACAGCATCAGAATGAACCTCTCACCCTATTTGAATCATGGACTACTGGTGTCTTTACGCACAGTTATCAAGCCCACATTTTTTTAACTTTGCTATTCCCTCTGAGCTGTACAAGTGCAGGCATCAAAGCAACACTAAAGAGGAAATGTATGATCACAACAACAGCAGCAGCAACTAGGATCGTGTAGTATTAAACAATCTCTGTATAAAACGTAAGGGGTATAGCTTACATTGATGGATTATTGGACATTTCATGCTTTTAACTCGTTTGAAGTGTGCTATTATAAAGGAGTGCATTGACATTCTTCTAATGTAGTGAGCAAAATGTTAATGAGACTGTCCTGTGCTGACTAGAATTAATAAGGTGCATAAAACTGATTTGAGATAAGCACACGTGTTGGCTTAGAGCCTAAACCGTAGATGTTAGACAAGAATTGTTTGTGTTGAAGTGTGTAATTGACTGAAAGCTCTTTGCGATATGCAGCGCAGCTTGGAAAAGTGACTTTCTAAACTAAAATGCTATTTTCAGACCATATGAATAGGGATTATATATATATATGTACTTGTTCATTTATTATGATGTTTCTGTTATTCTGTAAAAGTGTATGTTACAATTGTTAATGGTACAAGACAGAGGTTCTCCTGGTCGATCGTAAGCCGGATCGGGGTATAGGGTGGCAACCTGTGCTTGATGGGGCTGCACTCCCCCTGAAGTCACAGATCCCCAGCTTGGGTGTCCTCCTAGACTCATCGCTAACGTTTGGAACTCAGGCGTCGGTGGTGGCTGGGAGGGCCTTTGCACAATTAAACTTGTGCACCAGCTGTGACTACCTCGTGAAGATCAGGCCATGGTGGTCCACGCCTTAGTCACCTCCAGATTGGTTTACTGTAATGCACTCTACGTGGGGCTGCCCTTGAAGATGGCCCGGAAGTTTCAACGAGTCCAATGAGCGGCAGCCAGATTGCTAACTGGAGCGACTTACAGGGAACAGTCAACCCCCCTGTTTAAGGAGCTCCATTGGCTGCCGTTCATCTTCCGGTCCCAATTCAAGGTGTAGATTCTTACCTACAAAGCCCTGAACAGTTTGGGACCCGCCTATCTAAGTGACCGCATTTCTGTTTACGAACCCAAGCGATCTCTCTGATCATCTGGAGAGGCCCTACTCTCGCTCCCACCGCCTTTGCAGGCGCGTTTGGTGGGGATGAGGGAGAGGGCCTTCTCTGTAGTGGCCCCCCGACTCTGGAACACGCTCCCAAGAATATTAGACAAGCCCCCACTTTGGCAGTTTTTAGGAGGAGCCTGAAGACGTGGATGTTCCAATGTGCCTTCCCGGAATAAAGTAAATAACGCCCTACTGTGTTCAATCTCTGCAAATGTCCTCAGAAGCACTTTAATTACCGGTTGGGTGTCTGCCCTACGTTGTGCTCGAAACCTTCCTGTTATATACAATCTACCTCTGACTGCATCCCGTGTTTATTTATTTTAAAATTTTAATATTCACATTTGACCCGCCTGAAATGGTTTTAAATTGTCTGTTATCGCTTATGTTTGAGTTTTATTGATGGTATTGTTTTATAATTGCTGTTGTGTTGTTGTTATGTGTTATTGGGCTTAGCCTCATGTAAGCCGCACCGAGTCCCTTTGGGGAGATGGTGGCAGGGTATAAATGAAGTTAATAAATTAAATAATAAATAATAAATAAATATGAAAGGAGCCCCTGGTGGTGCAGTGGGTTAAACTGCTGAGCTGCTGAACTTGCTGATCAATAGGTTGGTGGTTTGAATCCAGAGAGCAGGGTGAATTCCCACTGTTAGGCCCAACTTCTGCCAACCTAGCAGTTCTAAAACATGCCAATGTGAGTAGATCAATAGGTACCACTCTGGCAGGAAGGTAATGGCGCTCCATGCAGACAACGCCAACTCTTCAGCTTAGAAATAGAGAGAAGCACCACCCCCGAGTCAGACAACTAGACTTAGTGCCAAAGGGAAACCTTTACCTTATGAATGTTAAAGAGGTGGAATAACATGCCTAATTAAGAGGGACTGTATATGTGTGTGTGTCACATACAACTTTTAAATACAATTTTAAATGCATATTAAAACTACACAGAAGAGAAAATACAAAAAAACCCTAAAACTACCATACACAATAAAAAGGAAAAAGGTAACTGACCACACACAACAAAACTAAAATAAAAAGGGAAAATAAAAGATAAACGGATAACTTCCAATTTCTTGGATAGTGGTTATAATTGTCAACCTAACAAACGTTCACTAAACTAATATCTTATTTGGACGTCTACATTAGATGTAACTCTATTAATCCTTGAAACAATGTCATCTCAAAACAATTACCAAATACAACTCCTTAAAAATTCTCCAAAGGCCTATTTTTAATCAGAATGGTCAGTTCTTTCATTTTTACAAGGTAACTGTCTTTCGGGTTGCAAAGGTCGACAACAGGCTGCACAATAGGTCAAGAGCCCACCTCAACCTGGGCAGGCCTCAAACTCATGACCTTCTGGTCAGTAGAGATATATTTCAATATCTGTGCATATAGAGGCCAGGCTGCTATAATTATGTACACAATTATTATTTTGTGCTTCAATTTGTGTTTCCATCAAACCCACCAGAAAAAGTTCTGGTTTCATTTGGATTTTTATTTCCTAATGTCCTCCAACATCTTATGGATCTGAACCCAATTAACTTTGTCACAAGTCCATCAAATATGATAACATTTCCCTTCCTTTGAGTAACATTTCTAAAACATGGTATAGATTTTTCTTACAAATTTCTGATAATCTTTCAGGTTTCAGATACCATCTACACTTAATCTTGCACAACTTTTCTTTAAGGTCATAACTTGACCTTGAATTAATTGAGAAGGATTGTTAGAACTATAAAATCCCTGTGACGCCTAAGGTGGCCACATAGATAACTCAGTTGATGACCCTCCTGATCCAGAAGTACTCCCTAAAATTATATTTTCACATCATTGATGAGAAGTTGGCTGCTAATATTCTGGGCTCTGTTAAAAAGACATTTAAATTAAATATGAAAATACCCCTTTCTTAAAATTGTACACTAGAATTTACAGGCAATTAACCATTTTTTCAATATTTACTAAATATTTACTAAATACACCCCATTAGAGTAGGGTTGGAAATCGTGTATATCCAGATCTGTTGAACTGCTGCTTCCACGAGCTAAGAACGTAAGAACATAAGAAGAGCCATGCTGAATCGGACCTCAGCCCATCTAGTCCAGCATTCTGTATCACACAGTGGCCCCCAGTTGTACACGGGGATCTCGAGCAGAAGGGAGGGCAAAACCCTAACCTGCTCCCGACCCCCCACAACCAGTACCCAGGGAAATCCTGCCTACCTCAACCAACTCCGAGGTGGAACTTGAATGTCCTTTTCAGTAACTACCGATACACAGCTCTAAACAGTATTGCAAAAGGAGGAATTCCAAGAGAATGCAGTCCATCAACAACCACATAAACCTAGTCCTGATTGGAATGATATTTCTGAAATGCAAATTGAGTGATAACAGGAAGCAGTGTAATGTTGCTTCAGAGTTATGTAAAATACAGTTTAAAGTCTTTCCTGAACTACTCTTTACTTTTAGCTGTTTGTTTCTTCTTCCACTATTGCTTGTTGCCAAGTGTTAGCTGCTGTCCGCAGCACAATAATTCATCACTTTCCTAATCCTATCTGCCTTGTTTGCCTGATAAAGGCAGTCAGTCTTGTTTCTGATACAGACTGGATCCTTCTTTGGAGGCTTTTAAACAGAGGCTGGATGGCCATCTGTCAGAGGTGCTTTGAATGCAATTTTCCTGCTTCTTGGCAGGGGGTTGGACTGGATGGCCCATGAGGTCTCTTCCAACTCTATGACCCTATGATTCTAAAAGAACTGAGTGTGTTTATGTAACTTGAGGCCTTCCTCTCTGAAGTCTTGCTTGACAGAAGTGGAAGTTTTCCTGCCTTGCTCACAGACTCTGGAATGCAGGTCGTATATTGTCAGAGGGTTCTAAATAAATGTATATATGTCCAATGCAATATTTATGCATTTTACATTATGGCTTAATTACGGTTTCATAATATCAATTTTAATATTTTGAAGCTTCAAAAGGACGTACTAAACATGTATAAGTAATATATATACAAGTGAATTTAGGTAGCAGAGCCTCATTAATTGTTAATGACTTTGTCAATGAGGCATTGCTACTCCAAGTCTACAGCTCTTCTTTCTAGAAACTGTTCATACTGAACATGGTCCCAGTTGCAACTTTGTGTTGACATGAATAAGTGAGGATCAAGAGATAAAGTAAGAAGACTGTTGAGCCTGTGAATAAGTCTTCTGTTCTGAATAGTTGGTTGGGTATGCTGAGATTTGTAATGCAAAATATAACTCTTCCAAGCTCTGGTTAAAGTTAGCCTAGGATTCCAGAAGTCTCAATAGGATGGCTACTGCTAGCCTAAATATTCTTGTAAGTTCTTCTTGTCAGATACTTTCCTTGCTTTTTTTTGTATTGCTTACAGAACTAATTAAGAAGAGATAATTATTCAAGAAAGCAACAAAAAGAATGTATTTCAACAGACACGTAGATTAGAATTTAATTAGGGCTAGCCACATATTGCCAAGAGCATTTGACAGATGTTCAAGCATTACTATGCCAAAACCCCCACGTTTTCATCTGACTTATGATGCCATATGCATTTGCAATAAATGTCTATGCACTTGTATAATAACACAACAATAGGAAAGCCTCCTCATGCATTGTTTTACTGCACATTAAAATATGTGTGTGTGTATGTGTGTGTGTGTGTGTGTGTGTGTGTGTGGAAACAATATCACCCAAGGAGATTTTCTGCTGTGCTTTCTGCAACTGGACTTGCCTATCTCGGATTGGCCTTTTTAGTCATCAGCACGCTTGCAAAAAGCGTGGGATGAGTCCTTCCTAAGAATCTTTGTTCATGAAGTAATGCCAGAGAGAGAGAGAGAGAGAGAGAGAGAGAGAGAGAGAGAGAGAATAAATAGACTTGTATTGAGAGATTATGAATTGGTGATAGATTATAAACAGCCAAGGCTAAGTGCCATAATCAGCTTGGATCATCATCATCATCATTTGTACCCCGCCTCATCTCCCTAAGGGACTCAGGGCAGCTCACAACATAATTAAATAACAGTAACATACATGAAATAAAATAGACAAATAATCATAAAGCAATATAAAAACTAGTTAAGCTAAAACACAAGGAAGCAGCATTAACAATAAACGTTATGAATATTAGTTAAAACACCGTCATTCCTATGAATTAAAAGGGGCCTATTATGTTACCTTTCTTGACTACCAGATTTCTCCTGGCTTCATGTGTATTGGGAGTTGTAGTCAACCCCCCCCCCCTCTTTCCATGTGAAAGTAAGCATTATTTTATGTATGTACTTTTTGGAGGAGGAGCTGAAAGTTGTAATAAAATATTGGAGAGCCTTTTCTATTACTGTTTTACAGTAAGATATCCCCACATATTTAGTCTACGGAAGTAGAAGACTGGAAAAGTTTTTAGATCATAAAATGTGACATTCTGGAAGTGGCAATTTTATGTTGTATTCATTGTTTGTACAATGTAAAATGGTCAGTTCCAGAATGTCACATTTCCCACCCCTGTACTGACAGGAAGCAGGTCCAGCACCTCTTCTTGCAAAATATTAATCTTGCTGTGCAAACAAGGAGGTTATCTCAAAAGAAATGGGGATATGCTGTATATACTCATGTATACATTGACCTGATGTGTAAGTTGAGGGCAGATTTTGGACCCAAATTATGGATTTTTATATGAGCCATACATAAATTGGGTCATTCCACTGAGAGGGAAAAACACCAATGTCAACTCAAGGAACCAGCCGCCCCTGACCACCACTTCTATTTCCCGATCCAGGTATTTGAAAAGGCCATAAACAATGCAACTGCGGAGACAGTAGAAGGGGTTAGTATTCCTTTTAGGTTTTCCCAAAATGGACTAAGCTCTTACCTTTTGCCACTCGACTCAGAGAAGGGGATGGTTTATTTTTTGATAATAGTTAAGGTACAATACTCACATTGACCTGTGGATATGTTGACCCAGGTTTTGTGGGGTTGATTTTTTGATTAAAATTTCTAGACTTATACATGTGTATGTAGGATATATGGATGTTAAATTTAAAATTATATGGACATTTAGAAATGATCATTATAAGGTTACGTGACAGCCATTATGTTGTAGTGATTTGAGCATTGATTAGGACTCTGGGAGAGCAGGGTTTGAATCCCTGTTTGGTTATGGAAACTCATGTTTTCTCAGATTCAGAAGAAGACAATTGTAAATCTTGCTGAGCAAACTCAGTGGTTGGGTACCTTAGAACAGTGGTTCCCAACCTTTGGTCCTCCATGTGTTTTGGAGTTTGGCTCCCACAATCCCTAAGTCCCATAATTCCTAAGTCCAAAACAACTGGAGGACCAAAGGCTGGGAAGGTTGGGAGCAAAGGTTGGGATCCACTGCCTTAGAATCACCATAAATTGTGAAACAACAACAACCATGTTAAACAATATAATATTGAAACTAAACAAATAACATGACTGTGTTTGGTCTGCTGTCTAAATATACTTCATGATAGTTTCAAAGACCACCTTGTTTTTCATATTGATCTTTCTTGCAAAGGAGGAGGACTTCAAAAGGAGGAGGACTTCTTTTTCCTCATAGCCCTTTAAACAGAGGATTGTTATCTTTAAATACACATTATTTCTTATTCCCACTAGTAGAGGTTTCATTTGCCCTAGCACTTCTGAGTCGTGATTTATACCTTGTTCCCTAATACATCTATATTGAAGCAATAACATTTTCCATGCTCACTGACTATATGAAACCATTAGAAATGTCTAAATCAAGTAATTTCCACATGTACAGTCATATCAGTCAGTGGAAGTAAACACAACCAGGAGTTGTTCTGAAAGAGAAAAAAAGTTCTGACAACGTATGCAAAGACAAAGATTCTGCTTTAGATCTAGACACTTCATGTGCTACTGTACACATTATTTTAAAATTGGAAGAGCAATTAACTCTATTACTTTTATTAAAGGAAACGCTGTATATACTCTAGTAAAAGCCTAGTTTTTCAGCCTCTTTTTTGGCTGAAAAGGCTCCCCCTCAGCTTGTACTCAGGGAGGGTCCTGACAGGAAGGTATGGGGCTGAACGAAGGGCTTCTTTCAGTCCCACGCCTTCCTGCCAGGACCCTCACCTCTCTGCAAACAACCCAATTCTCCTTCCTCTCCTCCTCTCTTGCACAACACGCACCTTTCTCACGCAGCACACGCCTTCCTCTCCTCCTCTTTCAGCGTCAGTCTTTCCCACTTTTTCTTATTCATATACACACACACAGGATTTTCCCCAAAAATGTATAGTTCAAATAAACTATGGTGATTATGTTAAATTACAGTTTTATGTAAATATTTAAAATCATTTAACCTACTGATGCCTCAATTAATGTAATTTTATTGGTATATATTTTTATTTTGAAATTTACCCGTAGCTCCTGGATTTCCCACCCTCAGCTTATACTTGAATCAATAAGTTTTTCCATTTTTTGTGGTAAAATTAGGTGGGTCAGCTTATACTCGGGTCGGTTTATACTCAAGCATACAGTATATAGCAACTGGAAAAGGTCGCAATTGAAACACTTATCATTTTGATTCTGTCTAATTGCTATATTATTTCCCTAAAATCCTCAAGATCCTGCACAAACTCTTAGGGTGTTTTCTTTGGCCAATTTTAAGTACACCTTACCAGGGAGAGTTTCCATGGGAATGTAATTGGAACTAGCAAGTGTTGCTATTTGAAATACACGTTAGAAATGTCTTCTAAGAACATATTTATGTTTTACATGGTTTCAGAAAAATTGATGGGACTAATCTTGAAGAGGATAATATTGAACTGGATGAAGAAGGAAGACCTGTGCGAACAGCAAATAAACCTCCTTTATTTGATTGCTATTGTTGTGGACTACCCAAACGATACATCATTGCTATCATGAGTGGCTTGGGATTTTGCATTTCCTTTGGAATTAGATGCAATCTTGGCGTTGCCATAGTGGAAATGGTTAACAACAACACTATCTATATCAATGGAAAACCAGAGCTCGAGGTATGTGAGAACATATCTTATTGCTACAGATTATCAACAAGATGTTATTGATTAAAAGACATCTATTTACCGTAATCACTGGAAAATTAGATAACTTTTATTCCATAGTTTTTAAACGTAGGCATATTGTACAAATTATGCCTAGACGTTGGGCTTTGCGACAGTATGAGATAGTCAGTTACAGAGGAAAACAAAGAATTGCATTAGAATTTAGATGCATAAACTGTACAAAGTAAAAGGAGCGGTAGGAATCGTGGGTATTTTAGACAAATGCATTGAGAAATATTGATCCCCAGTCTTTTGTATTCAAACTAAGCATGAAGCTTCCCTATATGGGTTAGGTTTTTTTTTTGCTTCCTAGAATTTAGGAAATCATAATGAATTAATGTTAGATGTAGACTACTGAGCTGTTATGCTGGTTTGTCCCTAGTTAACTGTGTCTATATATAGCATTTCCACTGTGAGTAAATACTGCATTTGCTGAAATCTACAAGGCATCTAGATGATGTTGCCTTTAGTTTCCAGATATCTGGTGTTTTTGCTGTGTTTCTTCTATCTTTATTCTTGCCAGGGAAAATCCATTAAGGAAGGGAGGAGGAATGAAATAACTGTGCCTTTTGATTATGAGCAGTGGGAGATCCAGGTTATAAGCATCTTGCAATATTGTATTTCTGATCATAACACTTACAACCCCCACCTTTACTCTAAAAAGCTTGAGACTGCATACATGAGTCTTCACTCACATGCTATCTCAACACACAAAAATTCCTTTGTGATACATTAAACTGTAGATCATCTATTGTGTTACAACTATGGAGCCAGCAAGCAAATATTGTTAGACTTGCATCATGGATGTAAATTAGGGATAGTAGTCCAAGGCAAGGAATAGAAATGCTCTCTGTGCATCTGTTGCTTTTACAGCCTCAAGACAGCCCATTTTCATGCAGTCAGGTAGGCCATTAGCTGGTGTAGAAATGCTCAAAATAATGTTAGTATCCTCTGTTTTCCTATCTCCAACATTGGGCCCAGGAGTATTTTAGCTCATGTCTTGCAAATAATCACAAATATGTTGTCCAAAGCTTTCATAGCCAGATTCACTGGGTTGCTGTGAGTTTTCTGACCTGTATGGCCATGTTCCAGAAGCATTCTCTCCTAATGTTTCACCCACATACATCAAGGGAACAACTGACCATATAGGGAAACTGATGAAGTAACACAACCTACAAACTATCTACACACCCACTAAGAAAATCCAACAAATGCTACGTTCAGCAAAGAACAAAAGGGGTCCTCAGACCTCTGCAGAAGTCTACCATATACCATGCAGCTGTGGACAAGTCTACATAGGGACCACCAAATGCAGCATTGCCCAAACATGAATCAAATAACTTGGAAGGCACTGCAAACGAATTCAACCAGAGAAGTCAGCCATGGCAAAGAACCTGATGAACCAACCTGGACACAGCATATTATTTGAGAACACAGAAATGCTGGACCACTCCAACAACCACCATGTCAGACTACACCGAGAAGCCACTAAAATCTACAAGCATGTGGAGAATTTCAACAGAAAGAGGGAAAACGTGAAAATGAACAAAATCCATCTACCAGTATTGAAAAAGTCTAAAATCAGAACAGTAAATAAAGAACAACACTCAGAAAACAGGGGAATTCCAAACATGAAACAATCAGGGCCAGCTAACACCTCCCAACAAAGGATTCCCAAAGGCAAGAAGCAGCCAGGCTTTGAAGTTGCAAGGCTATTCAAAGCTAATCAAGGTGACCAACTGCAATATTCACACCTACCTCAAACAGGCAAGAGTTCTTTCTCCCACCCTGGACATTCCACAGATATATAAACCCCTCTTGCCTGGTTTCCAACAGACCTCACAACGTGTGGAACAGAATGCATCTGGAAAATGGCCATACACTCCAGAAAACTCACAGCAATCACAAATATGTTGAATGATACTTGTGTGTCCTGCATGAAGATGGGACCAATAATTTCTATAAGTCTGATAAAATCCAGAGTGGAGTTATATAATCACAGTTTCCTTAAAATATTTGATTTAATTTTGCTGTACCTCAGCTAACCAATGAACCTGCGACAAAATAGTGGCTCAGCATGTGCTAATTTCCTTGGCTTTTGACAGTGAAAGCTGGGGCACTTTTGGCTCAATGACATCTACAACATTCAAAGCATTGTTGCTTAGTTGCTTCCATTCTACCAAATAATAGTGATAATCTTTATTTATACTCCGCCACCATCTCCCCTGACGGGGACTCGGGGTGGCTTACATGGGGCTGAGCCCAAACAACAATTTATAGTAAAATAAACCAAAACACAAAACGATAACACAATAAAATACATAAGGCATATAAATACTAACTCTTTGCTTTCATGTAAACACTGTTTTATTTGTAGAAAGCACAATTCAACTGGGATCCAGAAACAGTAGGACTCATTCATGGCTCATTTTTCTGGGGTTATATTGTTACGCAAATTCCAGGTGGCTTCATTGCAAATAAACTAGCAGCTAACAGGTAAGATAAGAAACTATAATAAAGCAATTGCTATAATTTCTGTATTATCTCATACTATATTAACTCAAACTAGGTACTATTTTTCTGTAGCACGGTGATTCTAGAAAGCTGCTTTGTGGGCTAACACAATTGAATATGATACTGCTCCTTTGAGACATTAGTAAACAACAGTACAATTCATTTCTATGCAGTTTAAGATGAAGGCATGCTCTTTTCCATGTAATAAGCTTGACTGTTAACCTAATGGATTTAAAGACTTTTAATTTGCTAGTCTCATTACAGTATTCAATTTTAAAGTGTTCTGTGGAAAGGCACACGGTGATCCACAGAGGTAAAAGAAAGAGACAAACTCATCCACACAGGGGAAAGTGTTTATATTTGGATGTTTGTAAAAGAGGATTGAGGTTGGATCTACACTGCCCTATATCCCAGATTCTGATCTGAACTGGATTATATGAGTTCTTCACTGCCAGATAAGCAGGGATACGAAGATAATCTGGGATGAGATCCTGGGATATATGGCAGTGTAGATCCAAATTACTTCAGATTACTATTCACAAATCTGCTTTGTCCCAAATCCAGCAACACTGGATGTATCAGTATTACATAGTTGTAGTAGATTGTTACTATTCTCTCTGCTATGCCATCCTGGAATTTGTAGTTTGGTGAGTGAATTTAGAAATCTCAGGACTTCTCTGAACTGCATCACAGGAGTTAATTATCAGCTTTTTACAAAGTACCACCCCAAAATTCTGTAAGAGTGAGATGTGATAGTTAAAATGGTTTCAAATTACTATAAATTGTGCAATGTCCTTGGCTTTTCTTCACAAACAAAGATTCAGGAAGGACTCATCCCACGCTTTCTACAAGCGCGTTGATGATTCAGAGATTGGATGTGGCCTTCGAGCCTGTGCAATGGACCTTTCTGGTGGAGCGCAGCGTGCACAGAACTGGCCTCACCCTTTAAACCAAAGGTTTGTCTGCCAGGGCCTAGCAAGCTGGGACAGTGGCAGCGAGGTCCTCAGGCCATAGGTTTGGTTTGAGTTTCCTTCTTTTAGATGGTTGACCTTACAGGGTTAAACAAGCACCATCTGCCCGGGTTTGAAATTAGAGTTTTCCTTCTCCTTAGGATGGTTGCCAAAAGGCTAGAGAGCCCATCCTGCCCTTTGATGCTCTTTGTCAGACCCTTTGGTTGTGACCTGTATGGCATGGGTGGCCCTACCAGTGGCTATTATGCCACCGCCCGCATAGGGTACGCAAGCCTCTCCCCCACAACAAGGGGGCGCCAACGGAGAGATGTGCAATGTGGATACAGCCATTAACACTATTTGTTGAAATCCTATTGTCAGTGGCTGATGTTGGACTTCTATGCAAATCAGTCAGATGTATAAGTTTGCAGTACTTCTGGATCTCTTAATGGGAAAGCAGTTGTAGGATTTAAATAGTCAGGATGAAGGGACATTTTCAAACATTCTCATTGTCCCTCACGGTTTGTGCTGGCCACCGATCTCCAGAGTTTCCACTTAGTTTACCTTACTTTGATTTTAAAAATGTTTGTGTTAAAAGCATTGCACAAATAAGTCCAAAACAGATAAAATAGAAGGTGCACAAGCAGCTAAATAATTTTAGACCAAAAACAAACAACAGTGACCACATTGTCTGTGGCTTTAAACACTTCTTCCTCTGTGCATGAGGCAGAGCATTGTGGACAAGCATAAAGATGCAGAGTTGTTTGTTCTGCTCCACAGTCACACAAGGTGGAGGATTCTTCTTCCATTTTGTCAGGTTGTGTTTTGATAACATACAGCATACTGTATTTCCTATATAAATTAATAATAAAACACTGTGCCCCCATCTCTTTTTTTCTTCAATCTTAGAGTGTTCGGAGCTGCTATTTTTTTAACATCAACACTGAACATGTTCATTCCTGCCGCTGCCAGAGTACATTATGGTTGTGTGATGTTTGTGAGAATTTTGCAAGGTCTTGTAGAGGTATGTATGTTTGCGCAATTATATGATGCTATATTAGATCAATGCTCAATATGATAACTTCTTAGCTCAAATTATAATGAACCCAATGGAAACTATGAATACATGGGAATGACATATATTTATTTATTTACTGTAGTTATACCCTTCCCTTCCCACTCAGGGTGGCTTACAAACCATGGCAAAAATTCAATGCCAGATTCAGACAATAACATAGCAATAAAACACAATATTATAAAACTGTAAAAAAAACTTGTCAATTAACTATCAATTAAATGTACATGAATCAGCAAAAGTAATTTTAATTGAATTAACTTGCCTTCCAACAACCAGTCATTAATTAATCCATTGATGATATATCTGGCTATTACCTAATTTAGACTGGCTTGTCAAATTGATTTTGAAGTACAATAGTTGCTGTCTAAGCTTTTCACCTGTTCTAAGCCTTTATAACAGAATTGTGTTGATGTTTACCTTCCAAATGTTTCCAAATGTTGTCAGATTGCAACTCCCATCAGCCCTAACCTGTATAGTCAATGGTGAGCAATGCTGGAAGTTGCAATCTAACAACATCTGGAGAAGTGTTTTCCTGCACTTGGATATGTGAGAACTATACCTCTACAGACATCAAGATACTGAGTCTGAGTTCACACTTCATGAAATATATGGGAAACCCATATAAACTTACCAAGGGAGGGTGTGAGAAAATTGTGAAACTGTGTATTTTATTTTTTTTAAAGATTCAGAAGCATTTATACACAGGCAACTCAACACATTGCTGAACTTCTTTTCTTCATCAGTGGTTTCTCTAAGTAATGAGCATCCTGATCCAATACATTTTGTTTTGAAAGAAAATCCATTTGTGTTCAGTAAGGCTTACTCCTTATAAATATGCATAGGATTATATATACACAGTCCAACTAGTTGACAAGAATCAAAATGCTATGTCTAAAGCAGAACATATACAGGCAAGCATTTTGCTAACACAAGACAGACGGTGTCTATGTTATTCCTCAGTGGATGGGGTTAAATATATAAATTTTAATCAACCCCAAGTTTTAATGTGGAGCATTTACACCTAGCCCTTCAGCCAGAAAGAGTCTGAGACAATTTAGAGTTACTTAAATTGACAATTTCTTGGCTTTAGACTTACAGTTTAATAAGACATGGTATACAAGGGAAATTGCATGGCAGTGGGGGAAAGGATGCTAGCTCTCTCTCAGGACCCTTCCACACAGCCATATAACACAGAATACCAAGGCAGAAGAATCCATAATATCTGCTTTGAGCTGGGTTATCTAAGTCCACATTGCCATATATCCCAGTTCAAAGCAGATAATGTGGGATTTTATTCAGCTGTGTGGAAGGGGCCTCAGAAGTAAATATTATGAAGCAAGCAGACTGAGATTGGTTATAGAAGGAATGATAAAAAGAGGGTGTAGTTTGGCTAAGAAAAGATTTGGGGGGAAAGTAGAGGAAGAAATTTGGAATATATATTTTTAAAGAGTTTACGAGAAAAGAAACTAGGGAAATTAGAAACCCAATGTTGGGCAATATATTAGGAGTATGGAACAATATACTGTAGGAGAAAGTTAATAGTGGATGGTTCAGTAATGGCCCCAATTGTAATGGAAAAGAAACTTCCAAAAATATTTTTAAAGTAATGGATAAAAAGTTTAGGGGAAAAACTTAGACAAAATAAGGGATTGGATAAAAGTTTGGAATGAAGAAAGAAATGATTATGGGAGAATTTAGAGAAATAAAATTGACATGGTTACATTGTATACAATTAGAACAATGGTTTAAAAACTGGGTAAAAATAATAAAAATGGAAATAAGCTTAGCCAATTTGAACAAATAATACAACATGGAAGGGCTGTAGAGGAGCATTAAAATTTGAAAAGAATAACCAGTAAAGTATATAAAACAATAATTGAAATAAAGGAAGGAAAAACAAAAAACAACATCCTCAAGGAGGTCTGGGAAGAAGATTTAGGGATAAAAATAAATGAAACAGAGTGGCAACAATATTGGAGAAAAAGACATCTAAAGAATTTATCAATATGGGTTAAAGAAAATTACTGTAAGTTAATATGGAAATGGTACCTTACACCAGTAAGAATAACAAATATAAATAAAAATAACTCCAAAAAATGCTGGAGGGATGCCAAGAATCAGGAACATATATACATATGTGGTGGCAATAAATATGTAAATAATTTTAGGGGAAAGTATTTAGAGAAATAGAGGATATAATGAATGTTAAAATAGAAAGAAATCCTAGTATAGCTTTATTCTCATTATATAATAAGAAACAATTGAAAAAAGAGGATAAAGATAAGATAACAAATTTATTAACAATAGTTAGCCTGCTTATAGCAAGGAATTGAAAAAGAGAAGTAAATATACAAATAGAGGAGTGGTTCAAGGAAGTATGGAAATTGGCAATAAATTATAAGCTGACATGAATATTAAAAGTTAAAAGAGGTATATGAAAACAAAGTGATTTTAATGATGTATGGAGAAAATTTATTGGAAAAGGATTAAAAAAGAAAGAAGGAAAGTCACATCCACAAGAAAAACTGAAATGTTGGACAGATGATATGAAAAAGTTGTGGCTTGGTAGGGGGAGAGTGGTGAGAGATAGATAATATGTATAAGCAGAAAAATAACAGTAGATTCCAAAAGTTAAAGTATGATATGCTGTATTGAATAATATGAGTTTGCTGTAAAATAAACAATGTATAACAAAATGTATTGAACTATGATAAAATAATTAAAAATATTTTTTTTAAAAAAAAGAAGTAAATAGCCGTTGCAATTGGCATGAAAGTGAGGACCTCTCACCAGGGTCTGGACCATGGCATTATGATGTCCAAGGTGTTAAGCTACCCAAGGTGCTGAACACCATCCTGCAAATAGATTCAAATTTTGGTAGATCCTTTAAAGTTTGAAGGAAAATTTAAAGTGGGTTCACCATTCCACTCACATGGAATCCACCAAATGAGGTGTTGTTTTTTTTTTTTAAAAAAAGTGAATGGTGTGCATAAATTGTTTCCTAGGGAGTCACCTATCCAGCATGTCATGGAATGTGGAGCAAATGGGCTCCTCCCCTGGAAAGAAGCAGGCTCGCAACCACATCTTTCTGTGGTAAGTTGGACTTGTTTGAGATCTTTAAAATAATAATAATGATAATGATAATAATAATACAGTATTTTTCTTCTGCAGTTAAAAACACAAATCAGGATTATTGCGTCTCGGTAGAGAACTTTTAACAGCTACCCGGTTCAGCCAATGAAAAGGCAGTATGCCATTCCTGGAGGATGATTTTCAAAATTTCAAAGACATATATTCTGCCATCGATTTGTCTCAAAATACAGTCTAGGATAAAATTACTATTGATCATATCTCAGTGCAGTAGAAATGTTTTTCACCTTCTTTGGTCCCTTTTAATACCAGTTTCAGTCATTGGAGGGATGAGGAGAAGAAAAGCATTCATACCTCTCTCTTTAGTTAAAGTTCTCCCATTTTTACGTTTCCACATTTCACTTCAAATTTAGATATTTCCTGTTGTCAAATATTGATATATCCATTCTTTTTTTCACTGAAATCTCAACATTCATCCCTTTGTCACTTTAACATCTCTAATATGTTTTTGCACAACCAGATTACCAATTATAGCATGATAGAATCTGCACGCACACCTTTTATACTTCTACTGACTTCATGCTGCTACTAGAATCATAGTATTGGAGGAAACTTAATGGGCCAACCAGTCCAACACTCTGCCAAGAAACAGGAAGATCGCATTCAAAGAATCCCTGACAGATGGCCATCCAGCTTCTCTTTAAAAGCCCCCAAAGAAGGAGCCTCCCCACACTCCATGCAAGGAAGTTCCACTGCTGAACAGCTATCACAGTCAGGAAGTTCACCCTAATGTTCAGGTGAAATCTCCTTTCCTGTAGTTTGAAGCCATTATTCTGCATCCTAGCCTCCAGAGCAGCAGAAAACAAGCTTGCTCCCTCCTCCATATGATTTCCCCTCACATATTTATACATGGCAATTGTGTCTTCTCTTAGCCTTCTATTCTGCAGGCTAAACATGCCCAGCTCTTTAAGCCACTCCTCATAGGGCTTGTTCTCCAGACCCTCGATCATTTTAGTTGCCATCCTCTGGACACATTCCAGCTTGTCGACATCTCCCTTCAATTGTGGTGCCAAGAATTAGACTCAGTATTCTAGGTATGGTCTAACCAAGGCAGAATAGAGGGATAGCATGACTTCCCTGGATCTAGACACTATACTCCTATTTATGCAGGCCAAAATCCCACTGGCTTTTTTTTCTACCGCAACACATTGTTGGCTCATGTTTAACTAGTTGTCCATGAGGACTCTTTTACTGACTTCACTACTACTACTACTACTACTACTACTACTACTAGCAATCCTGTCAGTTTATGAGCCCTCTACATTTAGGCTGCCATCTTTTGTAACTCTTCTTTCTTCTCTGTGTTACACAACTGAGTTCCAGTTTGTATGTACAATTAATATTGGAGTGGATGTGAAAACGTCAAATGTAAATATGTTCTTTTCTGTAACTAACCTTGCCTTATGGCGACTTCTGGTCTAAATAGGGAAATTACACAAAGAAATGTTTTTCTTTACCTCTTGTCATCTTCATGCTTTGAATAACTTCCTAGTTATGTTTGTTTGTAGTGAATGATGGAATAGGTGATTGGAAAATGCATTTTCAGTTACAGTGAATACAAAAAGTGTGAGTAGCAGTAAGTGAAACTAATTTTCGAATGCATTATTCCAAGGGCTGCTCATCATGAGTTCATCTCAACATGAGCAGCAGTGGTTCATCGATTTGTTAACTGTTAACTGTTCATTAACACAGCATGAACTAATGTCAAATGATGGTAAGAATAACACCTGAGTCTGCCCATCCCTTAGAATAATTCATTAGCAACACAATTAAGAGCCAAACTAGAATTTCATGGCTTGTCTATATGAGCTGTCAATAGGATCCAAATGCCACTTTTTTACCCTTTTACCTCTGACATACTTTCCCTATTGGGTTAATTGACTTAATTCAGGCTTTGTTTTCTTATATTTCGTAATACTAGAATGTAGCCATCATCAAAATGGCTTATCCAAGAATTCTAAGGGTGATATTCCATAACTGCAAGTTCTCTTATCATATTGACTCCTGTAATGAAGAGCTTATCCACTGGGTTTTACTCTTTAATGGATGAGTTCGAGTCAGCTTAAATAATAAATTTTCCCTAGTTTTAGCTCAAGGATATTAGAGGCAAAGATGAAGTACTTTGGCCACATAATGAGAAGACAGGAAAGCTTAGAGAAGACAATGATGCTGGGGGGAAAGGAAGGGAAAAGGAAGAGAGTCCGATCAAGGGCAAGATGGATGGATGGCATCCTTGAAGTGACTGGCTTGATCTTGAAGGAGTTGGGGGTGGTGATGGCTGACAGGGAGCTCTGGCATGGGCTGGTCCATGAAGTAACGAAGAGTCGGAAACGACTGAACAAATAAACAACAACAAAAAACCAAAAAGTTTTATATCTTCCATTGAAGCAACCCATAATATTGAAATCTGATAGGAACTGGCTTTGGATATTAACTTTCTGAGAGACATAGTCATTACTTTGCACACTGCTGACATTAAGGAATAATCTTCAGACATCTTGAGGATATATGACCCTTTCCAGCCTTGAACAGAAAAGCTGCATATGGGAACGCCGAAGGCTTTAATTAGCTATGCAGGAAGAAAGGTAGCAGGTGTAGCAGGGAGGCTATTAACGCTCATGTGTTAATTCATGGGGATGTAGATTATATGGCGATATCATGCTACATTATCAGCTAAATAGAGTTTCTACTTTCAGACAACTGAGAGAGATCCTATACATTTCACCGGGGTGGAGAAGCAACTTGCTGGGGATTCAGATGGACAAAGTACCAAATATTCTGGAGGACTGAGCTTTTCCCATCCCTGTTTGTAAACTGTCTTCATTAGGAATAAAGATTTTGCAGTAGAAATTCTAATTCTCTGAATAGTCTTCTTTGTCTTTCCAAAAATGGGCAAAACACTCTGGAAATGAGGAAAATGAACAAAATCTTGTAAATAACATAATAGGATTGGTCAGAAAAATAGGAAATATTCATCTAGTCCAAGATTGGTGGACCACCTCATCTTCCTGAGATAGAGGAATGTGAAGTGCAGATGTCTTAGTAGATTACATAGTAAAATGACCTAGAACTTGAAAAAATGGGCATCTGTATATGCAATAAAACTGACAACAGCAACCCACTATATCCCCTTACTAGAATAGGAAAGTAGAGGTCTTCCACAACTCCAATTTCCCTTAATCATTGGGTATGCTGGATAGCTTGGTTAGGAAATATAGTCCTTAAAACTTCTGGAGAGCCTTTAGTCCCCGTCCCGTCCCCCCAATATCATAAAATGAAGACAAGAATGTTATATTCAAACGTTTTTTTTATTTTATAATTGTATTGTAGAAATTACATTTTGAATCAAGATTAAATACAAATCATTGGTATGATTGCTTCCCCTCCCTCCCCCACTCCCAAAATTTACACATAAAATACATACACTTCAGAACATTGCCTACAATAATTGCTCCCCATTGTACTATTTCCCACCTTCCACCCCTCCTGTTGGAGTGACCTCTTGTCCTTTGGGTTGGAGACATTCATATATAACCTTGCCCTTCCTTCCCAGTAACGCATTCACCCATTCTTCCCTCTAGCACCAGAATCATCAAAAATTACAAGCAAAATCCTAACAAAGGCCAAATTATGGAGCCTATTCCCAAATGTTTTCCCTTGTTCCCACAAAGTTCAAAGATAGTTCCCATTCAACAACAAAGTTCTTCTCCATTTCCTTCTTGTCACATCCCTCATTCCAAAATCTTTCACTATCCATTTTCTGTTTTATTTTTATTTTTTTCTTCTTCACTACAAGTCCCTGTTCCTTTGCCTTCTTCCCCTCCCTTCTCTAATGTTCCACGTCCTCTTTTCTTGCATCTAGTGGTTTATCTAGTTCAAATCTGTTTCTTCTGCATAACTCCCTGGCCTTCATCACGGGGTCTGGTACATATTGTGTCTCTAGTATAAAATTATACAGTACCTCCACATACTTTGATCCAAATTCTCTTCCGGATTCACCTCCACTCCTCCCATGGAACCCACCAAAGTTCTAACTTTCCATTTTCATATAATTTCATCTGTTCCTTCCTTTACGCCACCAAACCACAAGCCTAGCTTTCCTTCTCTTGCTTCCACTAGTGTAAATAAGTCCATTAGATTTTCTCTTTTTTTCTCCAAGATGTTCTTCCAACATTGCTGTTCTTTCCACAGGCTCTTGTACTTGATACACCATCATCTTCATGTCAGTACTCATCTGGGTAGATGATTGTCTTCTTTTATTTCTGCTATTACTTCATCCTTAATTTCTAAGGTCTGGATGAACTGATGTCTCATTGTCTGGATCTCTGCCAGAATCTTCTGATTTAATCCTCCCATTTTAGCTGGTGTTTCAGCTAATGTTCATCTTTTTTCTTATTTAAATAGATATTGTGTCTAGCAATTACTTAGTTTTTCAAGATGGCACTGCTGTGTGGATGTAATCCTTCTTCTATTGTAGTTATCTTCACTTTCCTTCCTAATGGTTCTGTATTTCAGTCTCTTGTGTCTTCAGTCTTAAGTCTTCTATGTAGTATTAATTTCAGTTTGTATGGGTACTGTATGAATGTTATAGAGACACAGTCTTGTAGGTATTAAATATTAAATGACTTATCACTGTCTCTCTGCTTTTCTCTTTGCGGCCATGTATAGCACTTTGTTGATTCAGGTGAGACCTTGAGATTGAATGCAGTCAAAATAGCACAAGACTCTTTCAGATTGCTCTCTGCTTAGTTCTTTTCTATGTAAACACTTGTTTGTATAATTATATAGTTGCAAAATATACACTTTATTTTATGCTATGAAGTAGATTTTTTTTCTTGGCTCCATATAATATAATGTTGATCTCAATATATGATATTACTCTCCTTTTTGTGCTGTTTATTTGAGGTATTATTATTATGTTTTCCCCCTTCCCTCAAATATATTATAGCAATAAAAAACAATTAATTTTGTAACAGGGATATTTCTTAAAGGTTTTCTCTTCTTTATTATAATAATGCTTACCGAGAGAGAGAGAGAGAGAGAGAGAGAGAGAGAGAGAGAGAGAGAGAGAGAGTTAAACAATCCAATATTTTTGGGTAGAGTTATATTGTCAAAACCAACTCAAAACATGTAAAGTAGAGATTTCTTTTTAAAAATATATATATATTTATTAGGGTTTCTCCAGTAACAGTAAAAGAGGTGGAACAATTTTGGGTATAGGATAGTAGGAAGGAGAGAAAAACCGAAGGAAAGACTCTGTTGGGGTTGGTGAAGAGGTTGGGGTGAACTGGTGTGGGTTCTTATTCTTCTCTTCTGAATCAGTTACATATTCCTATTGTTCTTATATTGCCAGTAGGATTATCATTTGAAGGAAAGTTACACATAATCAAATCTCCTACCTCAGTGGACTTCCTTGTTGTTTCTTGTTGTGTGCTAAGTTTCCTTTTTTTGGAAATGTTAATTGAAGCTTTGTTCCCAAGGCAATAGCCTTATTGCAGTTTAAACACAGTGTGGCTTGTTATTTTTCCAGGGTTTCCCTCTGACTGTATGTGTATCACACACTAGTACACTAATGCCATCTCTGGGGGCTCAAGCTGGTGCACTAGGACTGCTCTTTACCAAGGGAAGATTTCCCACTGTTTGGCAGTTGTTGCTTTGCAGCGACCGTTGTGTTTTGCGTCCTCTCCTCAAAAGCTGTAAGGACAGGACCTTGCTCCTCCACAGCCAAATTGGAAATCCTCAAGATGAGAATGTTGTAATGAACCATTTAGTAATACAGGTTAAATATAGCTGATCTGAAATACTTGAAACCAGAAGTGTCTGGTCCTTTCTTTTCAATTGGATTTTGTAATGTTTACATATACTGTACGTGCATATTGGGATAGCTTAGAAATTGGACCCAAGCCTAAACAAGACATTCATTTATGTTTAATGCATATTTAATGCATATCTTACACAAACAGCCTTAAGGTAATTTTATACACAACATTTCAATTCAATTTGTGCATGAAACAAAAATTTCTGTCCACTGAACTTTCAGAAAGCAAATGTGTCACTATTTCAGCCTCCATTTGGACAAATCCTAATTTTGAAGCATTTTAGATTTCAGATTTCTAGATAAGGGATACTCAACCTGTAATATGAGCTTGGATCACCTGGCCAGCAGTAGCTCCGGTTTTGGTGTGAAGTCACGTGAAGAGTAAGCTGAGAATCAACATCAGTGTCTGTATCTTCACAATGCCTGGTGTCTTATTTCAACAAATCTGTTCATATAGTCTTATCAATAGTTCTACCTGGGATACAAATGACTTGAAAAAAACTCAAGAAACTAGGATTGTCATTGTTTTCTATAATAGCATGGTATCTCCATTTTATGAAATGACGATGGTGCCGCTTTTCATGTGGAACTTTCTATTATTGTCAGTGAATCCATCAATGATGAATGATAGTGGGTTGGATGGGTTATACACAGCTGCTCATTCATATGACATACCTTGATTCTACAGGTTCCTATGCTGGAGCAGTGGTTGCTATGCCACTAGCAGGTATTTTGGTACAATACATAGGATGGTCATCTGTCTTTTATATATACGGTAAGCAGCCCAATAATTAAAAACTAAATCTGTGTTAAAGATCTGTATAATAGTGATTTAATCTATTTTAGAGACAATAATACTCATATCTTTGACAATGTGATTCCATTCAGAATCCCACATTGAGCTGCAGTGGTGCGATGGGTTGAACCTTTGTGCCAGATAAACTGCTGATCTGAAGTTTAGTAGTTCAAATCCGCAAGACAGGGCAAGCTCCTGTCTGTCAGCCCCAGCTTCCCATGCAGGGCATGAGAGAAGCTTCCCACAGGATGGTAACACATCCGGGTGTCCCCTAGGCAATATCTCTGCAGACGGCCATTTCTCACACCAGAAGCAACTTGCAGTTATCTCAAGTCGCTTCTGTCATGATTAAAAAAATCAAACCCACAATCAGAATGTACTTTAAATGGTAACCTTTTCAAGCTCTGAAATTTAATCATATTTCTACATGACAGTTGAATAAATATTATTGGAATAGTTTTACCTGATTTGTTGAAAAATAGAATTTTGACAAAAGTTTCACAAATTTGATTATCTCCTTGTTTTCCTTCGGAATATAGGAATGTTTGGAATTATCTGGTACATGTTCTGGCTTTTGCATGCGTATGAGAGCCCAGCTGTTCATCCAACAATAACCAATGAAGAAAGAACTTACATAGAAACAAGTATAGGAGGAGCCAATTTAGTCAGTGCCAGTGTAAGTTAATACCAATATCGTAATGCCATGGCTATTTTCTTTTAGCAACCAGTGGATTGCTCAGAACTGTTATAGAAAATAATAAACAATGAGGACAGTGAAAAATATGCTGTAGTATACAATTTTGTAAACAGTTTGCCTTCTCATTGCTGGTACCTACTATCATCTGTGCAGTTTTTAATAAGAGATTATAATCGAACTTGTAAACTTTTCTTTAGTGATACTTATAATAACTATGTAATGCTCCATATTACAGATTTAGTGCAATATTTGATCCTGATAGCACTCTCAGTCTAGTGTGTTTTGTTAGACGTACACTTTTTGAACAGTTGCTTTAGTAGCCGCAGCTGTGAGGCTTGCAGAAAAAAGTATTTATAATAAAACTGGAACTCTGTAAAAATTGAGAATGTTTACTAATCAACAGTCTTCCCATCTGTTTCCTACTGGATTTTTTTTTTTGGAAATATAAAAAGATCTCTAAATGTAATCAATTAGATAATTTTTCTTACTTTATTTTGTAAGAATATGTTGAACAATGCTAATAGTGCAGCAGGTTAACTGCCAGCTGAAGTAACTCTAGCTAATCGGAAAGTTGGCAGTTCGAAGCCCAGGTCAGGGTGAGCTCCTGGATTTCAGCTCGGCTCCTGCCAACCTAGCAGATCTAAAACAGCAATTGTGAGTAGATAAATAGGTACCACTTTAAAAGTGGGGAGGTATTTAGGCACCTATAAGGAAATACCAGAAAAAATGCCAGTGACCAAATGCTAGTGACCAAAAGCTTTTCTGCAGGGAAGATGGAGCGACAGCACCCCCCCCCCCTCCCTCCATGGCCAGAACTGAGCACTGCCTCCAAGATGCTGAATATGGGAGAATCCTATATATATTTCTATCTATGTACAGTTGTCTGTCTTGTCATTGTATAGCTGCATTGAATGTTTGCTGTATATGTGTTCTGTCATTTGCTCTGAGTCCCCTTTGGGGTGAGAGGGACAGAATATAAATACTGTAAATAAATAAATAAATATTTTAGTTTCTAAGCCTGTGATATACAGCATATTACTCACCACCACACATTTTTCTGCAGACTTACATTCAAATGTTAAATGGAAGTGCTTGCAAGAAGAAAAGGTTCACAGATCCTTCTGTATATGTATTCAGTAGGTAGTAAGGTGTAAAACACTACATATATGAATTTAATTAGAGCATAAATAAAAATTTTCATAGGAATATAATCTGTAGCAAAAAATTGCACTAAAGGGAACCTGCTTTATCAATGTGGTTATGCAACAGTTGGGCCTTTTGACATCATGGTTGTCTTACAGGTATTTTAAACCCTTCACATTTTTATTTTCTAGAGATTTAGTACACCCTGGAAGCGGTTTTTCACATCAATGCCAGTGTATGCGATCATTGTGGCAAACTTTTGCAGAAGCTGGACTTTCTACTTACTGCTTATAAGTCAACCTGCCTACTTTGAAGAGGTCTTTGGATTTGCAATAAGTAAGGTAAATCTAAAACTCCTCTCACATAATAATGTCAAAGTATTGATGTCTTTTAAAGTTTTCTTGAAATGAGAGAAGTTGAGTATCTCAAGAAAAAAGCATGAATCTTCTATTAGCATTGTTCAATATTGTTGTTATAGAATTTGCACCTCTTGCTTGATTTACAAGTGGCTAGTAAAAATCAAAAGGCTTTTGGGTTGGGGCAGGCATGTAGCCAGGGGGGGCTAAGGGGGCTTCAGCCCCCCCCAATTCTCAGGGTGGTCCGCGAAAAGGCCTTACTGGTACATTATTTAAACTGTTATGTTTATTCATATCATGATCTGATCACCATGCTCATTATATCCCACATTAATGGGGTTATTGGGATAACAATACAAAAGGTTTGCTAGGGTAGACCCTCTTCCACCCAGTCTCAGCCCCCCGAACCAAACTCAGCCCCCCGAATCAAAATCCTGACTTGGGTTGGGGACAATAGAACAAGGTCGCATAATACTACTGCCTCTGCCAAATGTCTAATAGTCCTGGTAAACACTGGGCTATTTTTTCTTGTTTACATCCTTTATACTGACTGTTCCACAATCATATTCATTCATGCAGTAAACATACCAGGGTTGAATTGTGGTTGACTATGATCTAAGAGCAGTATCCATCTCTCCACCACCCCCATCACTAGGAGCTATCAGACCACCCAGAACTACAAAGTGAATAGCGGCAGTGGAAACAGATATGGCATATCAATCCCTGCACAAACCACCCCCTTCCTTGAATTAGAAAAGTTGCAAAATTGGTGCCAGAAATGCATAAAGAATAAACTGCAACAGGATATAGTTCATATAAACAAACATACATTATCATAACAATTACGATATCTATCAAATCCTGAGGCTTTTTCCCAATCCACATAAACCACTATTATGGTTTTCCCCATACAGCCAATTAGTTTTTTCTCCTTGTAATCAAGCTATAGGTCCACAATTATAGATATGTTTAGTCCATATTTTTCTTCTGTGGTTCTTTTAACCCCTTTGCGGAGAATCTTAGTTCTTGTAGAACTATGTTAGCAATAATTCCAAATAGCTTTAGCCCTTGCTGATATCAAGACTTTTGGTTCTGATTCATGGAAATAGTATCAAATCAGATCAATGTAAGAAGAAAATAACATTAACTTATTATGACTAAGATCAATTATGGCACACCATACACATTCAGCTCCATTGGGCTTACAACTGAGTCACTGCAATTCTTCATGGTCATCCTGTGGCTAATGGACAGTAGGAGGAACTGGAAAAGTGTCTGGCTATGAGCAAATATCATCTCATGAGCTCCTCTAAACGCTTCAGTAGTAATCATTTTGCATTTAGCGGTGGAGACAGAGCCAGATGCTTATCTGGGTCTTCCTGTTCTCCAATAACCGCAAAGTAGCATTGGGGGCAGAGTGCAGTGGCTCAATAGTAAGTCGAGATGGGCTTTGGCCACTGTGGAGGGGAAATGGAATGGGTATCTGTGCAATGCTTCCCCAAACCTCCTCCAAAACACCAGTTACCTTTCTAGGTGGTAAGAAACAGCTGGCAATCCAGTTTATCTGAGTTATAGGAAACAATGGTACCTGCCATATCTTACTCAATAATAGTATGGGCTTATCTAGAAAGGAAAAAAGTCTCTGGAAGCACAATGGAATTTGATTCTAGTACCCACGTTAATGCCAAAATAATTGTATTGTATACAATGACTTGGTAAAATAGTGTCCCTTACATAAAATGATGAAAACCCAAATGAGTGCTGGAGATAGCCTGAGGATCTGTGAAATTGTGGGAGGCAACAGAGGGGTATGCCTGCACACCAGAATAGGGTCAAAACAAGGTTTGCTTTTTGGAATTTTTTTAAAGCAGTGATTGGATGAATAGATGCAAAAAGCCAACTGTATTCAACATTTGTAGTTCCTTTTGCTTTGACTTTACTTGCATATTCTCAGGTCTACATCAAAACTATATCTATCTATCTATCTCATGGGTTTCTCACATGCCCACCTCCCTTGGATTCTCCCTCCTCTGCTTCCTACTATCACTTGTCACATCTAGACTCAGGCAACTTGGGATAAATTGATTTCCACCCATTTCCATTCAGTATTATTTATTTTTGGTTATTATTTTATCAATTGATTGATTCCATGAGCTAAGGTGAAGGAAACATGCACAAATTCTAATGGACACAAATGCATAGAGATGCATAAAATATGATTCCATAGAGCTGTGTTTATTTATTTTCAGGTTGGACTTCTGTCTGCTGTTCCACATATGGTCATGACCATTATTGTACCCATTGGTGGTCAGCTAGCTGACTTTTTACGAAGCAGACAGATTTTGACAACAACTTCAGTCAGAAAAATAATGAATTGTGGAGGTATGCTAGATTTTGTAGATGGAATATTTGAATGAGTTATTATTACCTAAGGCTGGCACCTGCTTTCTCAGTAGTTGAGAATAATTTATAGATCCAAATGAACTAAGTGTGATGGACTGGACTTATGTTAGAGAAATTCAGGTAAGATACGTATGGCTATGTTTGTGTGTGTATCTAGTAAATGTAATAACATAAATGATCTGTCAGAAGTGAGATTACAAAATGTAGAGAATGACTGGTGATTGGCTGAGTGTTTGAATAGGATTTTAAAAGGCTGGTGTGTATAACAATTGAATAGGTAGGAATATCAGAGATAGCTCATCACACTGGGGCAAATTGCCTTTTACAGCACTTTGGGGACCGGGCCTGCTGAGCACCATCACATGACGCTGAGCAAGCCCCACCCCATTGACCCTCCAAGTGCCGAGGAAGCGTTGCAAGATGCTTCCTTGGCAACTACAGAGAGAGAAGTGTTTTCAGGTAGCTCCAATTGAGCAGCCCACATTTTTGGGCCCTTTCCCCATGTGATGGAGACAGGGACAGGGTGCCAACACACCTTGTCTCATTGTCCACATTTGATGGGGGAAGAAGGGAGGAACTGTTCCTTGATTGATGAGTGTGTTAGTGTGACTTTTAAGAATGAGAATAATTTATTTCAGCTTATGCATCAAACAAAGAAGTCTCTCTCTAATTTGGGAGATACTGACATATGCATTGCACTCTATTAACATGGATGTGTATCTATAGGGATGATCTATCAAATGCATAATAATGCAGACCACAACTCTGAACTGTATCAACTTTTAAATGAGACAATTGGGTATTGGTCACATTAGAGCAGTAGGTACAAACTCGCCTAAAGAATGGTTCAATCATTTTCAAAATATCTTGGAATAAATTAAACAAAAATAATATTGAAAACCATTATGTTTGTGCTATAATTAGTATTAGCATTGGATCGGTATGAGAAAGACCTTCCAAAGGAAACAGCACAGGTGATCAGTCTTGGAATGGATGAATGCATAGGTCAAAACCATGGGCACGTTTTGTTCAAAAGAACCAGTCTGCCAGACATTTTTCCAGATGCCATGGTTGAAATGCTATGGCAATAGCTCCAAATCCAACTATAAGTCAGCATGCATAAGCCCATTGGTTTCAAAGAGCTGAAATATAAAATATGATGTAAGTCAGTACTTCGTAAACTAACAAATATGGGGGATCAGTAAGGATTTTCCCCACATTTGTGCTCACTTACTACAACCATCTGTATACTTTCTGTAGACTGATAATCAATAACTCATCCTTTCATGGGCAATTACACTTAGTCGCATTATATAGATTATATTATAGCTTTTGATAATATTTTCTCCCACTCCTCTCCTTTCCCTTTCTATCCCATATGGAACTCAAATTGGAACCTAAACTTGAAAACTCTTTTGATATCTTCCGAAATATCTTTTAAGTAATGTATTAATTTCCTCTGTATGCTTCATTTGCAGGTTTTGGAATGGAAGCTACTTTACTATTGGTGGTTGGCTATTCTCACACCAAGGGTGTGGCTATCTCTTTCTTGGTTTTAGCAGTAGGCTTTAGTGGATTTGCTATTTCAGGTAAAACATAAAATCCTTATGTTAGATAAGTTGGGGAATGTATTTTAAACATCATGACAGTATGCTAGTTGTTTCCACTTACATGACAAGGACCAAAGCTTGAACAAGTTACATTTTTGAACTATACCTATAAGAATCCCCCAATCAGCATGGCCACTTCAATTAGCCCAGATGGTATCACTCTGTTTCCAATATAGGAAATATTTTAAAATATTTTAAAAACTAGACCTGTATTATTTTGCATCTTCATGCATTTATACCCAGTCAACTTTATGTTGTGAATTTTAATCCGCATTTTATCAGTGGATATTAACTTGTATTTAACTCTGTGTGTCTTGTTGGATGTCTTGTGTTTTATCTCTTGTTTTAATGATGTTGTATCATTCCTTGAGCTGCAGGAAGAGGCGGATAACACATTTGTTGTAGCTATTGTTGTTATTACTGTTGTTATTATTATTATTATTATTGAGACATTGCTTTTAAATCTGGTTTATAATAGATTAATGTTAAATACAAATATATAGGCAGTCTAGGGTATTCTGCTTGGCAAAGAGGAGCATTTCACCAACTCATTCTGTAGAACAAGTCTTTGTTTTCAAATAATTAGAAAACTGAGTTGTTGTGTGTTTTCTAGGCTGTATGTCCATGTTCTAGAAGCATTCTTTCATGACATTTTGCCTGCATCTATGGCAGGCATCCTCAGAGGTTGTGAGGCCTTTCGGTATTCAAAATTTGATTAAGAGACAGCTGATGATTTCCATGTCAGTGGAATGGTGAACTTATTCTAGGTAAACCCTATTTCCAATACAGAGTCAACACTAAAAATTGCAGTGGATGCACTGTTCCACTGACATTGAAGCCACCAGTCACTAGTGGCTGCATTAAAATTTGTTACCACACAGTTATTTGTTATTACTTTGTTTTATATCTCACCCTGTCTCCCTTGTAGAGGGACTCAGAGCGGCTAACAGCATCTGTGGGAATAAACTGCCTGGCTATATCAACAATCTATATTACACAAAAGTGCCACAAGTAGTCCCAGTTTGTGTTATAAATCTATCAATCAATAAGTAACATAACAATTAGATAGGTCATAAATACACAAGTGTGTTTTGAACACGCATTTCCAGTCCTACCGCCAATTCCATATATAATCCGAATTAAGCAAGGTTCCAGTTATTGAAAGTCCACAGCTAATTCCACAGGGGGCTGGGACATTTGTAATCCATGGGTAGATCAAGGGATGATTCAAAGGGTCGCGGTAGCAGAAAGGAAGTCCAGGAAAGGTGTCCAAAGGATGGAGGAAGCCGGTTGAGGAAAAAAGTTGTTATTTCCTCAGTGCAAGTGCTATTGAAGTCTAGAACGCCGACGGTACACTAATGCTGTTGATCCAAAGGCCATTACAGGTCCGTTTCTACCTTACGGGTTTTTTCAAGGCGAAGCATACAGGTAGATGGTAACCAACTTCATTCTAAGTAGCATCATAAGCACAACCCCTATCCGAATTGGTGGGGTGACCATATGCTGGAGAGATCTCTGTGGTCACATCCTATTTCCACACTGCATCTGTTTTGCAAATTTTAAAGCTTTCCTGGGCATGGATGGATGCAACACATGAGTTGGGGCCAGGCTGAGAGAGAGAGAGAGAGATCACATCTGAATATGGAAAATTCTACCAAATACATTCCCTCAGCACACCTACTGAAATTTTGTACCCCCCAGTCCAGGTTTTAGGAGATGACTCCAGTATTTGAGATACTTCTTCAGATTTGGGATCTAGATTCCATTTTTTTTCCTTTTCATAGGCCCAGTCTGTTCCAAATAGTCCAGGCCCCTTGTTGAAATCTTTGCTCCTGGCAGCTTAACTAGCATGAAGAAAGAGAGGTCTCTCTCTCGGCATTACTCGCGAACGAAGATTCAGGAAGGACTCATCCCACGCTTTTTACAAGCGCGTTGATGACTAAAAAGGCCAATCTGAGATAGGCAAGTTCGGTTGCAGAAAGCGCAGCAGAAAGTCTCCTTGGGTGATGTTTTTTCCAAGTTGCGGTTCTTTCTGCGTTGTCGTTTCTCTTCGAGACCCATTCGGCGTGTCTTCTCGAAAGAGGCCGCAGCATTGTGGATAGTGCGTCTCCATGCCTCCCGATGGGAGGCAAGGGTGGACCATTGTTGGTGATCAATCTGGCCAAGCCTGAGATGTTGTTTCAGGGAGTCCTTATATCTCTTTTGGGGGGCGCCCTCTTGCGCTGACCCGTGGCGAGTTCACCGTAGAGTAGTATCTTTGGGAGGCGGTGGTCCTCCATCCTAGAGACGTGTCCTGCCCAGCGCAGCTGTGTTCTCAATAGCATGGCCTCAATGCTGGTGATCCCTGCTTGCTCAAGGACAGCAACATTCGTCACATAGTCGGTCCAGTGTATATTTAGGATTGTGCGAAGACAGCGCTGATGAAAGCGCCGAGGAGTCGTAGGTGTTGGCGATAGGTGACCCATGTTTCAGACCCATAGAGGAGAATGGACAGTATGATAGCTCTGTACACACTGATTTTGGTGCTTTGTCTCAGGTGCTTGTTGCTCCAGACTCTTTTGTGAAGCCTTCCGAATGCACTATATGCCTTTGATAATCTGTGATCTATCTCTTTGTCAATCTTGGCGTCTGAAGAGATGATGCTTCCCAGGTAGGTGAACTGCTGAACGGACTTAAGCACAGATGTGCCTATGCTGACGTGAGGATGGTGGTGTTCTTCCTGTGGTGCGGGCTGGTAGAGGACTTCTGTTTTCTTCAGGCTGACTTCCAGCCCAAACAGCTCTGCAGCTGTTGCAAAGCAGGATGTGAGGCGCTGCAGGGCTGCTTCTGAATGGGCGACAAGGGCAGCATCGTCAGCAAAAAGTAGCTCACGGACTAGATAGTTTAGAGTCTTAGTGCGAGCCCTCAGACGGCTTAAGTTGAACAAGCTGGGGGGACATCCTAGACGTTCCAGGATCTGCCACAGACCTTTCCTGCTCACAGTGTCGAAGGCTTTGGTGAGGTCGACAAATGTTACATAGAGTCCTTTGTTCTGCTCTACATTTCTCTTGCAGTTGTCTAAGGGGCAAAACCATATCTGTGGTGCTCCTATTTGCTCTGAAGCCGCATTGGCTTTCAGGGAGAAGTTCTTCTGCAATAGCCGGAACTAATCTGTTCAGGAGTATCCTTGCAAGGATTTTTCCAGCAATGGAGAGCAGTGTTATACCTCGATAGTTTGAGCAATCGGATTTTGTTCCCTTTTTCTTATACAGGGTGATGATAACTGCATCTCGGAGATCTGATGGCAGTTCACCTTTTTCCCAGCAACTCACAAGGAGCTCGTGGAATTTAGCATGCAGTACATGACCTCCCTGTTTCCAAGCTTCAGGTGGGATTCCATCGATCCCGGCTGCCTTGCCATTTTTCAACTGCTGTATGGCCTCAATGGTCTCTTCCAGAGTGGGAGCTGTGTCCAGTTCATTTTTCATTGGTTGTTGTATCATGTGTTGATAGCTGAACCTTGACTACTCGGCTGGCATTAAAGAGACCCTGAAAATGTTCAGCCCATCGGTTCAGGATGGAGGTTTTATCAGTAATTAGTGTTTGACCATCTGTACTGTATAAGGGGCTTTGGACCTGATAAGTAGGTCCAAACACTGCTTTGAGAGCTTCATAAAAACCTCTGTGATCACCGAGATCTGCACAGCGTTGTGTCTTTTCTGATAAATCAATCCACCACTTGTTCTGATGTCTCTGAGTTTTTGTTGAGTTTACTACATGCGAGACGAAAGGCTGCTTTTCTTACATGGCAAGATGGCTGGGCGAGGAATGCCTGGTGAGTGGTTTCTCTTTGCCAACAGCTCCTGGATCTCTTGGTTGTTTTCATCAAACCAGTCTTGGTTTTTCTTAAGGGAGAATCCTAGGGATTCTTCAGCAGACTGCAGGATACTGTTTTTGATGTGTTGCCAGAGCGCTGTAGGAGAAGAATCTGTAGGGTGGACTTCAAGTTTTGCTTGCAGATTTACCTGAAGTTGTCTCTCACAACAGCCTGTTGAAGACTGTTGACTTGGAGTCTCCTCTTTAAGATGCCACCCTCTTAGGTTTGAGCTTAAGGTGTAGATTTAGTTTACATCTTACAAGGCGATGGTCTGTTTGACATTCTGCACTGGGCATCACTCGAGTATGACGGACATCACGAATGTTTCTCTGGCGCACTAAAACATAGTCAATGGGGTGCCACTGCTTGATCGGGATGCATCCAGGTGGTCTTCAAGCTATCTTTCTGCTGAAAGATGGTGTTTGTAATAGTCAGCTGCTGTTCTGCACAAAACTCTAGCAGAAGGCGCCCATTATCATTACAGTTTCCAACACCGTGCTTGCCTAATACACCTTTCCAGGCTTCAAAGTTTTTTCCTACTCTGGCATTGAAATCACCAAGGATAATGATTTTATCTTCTGCAGGGACCTTTTGTATGAGGTGGCGTAGGTCTGAGTAGAATTTGTCTTTCTCCACAGGGTCAGCTTGCATAGTTGGGGCATATATACTGAAGAGAACAGCATGTGGGAGGCGTAAGGAGATAATGCGATCAGAGTGACCTGTCGGCAACGTCTCGAGTTTAGAGGCGATGGAGTTTTTAATCATAAAGCCTACTCCTGAAAGATGTTTCTCAGTTTTGGGTTTGCCAGACCAGTAGAGTGTGTAGCCGGCACCGTGTTCTTTAAGGCTGCCTTCCTCATGGAGACGAACTTCACTAAGAGCAGCGATGTCAATGTTAAGCCGTGATAGTTCATGGGCTATTAGAGCAGAACGACGCTCAGGACGTCCACTATCTGCAGAATCTTGCATGGTTCTGATGTTCCAGCATGCAAGTGTCAGTCTATTTGCACCTTTGCAGGCAGGTGTTGGCCTTTGTTTCTTTGTCTTTGTTCGACCGCATCGGAAGATGCCCGCTGGCCGCGGCTAGCCAACCAGGTAGACGGGGATGAGCTGCTAGGCCACCTTTTCTAGGCCCTCTCCATACGGAGCAAGCAGTGCTCTCCTTAAAAAGGCTGCTTGGTCGTTCAGGATGCTGCCGAACAAGACTGTCATCTCCGGGTCAGTCTCGAGCGACCAAAGTCCTGAACCGCCTGCATGCAGGGTTGGGTCTGCGGCTTCCAGTGCATCTTTACACCTACCGCTTTCGCCCTCGCCTATCGCTACAGGGCTTTTTCGGAAGTTGGATGTGTCCTTCGAGCCTGTGCAATGGATTTTTCTGGTGGAGCGCAGCGTGCACAGAACTGGCCTCACCCTTTAAACCAAAGGTTCATCTGCCAGGGCCTAGCAAGCTTGGACGGTGGCAGCGAGGTCCTCAGGTCGTAGGTTTGGTTCGAGTTTCCTTCTCTTAGATGGTTGACCTTACAGGGTTAGACGAGCACCATCTGCCCGGGTTTGAAATCAGAGTTTTCCTTCTCTTAGGATGGTTGCCAAAAGGCTAGAGAGCCCATCCTGCCCATTGACACTCTTTGTCAGACCCTTCGGTTGTGACCTGTCTGGTATGGGAGGCCCTACGCCGGCTATTATGCCACCGCCAGCATAGCTCACAACTTCACTAGGGTACGCAAGCCTCTCCCCCACTGCAAGGGGGCGCCAATGGAGAGGATTTAGCATAATATTTTTTTCTAACAACAGAGTGCCTTTGAATATTAATTTCATCTTTGAGGTTTAATGACACCTTAAGTTGTCTTGTTTCCATAATGCGGGCTGATTCTTCTCATCAACATTCTAAAAGTAATTACCTAAACACAAAACCTGGGAAAGTTATGTGTTGGACTGTAATTCCCAGACTTTTCCCCACAGTCAGGATGGTTCTGGCAAAAAAGGAACTTTTCTAATCTCTCATAAGTAGAAAGACGGATTTCCATTGCGGTTACTTCTGTTTGAGCAACTTTCACTACTATAAACCAATGCAACACTTCAGAATGCATATTACTGACTAGTGTTATGTGTTACAGGATTTAATGTCAATCACTTAGATATTGCACCCCGTTATGCCAGTATCCTCATGGGCATTTCCAATGGAGTAGGGACCTTGTCAGGAATGGTATGCCCCCTCATTGTTGGCGCAATGACTAAACATAAGGTAAGGTGTTCAGATAGATCATCATCTCATAAGACAGTGGTTCTCAACCTGTGGGTCCCCAGATGTTTTGGCCTTCAACTCCCATAAATCTTAACAGCTGGTAAACTGGCTGAGATTTCTGGGAGTTGTAGGCCAAAACATCTGGGGAACCACAGGTTGAGAACCACTGTCATAAGACATTCATATACATTGCAGGCAATTATTATTTTAAGGAACCATTACTGTTGCCAGCTTCAGTTAAGAGCCTAATTTAAATCAGCAGGAGTAGTACATAATCTAGGCTGACATGTATATTTTGATGTGCTGGTTATTCTGAAAGGTTAAATAAGGGAATTGCCATAGGATTTTCTGGGCCAGATGTATGTTGAGGAAATTTGCTGCTGCCTTCCTCTTAGGCTACTGTGACTTTGGCTAGGGTGAGCTGTATCATAACACAGAGTAAATGTCAATGGCTGAGTGGGAATTTCAACCCTGGTCCAATTCTCAAACCACTACAGCTCCCTGATTCTCTTTTGAAAGTTACCTAGGAATAAGTGGAAAATTTGGGAAACTCTTCTCTTCAATATTTCTGTGCAAGAGACAAGAAACATTTCAAAAGAGCTAGGAGGGATCCAGGTATATGGGATCAGCAACTGTTAAAAAACAGCTAACTGGGGAACATAGTGACCTGTTTTTTTAATTGCTACGTCAAAAACAGAACATGTTAATCTGAAGTGGTTGTTGCCATTTTCACTAGGCCTTCCCACATAGTCTCACTTACAACATATGTGGCACACGTGACATTCTGGTGCTGAAACTTGTGGAAGACAAACTCAGAGGGAGCTTTTCTTCCTCCAATTCCTGCTTATTGTTACTAGAGTTTATAGTGTCTTGGAGAAACATAGTGTTACAAAGCAATTCCCTGAGGCATGGCAATCCTAATGTTTCTAGCACATTATGAATCCTTTGCAATGTCCATTTCCTGTTAGGGTCCCTGTGTCATGTTGTGGGTTCAGTAGGGCAATAATTGGCCCATGAACTCACTAAAGTTGCCCAATCCTTCACCAAAGAAATGCACATTCCTGTGATAGGTTTGACACATTAGAAAGAAAGAGTGTTCTGTGGAATTACAGTAGTGATTTTTTTTTCATGTCAGGAGCAACTTGAGAAACTGCAAGTTGCTTCTGGTGTGGAAGAATAGGCCATCTGCAAGTACGTTGCCCAGGGGATGCCCAGATGTTTTTTGATGTTTTGCCAACCTTGTGGGAGACTTCCCTCATGTCCCCGCATGGGGAGCTGAAGCTGACAGAGGGAACTCATCCGTTCTTTCCCCATATTCGAATTTCTGACCTGTCAGTCTTCAGTCCTGCTGGAACAAGGGTTTAACTCACTGCGCCACCGGGAGCTCCTACAGTAGTGATAGAAGACATGTTATTTACTACACACGTAGGTGCACACACAAAGATTAGAAATAAACAAGGGTTTGAGTCCTAGTGTCTGCTATAATTTCAGTGACTGACTATATTACCTGTGCAAAAATATGTGTCATATAATTCTTTGCAGACTCGTGAAGAATGGCAAAATGTCTTCCTCATAGCAGCCCTAGTTCACTACAGTGGAGTGGTATTTTATGCCATCTTTGCTTCTGGTGAGAAACAGGAATGGGCTGATCCAGAAAGCCTGAATGAAGAAAAATGTGGAATAATTGATGAAGATGAACTGGCTGAAGAGACAGAACTGAATAATGATAGCTTTGTTGGCCCAAAGAAAACGTATGGCGCTACTTTTCAAAATGATGAAGGACGAAGGAAAGGGTTGCAAAAGCAAAAAGGGATTGGGCAAGATGTAGAAGAACAGACTTCTTACCAGTATGAAAAAGGCAGCTTTCAAGATTCATCGTAACTCTGACCACATATGATTTGTGTGACCATTACCATCCCTGTACAAAACCAGGCAGTATCTATATAGTTGTTTTTAATTTTTGTGAATAATCATGCCAAATGGCTCACAATCATTTTCAACTTGTATTACAGCAAATGGGTTAATTAAATACAAAATTTGGGTGTGTAGTGTCCCAATATTCAAAGCTTGGACTCAATTCTCTGTCCGAAGGTCACAGTCCTGTATATCATATGGATCCTTGCTAATATGTAATGAGGTGCTGTACTGTGTCACTATTTAGCAATGTAAGAATGATCTTGGCTCCAATACCTGGGCCTTCGATACCTTTAGCAGACAATTCTGTTGTGTTCATCCCTGTAGTATCCTGGAACAGAGAATGTATTGTGTGAGGTATGGTGCAATATTTAACCAAAGACTTCATGGATGATAATGTAGGCCATTCATAAGATTCAGTACTTACAACTTGCCGGATCTTTTGTGTGATTTCTTCTCACATCTCAGCTCAGTTGCTGCTGCACAGGACAATTGCAAGGGAACCACACGCAAAATGATTGGACAATTGACTCAAATTCTTGAATTTACAGCTTTGTTTATTATAATATTCATGTCACCCCTGTCTGTCATTATAATATTAATGTCACCTCCCCCCCCCTCCAAAAGTGACTAACAAAGCAAAATGCAAATGAACTCTCATAAAAATGAGATGAGGAGCAATAGGGGTCAAGAACAATCCATAATATCACCATCAGCAATCACTTGAAGCAATATTCAGTATCTATTCTAATATAAATCTCTCTAGATTAAGTCATTTTCCCCCACCAACCACTGAAAAGAGACCAATGAAGAGGCTAGAGAGGCCTGATAAAGCATTAGATTGGTGCCATGATCAAAAAGGTCCTGTTGTTTGACTTCAGATGGTGTGCAAATGCATAACAGGGTCCTTTATGTTGAACAGAGTCTTCAATAGGAGGTGCTCCTACAGAGAGAGGTTGTCCTTATTTGAGCCCAGCATTGGAGAGTAGCTAGTACTGGGCTTCTAGCTGTAGTTGCACATTTCAGAGGTGTGCAACTACATTTGCACATTTCATATTTCAGAGGGTGACTTACGTTGACTTGAGTGCTCAGGTATGTGGTCATATGGAGAGAGGTTGTTTTTATATGAGTCCAAAATATTTAG
The DNA here is from genome assembly GCA_030556195.1 of Anolis apletophallus. NCBI lineage: Eukaryota > Metazoa > Chordata > Lepidosauria > Squamata > Anolidae > Anolis > Anolis apletophallus. The sequence goes on from JARBWK010000009.1 coordinate 92,074,504, forward strand.
CATTTGGATGATAGTGTCTTTAAAAGTGGGAAGTAACCACATCATTTGGGAATCATAATTTTTTCTTTTTAATTCTGTTCTTATAAACTTGTTTATAAACTAATAACCTGACTATAAAAAAGGTTCTCAGGTACTGCATCCCTGTGTATAAAAGAACAATTGCAATACCTAAGACAATTATATCGGAAGCATGCTGTATAACTTTGCAATCATCTGTGGTTTTCAATGGATCCCAGTGTTTTTGGAATGAAATTTTTCAGTCCAAAAACATTAGGTAGATTTATTTGTTGCACAGTATTATTCCCATAGTAAAGTTTAAATAAAACAAATTTTTGGTATTGTGTTCTTACTGAGTCAGCTATGTTATTGTGACAGAAACAGGCTATTAATATCCATTATTGCATTACAAATTTATAATGGGCCTAAGGCTGTTTTCTTAATATAATGATTATGACTCTTTCCATTATTTTGGGATATCGCTATAATTGTTTCAAGATACTTGGTGAATAGAATTTGGAAGGCTCCGCCAACCTGCTAACCAATAGTACAGTGTAACTTTGATTCCCAGGATTGGAGCACCAGGACTTGCCAATTACCTGGGGCAATGGCATTATTTACTATCTATATTGCCCTCTAAGATTAGCTGTAGTGGGACAGGAACAGATAAAATTAGAAGACATTTGCTTTATAAAGAACTGCTCTTGGTGAAACTTAGGTCCCTTCCACACAGCTGTATAAAATCCACATTGAACTGGATTATATGGCAGTGTGGACTCAGATAATCCAGTTCAAATCAGATATTGTGAATTATCTGGGTTATATTGCTGTGTGGAAGGGCTCCTTAGGCTGTGTCTACACTGGTCAGTAAATCTGAGATCAATCTGGAGCAGAAGTCCAATTCTGGGCACACACACTCTTTCAAACCTGCTGTTCTGATGGTTTAGAGTCTACATGGTTCAGCTAGGCTAAGAGTGCATCACTCCTGCTAGAATGTCACATCAACTTCCACATCACTGTTGCTCTTCCCAGTCCACCACAGAGCTCTGAGTGAGATCCTGGCTGTTACAGGCTCTCTGTGCTAACATCAGTAGAGTGCCTGTGGAACTAGGAAGAAAGAAGGAACTGAAATCTTCTTCTACTTGGTCTCACAGGCACCTCTGCTGGTGTTAGCATGGGACACCATGGGGGTCAGGAGTTCACACAGAGTTCTGGGGCTGGGAGTAGCAACATGGGTACAATCTATTTTCCTTTTTCCTGTGCTGATGAGTGTAGAGATAGTGATGGTGCCTCATGTGGACAGCAGACTGGCCCAAATCAGAACCTATTCAACTTTCCACATTGCCACTAAGCCACAGGATACTCCTGAGCTTAAAGCCGACCCTAACCCTCAAAGTAATTTCTAGAGCACCTCCCCCCTTGATTTTTTTCTGAAGTGGAACAAAGTCAGATTGACCTGGTTTAAATTGAAATACTCACCGGAAGTGGAGGGACATCATGGAGTCAGCCAGGAGCCAACTCTAGGAGAGTCTGGATTTTAATGCCCATGTCGATGAGCCCTGTTTGCAGTTTTGTATACTCCTTGTGGGCATGGCTATGGAGACTATTATGAGCACTGCATGCATTTCAGAATATTCAGTAATCCAAGAAAGCATATTACTGGGACTATAGCACATTCACAAATGGTGGAAAGGATCCTGATGACTCCTAAAACAATTGGAGTGTAAGTCAAGATTGGAGCCCACCAAAAATACCAGGTGTTGCAGACTTATTTCAGAGGAAGGAACCCACAAAACCACTTCTGAGTATTCCATGCTTAAGAAAACCCTATGAAATGAATGGGTACATCATAGCTCGCCATGTGTTCCTTTCTGAAAAATAAAGATAATGAAATTAGTTTGCAGCTACATAGATTTATTAGACAAAAGTAACTTAAGTAAATAAGACTTCTATCTATGCTTTTGTGTGGCTGCCTCTGGGCAAGTTTGGAGGATTTCTGTCGATCAGCTGTGCTTCAAGCATCCTAGGACACTTGCAGCTAACCCTGCAATGAAGTCCTTAGTCAATATTCAAACAACTTTACTATGTTAACTCTCTCCGATCACAATAGACTACTGATATTTAATGCAGTTTTAATGTTGGGAATAATAAAAAAATGAATAGTTTGTCACGTTTCAGCTGATAAAAATGCCTAGCTCTTATTAACCTAGCCCCCCATTGGCCATGGAAATCTTCTCTGGTTTTCATTAATCACGACATTTCTGTTTCCTCTTCTTGAAACTGTTTATATTATTTACCATATGGTGTTTTCTCTTTTTTTTGGCTTATCTTCCAGATTATACAAACAGAATCAAAAACATTATTATTAGAAACATAGTTATAATTCTTTGATATTTTTTGAATACATGCATGTATGTTTTGGAAACAAACTATTTGATCTTTCCTGACCAATTGGTTGTAGTGAAGATGTGTTAATTCTCTAATAGACTATTTTTTTTGCCACAATTGTCAGATTTTGGACAAAATCCTCCATTGAGGTTACATAGAATAAATATATACATTTATGGATTTGTGCATTAATGGTGCTATGCAAAGCTTGCACTTAATGACTACTTTGTGTAACTAAATTGCATCCATAACTAAATGTGCATATGCACCCACCCTCAATGCATATTCAAGAACAAATCCTCGTCTGTAACTGGGAGCTGAATATGAATGTTGCACATTGGATAAAAAATGTCAGACTTCTTCCAGAGATGAACTTATATACAGACACAAAAGACCAACAGGATTCGGGCCTCAAGGTATTCATGTATTCAGACTGAGATCATGTATTCATCCTATCAGATTGAGACGATCTCTGGGACTATCTCAGTGGTAGCTAGAGGCTTCCATGTGAATGGGATAGTGAATCCACCCAAAATTTAATGAGCTATCCATAGTGCTGAACCTATTAAGAAGGTAGATAGCTCTTTGAAAACATGTCAGGATGAATTCTCTAGCTCATTGATATGGGAATCACCAACCAGTACAGTCAACCCTCTGTATCCACAGATTCTATAGCCATGGATACAATCATCTACTGTTTGAAAATATTTCTCCTACCCCATTCCCCAAATCAAAAAGCAAATTTTGCTTTGCTATTTTATATAATGAATGCCATGCTATCATACCATTGTATATAAAGGGACTTGATCATGGTAGGTCTTGGACCCACTGTACTTGACTATCCATTATGTGTGGGTCTTGAGTCTCTTATTTCCCTTTGTTTTTCTTCATATTAGCAGTTGGGAGTGGACTGAACTGGATCAAAACAATAGAAAGGAAGTTGAGCCCCTTCTACTCTACGTTGTAAATCTGTTATTTTTTTTCTCCATTTGAGAAAATGTGGCAGAGAAGGTTCCCAGCAGAAACTAAAGATATAACATGAAAGACAATGGAAATCTGGCCAGTATTAATAATATAAAGTGTTAATTTTAATATTAATAATAATAATATAAATATTCTTCTTGGCCTTTCTTCACGAACAAAGATTCAGGAAGGACTCATCCCACTCTTTCTACAAGTGCGTTGATGATTCAGAGGTTGGATGTGTCCTTCTAGCCTGTGCAATGGACCTTTCTGGTGGAGTGCAGCGTGCACAGAACTGGCCTCGCCCTTTAAACCAAAGGTTCATCTGCCGGGGCCTAGCAAGCTGGGATGGTGGCAGCGAGGTCCCCAGGTCATAGGTTTGGTTCGAGTTTCCTTCTCTTAGATGGTTGACCTTACAGGGTTAGATGAGCACCATCTGCCCGGGTTTGAAATCAGAGTTTTCCTTCTCCTAGGATGGTTGCCAAAAGGCTAGAGAGCCCATCCTGCCCATTGACGCTCTTTGTCAGACCCTTCGGTTGTGACCTGTCTGGCATGGGAGGCCCTACCGGTGGCTATTATGCCACCGCCAGCATAGCTCACAACTTCATTAAGGTACGCAAGCCTCTCCCCCACAACAAGGGGGCGCCAACAGAGAGGTGTTGTTTATTATTATTGTATTTGAAAGATGGGTGTTGATTAAGATAGATGTAGCAATATTTCTGAGCAAGAAAGAGGAGGTGCAGAATTATTTATTTAAATTATTTATTTAAAAAGTTTTAAAAGTTACATTAAAAGTCAAAAAAGTGAATCAAGAAAAGAAATATAGAGTAAGGTAAAGGTTTCCCCTTGATATGAAGTCTAATAGTGTTGGACTCTGGGAGGTGGTGCTCATCTCCATTTCTAAGCTGAAAAACCAGCGTTGTCCATAGACGCCTCCAAGGTCATGTGGTTGGCATGACTGCATGGAGAGTAGAAACACAAAAAAACACCCTCTAGGCCTCCCAATGTTGACTCCTTTCTCGAAGAAAACCCTCCCCTCAAATGTTGCTTCAAAACTCAAAATTGGCAAGAGCTTCTCTTCCTAGTGCAAAAAGTAAACAAAAGGTTTCCAGTCTTTCAAAAACATTTCCAATGTCCCTTCTTTTAGCAAACAGGTTTTATTTGCAAATTGTTCCACGGAATGAGAACATGAATAAATGGAGGTCAGGTGAAAGGCTGAGAATTAGAATTAGAACAGAAAACAGCACCACAAACTAAAGATAGAGTTTAGAGAAAGGTAAGAATTGTATATGTAAGAAAAGGGCATCAATAGCACAGAAGACTGGACTTCTGCCAAGACTAATATACCACCGGTCTGTAGGACACTGGTAGAGCAAGACACACAATATGGTAAAGGTTTGGGTGAGGGGAGAAACCAAATTCTTTTTAATGAAGACAAAATCAAAAAAAGAACTTTCAAGCCTTATTTACATTCAGCTTGGCCCTCACATATTCTCAGGTGGCATATTTAGGTTTATCTATTGTTATTCTCAATAGTGAATTGACACAGCGGGTTAAACCTCTGAGCTGCTGAACTTGCTGACCGAAAGGTTGGCAGTTCGAATCTGGGGAATGGGGCGAGCTCCTACTCTTAGACCCAGCTTCTGCCAACCTAGCAATTCAAAAGCATGCAAATATGAGATCAATAGGTACCGCCTTGGTGGGAAAGTAACGGCGTTCCATGCAGTCATGCCGGCCACATGACCTTGGAGGTGTCTATGGACAATGCTGGCTCTTCGGCTTAGAAATGAAAAATGGAAATGAGCTCCACCCCCCACCCCCCCCAAGAGTCAGACACAACTAGACTTAATGTCAGGAGAAAACTTTAACTGTTGTTATTCTCCCAACCACTCTTAAAATAACCTAGCCCACCACTGCTCCCAAGAAATAATCAAAATGGGGCACTATATTATTGGAGATGTCCCAGCAAAATATCTAAAATCTCCTTGAAATGAGTGAGAGAAAGAAGTTAGTTTCCATAAGTCAATTTTTTCTCTTCAGATGAAAAAAAGGGAAAGACAACGAAATCTTCAGAATTTTCTTGTGGCCCGAGGAGTACAAAGATATACAATCTCAAGATGTTAATTGCTTAACAACTGGTGTCATAATACATACAGGTATGAATGCATTTCATCAGATAAATAATCTGAAGTATTGACACTTCTTTATCACTGCACAATAAATTGATGGCAATTGCAGTTTTATGGTTCTATGGCCTTTAGGAAAATTGCATTGTGAATGTGAGACATGACTTGATTAACAGGTTTTATCAACAGAGATCTATCACTAAGTAGCAAATTGGTATATTCTGGAAAGCTAATCACAGCCCACCAGTACTGATTGCGACTTGTGACTGTAGAAGGAGGCAACTGAATGATTTACCTTTTCTCTTGCATCAAAATACGGCACAGTCTCTTGTGTCACCTAAACTGTACTTATTCACTCAGATGTGGTGGAGGACTCTGCCCACTGAATTGTTGGATGCATTCTGCCAGTCAGGTTCTGTATATAGAGTAACAACCTCGTAAGATAAAAGTAAAGGTTTTCCCCTGACATTAAGTCCAGTCGTGTCCGATTCTGGGGGTTGGTGCTCATCTCCATTTCTAAGCCGAAGAGCCGGCGTTGTCCGTAGACACCTCCAAGGTAATGTGGCCAGCATGACTGCATGGAGCGGCGTTACCTTCCAACCAGAGTGGTACCTATTGATCTAATCACATTTGCATGTGTTCAAACTGCTAGGTTGGCAGAAGCTGGGGCCAACACCGCTCCCTGGATTTGAACCAGTGATCTTTCGGTCAGAAAGTTCAGCAGCTCAGCACTTTAACCCACTGTGCCATGGGGAGCCCCTAACAACCTCATAACATGGCTCCAAATAAATGTCCTAGAACAGTGTTTCTCAACCAGTGTGCCGTGGCACACTAATGTGCCGTGAGCTATCACATCACACTAATGTGCCGCGAGAAAAGCTCTCTGCCCCCCTTCCTTCCCCTCTCCTCCTGCCAAACTCCTGCTGCTTGGGAGAGGAGGAGGAAGGGCCAGGTGGCAGTGAAGAAAAAGAAGGGAACGGGGCGCCGCTTCCTTCAGTCGTTTCCCCAACCAGCCTCCAATCCGCCATGACTCTCGCCCCTTGCTTGTTGAAGGAAGGAACCCTGCCTACTGAAGCCCGTCCACCGCTCATGCTCCTCCTCTGTGGAAGAGCTAAAGCCGGGGGTGGGGAGGCATGACGCAGCCTGGCTCCGCTCCTTCCCCCCAGTTTCAGCACTTCCACAGCTTTGCCAGCCTTCAGAGGGCAGTGCCAAGCCAGTGGTGGCAGAGCCAGCACAATGCTGGCTTGGCACTGCCCCCTCAAGGCTGGCAAAGTTATGGGAGAACTGAAGCCGGGAGGGGGGCATGGCGTGGCCTGGCTCCTCCCCTCCCGGCTTCGGCACTCCCAGCAGGTCACCACCCCCAGCCGTTCTTTACTGTGTTAGTGTCATTTTGGTTGGTGGTGTGCCCCCGGATTTTTTTAATGTTAAAAGTGTGCCACGGTTTTAAAAAGGTTGGGAAACACTGTCCTAGGACACTTAGAGCCAGCTTTAGAGATGGAGCCCCACTGCTCTCATCAGATGACATCTCTTGTAGCTTATTTATTTTATTTCTTTCAAACTTTTATATCCTGTCCTTCTCACCCCTGGGGTGGTGGGGACGCAGGGCGGCTCACAACCGGCAATCATTAGATGCCAAACAAACAGTAGCAGTAAAATCACAGTTAAAATATCAATCAAAACAGTATATTAAAACTTCAGTTTAAAAGTTAACAAATCTGAGTCCAAATCCACATCCAAAGTCATAGTTTGAGGTGTGTCCATTGTCGGTCAATTAAATAATTAGCATTATTATTGCTGCGTCTGCTTCTCAAATGCTTGGTCCCACAACCGTGATTTAAGCTCTTTCTCTAAAGGATATGAGAGAGGAGGCTGACCTGATTTCATTAAGGAGTGTGTTCCACAGACAGTGGGTGACCACCGAGAAGGCCCTGTCAGTCGTCCCTGGCAGTCGTGCTTGCGAGGGTGATGGGATCGAGAACAGGGACTCCCCTGACTATCTTAAACTCCAAGGTGGATCATAGAGGGAGATACATTTGGACAAGTAAGCTGGGCTGGAATCGTATAAGGCTTTATAGGCCAAAGCCAGCACTTTGAATAGTGCTCGGTTTCAGAGCTGACGTAACAGGGGGGTGGTATGCTCCCTGTATGCTGCTCCGGTAAGCTGTCTGGCTGCCATCTCTTGGACTAATTTAAGGTTCAGAGTCCCCCTGCGAGGGTGAGAAGAGCGGGGTAAAAATGACATAAATAAGTAAATAAAGCTTCCAAACAGTGCTCAAAGGCAACAAGAGCATGGACCACCGTGGCCAAGTAAGATTTCCCAAGGTACGGGCAGAGCTGGCGCACAAGCTCCACCCCCAACCTCTCCCAAAAGCGTTGCCAGAAGCTTTTCCCGGCAACATGGGAGGCATCTCTGAGAGGGCAACGCTTTCCCCATATGATGGGGAAACTTTCTTAAAACACAAGTTTAAAAATTGAAAAAATGAGTTAAAATAGCATTAAAAGATGCCTCAAAACATAATAAAATAAAACCACTACATCTAAATTTAGTCATGCTTAGTCTGAAGAGATACTGCAATTAATCAAACAACACAGGAAGAAACAAAGATAACAGCACATATTCCATCCAAATTGGAAAGAACTGGTGGAAGGCCCTGTGTGAACAATGACATTTGACATGGTGTGAAATGAAACAGGTCTCTTGTAGACAAGGCTAAAATATCTCTTTAATTCCAAGAATTAGTGATAGCACTCTAAATTAGACTTGATGATTAGACTTCTTTGCAGTACATTGGATATTACTGACATGCTGTTCAAAGGTTTCTCATTTTTAGGAGAGTTACGTAAATCTCATGCAGCACAGTGGGTTGGTGGCAAAGGTTTTATTTATTTCACATTGTTAGCTGTTGACTTTAAAGGCCTAAGTACTGGAGAAGTAATGTAATGAAGCAATATTTAGTCAATCATTAAACGGATAAAGTAAGTATATACAGTACAGCCTTCAATTTATTTTAAAGCACTTTCTGTTCCACAGAATCTAGATAACCAATTATAACTTCTGCCGGGCTCATTCCCTCCCTCATATAAATGCATACTCCCCATCTACGACTGTTATGTTTATTTAAGCTTCATACTTCTTTGTATAAAATCCAGATTTTCAATGCATATTAAAAATGTAAAAATAAATAAGGCCATGTTTACAGCACTGACATGTTCAGTAACAGAGAGCCTGAGTATTCACAGACTTCATATGCAATGAGTAAGGAATTAGTATGAATGCAGAGAGAAAAATACAATGGAATCAATAGCTCTTAGGTCAATGTTTCTCAACCTAGGGTTTGGGACCCCTCGGGGGATCGTGAGGGGATGTCAGAGGGGTTGCCAAAGATCATCAGAAAACACAATATTTTCTTTTGGTCATTAGGGTTCTGTGTGAGATGTTTGGCCCAATTCTATTGTTGGTGGGGCTAAGAATGCTCTTTGATTGTAGGCAAATTATAAATCCCAGCAACTATTATTATTATTATTATTTCCAGCATTTCTACCCCGCTCTTCTCAACCCCCTGGGGGGGGGGGGGCTCAGAACATAAGAACATAAGAACATAAGAAGAGCCATGCTGAATCGGGCCTCAGCCCATCTAGTCCAGCATTCTGTGTCACACAGTGGCCCACTAGTTGTACACAGGGATCTCTAGCAGAAAGGAGGGCAAAACCCTCACCTGCTCCCGACCCCCACAACCAGTACCGGGGAAAATCCTGCCTGCCTCCATCAACACAGAGGTGGCACTTGGATGTCCATTTCAGTAGCTACTGATTCCCTTGGTATCCATGAATCTGTCTAATCCTGCCTTGAAGCTGTCCAGGCTGACAGCTGTCACAACCTCCTCTGGAAGTGAGTTCCATAACCCAATGACCCTCTGGGTGAAGAAATATTTCCCTTTATTAGTCCTAACTTTCCTACCTTGGAGCTTTAGGAGTGCCCCTAGTCCTAGTGTTGGGTGACAGAGAAAATATTTTTCTTTATTCACCTTTTCTATCCCATGCATGATTTTATACACTTCGATCAAGTCACCTCTTAAACGCCGTCTTTCAAGGCTGAAAAGACCAAGGCGTTGCAACCTGGTTTCATAAGGGAGCTGCTCCATCCCTTGGATCATTTTTGTTGCCCTTTTCTGTACCTTTTCCAGTTCCGTTATATCCTTCTTGAGGTGCGGTGACCAGAATTGTACACAGTACTCCAGATGTGGCCTCACCATAGATTTGTAGAGAGACAATACAACATTTGACGACCTATTTTCGATTCCCTTTCTGATCATGCCTAGCATAGAATTTGCTTTTTTTACTGCTGCTGCGCACTGGGTTGACATCTTCATTGAGCTGTCCACCAAAACCCCAAGATCCCTTTCCTGGTTTGTCTCGGAAAGCTTTGACCCCATCAATTTGTAGGTGTAGTTGGGGTTCTTTGCCCCGATGTGCATGACTTTACACTTGTTTAGGTTAAAATGCATTTGCCACTTTGTTGCCCATTCACTCAATTTCGAGAGATCTTTCTGGAGCTCTTTACAATCAGTTTCATTTTTAACTACCCTGAACAATTTAGTGTCGTCTGCAAACTTTGCTACCTCAGAATTTACTCCTACATCCAGGTCATTAATGAATAAATTAAAAAGTAACGGACCCAAAACTGAACCTTGGGGTACGCCACTTCTCACCTCTTTCCACCCAGAGAAATGTCCGTTTATTACCACCCTTTGTTTCCTACAGTTTAGCCAGGTTTCAATCCAGGACAAGACCTGTCCTCTGATTCCATGGCTGAAGAGCTTATTTAGGAGCCTTTGGTGAGGGACTTTGTCAAAAGCCTTTTGAAAGTCAAGGTAAACAATATCGACTGGGTCCCCTTTATCTATGTGTTTATTTACACCCCCAAAGAATTCTAACAAGTTAGTAAGACATGATTTGCCTTTGCAGAAACCATGTTGATTTTCCTTCAGCAATGCCTGTTCTTCTATGTGCTTAGTAATTTTTTCTTTAATAATGGTTTCCATCACTTTGCCTGGAACTGAGGTTAGACTAACTGGCCTATAATTTCCTGGATCACCCCTGGATCCTTTCTTGAAGATTGGTGTTACATTTGCCTCCCTCCAGTCCTCGGGTACAGTGCCTGATCTTAGAGAAAGGTTATATATTTTGGCTAGAATTTCAGCAATTTCACACTTGAGTTCCTTAAGAACTCTGGGGTGGATGCCATCTGGCCCTGGTGATTTGTTGACATTTAGTTTAGTAAGGCATGTGAGAACATCTTCCTTGTTTATCTCTATCTGGTTTAATTCATTTAATTCCCTCCCTGAAAAAAACTGACTCAGCTGCAGGCATATGTTGTCTGTCCTCCTGTGTGAAAACGGAGGCGAAGAAGTCGTTTAGCCGCTCGGCAATCTCCTTGTCTTCACTTATTGTCCCTTTCTTACCATTTTCGTCAAGTGGCCCAACTGCTTTTCTAGTTGGGTTTCTACTTTCTGATGTACTTAAAGAAGTTTTTGTTATTTTTTTAATGTTCTTAGCGATATGTGCCTCAAAATCTCTCTTGGCTTTCCTGACGGCTGCTTTGCATTTAGTTTGCCAGAGCTTGTGTTCCTTTCTGTTCTCCTCAGTAGGAAGAGCCTTCCATTTCTTAAATGAGTTTTTCTTCTTTCCAATCACATCTTTTACTTCATTTGTAAGCCATGCCGATGTCCTCTTGGACTTTCCCGGCCTCTTTCTTATTTTAGGAATGCATTTTAGTTCGGCTTGTTTTAAAGTATTTTTAAACAGTTTCCAAGCATTTTGGAGGGATTTGATTTTTTTTACTGTTCCTTTTAGTTTGTTCTTTACTATTTTTCTCATTTTGGTGAAATTCCCTTTTTGAAAATTTAAGGTCTCTGTGTTAGTTTTCACTGACAGTTTGCTATCCAAACTTAAGTTGAAGGTTATTGTGTTGTGGTCACTGGTACCTATGGGCTCAGTTACAAGGACATCTTGAACAACATCTTGTTCATTAGTTAGCACCAAGTCCAGGATCCCCTTTCCCCTGGTTGGTTCCATGACCATCTGCTCAAGAGCGGCCTAACAAAAGGCACAATTCGATGCCAAACATGATAAAATACAATATAAAACCAAAACATTCAGCAGTTAAAATACATTAAAATACAATTAATATTAACACAACATACCCATTCATTTAAGTTAAAAACAGTGTTCCGTCCTTAACAGGAGCTACAACTCCCAAATGTCAAGGTTTATTTTCCCCAAACCCACCAGTGTTCACATTTGGGCATATTGAGTATTCATGCCAAATTTGGTCCACATCCATCATTGCTTGAGTCCACAGTGCTCTCTGAATGTAGGTGAACTACAACTCCAAAACTCGAGGTCAATGCCCACCAAACCATTCCAGTAGTTTATGTTGGTCATGGGAGTTAGTTCTGTGTGCCAAGTTTGGTTCAGTTCCGTTGTTGGTGGAGTTCAGAATGCTCTTTGATTGTAGGTGAACTATAAATTCCAGCAACTACAACTCCCAAACGACAAAATCACCCCCCTCCCCAACTCCAGCAGTATTAAAAATTGGGTGTATCAGGTATTTGTGCCAAATTTGGTCCAGTGAATGAAAATACAGCCTGCATATTGGATATTCACATTATGATTCATAAGAGTAGCAAAATTAAAGTTATGAGGTAGCCATGAAAATAATTTTATGGTTGGGGCTCACCACAACATGAGGAACTGTATCAAGGGGTCACGGCATTAGGAAGGTTGAGAACCACTGTCTTAGGTGGTCTTTGAATGAGGCAAACCACGAATTTCTCAGAAACAAGAATAGAATAGTGGAAAATAGGTTTTTTATACAATGCATGAAATAAGTTTACTTGTAACAATTATTAATTTCCAAATACTCACTAGTATGTTTGAAAGTTTGTTATTATGTGTCTTTAAGTAATTTCTGACCTATGGTGACTTAAGGCAGGTTTTCTTGCCAGGTTTGTTCAGAAGAGTTTTGTCATTGCCTTCCTCTGAGTCTGAGGGTTGTGGCAGAGCGGGGATTTGAGCCTTGGTCTCCAAAATCATGGTCCAATGCTCACATCACTGCACCACTTTTGAAGCTGTGGCTATGGGTAATAATCGATATACGTTATGAACAAAAACAAGATACTACGAGTCCACACGTAGTGCTGTATAGCTTGGTGGAAATGAGTTTGACACTCCTGCTATACAGATCATGAAGGAGAAAGCTTGTAATCACTTAGAAAAAGATGCTGTGATTACTAAAAGTCAACATGGATTTCTCCAAAACAGGTCATGCCAGACGAATCTTATCTCTTTTTTCAATTGAGAAAATTTCAATGCTTGGTAGATGTAGGGAATGCTGTGGATGTAGCATATCTTGATTTCAGCAAGGCCTTTGACAAGATCTCCCATGAGCTTCTTGCAAACAAATTAGTCAAATGTGTGTGAAACAATGCTTCTATGAAGTAGATCTGTAATTGGATAAGCAACTGAACCCAAAGGGTGCTCACTAGGCATGGTTTAGCATCCTAAAATGGCGATTCTTATATCAAATGGGGGTTGATTAGTATATCAAAGACTTATGAAGGTTTTTCCCAAAAATTTCGGAAATGTAACTTAAGTACTAACGAAATTTAGGTAACCCCAGAAATCCAGAGCATCATTGGGATTTCAGATGTTGTTAACCCCAGAAATCCTACTTAAGAATTTCTTACGATCCTAACGCAAATTGTTGGCCTCAAGGGACCGTTAAAGGAAGTCTACATCCCGGGATCGCGGCAGCGATACGTAAAACCTCAAAAGTCCCATTACATACGAATCTCTTACGAATCCTTTTAATTTCCGTTTCATTTTTCTCATGCCTAGTGCTCACCAATGGTTCCACTTCATCCTAGAAAGAAGTGACTAGTGGGGTGCTGCAAGGTTCAGTCCTGGGCCCAGTACTGTTCAACATCTTCATTAATGACTTGGATGAAGGTTTTATAGAGCATGCTTTTCAAGTTTGCAGATGACAGAAAATTAGGAGGGATAGCTAATACCTCAGAGGACAGGATCAAAATCCAAAATCACCTCAATAGATTAGAGAGCTGGGTCAAAACTAACAACATGAATTTCAACAAGGACAAATGTAAAATACTACACTTATGCAGAAAAAAATGAAATACAGAGATAAGGAATAGGCGATGCCTGGCTTGACAACAGTCCATGTGAAAAAGATCTTGCCATCTTCATAGACAACAAGCTGAACATGAGCTAACAGTGTGATACAGCAGCTAAATAGCCAATGGGAGTTTTGGCTGCACCAAAAGGAGGGGAGGGAAGGGAAGTCATGGTGCCTTTGCATTTTGCTTTGGTTAGACCTCACCTGGAATACTGTGTCTGATTCTGGACACCACAGTTCAAAAGAGATATTGACAAGGTGGAAGTTGTCTAGAGGAGGGTGACTAAAATGATCAAAGGTCTGGATGATCAAATGCCTTATGAGGAGCGTCTTAAATAACTGAGCATGTTTAGCCTGCAGAAGAGAAGATTGAAAGGGCACATGATAGCCATGTATAAATATGTGAAAGGGTGTCATAAGGAAGAGGGAGCAGGCTTGTTTTCTAGCGTCCTTGAAACTAGGACTAGGAGCAGTGGGCTCAAATTAAAGAAAAGAAGTTTCAACATGAACATTAGGAAGAATTTACTGACTGTTCACCTCATCACATTGGGGCAAATTGCCCCTTGCAGCACTTTGGGGATGGTGCCGGCCATGTGCCATCACATGAAACTCGGTAGGCCCCATCCCATTTTTCCTCAAAGTGGCAAGGAAATGTCATTCGACACTTCCTTGGTCATAGCAAGAAGGCAAGTGTTTTTCGGGTAGCTCCAACAGAGTTACTTGCGTTTTTGGGCCCTTTCTCCCATGTGATGGGGGAAAGGGCAATGTGGCAACCATAATTTCCCCCATCTGATGGGGACAGGGCACCAATGCCCTGTCCCTGTCCCCATCCAACTCTATTATTCTTCCAGCTCTATTATTCTATTATTCTATTCTATTAAATACCAGTCGCTTAGAAACACAAGGAAGGAGACTATTGTTCCCATTTGTGCTTGTGGGTTTCCCTTAGGCATCTGGTTGCTTACTATGTAACAGAATTGTGGGATGGGTTGGCAACTAGTCTGATCCAGCACAGAACTTATATTTTTCTTCCAGTGTACAGTCACACACAGTCATTTGTGTATACACACATTTGTAAAATGGAATGCCAATTGCTATAGAATGTCTAAATCTTTCCTATTCCTATATTGGATAGGCTTCTGAGGAAGTAACCTTACCTGTTAAGATTACTTGACTATCTACTTTTGATAACATTAATTATTAATTGGCAACCAAACCTTTTTATCATTAGATATATTTTATTATGATATTTTCACTGCTGCCCGATGGAAAAATATTGACAGCAATGAAATTCAGCTAATAACGTTTGTTTACTATTAGAAGGAAGAGAAAGATAACTCTTTTAACTCTAGTACCTGCCTGCAGTTATGTCTACTAGAGAGCATCTGAAGTTGTGTTTCAGTCAACTAAGATGTGGTACTGTAGGAAAGTGGTACAAAAAGGTTTGCCACCTCAATAACAAGGGCCTTGCCTGACTTATAGTATCAGAACAGGAGTTAAAGATAAATAGGAATCAATGCTATGCAAGCAAGTATCCATTCTAGCCTACCATCCATGAGGTGCTCCATTCCTGGATGGTAGGTTAGGAGGAAAATACTACTCCAGTTTGTGTGTGTGTATCAGGAGCAACTTGAGAAACAGTAAGTCACTTCTGGTGTGAGAGAATTGGCCATCTGCAAGGATGTTGCCCAGATGTTTTACCATCCTGTGGGAGGCTTCTCTCATCTCCTCGCATGAGAAGCTAGAGCTGACAGACAGGAGCTCACCCTGCTCCCCGGATTTGAACTGCTGACCTTTTGGGCAAATCCAACTAGCTTTGGATTGTCTAATTTAAGAGAATGAAGAGATGGAACTCGACATCACACTTTTCAATGCTATCCTGTAGGAATTCCAACATGTCCAAGTAAGAAGCACTGCCTGCCCAAGATTTTTTAAAAATGTATAAGGTTCCAATATTTCAAGTCTGTTTAAACAGTTTATCAAAGAAAGAACTGTTAATGAGTAATCTTTCTCCACAGCTGCTCCGAGCCAATAAAAGAAGAGGTTTAAGCCTAAAGTCAGCATGTTATCACACTGAAGGCTTCCGCAAAAGTGAGAAAAGCAAAACAAAAATGTTCCCATTTAAAAGTCATTAGGATTTAGAACTGAGTGCAGAGTTATTCATAGAGTTAGTATCTACCAGCAAGACAACAAGACGCAAAGTGTAAGTCATTGTATGTATGTATGTATGTATGTATGTATATGGATAAAAAGTATGTAATCTTTTTATTCCTAATATCAGGGTTTTTTTTTACCTGCATAGAAATTTATGCGCTATCAAAAACTACAAAAAGAAAATATCCAAATGCAAAGTTTGCAAAATCCAGTGTCTCATTGTAAGTAAGCTACTGAATAGTAGTGCTTTGCTGTAGAAAATGCTATTACTGGTTTTGAATGGCATTATCTAGTATCTAGAATCTGACTCGTGATTTCAACTAGTTTTAATCTCTTGGCATTGACTGATCAAACCCTCCTTGCAAGAATACAACACTGTTAATTAAATAATAAATCTTGCTAATTAATTCTAATACTGTATATTAAAATTTCCATTTCACACATGTTAAATGTTATAATTAGCTTGCAATATTTTTTAACCATTACAATGCTGACAAACTTCTTGATGTATGTATATTTTTTTCATATCTATTGCATATAGCCAAGTGTGATGTTTTACTGTAGCACAAACATACTAATAGTTGTAAACGTGTGCTCTGCAAATACTTTGGAGAAAAGACAGAAAGTAGCAAAACTCTTGTCAACATGCTGAGTTTTCGTTTCCTTCTTTCTTTTGTTTTTACAAAGTTTAGAAATGGTTCCCAGGCCATGATAAAGGGTTTTTTTGGTCTTTTTTCTTTATTCATCATTGCTAATTTGTACAATATTGCTATTTTAAAGACTTTAACCACCCATTCTTCTGTTGTTGGGAAGTTTGCCTTCTTCCAGAACTATGCATATACTATTTTAGAAGGCTTCATAATTTAATCAGTTACAATTGGTATAGGGGAAGGAAAAATAGAAAAACAATGCAATAGGAAGGAAGAACGGAATTGTATATGAATGTCTCCAACTCAAAGGATGAGAAGTCACTAAACTGGAAGGGGTCGAAGGAGGGGAGAGTATAACCCTGTGGTTCTCAACCAGGTGTTTTGGCCTTTAATTCCCAGAAATCCGAACAGCTGGTAAACTTGGCTGGGATTTCTGGGAGTTATAGGCCAAAATACCTGGGGAACCACTGATATAACCAAATTTGAATATAGTATACAGTAGATGCTAGAAAGTATTGTATTGGTTCATACATGTATACAATATATATTCTTGTTTCACTTTTTTTAATGAATATGTAAATTGAAAATAAAAATACACATTAATCAGAATGAGTTTCCAGGCCGGAGACGAAAGAGTTTCCAACATTCTAATCTGTAGTTTTGATTATGGCTCCAATGAGAATTAGACTTAAAGGGAATTGGGGCAGAGGATGGTAATCATTTAAGTGAGTTGTATACATCCTTTATTTTGTTTATTTTACAAAGTTTGGATTTGATTTATTTACACTCTTTTATTTCCTCCTCCCAAAGATCTTTTTGAGTATCCCAACTTCTGAGTCTCTAGATAAGTGTTGACTCCAGCTGCAACCATATTTGTCTAACAGCTGGGTTTATTCAGTTGTGTTACACATTGACATGCAGCTGATATTCAGTGAAAGGACAGACTCAAGAGATTGAGCAAGTAGTGTTAACATGATGCAATTATTTCTGCAGTTTTACTCTCTAGTTTCTCATGGAATCTTATTCTTATATAAAGTTAAGCACAGAGGAAAAAGATGTGTAAGGATATGATAAGATCATTAAATATATGAAACGCATCCATCACAGATTAGGATAGTTCTTAACATATTGATTCCGATATCAACTCAATTTTAATTGGTTATTAATAGTAACTTCTTCTTTTGCCTCTTATGTACAATATGTTCTATTCTAGCACAAAAGTTTATACTTTATGATGTTTTGATATTATAATTTAATATTTTTATGGCTGTTTTGGTTTTTGTATTTCGATTTGTTGATCTGTGTTGTTTTGGTTGCTATTATTACTGTGTATATTGTATTTTTGTTGTAAACCACCCCGAGTTCCTTTTGGGAGGGGGGTGGGATACAAATAAATATGATTATGGAACTCCCAATAGCACAAAGGGTTAAAGCAGTGGTTCTGTATTGGCCTACAACTCCCAGAAATCCCAGCTAGTTTACCAGCTGTTACGGTTTCTGGGAGTTGAAGGCCAAAAAATCTGGGGACCCACAGGTTGAGAACCACTGGGTTAAATCCTTGTGCCAGCAGGACTGCTGATTGAAAGGCTGGCAGTTTGAATTTGGGGAGCAGGGTGAACTCCCATCTGTCAGCTCCAGCTTCCCATGTGGGGACGCAAGAAATGGTAAAACATCTGGGCACCTCCTTGCAGACAGCCAATTCTCTCACACCAGAAGTGGCTTGCAGTTTCTCAAGTCGCTCCTGACACAATGATGATGAGGATGATGTGGATGTACTTAAAGGAAGATTTGAATACACTGATTGTGCAACATGCAGCTCTGAGGCCCCAGGTGTGCCCGAATACTATGTTTGTGTTCTCCAACACCTGCACTAGATTCTCCTGGACTGCTGTTTTTTTATCCCTAAAATAGGATTGAATTACGTCTCCTAGAAGATTCTGAGAGAACCATTTTAGTCTTGAAATAGATTGCAAGCACACAAAAGATGCCAATATTTCAAAGAAGAAGTGGAATTCTGGTCACTTCCATTTTTTTTAAATGGGAAGGGGAAATGTCAGCAATTTGGATGGTTACAAAGCATCCCGGGAACACAACATTGGGTCCTAGATTTATTGAATTTGCCCAGTGGTTTATGAAGAAGCTTACTCCATAATAAAACATTTAATACATTCTATAAGCATGTATACATGGTGTGTATGTATTGCTCAGAAAAAATATAGCATTTTGGACAGGAATTTGGAGTGGTTCCACATAAGAATAATGGGAAATAACATAAATAATAGTTTAATTCAGGATTCCCCCATGCTGCATTAGATATTTGAAAAAGAGGACCTCCAAAAACAGCAGGGGTATTGTTATTTATTCATTCAGTCACTTCCGACTCTTCGTGACCTCATGGACCAGCCCACTCCAGAGCTCCCTCAAGGCCGTTGCCCTCCCCAGCTCTTTCAAGGTCGAGCCAGTCACTTCAAGGATACCACCCATCCACCTTGCCCTTGGTCGGCCCCTCTTCCTTTTTCCTTCCATTTCCCCCAGCATCATTGTCTTCTCTAAGCTTTCCTGGCTTCTCATGATGTGGCCAAAGTACTTCATCTTTGCCTCTAATATCCTTCCCTCCAGTGAGCAGGGGTACCTACTTAAATTTTGCACAAAATAAAGTCATACATTTCACTACCTAAAGAGGGACAGCCTGATAAAACTATTAGCTCTAAAAGCTAACACTAATCAACTGGGCATTGAACAAGAAGCAGAAGGAAGTTGCAGCAAGCTGCTCTGCCATTTGAATGTAACAGCTGAGCGATCTTCCTTCTCAAGTTTAATCTGACCATTTTCATTTCGTTTTCCAGCTGTGAGAAGCCACACTGGTATGCAGCAAATATGACATTTTGCAAATATGCTTGACATTTTAAAATAAATTGTTTATTTTATTTGTGCATGGATAACTTCAACTACAATTTAATTAGTCAGTCTTGTGTTACGTTTTGAGGGGAAATGGATAATCGTGAAGAATGACTCATTCATGCAAATCAAAGCCAAAAAACCATCTTCGAGATTTCTATTGAAGAATAGCATAGACATTTCTATAATAAAACCTAACATAAAAATCAGTTTTTATTTTGAAATAGTTCACTTTATGTAGCAACCCAGCCTCCATTTCAGCCAGGGGGCCAGGGGCCCGCCCCGGGGGTCCCAATTGCTTTAGATCCACTTGCTGTAGATTCAGGTGAGGAGGATGATGGGGCTTTTGGGCCTGCATCTCCAACTGATAGTTTACAGTGGGACGACACCTGGCCGGAGGCTTATTCGGACGATGAAGGTCAAGATGACCCAGATTCTGATAGTTATGAAAGGCCGGGGGGGGGGGGGGTATGGTTCCCAAGAACGCGTCTGGGAACCTGCGGAGGACGAGTTGATGGAAACCGGAGGGGAGGAAGGTTCCCAGGAAGATAGTGAGCCAGCTGCAGACTGGCCTGGGGAATGTTTTGATCGTAGGAGAAGCATTGAGTTCCATCGCAGAGAATGGAAACGACACTTAGAGAGGCGTTGGGTGCCCAAAGGGGGGGATTAAGTATACGGTCCCTGGGACCAGTTCCTCAGTTGGTTGGCCACTTCTGATCTGAAGGGAGTGAAGCGCCCGAGTTCCTGGAAGCCATAGTCTGGCTGTTTTGCCAGGGAAGCGTTTTCTAAGAACTACAGAGACCAGCCTGCCCTGCAACTCACCATTGCGTCAGTTTGCACATGCGCATTGCATCAAGGGCTAAACTAGATCGGTCTCCGTGATAAAAAAAAACCCCTTCCGCCATAAACGGACTTCTTCATTCAGTCTACAGACCCTAAACACCTATTAAGGTAGTCTACACTCGAACTAGCGATTGAGAAGCCAAGGAGCTACTACATCCTTGGTTACAGACAAATGTATTTGAATATTGAAGTGTTTATACTATGTGTATCTTGCTAAACTGTACCTGACTTGTGTGTTAGACTCTACGATTTTCTATTTTGACATTATATTACTTAATTGTACTCAAGATATTGCATTGTTCATTATCTATTGTGAGATTTGATTCCCATTAAGATATTTGTACTTTGAACCTACAATATATTTATCTTTTGATAATAATTGAATTTAATATTCTTTTCCTGAATTGTCTAGTTGCATATACTACGGTGTTGCCCCTTGCATAGTTAGGTGTTTTGCCAAGTACCCTGCTAAGAACTTTGCCACGGACCGTGTATTTTCACGGACTTTGCCTTGCCTTGTTTCCACGGATTGCTTTGTTTTTGGATTCCTTGCTTTTTGCTTTTGAGCTTCACGTGCGTTCACTTTGGACAATTTGACAATTTCTTAATTGGACAATTTACTTTTTTACCTGGTCTTTATTACTCAATAAATAGTTAATTGATCATTGTCTCTGTGTGTGTGCTTAAGGGGCCGGGCCAGGACCCAGCATTGTGACACTTTAAACAGCACATTTCACATTAAAAATGAAGCCTCTTTAAGATTAATATTGTTCACACGGCCTTTAAAGTGTTTTCAAGATGGAGAGACATAACATTGGCAGGGAGTTCATTGTTGATTTTACCTACTTGCAATCATATTTAGCAGAACATTAAAAACACATAATACATTGCACGGAAATAAGAACTACAAGAACAGATGAAGCAGGTAGACATCCACTGACAAAATTACAAATGAAATACATGGGAATGCTATCATGGTTTCACTTCCCTGCATCTGACAAAATATGTCCTCTCTAGGAATTTTCTAGGTCTTCCAAGTGATTCTATGCTATGCTTCCACCAGAAGTTACTAAAAAGGTGCTCTGGAGAACCAAAAAAATTCCTAGAGAGGATACTTCTCTATCAACTTTCTAGGTACACCATGTGACTGATAACTTCAGATGGAAGTCATTAATTTCAATAGTATTTGCTGTTATCATTGTATTTTATGATGTGTTGTTGTTCTGTCTCCTGTGTATGTGGCATCGAATTGTTCCCTTTTTGTTAGCTGCCCTGAGTCCCTCTTTGAGGGTAGAGAAGGGCGGGTTAGAAATAAATGAAATAAACAAATAATAATAAATAAATCAATGGGCCCCTGTTTCCAAAAAGAGTCCAAAAGAGGAAGGAAGATATTACCAATGTATTTGGGTTCCTTAATAATATAAAGCCGTTATATGATTATAACTTTTCCTAAAATCCATTTAGTTCTGCTTCACTTTCCAGTTTATTTATTTATTTATTTACTTACTTACTCGGCTTTTATGCCGCCACTCCCAAATAGGCTCGGGGCGGCTCACAGCCAGAAAGCAAGACAATACACAATAAACATATACACTCTAAAATGCAATACCAAATGCAGGTTAAAAATACACAATAAAACATCATTAAAAACAGTTAAAATAATTAAGATGGTCTGGCAACAATGGCATGGCTTGAGGAACCCACTGGGCCTATACCTGGAAAGCCAGCCGGAAAAGGTGAGTCTTACATGCCCGCCTAAACGGGAGTATGTCATGGATAGCCCGTGTGGCTGGCGGAAGGGCATTCCACAATGTCGGCGCTATGACCGAGAAGGCCCTTCGGCGAGTGGCAGTTCTTTTAGCCACCTTAGCGGAGGGGACAGCTAGAAGATTAGAGTCCTCCGAAAGAAGTGATCTAGAAGGGTAATATGGGGTGAGACGGTCCCTCAGATACGCTGGCCCCAGGCCGTGTAAGGCCTTAAAGGTGAGAACCAACACTTTGAAGGTAATCCGGTGCTCGATAGGCAGCCAGTGCAGATCCTGCAAAATGGGTGTTATATGGCATCCTGCTGGGGAGCCAGACAGGAGCCGGGTGGCAGTGTTCTGCACCAGCCTGAGCTTCCGGGTTACCGACAGAGGAAGGCCAACGTAAGAGCGTTACAGTAATCTAGCCTCGAGATGACCGTGGCTTGGATCACTGTGGCCAGGTCAGACCGGGACAGGTAGGGGGCCAGCCTCCTTGCCTGACGGAGATGGAAGAAGGCAATCTTGCTGACCGCAGAGACCTGGGTCTCCATGGTCAGCTGGGAGTCCAAGTGGACCCACAGGCTCTTCACGGAAGACGATGGGCATAACGCCGCACCGTCCAGGGTCGGACCCCCTCACTCCAGCCATGGCCAGGCGGTGGATCAAAAGATTGTGGTCGACCGTGTCAAACGCTGCCGTGAGGTCCAATAACACGAGCAGCGCAGACCCGCCTTGGTCGAGCTGGCAGCGGAGCTGGTCTGTGATGGAGACCAGGACCGTCTCCGTCCCATGCCCCGAACGGAAGCCGGCCTGGAAGGGGTCTAGCCATGTTGCATCATCTAAGAAGGACTGCAACTGCTGCATTACTGCCCTCTCAACTACCTTCCCCAGGTACGAAAGATTCGACACTGGTCGGTAGTTGGAGGGAACTGCCGGATCTAAAGATGGTTTCTTCAGTAATGGAGCTACCACCGCCTCTTTTAAGCACTCAGGAAAGACTCCTTGCTCAATGGAACTACTTCTGCCTATCAGTATCATTACAGAACCAAACATAAATGTTACATTTTACAGAAACCGCCAGCTTATGCATAGCATAGTATTTTAAAACACAGCTGTTTTCTGCCCATATTATGCTCAAGAAGGGCTGCTATGGAAAGTGGCATACTCTTTCATTGGAAAGTGCAGATGCTGGATGGATAGTTCTCAGGAATGGTTTACTTTGGATCCCTGCCCTGGTGGAAGCTGGACTAGATGACCCTTTGGATACCTTCCAACTCTATAATTGTCACTTAGATCTGAGCCAACAATGTCTTCAAGCTCAAAAGTAGTGGGATTAATCTCAACTGTAAAGTCGGTGGGATATTTTGTTGATATTTCATTTCAGGAGAGATTCACAATGCTATAGCAGGCCTTTTGTTTCTTCAGATTTTTGTCTAGCACACAAAGTAAAAGCAGCTGCTGTAAACTCCCCTGCCCAGATGGACAAAGTGTATTGAAAAGCAGGGTGATTCTGTCAAAAATGATGTATTTGTCTTTTCTGAAATTTGATTAAAATAAATCCTATAGCCAAAGTGCGGATAATTTTTGACTAACCCTCGTACAAAATTCAATTTTCCCTCATCATTTGGAGTGGGGGGTAAAAGTTAGTCTTGCTTCATAACTTGCTTTATTTTTCTCTTGTCATTTCAGGTTTTCACTGACACTTGGCTTCGTTTGTTGCAATTAGTATTCTATCAAAGACATCATGGCATCAGAGATTAGCCTAGTAAGCCATTCCCAGCTCCCTTCAACGGATGGATTTTCTCTTTCTGAAGCTTCTCCTTTATTTGGTAAATCGGAAAATACACTTGTAGTCAAATGATAACTTAATCTATAGCATGGAGAGACATGTCTATATTTTTCCTAGTAAAATCCTACAAAATGCCCAGGCTTTGATACATCTTGTAATTCATTTGATCTGACTTTGACCTGAATCCTACAGTTGTGTCCCAATGCACTCAGTGAATATTGTTAAAGCTTGAGTCAACACACAGTTAAATCCCTTTGATTCAATTGATTTACCGTATATTCCGGCGTACTAGATGCCTGGAAAATCTTATGAAAAGTTGGGGGTCATCTAGTACACCGGGTATAAATTAAAATAATAAGTTAAAGAAAAAATAAAATCGCCCTTAGTGGCTTGAGGAGGGAGGGAGGAAGAGGAGGGTGGAGGGAGGGCATGGGGAGGAGGAGGAGTAGCAGCCCGCATTGCCACGTAGACCAGCTGGGGGTGATGGCCCACTGGACTTTCCCTGTGGCCCCTGCCGCTCTCCATTCAAGGACCTCGTCCGCCCTCGCTGTTTACCTCCTCCGAAGGCTTGCCTAGGCCCAAGGAAGTGCCTCTGGATGCTGAGTCCTAGCAGCCTTGGATGTACTCCTAGAGGCATGCTGGGAGCAGTAGGAGTCAGATGACTACTGTTTCTAGCATGCCTCTGGGAGCACATCCAAGGCACGCCGTCACCCAGCACTGCTCGGAGTCATCCGGAGACACTTCCTTGGGCCTTCGGACGCCGACTCCTAGCAGCGCTGGGTGATGGCGTGCTTTGGATGTGCTCCCAGAGGCATGCTAGGAGCAGTAGAAGTCAGGGGACTACTGCTCCCAGCATGCCCCTGGGGACGCATACAAAGCACGCCATTACCCAGTGCTGCTAGGAGTCATCCAGAGACGCTTCCTTGGGCCTAGACAAGCCCAGTGGCCTTCAGAGGAGGTAAGTGGCGAGGGCGAGGAGGTCCTTGAATGGAGAGTGGCGGGGGCAGGGGGGGCATAGTCTTGGAAGAAGGACAGTAGTCTTAATCGCTGAGTGTATCCCTAACTCTGTATTTTATCTTTAAAAGTTGGGGGGTCGTCTTATACCCCTAGTCACCTTGTATTCCGGAATATATAGTACTCTTTTTGGGAAAACAATCTCCCTGTTTTACAAATATAGGAAAAATTAATTGGAAAATCCCAGACATTTTGAAAATATGTTTATTTATAAGCTATAGGAAATTGTTCAGGTTAATTTTATCATCTCTACTTAGAAAGTTTTCAGGGACAGTTTTCATGAATTCTTGTTCAATAAATTTCAAAGAACTTGGATTATCACGGGAAATGTCCAGCAATGGGTTATCAGACTATTCTTTTGTAGCAGGAATGGTACTGCACTTCTTCTGTAGATAATTAGAAACACTATAAAACACTATAGACCAGTATGTCTCTACAGCAGTGGTTCTCAAACTGGGGGCCACAGCTCAGCAGTGGGCCACCAGAACGAAAACCTCCTTCCTATTTATTTTTTCATTTCATTTCTGCTCCTTTCTGCAGAGTTGGCCAGCCCCACCCCATTTGGTACTAATGTTGGAGAGTGATCCCTAGTCAAAGTGGGCCCTGGTCTAAAAAAGGTTGGGAACCACTGCTCTACAGTATACAAATCATAGTAAAATATACAAGAGTTTTTTAATATGAAGACAAGAGAGGAGGGTGGCATAGCGGTGCCTTGCATCACTAGCTCTATACAGTCAATTGTGCCTATAAGTTTCTACTAGCTTAATTGTAACTGGACACTGCAATTACTACTTCATCACAAAGAAAAAAAATGCACTTAAAATCCGGAGGATTTTTTTCTTTCCATGAAGATCTGTTCTGTGTGAAACCTACTATATATGCTGTCCGTTTTTGCCATTTTAGCTGACTTCGGAAATGTTTGATGATCTCAAATTTTAAAATGGGAATAAAAATTAAAGCCAATAGAATATAAATGCAGATGTTTTAAATGCATCCTTCCAAAATCATTTTGCTATTTTCAAGCTACTTTATGTGCTCATATGAAGATCTTGCAATGATTTCTCCCTACGTCACTACATTTAAGGACACTCTATAATTAATTTTTTCCTACAAAGCCTGTGGTAAAATTGGGATATTAATGAGCAGCTGTTGGGTTTTACAAACAGATGTATTGTTAAATTTGTGCATTCTTTTTCTGATTTGTTTCAAGTTAAAAAAATGATGTTGCTCAGTGGCACAAATACTGTTCAGTGAAATAGAAGCCCCTTTATTTTAAAGCAGTAATAAAATATAATATCCATTTTGTAATACAGTTACTTGAAGCTATTCTCACTGAATCCTTAAATTCTTTTGTCTACTTCTTCACCCATTCATCTTTCAGGTTGTTTCATCTTGCCTTAAGTGACTTGAGCACTTCTTACAGGCTCTGTCCAGGGCCTGGTCCTCAGCTCTTATCATACTTTAGACCAGCTCCTTTCTCCCCATAGTCTCTTTCTAGACTCCGGTTCCACAAACTAAGGCCCATGGGACAGATGTA
Source organism: Anolis apletophallus (assembly GCA_030556195.1). Lineage (NCBI taxonomy): Eukaryota > Metazoa > Chordata > Lepidosauria > Squamata > Anolidae > Anolis > Anolis apletophallus. The sequence continues at coordinate 92,100,802 of JARBWK010000009.1, forward strand.
GCCCTTCAAGGTCATTTACCTGGCCTCCACCCTAAACTTTTGACTTAGGGTTGCCTTAAGCCTGGAATGACTTGAAGGCATGCAATGACAACAATCCTAATGAACTTGACTATCTCATCAGCTAAAAGCAGGTCCACACTTCCCATTGAAATACTGTTAAGATTATCTTGTTGTTGTTATATTTGTTTATACCCTGTTTTATATTCCCCAAAGGGGACTCAAAGCAACTTGACTTAATACGTTAAAATGTTGGTTAAAATGAATTTTAAATATTGTATTGTTCTTACTTGTTTTTTGCACTACAAATAAGATATGTGCAGTGTACATAGGAAGTCGTAGGGTTTTTTTCAAATCTTAGTCCAGCTCTCCAACAGTCTGAGAGATCATGAAGTGGTCATCTGCTTAAAAGATCTGAGGACTCCTTTTCTAGACTTTCTTTTATATGTGCTTCCCAGTGGTTCCCATCCTTTGGGGCTCCAGGTGTTTTGGATTTCAACTCCCACAATTTCTAAGAGCTGGTAAGATGGCTGGGATTTCTGGGAGTTGAAGTCCAAAACACCTGGAGGCCCAAAGGATGGGAACCATTGCAATCTCATCTGATATTTTGGCTTCAGGGAAAGCTTTAAAAGAGAATCTACCTTTTTCCAGCATTCACATACATATATTGTGGGAGATCTATAACTGGATGTGCTCAGTGTATTTTTTTTTCATCTGTAGGTAATGGGAGGTATTTTGACTTTGAAATTTCCTCTCTGGAGAGAATAGGACAATTTATTTATTTATTTATTTATTATTTCAAATTTATATACCACCATTCCCAATGGCTCATGGTGGTTCACAATACATACACAAACAATCATAAAATAGCAATTTAAAACACAGTAAAACCATTATAACTAATACAGAAAGGAGTTGAGTAGGCTGGACCAATTACAAACTGATTACAAACTGAACGCCTAGCAGAAGAGGTTGGTCTTACAAGCCCTTCGGAAGGAGGGCAGATCTGTTATAGCTCGGACCTCCTCGGGTAAGGCGTTCCATAAATTGGGCGCTGCCACCGAGCAGGCGCGTTGCCTCGTGGATGATAGCCGGCAAGTTTGAATAGATGGAATTTCCAGGAGATTTTGGTTCTCAGACCGTAGTGATCTCTGAGGGATATACAGGGAAAGGCAGTCCTTCAAGTACACTCACCCCAGACCATGTAAGGTCTTAAAGCACTTTGAAGGCAATCCGGTACTCGATGGGAAGCCCGTGCAGATGCTGAAGGACTGGTGTGATGTGACATGTCGGGACACAACAGCCAGCAGTCGAGCAGCAGCATTCTGCACTAGCTTGAGTTTCCGAGTCACCGACAAAGGAAGGCCACTGTAGAGGTCTAGCCTCGAGATGACCGTGGCCTGGATTACTGTGGCTAGGTCATTCTCGGAGAGGTAGGGCGCCAACCGCAGATGGAAAAATGCTGCTCTGCTCACCGTGGAGACTTGAGTCTCCATGGTGAGCAGAGGGTCCAATTGGACCCGCAGACTTTTTACTAGGGACGATGGGCAAATTGCCTCACCATCCATAACAGACAGTCGGAGCTCCCGCCCCCCTGGACAACCCAGCCAAAGGATCTCTGTCTTCGATGGGTTCACCTTCAACCTGCTGGCCCGTAGCCACCCAGTCAAGGCACCAATGGAAATAATCGGGTACAGAGTCCGGCCGGCCGTCCATCCTCAGCACCAGCTGGGTGTCATCAGCATACTGATGGCACTCCAGACCAAAACTACGCACCAGTTGGGCCAATGGACGCATATAGATGTTAAATAACAGAGGGGAAAGGATGCAAATGATTGCATACTATTCAGATGGGTCTTCAAAATCTGCACATACCTTATAATGTTTAGTTTTGTTTGCCACCTTGTCTCTATGCTTAGCAGTTATCTTATATAAACATTGCACCAGTTTAACCAATGGATTTCAATAGCAGAGGGCTGAGCATACAGAGAACAGGCAAGTGATCATCTTGGGAGTCTGGGAATTGTAATTCAAAACATTACGTTTTCCAAGCTCTGGATCTTCAACCTGGGATGGGTGTGTGTCATCAGAGAGGAACATATGCCCATATCCTGTTCCACATTTATGCATTGTTTCTAGCTGTGAACAGGAGAAAAATATGGTGAGGAATTCCGGGTTACTCCTAGCAGTCATTCTCATAAACTTTCATGATGCCAGATATAATCCTTCAGGGCTTGATGGAGCCTCACTAATGCTCATGTTAATGGGCTTTTGGAAGTACTTCAGACTGTATCGCGCCGAACTGGAAATTTTACATTGTTATTTTGTTAGGCATTTTTCAAAGGAACACCTTACAATAAAGTTAATCAGTAAACAGTGTAACCTCTGGCCTAGTATTTCCTTGGCTTGGCTAGTCTTAGAGGAAGTTTTAGCTTTTACTTTTGAGTGAAGTGCTGGGATGTTAAGAAAGCGACACTACAAAGTCACTTGTTTTACCGGAACTATCCTATAAATAGTCAAATTGAAACATTCTGGGGGGAAAAAGGTAAGATTACTTCAGCAGATCACTGTCATTCTGAATATTAGTTCTGATTATTATAACGGTACAGAACTGTGTCCAGCACTTGATGTTTATGACCTGAGGAATCTAATACTACTTCCAGTAAAAAGACTTTAAAAAATGTTGAGCTCTTTCTTGCATTTTGGTTTGGTCTCCTTGTTCTCCACAGTAATTTCTAGCATGATTATTTTGATTTCTCTGTTCTGGGCTTGTGGCAGACTGTAAAGAATAATGTTATATGCATGCTTTTCTATAGGATAAGACTGAGAGCCCTTCTACACTGTCTTATATCCCAAGAGCCAATCCCAGATTATCTGCTTTGAACTGGATTATATCAGTCTACACTGCCAGATAATCTGGGATAAACAGAAAATCTGGGATCATATCCTGGGATATAGGGCAGTGTAGATCTAGCCTGAGATGGCAACTCTTGCGTAGCAGTGATTATTATTGTTTATTATTACGAATGACCATGGGTTTGTTTGCTATATGGCTTTATCAGGCCCAAACTCTTCTTGGTATTGCACTCTCAGCAAGTGAATCTCAGTAAGTGGAAGCAGGATGTATGGGAATGATCGCAGTGACAACTTGGAATGTATTATTTGCAGTCTGGGGCATCCAGGACTTCCTAAAACTGGAGCTGCTGCAAGCCCCATTTTTCCTGCCATGTCATTGCATGCACCCAATGCTCTATCTGCCTATTCTATCCATGTCTGCACATAAGACTTCTTCCTTTATTAACTCTATTTATTCAGCCATAATAACAAAAGATATAGCAATAAATCCTTATCAGTAGAAGATACCTTCCAAGTCCACTTCTGGATGAATGAATCTGCAGATAGTACCAAACTCTATATTTTCAGATAGCAGTTGGCTCCTTATTCATAACCCACTACCACAGAGTTAAAGAGAGTTTGGAAACAACATTTTTCATGGCCATGAGGAACCTCCCCGCATTCATCTGCTACTCCCAAATTTCCTCTTCTTGCTTTTTCAGCTGACACTTGCACAACAGGCAGAGAGCACAAGGTCAAGTATAGTATAGAAATGCACTGGCGGACCAAGAGATGCCCACAAATACTTCCATTTTCTTAGTAGCTGCATTCATGGGTAAAGGAAAGCATTGAATGTGAACCCATGGATTAAGAGGTCGTATTGTAATAACTTTTGCAGATGGGTAATACACCTCTGAATACCAATTACTGAAGATAAGTCGTAACAGAATCCAGCTGTCTTCAGGCACTCACAGTAAGTCTTCCAGTTACATTCCAGAATAGAATGCTAGATTAGAACAGAAATGGGAAAAGGCATTTTTGGACTATAGCTTTCAGAATCTTTCAGCCACCATGGCCAGTGCCCAGATATTTCAAGACTTAGTTCAGAATGAGCCCAAGATAAAGATGGAAATCGAGTCCTTTACACCAAATCAGTCATATGACATGATATTTCTTCCTGGATCCAGTACCCATTTTTGAAAAAGAAAACCTGGTGAGGTTGAGGGGGGAAAGGACTGAAGCTATTGTTGCTAACACATCCGACGCTTGCTCACGAGTAGCCCCACCATCCACCTCCAATCTATCCCCATCAGATCAGGATCTATCCACGACAACTATATTGGAGCGAGGCATGGACCCTTAGACTCTCAAAACCAGATTACTTGTTCTGCTTATCATTATTTATGAAAAGCATGTAAATCCCAACAGGAATCATAGAATCATAGAGTTAGAAGAGACCTCGTAGACCATCCAGTCCAGCTCCCTGCCAAGAAGCAGGAAATCCCAAAATAATTAATAATACTATTAAAACAATAAAATAAAATAAAATAGTTGACCATGGGACAACACTATGAATACTTAAATACTTTACATATGGAGAATCAGTAGTAATTTTAGATCAAAATGGAAAAATAAATATATCACTAAGAATAGGACTAGAATATCACTTCTGTCTCAAACTTTGCTATAAAACTGTGCCATACTACTGTTCTCATATTTGCATTGTTCCCATATCTACCTGAAAAACTTTCACCATGTTGTGATAATTTTGTTTGTATGTGTCAGGAGCGACTTGAGAAACTGCAAGTCGCTTCTGGTGTGAGATAATTGTCTGTTTGCAAGGACGTTGCCCAGGGTTTGATGTTTTACTTGTGGAAGGCTTCCCTCATGTCCCCATATGGGGAGCTGGAGCTGATAGAGGGAGCTCAACCTGCTCTCCCAAGATTCGAACCACTGACCTGTCAGTCAGCAGTCCTGCCTGCACAAGGGTTAAATCCATTGCACCACTGAGGGCTACTGATGGTGAAATCAAAACACTTTTGTGTTTGTGTTTTCAAATGAAAAGGTGAAGTTATTGTAAAGTAAATCCTTAGAAAAGCCCTGAAACATTCTTAGAGACCATATGCATTTCTCTATATACTCTTTCCTAGTTGACAGATAGACGAATAGACCAAACTATTGTGGAGGAAAGAAAATAGGGTTCTGAAAGTTACTCATTTAGTGCAAAACAGTTTTCATGAGACCTTTCTCTTCAGCATGTTTCATTTAGGATGATTGATCATCAGTACAAAAAGGAGCTAACAACAAAGTGGTCAGCAAGATAGATTTTTAAAATATTCTATTAAATGACACTTATAGTAATAGAAACTGTGTACTATTTTCTAGGTGTCCTTCCAGATCCAATGACTTCTCCACTGCAAGACTCTGATGTGTCACCATATTCCCAATACAACCCTGTGCACTTTCCACCAGCACAGCCACCAGTGTCTTCACCGCCTTATTACTCCAGTCTGAGCTTCTATCCCCAGCAGCCAGAGGAATGGTATTCCCCGACCATGTATGAGCTCAGAAAAATACCTTCTGATAACTTCTTCACCAAGGAGCCAGACCTAGTGAGCGCATCTGTGGCCAGGAGGTCTCGAGTGGGAAGTTCATCCGGGAGAATGAAAGGCGAGGAGCTCTGTGTTGTCTGTGGTGACAAAGCTTCTGGGTACCATTATAACGCTCTTACCTGTGAGGGCTGCAAAGGTAGGGCAAAGAAATGGGAGAAAGTGGAACAATGGGCTCTTTGCATGTAAATCAGAACGAGTACATTTTAAGAGTAGCTCCAGACACACACACACACTAAAGTAGAGTCACTGCTTGAATTTTATTTACTTCAGGTCCCATTTTTGTGCAACCGTAAACATGTTTGTGTCTAGAGTTACAAATTTAAATAATCCATTTCACATTTGTGTCAGAGGGCTTTACTTTTTCAGCAAGACATCAATTTTCTGAGGGAATTTTGTTCATCTCAAGACAAAGTCAGTAACTGGCATAATTAATTTATATTTTCAAGCACCAGGACTAGAGGAATGCAAAGAAAATAATAATAATTGTTATTGTTATTATCCCAGTGGTGATCAGCGTACTGGGTGCTGCACCTAAAGACCTTGGCCTGTACTTGAAAACAATTGGCACTGACAAAATTACCATCTGTCAGCTGCAAAAGGCCACCCTACTCAGATCTGCACACATTATTCGCCAATACATCACACAGTTCTAGACACTTGGGATGTGTCCGACGTGTGATCCAATACAAAACCCAGCATAGTTTGTTGTGTACTAATCTTGTTGTGTATCAAAAAATACTTACTTACCTACTTACTTAGGCAATCCCTCATTGTCTGAGTAAGATTGTCCTCCAAGTGTGGTGTCCTAGCGTACCCACATGTTCTCCTGCAGTGAGGGCATCAGTTTCCAGGTGGACATAATATTAATAATACTTTATTTATAGTTCGCCCTTTCTTCCTGAGTGGATTGGTTATACCAGTGTTTCCCAACCAGTGTGTCGTGGCACACTAGTGTGCCATGAGCGATCATCAGGTGTGCCGTGGGAAATTGGCACTCCCCCCCCTCCTAGCAGCCCCTCACAGGTTTCCAAGAAACAAATTGAGCCTCTCTGCTTGGAAATGGTTTGGAAATTGGCACTCCCCCCCCCTCCCGGAACTGTTTATAACAGCTTCATGACATCCATAGTTAACTGGAAGCAAGTTTCACTCAGGGTGAAATTTCACAAAGTTCTGGAGAACAAGCTCTATGAGGAGCGGCTTGAAGAGCTGGGCATGTTTAGCTTGAAGAAGAGAAGGCTGAGGGAAGACATGATAGCCATGTATAAATATGTGAGAGGAAGTCATATATATGTTGTGTTCATTGAAACAGGCCCAGGTTTCACACTGAGTGTATAAATACATTTAAAAACATATTAACTATATGTATTACTGTGTTAGAGTGTCGTTTTGTGTCATTTTGGTTGGTGGTGTGCCCCAGGATTTTGTAAATGTAAAAAATGTGCCGTGGCTCAAAAAAGGTTGAAAAACACTGGGTTATACTGATAGTCACAGGACCTTTTCTCAGTAACAGGCTTCAAGTAATAATAACGAAGCTTTGTCAGAAAAGATTTTGCCATTCTTCTGATTTTATGTCTGAAGAATGAAAAGAGATCTATTTTGGTAACAACCAGATTCTCAGCATGACTAGTATCTCATGTCAAGAAGCAAGGCATACTTTGGAACAATGATATCTGTCTTCTATCATATGGAACATTTAGAAACATAAAATGAAATCCACTTTACTGTATGGGTAGTCCCCGAGTTACAAACATTCGACTTGCATATGAATCATAGTTTTTAAAAAGGGGGTTAGATAACAGGAAGTGAGATAAATCTACCTGAAAGAGTTATCATGGGGAAAAGGTATCTGCACTGAAGCTCTATCACTAATCCTTATTTCTACAACAAGCAATTCTTTTTCAAAATCCAATTATCACAGAGACAGAATGGGATGTGAAATCTTCTGAAAATGGGCACAGGCAGCAAAGGAAACACCACAGGGATGTTAACCCTTCCCTATACTGTGTGTGTGTATATCTCAGAACAGGTATATTTTTAAGGGCAGTTTCAGCCGTGTGTGTATATGGCTGGAGCTACTCTCAAAAATGCACCCGTTCTGATTTACATACAAATTCAGCATAAGAACAAATCTACAGAACCTATCTTGTTCGTAACTTCGGGATTGCTTGTCTTCTAAGAGCAGTAATATTTTAAGATAAGGAGTATCCATTCAATCATATTAGTAAGATACACTTTTGTTAAGATACAAAACAAAAGTGATATCTGTTGGGTTTGTGCACCATTTAATAGTTGGTGTATGTACATTGCCATTTCATGTCTCATATCAATAGAACACAATAAATGTCTGCTTCATCCTTAATATTATCCACCCACTTCTCTGAATAATGTTAAGGTTTGTATGGAGTTTTATATACCGTAGTATCAATCATGATGAGTTTTGGTAGAACATGTATTTTAAAATATCATCATTTAGTATTTATCTTAAACAGATTTTTAAAGAACTGAACTGTTTTCTTCGAGCAATGAAAAACTGAGCTTTAAAGCTAACCTCTGCTATCCTTTCATTAATATGGAAATCACGCTAAATTCAAGAACGGTGGAATAGCAAATATGTGGCTCTGAGTGAAAGCACCACATAATTTGCATTTCAAAAGAGATCGGTCTGTGTCACTCAAATATCTTTGAATGGATACTGTTGGCAAGACAATTTAGATGCAACGTCCAATGAACATAGGGAAGTGCCCATTTTGTTGATAAAAGATGCAACTTTATTATTCTGTAAGGAAAACTGTCACTCGCTACTTTAAATGAGGAGCATGCTAGAACCAAGAATTATAAATAGACTTACGTGAAAAAAATGTATACTTCCGTTTACAAATATATAAATGAAAAACAATGCTCTTATAATTATTGCAAAAGAACAATTAAGCTTAAATTTCTTGTGTCTTGTTTCTGGAGTCAGTCGTTTCTTCATTCATGAAAGAATGTTTTAAAAATTGATTTCATGGAATCTTTTCCAGGCAATACTTTGCCTCATTTCAGCAATGGTCTGGAGTGTATCTATTGAGAGACTGAAAACAATCCAAATGACTGAATTCCATTTTAATGTCTAATATCAAGGAGAAATAATTGAGATTAATGGCTTTATAAGGATTGGTTGGTAGCTTTCAGCCTCCAAGGTCAGTTAACAATGTTTGAAGTTACTATCTGTTGGGTGCTACAGCCTGTAATCCACCAAGACTCATGAACGACCTCCAATACCAGAATGCTAGAGATTCTTGAGATAAGATATTGAAAAATGACTAGCAGATGTTCTGAGTTGAGAATCTTTTGGTGTCTTACAGTATAGCTATTGAAATAATGTCTACTACTACTACTACTACTACTACTACTACTACACTGGCTAACAGACCTTTTTGGTGCCTCAAATGTTAACCCTGTTTCTGGATATATTTGACCTGCTAGTTCCAATAATGATACCCATTTTTCCCCATCAGCCTAAGTTTTTGAGATATTTAACATATGCCAGTTTTCATCTGCTTGCTTATAAAGAATCGTGATAACCATATATAAGAAACAAGAGCTGATTAAACAACAATTTAAAATCACACCAAAACAACATATGTAAACATTAGGTGACTATTGTGCATAGATCAAAAGCAAGATGATCAGATAATCATATTTCGTCAATCCAAAGTCAATTTGAACTGTATTGCACAAATAATTATGCTGGGCCAAATGCTTGCCCCCAAAGCCAAGTTTTCATTTGTTTACGAAATGGCAGGAGGGAAGGGGCTGATCTAATCCCACTTGGGGGGGGGGGTGTTCCACAGCTGAGGGGCCACCACTGAAAAAGTCCTATTTCTCATCCCCACTAGTTGTGCCTGCGAAGGTGGTGGGACCAAGAGCAGGGCCTCCCCAGATGATTTTAACCTCCGAGATAATGCCAGGAACAGGCCTCAAAAGCAAGACACCAAAGCCTTTTTTGTTGGCCTGTTTTTAATCTATATTTTTAAACCACCTTTCTTCCATAAAGCTCAGGGAGGTGCCTCCTATACTCCATTTAATCCTCACAACAACCCTAAGGAGAGAAAATAACAGCTCAAGGTTACATACAGTTTCAGGGCTGAGTGGGTTCTTGGACTTTGCTCCCTCAAATCCCAACCCAGTACCCCACACTGGCTGTAAATGATGTTTTTGTCTTCTAGGATATTGTTGTGCATCATAGGTACATTGCAGGCCCTGTAATTTATTTATTTTTATAGAATTGATCAGTTTTGCCTGGTAGGTTTTTCTCCCCCTCATCCCTCCCTCACTGTATTGTTGCCTTTGACTTGAATATAGTAAATGAATTAAACTGAATTTCCTTTGGAACCATCAGTCACGAAACATCTAGTGTGGTATGAAGACAATGCTTTTCCTTTAGAGACTTTGGTGTTAGTTTAGCACACAGAAGAAACTCTTCTTGTATTTGGAGGGAGCTGATCTCCAATAAAGATTGCATTCTAAGTTCAGGCAATCAGATATCTATTGCATTTCTTTGGTTCCAATTTCCTGCTCAGGGATCTACCTTCCCTTTATGAATGCATCCCAGATGATGTTCACACTTTCGCTCACATTTCTGATATAAAGACATCTGTCAGGTACTTAAACATTCATGTGCAATCTGTGCATACACTGAAGAAAAACCAAGTTTCCTTTGGTATAAATGACTGTGCAGGAACCTGGATGTGTGTTTTATTGGAATTCTGGATGGAGGTGATAGGATGTAATTTTAACTGTGGGTTAATATTACATGCACAATGGAGGACCTTCTTAAAGCAACACCAGAGGCACTCCAAGTGGCCAGCTGCTGGTCAAAAGACATACAGTATAATGCCAAGTTTTTAACTTTGTGTTTTTCAATCCATTACAACTGTACCCTCAATTCTCTTCTGACATGATAAAATAAAATAAATAGCTGTGGATAACAGAAGTAAGTATCCCTTAAAGGAGCATACTTTTTCTAGGGACACTTCCACACAGCCCTATATCCCAGAATATAAAGGCAGGAAATCCCACATTATCTGAGTGTGGACTCAGATAACTCAGTTCAAAACAGATATTGTGGGATTTCTGCTATAACATTCTGGGATACAGGGCTGCATGGAAGGGCCCTAGGTCTAAAGAAAGAGAAATAATTACATATCTAGTATTTAATATTATTTAATTAGTTGTAGAATTCATTTTAAAACAAAAAGTAGTTTCAGACTGAAATTTTATCTTGATTTCCCTGTGTGTTCACCAGGATTTTTCAGAAGAAGTATCACCAAAAATGCTGTGTACAAGTGTAAAAATGGAGGAAACTGTGAGATGGACATGTATATGAGAAGAAAGTGTCAGATGTGTCGTCTACAGAAGTGCAAGGAAGTCGGGATGCTGGCTGAGTGTATGTATATCAAATTTATAGAGCTTTCTATGTCACAACTATCTGTTTTAATTGAGCAGTCTATGAGTGCAACCAGATCGATCGAAAAGTCCCAGATTTTCTTCCTGATTTTATAGTGCATTAAAATAGGTCAACACAGGTGCTGATATAAAAACTCTCTAATGGTACTGGTAGCTGACAGAAATGTTTCCAGGATAAATATGATGTATATGGATCTCCAAAATGAAATCAGAAAGAACAGCAAGAAAATCTGGGACTTTCTGGCCTTTCCCCCCCCCCCATTCTATGTGGTTTGCATTTGAAGAGATTGATTCAAAAAACTACTAAAACCTAAGGTTTGACCTTAATATATTGTCTGGCATGTAATCCCAGGAACACTGAATTATATAAAATAAACTTTTAAAAGTGAAGCAATCAAATTCTCATTGCTCCATTTATCTGAACTGAACCGCTTGTCACAAGTAGTAAATACATTGCTATTGAAGATAGGAAGGATTCGTGTTTTCATTTGAGATATTGGACCAGCTAATGCAGCATTATCTAATTACACTCAATGATAGAAGTCATCCAAGTTTCCAGATGTCTTTATTTTGTTATCTTCAGGACTGTAAATATTTATTTACTTCATTCCTACCTTGCCTTTCTTGACCCAGGTGGGAACTCAAGGCAGCTTAAAAATCTGGCAAAAATTCAATGGCGCACAGGTAAACAATATAAGCAATTAAAACACATAACAATATAACTAGGAGTTTTTGCATAATAATAATAATAATTTTATTTCTTACCCACCTCTCCCTGTGGCTCGTGGCGAGCTACAACACAATTTAAAAACACAAACATAGCAAAAATTCAACAAATATGCATATTTCTATAAAAGATCTACATTAAAAGTGCATTTCTATAAAATACAAATTTAATACACAAAACAGACATCAAACAAAAGACATGAGTTTAAGTTTCATAGTTAAAAACTGGAAGACTAAAACCAGGAAATCAGAAGGCATTTACTTCTTAGGAGGAGAGGAATGACCAATCTCGATAAAATAGTGAAGAGTAGAGACATGGCACTGGCAACAAAGGTCAGCAGAAGTTAAAGCAATGGTACTCCCCATAGTAACCTATGGCTGTATGAGCAAAGAAAGATAGATGCTCTTGAACTGTGGTGTTGGAGGAAAATTCTGAGAGTTCCTTGGACCTCAAGAAGATCAAACCAGTCCATACTCTAAAAAATAATGCCCGGCTGCTCACTGGAGGGAAGGATATTAGAGGCAAAGATGAAGTACTTTGGCCACATAATGAGAAGACAGGAAAGCTTAGAGAAGATCATGATGCTGGGGAAAATTGAAGGAAAAAGGAAGAGGGACCTACCAAGGGCAAGATGGGTGGATGTTATCCTAGAAGTGACTGGCTTGACCTTGAAGGAGCTGGGGGTGGCGATGGCAAACAGGGAGCTCTGGCATGGGCTGGTCCATGAGGTCACGAAGAGTCAGAAGGGACTGAACAAATAAACAACAAAAAAGGCTTGCCAGAAGATGTGTCTTTAGATGTTTTTTAAAATTCTGACAGCTGACTTAGCTTTCAGAGCTCTACTGGCATGTCATTCCAGAGCCTTGGGATGGCCAATGGTCTTCTGGGTGGTGGTCACCAGTCGGGTTCTAAAAGATTGAAGCAGACTCCCCACCCCCCTTCCCGGACCTAAGTGTTCTGGGCAGATTTTACAGGAAAAGGCAATGTTGAAGGCAACCTGGACTCAAACCAGTCCATACTCTAGAAAATAATGCCCGGCTTCTCACTGGAGGGAAGGACCAACACCTTTAAAGGTCAAAACCAACACCTTGTCTTTTGCCTGGAAACTAATTGGCAGCTAGTGGAGTGGCATTAGGATAGGTGCAATGTACTCACTCCTAGATGTTCCTGTAACCAATCTGGCTGCTGTATTTTGAATCCACTGGAGTTTCTGAATTTGGTATAAAGATGGCCCAGTGTAAAGCACATTGCAGAAGTCCTACCTTAAGGTTACCAGTGCGTGCACTGCCATCTTCAAGTCCTCCAAATCTAGGAAGGGGCATGTTGTGACAATGAGCTTTAAACATCTTCAAACGGAACTCTATATATGAAATATAATAGTAAGAAAGGTGGTAGCAGGATGCCATTTCTAAATAATGTAGAAAAGCAGATTTCTAGTGGCAGAGGACATAGCACTTTGAAATTGAGGAAAGCTGAATCATGGAAGCGCTCTCAGTTACCCATCCTGTAATGTATGAAGAAACACTAATCAAGACTTCACTTGAGAAAAATGTATTAAAACACAGGTTCTGGATGAAATATTTTAAAAGAGTGACAGCAGCTATTGGAGTGAAATGTCTGATTAGAACATTTTCCTAAATTAATTCTAGAATTCTGAGAATATCTGAAAAATTATTTTCAGTACTTGAGTTTATTCTGTATTCAGCTTTGTATATATGCCCATATACCTGCAATAACAGATTTGAATTTTGTTTTCTGTCATTTGTTAAGATGATGAATATAGGAATGCTGTGTGAGGCTGTGTTTAACCCTTTCTTCCTCTGGCATTTTCATAAAATAAATAGCCATCACTTCCAGAACCAGACTCCACTGCAATCCATGTATTTTTCCCCCCAAAAAGGTTGAAGATGTAGTTGCAGATCTTAAACATGCTATGTGGCTAGGTTCTTAATATTAGGTTTAACAAATTATGGCATAAGGATTATAGCTGTACTTTATTTAAAGCTAAACTTCTTGGCATTTGCTTCGTTTTGGAAAGATCAGGAATCTGATTAAGTCTGTGTTTTGTGTTCCCTGATGATGCTTCCAATCTTCTTAGCATAACCGTAGTGCCGTACCAATTTAGGTTCATACCGGAAATTAATCTACTCTGGGTTTTTAATATACTTCTATTCTCCAATCTGATCATGAGGTGCTATATTAGCTGTTAGTCTTTGTGAAAAACAACAGCCTATGTCTGACAGTGTTTCAAATCCATGCAAAAATTATAATATAATTAATCTTCCATTCTGTAAATTTAACAGACCACTGCGATCTTGAGATAGGACCCATTCCCACCCACTGCATTAATGCGCAAACAAATCAAGCTGCCAAAGTGTTGCTACCACTCCTTGAATTTGTGGGTAGCGTGTATACACACATACACATCTCTCATAATATTGATTTTCAGCTTTATACCCAAGTGACAATGAGAAGAGGGAGGGAAGAGAGCTTTGAAGACTGCTATTCTTCTGGTGCCTAATAATAGAACAAACAGGGAAAAATAGGTCATTGTAAACAATACTGGCCAAGGATACTGGAAATGGAAACTTTCAAACCAGGTGATCATTTTCTCAGATTGTCCTACCAGAAACAAAGACCAACAATAGGTGCTGCTACTTGAATTTTCCTCTGCAATGGAAACCTGTACTTTGTTACTGTGAGGCTCAGATAACTCATCACTTAAACATAAGCATGTTCTTGCAAAGTACAGCAATGAGGACATGTTGCAAACTACTTGCCTAACAACCAGTAAATAAGGAGTGGTATTATAAATTTCTCACTCTCACTTTAAAAAAAACCCTCAAGGTTAACTAAGAGTGGTTAAACTTGACACCCCTATTTGTAAATTGACTTTAGGTGAAATTGTCTCTTTGAAATTAACATTACCTTGGACTTTGTTTCATTTACTCATACAGTGATGCAGTGCTATTTTGCTATATTGCAAAACAGAGAGCGAGAGAGTGAACACAATCTTACAGATATTTATGGCTTTACTGAGGTGCTTCTGATTCATAATGCACACAAATGTATTGTGCCAGTATATGTAAAGCCCAGCTTCTTATAAGAAACTATTTCAAAGAAGCTGATTTTGAAAATTCCCTTCTCTTGAGTCATTTTGACACATCACAAGGAAGACCATATTGTCATCACCTTTTAAATTGAAGGTGCTAATATTATGATTTATTCATAGAAATCTACAATATCACCAGACCTAGAATTCAGTTTTTAGTTCTAGTCAAACAGATCTCAAAATTAGGATATCCTAGTTTGGGAAAAGTCAATTAATTAATCAATTGACCAGAGCAACTATCTTGTAAGGAAAGTTTCAAAGCTTACAGGCAATGTGTTTTATTTATTTATTTATTTATTCAATTTTTACATCGCCACTCCCGGGGGCTCGGGGCCATTTACAGAAAAATTAGGCATAAAACAATACACAATACACAATAAAACAGTGCAGATTAAAATTCCAATATCACTCAAAAGCTTGCCTGAACAGATATTAACAATGTTATTAATAATTAATGACAATATCATTTGTTTTTATTTTCTAATTAAAATGGCACAGATGTTACAATTCTTCCAATAAGTAGTGATTGCTGATTATAGCAAAAATTATACTTCGAGGAAAATTGGAAAGTTGTGCACATTTTTAATGTTTTAATTATTAAAAAATAAATTTGTTTGTGGTTTGTTAATAATGGTATTTGTTACATGTTATTCAAAATTAACAAATCGTATTTGTTACATGTTAGCATGCTTTTCGCTTAAGTCTAAAGGTGCAGGAAGACATGATAAAAATATAGGCAGATAAGTATGGTATGGGAAAAGAGAATAGAGAGTTTTTCTTCACTCTTATAATACTGATGCCTGGAGTCATCCAGTAAATGAAATTGTGGGAGCTTTAGGAATTGTTTTTCCCCATTTATCATGCAATGAAACTGTGGAATTTGTTACTACAAGATCCAGTGATAGCCACAAACAAGTCTCAAGGATAACATTAGACCAGGGGTGTCAAACTCACTTTCACTGAGAGCCACATCAGTCTTATGGTTGCCTTCAAAGGGCCGGTTGTAATTGTAAGTCTGTATAAATGTAACTATGTTGCCCTGGCACTGAAAGCACCAGATTCAGCCTGTTGGCTGGCCTTGTGTTTGACACATGTGCCTTAGAGTAGACAATAGCTCTTCACTACCAATTGCAATGGTCCATAAGCAGAATGAATACTCAGCCCAGCAGACTTTCAGTTTGATCTTTCCCCTATTTTGGGTAGCCTCAGCACCCATTTCAACCTTTTCTCTCTTATGGCCGCAGCAGACAAGATTAGAGATGTGGCTACTGAAGAGAGAAACTTTTCAATGGTTGCATCTCAGTAGTAGTACTGGTAATAGTAGTATACTCATACTTAGATCATAGGCCATTAAACAAATAAACAAATATGATATAAAAGTGCAACAATACAAAAGTACTACGTAATATTAGTGGCACTGTAATTATGGACCTTCCTCCCAAGAAAAGTTCTGTCATAAGAACATAAGAACATAAGAAGAGCCATGCTGAATCGGACCTCAGCCCATCTAGTCCAGCATTCTGTATCACACAGTGGCCCCCAGGTGTACACGGGGATCTCGAGCAGAAGGGAGGGCAAAACCCTGACCTGCTCCCGACCCCCCACAACCAGTACCCAGGGAAATCCTGCCTGTCATCTTTATTATTCCAAAAGTACCAATATATTGCATAAGATTGTATCTGGTTTAAAAAAAATATTTTTTATTATACTAATATTTTAAGGTATTTTGTTAAGCAGCAAGAAAGGGCACCTATGACACAAAGATGGCATGAATCTAATAATCCAATCAACAAATTCCCATTTAAACACCATATGTGATTGTGATAACCACTGGAATAGGTGAAGTGACATATATCATGAAACCCAAGCAATCAACATTGCTATGTTTATTTTTTATGTTAGGTATCTGTTTCAGCAAGGCTTGGGAAAAATTACTCTCTTGGACTATAACTCCTAGAATCTCCCATGCTTGCAAAAGAATTCTGGGAGCTGTAGGATAAAATTGACTTTTCCAAGCCTATGTTTCATATGCATCTTTCCCTTGATATATTATAAAAAGAACCCAACACACAACCAGTAATGAAAGTCAGAACCAAATCTAGTTCCTGCTTCATTCTCATAAACACTCTTTTACTCCTTCCAGATATTATGTGGAGCTGTTATTTTAATCCTTTAAATTTCCTCTTCTTTCAGGGACAGAGGAAGTTTGCTTTCTATGCTGCATAATTTTATAATATACAGGATATTAAAAGCATTCACCACTGAATTAGACATTTTCATTGATATCTTCCTCAACAATATCTAGTTTCTGGGGGAAAAAACAGTTTCTTGTTCTATAGCCGCAAAACTAGGGCACACAGCTGACCCTATTGTTTAAAAAAATATTTTAATTTAAATTATTATGGTGGTGTCCTTGAGTTGACATTTACTTGCTCCTCTGCCAGGACAGAGTGTCTTGTGGAGTTAAGGAAGATCATATTCACGTAATATAGTGAAAGATGTAAGATTCCATATCTTTTTTTTAAAAAAAGAGCTTCATACCATCCATTGTAAAATGTTTTGTCATACATTGACAGTACCTAGGGATGATACCTAGAATAATGATATGTGGAGGAGCCACTTTCAGTTCCCGTTGAGGGAGAAAAGCAGGATATAAATAAATAAATAAAAATAATAATAAAGAGATATAATCTTACCATAATTCACTAGATTTTTGTGAGTACACTACATGGCTAATTTACTAATGTACTAGTAGTTTCTTTATTACACCACTTAATATAATAAACATGTTTTATCTGTTGAGTTTCCCTTCTCAAGAGGATGCTGTGCAACTTCCTTCCTTTCAGCCTCTCCATTCATCCCAAAGGTGTTGTAGAGCTTTGAGGGAAGAGGGAAGCCTTTCATTGAATGACTGGAAGTCCATTTTCAGAACATTGGATGGAATCCACCAAGTTTTTTGTGTTCTATCAATATACAGGGAGACTTTTTTTGTGGCTATTTGCCATTAAATCGCCTCAACTTATGGTGAATGAGATAGCTCAAGAGGCTTGTGATGGTACCTGTGGCCACTTACAGGGCCAATCTGGGGCATTTAATTGATTAAGGGTCTATGAAAGCTTATCTTCCCAACTTTTTTTGTCTTAGTCTCAAAGGTGCTACAAGATCTCTTTACAGCCTCATATTCTATATTACCTACATTTCCCAAGTCATCTTCAAGCATACAGTTCATTGCTATAGGCCAGTGGTTCCCAACCTTTTTTTTTGACCAGGGACCACTTTGACCAGGACAACTTTAGATTTGGTGTGGTTATTTGGGGTGCTGATTCAAAAAAATTGCATTGGATAGACCACATCAGCTCTAGTTTCTGAGACAGAACATATGCCACCTAGTAGTCACCATCTGCTTGCCCACAGAAAACCATATTTAATAATCTAGAACTGATGTGGTCTACCCAATGCAATTTTCAGAATCAGCACCCCAAATAACCCTAGGAACAGGCCTAAAAACTGAGAAACCAAAGTGCCCCTGCTTCCAGGTGCCACATGGAATGGCTCCACCCAGGAGAAGGAGGGAGGAGGAGGAGCAGCAGCAGTCAGGAGGCTCGTTATCATTGATTTTGTGGGTAGTCATCCTCTCCCCTCCTGACATCCCCACTCCCTCGGCACTATAAGAGGGTTTTGCACGACCAGTCACTGTCGTTGCAATGATGTAGTAATGGTGAGCTGTGGAACCTTATTTTAGTTCTTGGTGAACTCTGGTGGTCCACAGACAACAGGTTGGGAACCACTGCTATAGGCTTAAAAGGAGGTTATAGTAGCAAGGATAAACATGTCTAAGTTTGCTTCTGTTCAAGTCAGTTTGTAGCTGGCATATAAAACTATGACAGTAAAATGATGAAAATGGAGGAAAGAAATATATTACAAGAGGATATATTCTATTATCTGATAAATACATTCTACCTAATCATTTAAAATGATATTTTAGGTTTGTTAACAGAAATTCAATGCAAGTCGAAACGGCTAAGAAAAAATACATCGCAGCCTCTAGATCAGTTGACTGGTGAAGATACTGATGGTTCGGATGTGAAGCAAGTGTCCTCTACAACCAAGTTCTACAAGGTAATACAATTATGGTAGCATCAAACACATTATTTGGTGAAACTAGAACGCCTGGAGGAGCAGAATGATAGAAACCTCCAGATTTCATTACAATTTTCAACGGATAAATAGATCTGTTATTCGGCTGGTGACATCAAAAATGTGGACTTTCTATAAACCAGAAGTGGAACAATATTGGGGCCTGTTCATCACAATATCTCAGTGCTGTTCAGTGTAACTAAACCAGGGTGTACACAACTATACTCTGTTACTAAAGCTTATGGTTTATTATTGCCAGTATAGGAGAAAGCAGAACTGACCCCAGAACAACAAAATCTCCTGCACTATATCATGGATTCATATAATAAACAACGGATCCCTCCTGAAGTTTCTAAAAAGCTTGTGAGTATACCCTGCAATACAATATATATCCAAATATTTCAGAATATAGTTTTCCACAGAACATTTAAATTACAAATTCTGATTATTCTAGGAAATGTTTTTCATTGCAATGTGGATTTGTATGGTATACTGTATATTACAAATATGGACACAACTCTCTAGTGCAGGCCTGGGCTAACTTCGGCCCTCCAGGTGTTTTGGACTCCAACTCCCACAATTCCTAACAGCCTAGTGAATGCAGATAAACATGTCAGTGATAGGAAATAGTAGATGATTCAGTTATTCAAACACTAGATTCTCTGCATTCAAAGAAGCCAGGACAGTCATTCATTAAAATGATGAATCCTGGCCTCTTTGGTTGCAAAAGCCATACTATCAGTCAAGAATGACAGGGAGGGAGGGAAGGAGGGAAAGAGGAAGGTGGAAGACTAAAATTGTTTTAATTCATTCTATGACCGAGCTCTTAAAGGGGGAAAATTGTGTTGGTTTTGGGGGGACGGGGGGCAGGACAGGAATGGATTAATAGCATTTCAATGGGAAATTTTGCTTTGACATATGAGCTTTTAAAAGTGATGAGCATGGTCACAGAACAAATTAAACTCCTATGTCAAGGTATCACTGTGTTTTGAAAGGGAACACAGCACCTTTGAATTGGGATTCTATTTTCCAACACTACGAGCCAGCGTAATCAATGGAAAAGAATATCAACTTCCTTCCTTTCCTTTTTTCCTTTCTTCCTTTTCTTTCCCACCTTTCTCTTGGCATTGGTTCCAAAGCAGTGTATAGCATAGTAGATTAACACATAGCATCCCTAAAAATGTTTTAGATAGGATGTGTGCTGTGATCTTAATAATAGAGTAGCTTCACCCAGAAATGGTGAGGTGAGGCGCCCAACTGCTTCTTCAACCATGGGCTGTGACTGAAGCCCTCCAATGATTTGGAACTGTTGAACATTATTGCTTCCAATACTATTACAATTAATGTGATTCTGTTTTAATGCTCAGTTACAAGAGGAATTCAGTGCTGAAGAAAACTTTCTCATCTTAACAGAAATGGCCACTAGTCACGTACAAGTTCTTGTGGAATTCACCAAAAGATTACCAGGTATGTTTTCTTAGATTCCTTTGTACAAACTCTTCCCATCTGTATTTCTATTCAAGATGCTGACAATACCATAGCCCTTCTCTATTATTAGAATTGTTGCATAATATGTACGTATTTCTCTAAGAGAAAACAAAGCTAACCCAACCTAATCAGAAACTCAATAGTTTCTTCAAATTTTGTTCTGCTGTCCAGTTTTTGGAATAGTTTTAATTACTGTTGAAATAGTTATCCAGTGTTAATTATTTACATTTCAACATATATATTCATAGTACTTAGCAGTGCACCATCATGAACAACTTCCAATCTAATTTTGGTGAGTTTGTTGTTGAAAAGAGAGCAGAACTCTTTTCTTTTCCTTTCTTCTGCTAGTACTCTTCCTGCATCAATTGCTTCTTCATAGACAAAGATAGCATCTTATATCTCTAAGGGGAAAAAATAAACTAGAACATCTTCATCCAAGGTAGTGTTCCATATCAAATAAAGGAAGATAAGGAAAGATGCTATCACTGCAAAACAGCCTTGATAACAATAAGAAGCATATTGGCATGGATTGTGTTATTAGTCACGACGAGAGCATATTCATTCAGACAGCTATCATGCAAAATACACACACAGAGTGTGTGAATGTATTTCATACATGCATTCAACACATTCCATACTATATAATTCACCACTGTATACATAATTCAATAATAAATGCAATGATGACTGGAACGGCTTTGGATTATGATTTTGGACTGCATGGTTTCAATAAATGGTTTTAATGTTGACATGTCTTTTACATGCATTTGTTTATTTTATTGTGTGTATGTCATGCGGTATCAAATTGTTGCCTATGTGTAAGGCCGCTCTAAGTCCCCTTTGGGGTGAGATTGGCAGGGTATAAATGTTAAGGGTCTCCCCTTGACATTAAGTCCAGCCAAGCCTGACTCTGGAAGGGGGGGTGCTCATCTCCATTTTTAAGCCGAAGGGCCACTGTTGTCCATAGAGGTCATATGGCTGGCATGGCTGCTGGAGCACCATTAACTTCCCACTGAAGCAGTATCAATTCATCTACTCACGTGCTTTTGAACTGCTAGGTTGGCGGAAGCTGCGGCTAACAACAGGAGCTCACCCCATCCTGCAGATTCGAACTACTGAACTTCTGGTCAGCAAGTTCTGCAGCTTAGCGGTTTAACCTGCTGCACTACCATGGCTCAATAAATATAGTAAATAAATGATAAATAAACCAATTCTAATTCTTAATATAAAACTGACAGGAAGAAAAAGCAGAGAAACCAATGAACAAATGGAAGCCTTAGAACCTATTCTACAAGAAACTAAAAGATGATAATGCAACTAACTCTCATTTTAAGACTAGAGTGGGATTATTATTATTTTTGTAACATGGTATTCAAGTTGAAAGTAATGATCCTGTGACCATAAGTAAGATTATAACTTTGTGATTATACAATAAACCTTAGGAGCAATTTTATTTGGTGGCCTAAGAAAGAGTATACCATACATTGCTCAAAGATAACATCTTGTCATTAGTTAACCAGCTGATCTGAACTTAGAAAACTCTCTATACTGGACTATGTTGGTTGGGATACTTCTGGAAAATTGAATTCTAAAAAATATTTATTTTCATGCTCTGGGTGTTGTGCTAAATATGAAGAAGGCCAGCAATCTTCAGCTGCCACTCCCAATAACCACCTATTTCAGCATCTAGCAATCAGAATAATACTATGTTGTTGTGAGTTTTCTGGGTTGTATGTCCATGTTCCAGAAGCATTCTCTCCTGACGTTTCGCCTGCATCTATGGCAGGAATAATCAAAGGTTGTGAGGTTTGTTGGAAACTAGGAAAATGTGGTTTATATATCTGTGGATTGTCTAGAGTGAGAGAAAGAACTCTTGTCTGTTTGAGGTAGGTGTGAATGTTTCAGTTGGCCACCTAGATTAGCATTTAATGGCCTAGCAGTTTCAAGGCCTGGTTTCTTATTGCCTGGGAGAATCCAACCTGGACAGAGCATATTATTTGAGAACACAGAAATGCTGGACCACTCTAACAACCACCATGTCAGACTACACAGAAAAGCCATTGAAATCATCAACCATGTGGACAATTTCAACAGAAAGGAAGAAACCATGTAAATGAACAAAATCTGGCTATGAGTTTTTAAAAACTCTATAATCATAACAGTAAACAAAAAACAACACTCGGAAACAGGGGAATTCCAGATAAGAAACAATCAGGGCCAGCTAATCACCTCCCAACAAAGGATTCTCCTAGGCAATAAGAACAACATGGCCATACAGGCCATAAAACTCACAACAACCCAGTGATTCCGACCAATAAAGCCTTCAACAATACGTAGAATCATACTACAGTGTTCCCTCACTTATCGCGGGGGTTACTTTCCAGGACATCCCACGATAAGCGAAAATCCGTGAAGTAGGGACGCTCTATTTATTTCAATATTTATACATTATTTTAGCAGGTATACACTATTTTAAATCTTTAAACGCTTAAAATAAAGTGAAGGAAAGGAAGGAAAGGCTGGAGAAAGGGAGGGAGGACTAAGGAGGGAAAGTGCCTTGGAGAGCTGCAGTGGCAAAACCCCACAAAACAGTGAAAAAACCATGATAATATTTATTTTAAATTAATATTTTTTAAAATCTGCGAAACAGTGGGTCCATTAAATATGAACCGCAAAGTAGTGAGGGAACACTGTAGTTTCATAATTAATTTCATATTTTATTCCAGGCTTCCAAACCCTTGACCATGAGGATCAAATTGCATTGCTAAAGGGTTCTGCTGTGGAAGCCATGTTCCTTCGGTCAGCTGAGATTTTCAACAGGAAACTCCCTACAGGCCATGCTGACCTCCTGGAAGACAGAATTCGTAACAGTGGTATGTGGTTTTGATTAACAGCAACAGGAACCAAGCTAGTCCTTGGAATGCTAGAGAGTGAGGGTGTACATCTATAATATGAACATCGTGCATCCAAGTGTTCAACAATAAGCTCTCAGTCATTCTTGAGTCCAAAGGTTAACAAGTTAAGTTGTAATCATAAAAATATGTGTACATCCTGAGAAAACTGTCCCATTACAACCAGCTATATTTGTTCAAGGATATGCATAAATAAATTGGGGCAATGAAACGTACTTCTATCACGTTCATTCCAGTAACCGCATCTCACCCATTTAACTTATTATAAATGATATAATAACGATGGTGCAAGGTCTATTGTTGCTAATATGTTTGTTTGGATTACTCAGATGAACGGCTCATTTGGAATAAATGGCAAAATTACGATGGGTGTGTAGGAATTTCATGTTTGGTTTCATGATATTTTAGCACATACTATTTCTAAAGTTTTATAGTCAATGCTTTGAAAGATATGGAATATGTGCAATGACTACTGGTATGGCCCCGGATTATGATTGTAGATGCTGTGGTTTTTATAGTGAATGCAATGTTTTAAATGCTTTCATGTGCATTAATTTTATTTTTTAATTTAATTGTTCATTTGAATTGCATGTTGTTTTAAGGCATTGAATAGTTGTCTATATGTAAAGCCGCCTTGAGTCCCCTTCGGGGTTGAGAAAGGCGGGGTACAAATAGGGCAAATAAATATATATATAAAAGGGAAAAAATATTTTGACAAAATTATATTCTCAGTCACAATTGATTTCACTGTCATTGCAATGACCTTGCTGTTGAAAACAGATAATTCTTTGAAGAGTTTGTAACTAAACTTAGCATAACCATAGAATATATTTCACTTACATTTTGCATAGGCATGTCCCATTCCCCTTTTGAGCTTTTTCTACTACACATACTACTACTACATTTTCTACTACATATATATATTTTTATGATGCACTAGGTTTTCTATGTAGTCAACGCTGATGCTATTATCTTACTCCAAAAGGGCTCAGACATTTTGTTTCATAATAATAACAATAATAATAACACATACAAATATAGTCATCACTTATATAGGATGGCTATGTTCATTTAAATGTGTACTAGCAAAAAGTCCAAACTTATTCTGAAGAAAGAAATATTTGTGTTTGGATGGTTTTTAGGTGAAGCTGCATGTCAAGTTGTCAGCTAAGTCTCATTGTCAGTTGCTATGCAAACCAAACACAATAGCAAAAATATGGAATGTTTTGTCACCTGCCACTGTGCTGTTTCTGGAGCTTCTGCCATCTCTTAACATTTATGATCCCCTCAACTATTTTGCATTACAATTTGTGTGTGACAAAGCAACTTGAGTGATCTAGTGATGATGACCTTTTAGCACTGTTATCCTTTTGATGATGAAGTACAGCTTTTTATTGTTGCAAGACTATAAGGCAAATAGTTTCTATGGGGTAATGCTATCTTCTTTACAATCTTCTGTAAAAGGTTAGATGAATGTATTTTTCCATCTAACACCAAGGGCCATTAATTAAGTGATATCCTTGATACCAAAATCAATGGATCCTCCAGTCCAGTTAACAGTGGTGTAGTGAAATAGTATCATTTACTGAAAATGGCAAAATCAAGAATATATATATATATATACAGTGTGTATATGTATACAGTATACTATATATATATATAACATATATATATATATATAATGTTGACTCAATGGACAAAGAATACATGAACTAACTGTATTAATTAATTACAGCACGAAAACAGTATGGTGAAGTGATTTGAGTGTTGGACTTACTAGGTGGCATTGGGGAAAAACCACGCATGCTCAGGATGCTTCCAGACATGACTTAATCACGCACCAAAGCGTTTTAAAAAGAACCCCTTAAAAAATTTTAAAACGTACCCGGCCACCATTATGGTCCTCCTCACACCCTCCTGGTGCGTCATTTCCTCCACACACCCCAAGTCTTCTGGTGCATTATTTCCTCACACCAGGGTCCGAGGAGGACCATAATGGTGGCTGGGTAAGTTTTTAAAACTTTTTTGGAGTTCTTTTGTGGTTTTGGGGGAGGTGATGGGTGTCCTCTCAATTTTTCAAGCTCATGGAGCCCAAAAAGCCAAGAGGGCTGTGTGGATTGGCCCTGGGATCGCGTGATGTAGTCCCCAGGTCCGATCCACACCGGCCCCACACTTGGTAAGACCCGGATCTTACCAGGAGTTTAACTAATTCTGAACAAAGCAGGGAAACTCTGCTTGTACTGAATTAATTTGATTTTACCTGAGGCGTCATCTGAAAAGATGGCTTACAACATTCCAGTAGGCATATAACAAGGAATTGGCAGTTTGAGTAACAAACACATAATCTCAGCAAGAGCAATAAGAACTGGGGGAAGTGTTCCCGTCATAAAAAGCCTGGGAGAAATATGAAAGTTTTATCCAGGCATCTAAAATGACTCTGAATGGGTGCCTTAGGTAGGGAATTCAAAAGCTAGGATCCAACAATGAAGAAAAGTGTTTCTCAGAGCCTACACTCACCTAACCTGTAAGTGTTCGTATGACCTGAAAGGATCTTTGATGCTGATTAAGGGCATTTTCACACCATGCTGTTATAATGTCATAGCAATGCATTACTCTCATTTGTATCTCAGCCTAATTGCAAAACTTCATTGCTCTCTGGGCATTGTTACGTTGTACTGCAGGGTGTTCTGTGCACAAGCCATTGGTGGGAAAAGTGGGTTGTCCCTTTCTTCAAGGTTCCCCAAGGAAATCCCTGTTAGTGAAACTCCAGACCAATTCTAGTGCTTAGGCAGGAAATATGACTTTTGTGGCATGCTTAAAACTCTCTTAAACTCTTCTGATTTTAGGGTGAGATTGTTGCTGCTTTGTTTTGCTGTTATATTGTCATAACATTTTTTTATCATTATAATGCTATGACTAAAAAAAGAAAATTAATCACAAAAGCAAGGGATTGGGGGGAAAGCCCATGCAAATGCAGGACGAGTGCAGAGAGAGAACATCAACAATCATGTATCCTCATAAAACTGACTGGAAATTATTTCAAATGGAATAAAACAGCATAAAGGAATGATGTAATAAGTTCCTAATTAAATGGCAACAGAGTTACCTGGGTTACAGTCTGTATTGAGTTTAAGTGCTTTCAGTTATACCAGAAACGCATCTACTTGTTGGTTGTAAGAGAGAAATTTAAACAAAAATTTGCTGACTGATATCAAAGAGCATTTTTTCAATATTAATAACAAAGAGTATTTCCTCTGCTTAGTTGAATAATTTTATGCTGAATTTGAATCTAGATCAGGAGTCCTCAAACTTTTTAAGCTGAGGGCCAGTTCATGATACCTCAGACTGTTGACTGTCTTGGGGGGTGAACAAATTCCTATGCACATTGTACATATCTTATTTGCAGTGCAAAATTGAAAGAACAATATAATATTTATAATGAAGAACATTTTTTACCAACATAAACCTACCAGTGTTTCAATGGGAAGTGTGAGCCTGCTTTTGGTTGATGAGGTAGTCAAGTTAATTAGGATTGTTGTTTTTGTGTGCCTTCAAATCATTTCTGATTTAGGGTGACCCTTATCACATCTTCACATGGGGCATTTTTGCTTCATTTTGCCACTTTGTTACATGGCAAGGACAAGGCCTGCCACGTGCCACCACACAACGCACAGCAACCCCGCCCATATTCCTCCACCACTAGGGGGTGGAAAGTGTACTTTGGGTAGCTCAAAAATGTAGATACCTGGACTTTCTCCCCTTTTCGCCATATGGGAAACGCACATTGCCGCCCTTTCTCCCATCTGATGGGGACAGGGTGCCAATGCACCCTTTCCAACCCCATCATGTGATGGGCGATGCAAGGAGGGCACACCCCATGAGCCATCCTGTGTGTCGTTGCTGTTTTGCTGGTGATTGCTGGCACAATGGCAAGGCCTGAAAGGGCTGTGTGAAGGTGTCCTAAGTCTAAAATGTAAGGTAGGAACCAGTTAAATGACCTTGGAGGGCCACATTTGGCCTGTGGGCCTTAGTTTGGAGACTACTATGCTGGATCGAGCAAGAAAAAAGCATGGCTTCTTGCAGGGGTAGAGAACATAGAGGTAGTCCCCAAGTTACAACAATCAAACTTAAAATTATTCATAGTTAAGAACAAGGGTGAGATAACAGTAAGTGAGAGAAATCTACATCTTGGAAGGGAAATGCTTTTCTGTAAGAGTTATCATGGGGAAAAGGTGTCTCCACTGAAGCTTTCTCACCAATCCTTATTTCCACAATATGCCAAATTTTCAGAGTCAGATTATCACAGGGACAGAAAGTGAGGTGAAATCTTCTGAACAGGGGCACAGGCAGCGAAAGAAACACAAGAGAAGTGTTAACCCTTCCCTATGCTATCTAAAGCTAAAAAAATACGTTGGCTGGAGTTCCACTTAAAAAATGTACTTGTTCCAATTTACAAACAAGTTCCATTTAAGAACAAACCTACACAATCTTCCTTTTTCTTAACTTGGGGACTGTCTGTACTGCCCCTCAGATACTGTTGAATTTCAATTGTTATTACCCCTAGTTAGCCTAGTCTAATTTTGGGGGTGAATGCATTTAAAGTCAAGAATAACAGTGGTGGATAATGAATATACATTTCCTATTCCCGTCTTACTGGTCAAAATGAACAGTAAATAAGGGGTTGATGCGGTATTCTCTGAAATGAATTTTTGATTAAAATTTCAATAAATTTGAACTAAAGCTTTTGATGAAGAATTTGGAATTGGGAAAATACTTTGCACAGATAACATTATGTGAAATATATATTATAACACAATGAGTAATTAATACACATTTTCTAGTAAAACAAAAGCTCATTTACTCTTTGATTTAATATCCACTGGCAGTTTCAAACCTATCCAGATGAAAGATCTCTCCATCCATATTAACAACAGCCTTAGTCATAATTAATTAGCACAAAACGTTCCCCCTCACAGCTGTTTTTCTTCTTTTTAATTCAAACATCTAGCTGTAATAAGTGCATAAATCCAGTGCTTATTACTGAAGATGGGAAAATTAATATAGAACAGAGATAAAGAACTGTCATCCATAGTCCCTAAAGCAGGAAGCACACTATTGTTGTGTGCCTTCTGGTCATTTCTTACTTATGCGAACCCTTTGTTGACTCTATCATGACGTTTTCTTGGTAAGATTTGTTCAGAGAAGGTTGCTTTTACCTTCTCTGAAGCTGACTTACTCAAGGTCCATGATTCCATTGCACTGAGCCATGACTATTAAGATTGGGTCAAACTCCAGTGTAAATGTACCCATTTGCGAACACTGAAACTGCTATATCAAGTACCATGGAAATAAATCTTTGGCTGTAGTCATACTGTCCCTGGGATGGTATTGAAGGCAAAACTGAACAAACACTTTGGATCTTTCTAAGGCCGTTCCCCCCAACCTTGGAGTTGCAAGAGATCTAAGCTCAGATACCGGGTATAAGGTGGTGGTGCTGAAATTTGGAGTTTTTCTAAGGGATGCCTGGCAAGCTTCACTAACTGCAAATGGCACAAATCAGGACCCAAGAATCTCGCCAGGTTGAAGGCAAATGAAGGAGACTGTTGAATTTTCACAAAAGGGACACTTGTACAGCATGGATGCTTGAATGGTAGACGTGTAAAAGCATAATCAGAAGCAGACATTTTTATACACATAAGTTTCCATCGCTGACATTGTTCCATCTTTTTTTAAAAAAAATAATCTTTAAGAATTTTTTTAAAAAACGTGGTTACAATAAAATATCAAAGAGCTTTAGATAGAAGTAAGTATATATAGATATAAATATAGAATAATTAGAGATTAGAATATAGAAAAGAAGAAAGTAGTTGAGGGGTAGGCGAGGGAAGAAAGAGGAAGGGAAGAGGAGGTAGTATACTAGGTGGGTGATAGGAGGTAGAGGTAGAAAGAGTTAGTGAATGCAAGATATAGAGAAAGCGTAAAATAAAATAAGAATATAGAGTTCTTGACTTCCCAGTATCTTCTATGAGGTTCTCTTCTTTTCCCTTCTTTTTCTTTGTTTCTGTCTTTTCCTTTCTCCCTCTTTTCGTTTTGTCCATAGCTTTCTCTTCTTTAGATAAGTATTTTGTTTTTCTTTTTTATTAGATATGCTGTCACTTCTTTCCAATTTGTCTCTTCCCTTGAAATGCCCTTCTTTTTAGATATTACAAAGGTGAGTTTGTCCATATTTCTTATATCCTGTATTTTTGTCAGCCATTCTTCTTCTTCTTCTGGGGGTTCTTCTTTCTTCCAATTTTTTTGCATAGGAGATTCTTGCTGCCGTTATTAATAGAAATAGCAATTTATCTTTGTTCCTGTCTAATTTTAGATTGTGTATTCCAAGGAGAAAAGTTTCTTGTTTCCTGGGGATTTCAATTTCTAACATCTCTTGTATGGTTTTTTGGATCTTCTTCCAGTAGTTTTTTGCTCCATAACCACCATAGGTGATATGTTCCTTCAATTGCTCCACATTTCCAGCATTTCGAATTGGTGTTTTTGTAATATTTCCCTAATTTGTGTGAAGTCATGTACCATCTATGAGCCACCTTATACCAATTTTCTTTTAATTCCATTGCACAGGTGTATTTTAATTTTTTATTCCATACCTCCTCCCACTCCTCTTTTTTGATATTTGTCCCAATATTTTCCTTCCATCTTTTCATATATCGTTTCTCTTCCTCTCTCCTTTTTGCCCATTCTAAAGATTTCTTGTATACTTTAGTTATCAATTTGCTCTCTGTTTGCATTATTTTATCCCAAAAGTTTCCCTGTTCTGCAAATCCTACTTCTTTGTCTTTCTTAAAATATTATTTTATCTGCCAATATTGATACCATGATATCCTTTTATTTATTATGTTTACTTTTATAGAGTTTAATAATATTAATAAAGAGTTAATGTGGTGCTTGGTATAGACTCATGGGGGGGGGGGCTGAAGAGCAAGGGCCTCGCCATGGCCGAGCCTGCGAGGGGAAAGGCCATTTGCTAGCTTTATATTTTATCCTCTCCGCTTGTACGCACATTCGCGGGAGAAAATAATTTTTTTAAAAAATATATGAAGAGATACATAGAGATACATATAGTAGGAGGACTTGGGTAATAAGGGTGTTATAGATACACTGTAGCTGTCTAGCTCCCTTCTTGGCTGAGATGGAGGGAAAGGATCAGTTGGGCCAGGGCCGTAGCCAGGATTTTGATTCGGGGGAGGGTGGCTGAGTTTGGTTCAGGGGGCTGAGACTGGGTGGAAGAGGTTCTACCCTAGCCAACCTTTTGTATTGTTATCCCAATAACCCCATTAATGTGGGATATAATGAGCATGGTGATCAGCTCATTATATGAATAAACATAACAGTTTAAATCAGGGCTGTCCAACTGGCGGCCCGGGGGCCGTACACGGCCCCCAGCCTGTTGACACGGCCCCGCCCCCTCGTCCGCCTTTTTTAAAAAAAAAATCTAGATTTTTTTTTAAAATGGCGGCCGGGGGGGGAGGCGGGGCAGGGAGGAGGAAGTGAGCTGGCTCCTCCTCCTTCGCCCTTCCTCCTTCCCCTCCCTGCACGATTGGAGCCGCGGCGCGTCCGCGGGGGAGGGAGGAGGGGCGAAGGAGGAGGAAGTCAGCTGGCTGCTTCTTCTCCTTCGCCCTCCTCCTTCCCCTCCCGCGCCGGCGCCGGGATCGGGGCAAGGGTGCGGGCGGGGGGGAAAGATGACGGACGAAGGAGAAGGCCGTCAGCTGACAGCCTTCTCCTTCGTCCCTCTTTCCCCCCGCGCGCGCCGGCACCCGAGATCCGGGCAAAGGCGTGGGCGGGGGGAAAGAGGAGGAGGAAAAGGCCTCCTCCTCTTCCACCAGCGCTGCGGCGCAGGGGAAAGCAGCGACGCCCGGGAAAGAGAAGGAGGAGGAGGAGGGAAAGAGGGATGAAGGAGAAGGCAGTGAGCTGATTGCCTTCTCCTTGTTCCTCTTTCCCCGCACGCGCGGGGATCCTGGGCGCCGGCGCGTGCGCAGGGAAAAAGAGGAGGAGGGAGAGCAGCACTGGTGGAAGAGGAGGAGGAGGGAGAACTCTCCCTCCTCCTCCTCCTTTTTCCCCGGCGCCGCAGCGCACGAGACACCGGCTGCGCCGGGAAGGGCGGGAGGGTGCGAGGAGGTGGGCCTCCTCCTCCTTCCCGGCGCCGCTGGTGTCCCATGCACCGCGGCGCCGGAGAAAGAGGAGGGAGGGAGAATGACAGTTTAGGACGGGGCGGGGGCGGGGCTGGGGCGGGGCTGGGGGGGGGGGCCTGGGGTGGGGCCGAACGGCTCCCCAGGTCATCAGTGACCTCAAGTCCGGCCCTTGGCCGATTAGAAGTTGAACAGCACTGGTTTAAATAATGTACCAGTAAGGCCTTTTCGCGGAGCACCCTGAGAATTTCGGGGGGGGGGGCTGAAGCCCCCTTAGCCCCCCCCCTGGCTACATGCCTGAGTTGGGCAATCTCCACTGAAGCTGCGGAGATCCATTGGAGCAGACCAGCTGAAGTCGAACAGCTGAGCCGGGTGTGTGTGCCCACGTGCGAGGACTCGGGGGCCATAGTGTGGTCCTAGGGAGACTCGAGGAAGGTCATGGGGACGGAAGCCATTTCCAATTCATCTGACCTTCCATCCTTGGGAAATTACAATTCCCACAGATCAAACTTTGTTTTCTTTTTATTAGGGGTGGGTAGCTTCTTACAAGTTTCTGTATTGGCTTCTGTTTCTCATTTGTTTGGCTGCAATGTTGTAACATCTCATACATAAAACAGAAACTTCATTCTTATCCCTCTCATATTCTTTACACATTGGATTGAGTTTAAGGATGTTTGGACTAAGGGATAGAAAAACATAAACATAATGTCGACAAGTTATCATATGCTACCTAAAATTTGCTAGTGTGTTGTTGGGCTCGGCCTCATGTAAGCTGCCCCGAGTCCCCATCGGGGAGATGGTGGCGGGGTACAAATAAAGTTTATTATTATTATTAAAACAGTGTGCTTGAGCTTAAACTGGATTTAAATTCAGCTTTCTCTAGAAAACAAATCCATTAAAGCTTCTTGGTCAAATTCCATCACTAGGTATTCATTCACATGCCTTTATGATGGAATACTCATGCCTGTGTTCCTCCCTGGAGGAATTTTCTAACCAAGGTGCTATATTTTCTTACCACCCATATATAAGACCTTGCAACCAAGGAAGGCATGAAAAATACAATCCAACTATCTCCATTTGACAAGGATATTCCTGTTTAATTTTATGACATCCCAATTTTTCTGCTTTAAAAAATTCCATTTCCCTCTTACGTCCCCCTTTTGTCACCAGCTTGCTGCAATGGCTGTAAACTAAGTGCAAAGGTAGTTTGCAGGGGGGAGAGACCCTATTAAAGAGAGGAAGGAGGCTTGGGCAAAAGCAAATTGTAACAGCCTCTCCTAGCTTGATTGTACACTTGTACTGGATACTCCATCAGAAGGAGAAAGATTTTAAATTAGTGGGTCCTCTGCAAAGAAGAATGAAATCCAACGAAGGATTACCCCAGGCAGGATGCAGCCAGGCTTTGCAGCTACAAGGCTATTAAATGCTAATCAAGGTGGCCATTTGCAACATTCACACTTGCCTCAAGCGGACAAGAGTTCTTTCTTCCACCCTGGACATTTCACAGATATCTAAACCTCACTCGCCTAGTTTCCAACAGACCTCACAACCTCTGAGGGTGCCTGTCCTAGATGTAGGTGAAACGTCAGGAGAAAATGCTTCTGGAACATGGCCATACAACCCAGAAAACTCACAGCAACTCAGTGATTTTGGCCATGAAAGCCTTTGACAACAAAATAGCCACTCTGTCTGGCAGTTGTATCAAGTTATCATCACAATAATGATATCCTCTCCATTGGCGCCCCCTTGTTGTAGGGGAGAGGCTTGCGTACCCTAACAAAGTTGTGAGCTATGCTGGCCATGGCAAAATAGTCACCGGTAGGGCCTCCCATGCTAGACAGGTCACAACCGAAGGGTCTGACAAAGAGTGTCAAAGGGCAGGATGGGCTCTCTAGCCTTTTGGCAACCATCCTAGGAGAAGGAAAACTCTGATTTCAAACCCGGGCAGATGGTGCTCGTCTAACCTTGTAAGGTCAGCCATCTAGAGAAGGAAAGTCGAACCAAACCTACGACCTGAGGACCTCGCTGCCACCGTCTTAGCTTGCTAGGCCCCGGCAGACGAACCTTTGGTTTAAAGCAGTCTTTCTCAACCAGTGTGCCGTGGCACACTAGTGTGCCGTGACGGACCTCCTGCTGTGCCGCGAGAAAAGCTCTCTGCCCCCCTTCCTCCCCCCTCCTGCCGAACTCCTGCTGCTTGGGGGAGGAGGAAGGGCCGGGCAGTGGCAAAGAAAAAGAAGAAGGGGCCGGGGCGCTGCCTCCTTCGGCCATTTCCCCAGCCAGCCTCCAATCCGCCATGACTCCCACCATGACTCTCGCCCCTCGCTCGCTGAAGCCGCGTGGAGGAGGAGCCCCGCCCACTGAAGCCCGTCCACCGCTCATGCTCCTCCTCTGTAGGAGAGCTGAAGCTGGGGGAGGGGCGGCATGGTGTGTGGCCTGCTGCCCCTCCCGGCTTCGCACTCCTGCTGCTTGGGGAGGAGGAGGAAGGGCCGGGCAGTGGCGAAGAAAAGAAGAAGGGGCGGGCGCCACCTCCTTCGGCCATTTCCCCAGCCAGCCTCCAATCCACCATGACTCCCACCATGACTCTTGCCCTCGCTCGCTGAAGCCGCGTGGAGGAGGAGCCCCGCCCACTGAAGCCTGTCCACCGCTCATGCTCCTGCTCTGTGGGAGAGCTGAAGCTGGGGGAGGGGGCAGGGCATGGTGTGGCCTGGCTCTGCCCCCCTCCCTTGGCTTCAGCACTCCCAGCAGCTGCTCCAGCCTTGAGGGGACAGTGCCAAACCCCTCAAGGCTGGAGCAGCTGCTGGGAGAGGTGAATCCAAGGGTAGGGGACGGGGCATGGCACAGCCTGGCTCTGCCCCTCCCCAGCTTTGGCACTCCCAGCAGCTGCTCCCAGCAGGCCACCAACCCCCAGCCGTTCTTTACTGTGCTAGAGTGTCATTTTGTGTCATTTTTTGGTTGGTGTGCCCCGGATTTTTTTAATGTTAAAAGTGTGCCGCGGCTCAAAAAAAGGTTGGGAAACACTGGTTTAAAGGGTGAGGCCAGTTCGGTGCACGCTGTGCTCCACCAGAACAATCCATTACACAGGCTCGAAGGACACATCCAACCTCAGAATCATCAACGCACTTGTAGAAAGCGTGGGATGAGTCCTTCCTGAATCTTCGTTTGCGAAGAAAAGCCAAGAAGAATCATATCAATAGTTAGACCTAGCAGCCTCATTCTGTTTTACAACTTGACACAATTAAAAAAAATAAGAAAAGGATCATCAACAAAATGATGTGGGGAAATGTTATTCTTTTCATAGGTTAAGAAGCGCTGGTGTGCATTATTATATATAAGAAAGTAGCCCCCTCTTGTGGTTAAAAGGAACACGAAATGGAGAGAATGATGAAACATTCTGAAGAGGCTGAAAAAAGCACAATTAGGACCTCATCGGAGAATGAATCCACTTTAAATCTGGTT
The DNA here is from genome assembly GCA_030556195.1 of Anolis apletophallus. Classification (NCBI taxonomy): domain Eukaryota; kingdom Metazoa; phylum Chordata; class Lepidosauria; order Squamata; family Anolidae; genus Anolis; species Anolis apletophallus. Next base: position 92,135,709 of record JARBWK010000009.1, read on the forward strand.
GTTGCCTCCTACAGAATTCTGGGATTTGTAGTTTAGGGAGGAGCCTTTAAGAACCTCACTAAACTGCAAACCCCAGAATTCTTCAGAAGGCAGAAACTGGATTTTAAGTGGATTTTTTCTCTAGTGTAATGAATAGTTAAGATTAACAATACATACACCTTAAAACAATTTTTTTCTTTCCATGAAGATCTGTTCTTGTGTGTGAAACCTATTATATATGCTGTCCGTTTTTGCCATTTTAGCTGACTTTGGAAATGTTTGATGTTCTCAAATTTTAAAATGGGAATAAAAATAAAGCCAACAGAATATAAATGCAGATCTCTCAAATGCACCCTTCCAAAAACCAGATTTAAAGTGGATTCATTCTCTAGTGCAGTGTTTTTCAACCTTTTTTGAGCCGTGGCACATTTTTTAGATTTACAAAATCCTGGGGCACACCAGCAACCAAAATGACACAAAATGACACTCTAACACAGTAATACATATAGTTAATATGTTTTTAAATGTATTTATACACTCAGTGTGAAACCTGGGCCTGTTTCGATGAACACAACATAGATATCCTGGCAGGAATGGCAGAAAGATACAAACTTCCCACACAGAACTCCCATAACCAAGAGAAAATGCTATAAGAGTTTGGTGGGCATTGACCTTGAGTTTTGGAGTTGTAGTTCACCTATATCCAGAGAGCACTGTGGACTGAAACAATGTTGGATCAGGACCAAACTTGGCACAAATACTGAATATGCCCAAATGATAACACTGGTGGATAGATATACATATACTATATACTATATAAAAGTGTTTGGCAGGAGGGGGAAAGAAAGGGTATTGGAGGTTCCAATTTCCCACGGCACACCTGCTAGGTGCTCACGGCACACTAGTGTGCCACGGCACAATGGTTGGGAAACACTGCTCTAGAGGGCAAATTTAATAGGTCTCTGCATAGGTCTAAGAAACCAAGTTTCTCACTGTTTGAGGCTTTAGGTCAGTGTTTCCCAACCAGTGTGCCGGGGCACACTAGTGTGCCATGAGCGATCATCAGGTGTGCCGTGGGAAATTGGAACCTCCGGGGGGGGGGAGAGTCTAGTGTGTTGAACTATAAAAACCCTAAGAAACCTACCTCGATAAAGGCACAAAATTACAAACACCCCCCACCCGTTGTCTACTTGGTCCCCCTCTCCATGCATTGGGAAGGCCCGTCTCCCTTTCCCCCAAGTAGAGACCTCCTCTTGCCTCCTGCATATTGAGTATTCATGCCAAGTTTGGTCCTGATCCAACATTGTTTGAGTCCATAGTGCTCTCTGGATATAGGTAAACTACAACTCCAAAACTCAAGGTCAATGCCCACCCAACTCTTATAGCATTTTCTCTTGGTTATGGGAGTTCTGTGTGAGAAGTTTGTGTCTTTCTGCCATTCCTGCCAGGATATCTATGTTGAGTTCATCGAAACAGGTCCAGGTTTCACACTGAGTGTATAAATACATTTAAAAACATATTAACGATATGTATTACTGTGTTAGAGTGTCATTTTGTGTCATTTTGGTTGGTGGTGTGCCCCATGATTTTGCAAATGTAAAAAGTGTGCCGCGGCTCAATAAAGGTTGGGAAACACTGCTTTAGGTTTCAGGCTGTTGCTTAACATGGGTGTGGAATCATGTTTAGTTTCATTTATTCTGGATTGCAACATAGTTCTAATTTTAGCAGTATTCTTTTCTCTCAGTCTCAGTTTCCCACCAGATGAGGATAACATCTACGGTAGTAAGTGCTATTACTGAAACATATCAAGTCTATGGAGTCCTTGTAAAGGCTTAGCATGAAATATGGTCGTTTTGCTGCAAACTGCTCTGAAAGTTTCAGATTTACACCTACTCTCAGATCTTCCTTGATATTAGAAAAGACATCTTAAATTAGTGAAACTTAAATTAAGAATTCACCATATATGAACTAGCTACTGCTATACGATGCATTCATGCAATCATTTTGCCCCCAATTCCAGGAAAGTCAATTTCACTTAGGTCCCACTGGAATCAACAAGAATTGCCATGGAAAAACTAATAATTGCAATAAAACATACAAGGAAGTCTTGTGTATTCTTATGCAAATTCCACTGGGTTAAGCAAGATGTATTTCTAGATAGGTATGCAAAGATTATTGCAGATGCAGGCTGCAGCCAGGAAATCAGAAGATGCTTACTTCTTGGGAGGAGAGCAATGACCAATCTCGATAAAATAGTGAAGAGTAGAGACATCACACTGGCAACAAAGATCCGCATAGTCAAAGCAATGGTATTCCCCATAGTAACCTACGGATGTGAGAGCTGGACCTTAGGGAAGGCTGAGCGAAGGAAGATAGATGCTTTTGAACTGTGGTGTTGGAGGAAAATTCTGAGAGTGCCTTGGACCATGAGAAGATCCAACTAATCCATACTTTAGGAAATAAAGCCCGGCTACTCATTGGAGGGAAGGATAGTAGAGGCAAAGATGAAGTACTTTGGCCACATCATGAGAAGACAGGAAAGCTTAGAGAAGACAATTATGCTGGGGGAAATGGAAGGAAAAAGGAAGAAGGGCCAACCAAGGGCAAGATGGATGGATGGCATCCTTGAAGTGACTGGTTTGACTCTGAAGGAGCTGGGGGAGGTGATGGCCAACAGGAGCTCTGGTGTGGGATGGTCCATGAGGTCGGAGGCGACTGAACGAATGAACAACAACAATGCATTTTCAATTTAAACTCCATTAACTTTCTGTAGATTGGGGTCAATGTGACTAATGTTGCCACAAATCTGTATAGGCTTATAGAACAAAAAGCTGATAGCTAGTTTTGGCATCTTAAATCAGAATGGCATGTTTGGAATACTATAAACACAAGTGAGACCTATAACGAATGTTGCAGTGTGGAATTATTCTGTTCAACCAACTATCCCCTCTACCAGGTTACATCGGCGCCCTCCAACTTCCCCAATTTGGCAGGGATTGTCCGAATTAATCATCAGTCATCCCACATTTTCAACTGCTTCTAAAATGTCCCAGTTTTTCTTTTAACTTTTTACTATCCTGTTTTTATCAGTGTAATGTCAATATATATTGTGCAAGTTTAAAATGTCCATGCTGCTCGCTGTGAAAGAGTTAACCTTTGGAACATTAGGAATGAAGCATGCGTAAAAATGTAGAAAATAAGTGCTGGAAATGTAAGAACCAGGAGGGCACCTTCTTCCATACGTGGTGGACGTACCCCAAAACGAAAGAATATTGGCAAATGATACATGAGGAATGTAAAAAAATACTGAAAATCGAATATAAGATAAGACCAGAATTATATTTACTAGGCTTGATTGAAGACGATACTTTTGTTAATGACAACATAGAAAAACTCTTCATATTCCTGACAACCGCAGCTAGGATAGAATTTGCAAAGATTTGAAACAAAACCTCATACCAAAAGGAATGAAGCATGCGTAGAACAGACAAGGAATAGACTAGACTAGGAGGCTGGACACTGAATTAATGAGCTGATAACAGTGAGGTATGATTGTTATTGCAATGAATGAAATGTAAATAAAGATAGTTGCTTCTGCTGATGAAGCAGAAACAAGTGTCTGAAGTCAGTTAATTGGATGAGAAGAAGCAAGTTGGTCAGCAAATTGCATTGATAGTTTTGTGTTCTGTTTACTTCGGTTGCTGAAAACTGAATTCGAGTATTTCATTTTGCAAAACTTGGAATTTTCTCCAACTCAGTTACCTCTTGTAAAATAGCCACTCGTTTGTTGCTAAACAAGAGGAAAGGCATCAATGGGAAGAGCACAAAGAAGATATCGTTTTGCACAGGGCTTTCACTCATTAATTTATGTCCTGTATAGAAATGAAAATTAGCAGCAAGTCTTATCATTTAAATGGAATAGAATACATCTCACTATATTGGGAAGACTGTTGCCGGGGTACATTTACACTGTACAATTAATGCAGTTTGACACCACTTTAACTGCTATGGCTTAATCGGATGGAATTCTGGGATTTGTAGTTTGGTGTGGCACCAGCACTCTTTGGCAGAGAAGGCCAAAACCCTTTTAAAACTACAAGTCCCATTTTTCCATAGATTTGAGCCAGGACAGTTGCAATAGTGTCAAAGATTATAAGGATGCTAAAACACTTTGCATATCCAAAGTGCTACATCATTTATGTTAATGTTTGTGCAACTACAACAAGGATGGTAATCTCTATGTGTGATTACACAGTAAGCTCTAGTCAGCATGCCCTATGATGAGGAACAATGGGAGCTGCGCTTCAACGTATGTCAGGACACCACTGAACCACATGGAATCTAGCAATGATTTACAGTACAGGTAAACAGTAAATGCATTTAAGTAAATATTTCCCATTTTAATACAGGTATCTCAGATGACTACATAACACCCATGTTCCAGTTTTATAAGAGTATTGGGGAACTGAAGATGACACAAGAAGAGTATGCTCTACTCACAGCAATAGTTATCTTATCTCCAGGTAATTCAGTTCATTTGTCCATGTGTGTGTGAGGGGGAGAATGGGGGTAGAAAAATGACAGAAGGATAAAATGGATATTTTATGAAAAGTGTAACAGAAATGATATAATCATTTGTTGGATTGGGCATCTGGAAGAGAGAGAGGAGAGCAGAGATCACAGGAGGAGCTTAAGCTAAAGCACCACAACCTCATTTCATCAATTCTGCTATTTTGAATCAGGAGGGATCCAGCTCCTAAGGCCAATAGTTTTCTACTCACATTGTTGTATGTAAAATGATCAAAAATAATGAAAAAATTAAATGAATTAAGTTTCTGCAGTGAATATGACGTATTACATGACTACAGGGTTGTTGTTTATTTAAAGGTGCACCGTTTGGTCTCACAATTGTATACATGTGGTGCCAATGTAATAGGAGTACTATCAACTCCTAACATTTTTAGCCAGATTGTGGGGTCAAATGAGTACATTTCCACTCCCTAATAAAAGTCTACTCTCCAAGAAATTTTCCTCCCTTCCAAAATTTGTAGCATTGCAGTAATTCAAAACTTTTGTTGATAATTTAGCTTAAAGTTTAAGCAACCACGGAAAAGATAAAGGCAAAGTTAAAGCCGGCCCTCTGCTAAAGCTGCAGTAAATCTTGCCAACCAAAAAGTTGACAGTTCGAAGCTGGGTCAGAGTGAGCTCCTGACCTTCAGCCCAGCTTCCCACCCACCTAGCAGATTGAAAACAGCAACGTGAATAAATGAATAGGTACTGCATTAAGCAGTGAGGTGTTTTAGGCACAACGTTTCAGAGGAATGTTTACAAACAAAGAAAGCTCTTTGGCAAGGAGATGGAGCGACAACACCCCCCTGTGGCCCGGAACCAAGCACAGCCTCCAAAGGTGCTTAATAATGAGAAAAGCCTATATATACCTCTATCTGTTGTCTGCCTTTTTGTTGTATAATCAGCACTGAATGTTTGCCATATATGTTTTCTGTGATCTGCTCTGAGTCTCCTTCGGGGTGAGAAGGGCGAAATATAAGTACTGTAAATAAATAAATAAATACCAAGGAAATGAGAATACAGCAAATGTAAACATTCTAGATGTTAATTATTTTTAATATCTTAAATTTCTGCAATCCCAAATGTGGGGGAAAGAAGGAAATTTTCAGGATCAGGGCACATTTCTTATTTGCCTCTGATTGTAGCACTGTGATATAACTTGAAATAACATACATAATTTGCGGCGGAGTAAACGATCTGAGGTGGCAGACCCTCCCACTGGCTATATATGCTCGAGGGGAGTGTGGGCGGGGCTACCATTTAAAGCGATATTAGCTTTTTAAAAGATTCCGAACTGTCTGCGCAGGCGCGGGAAATACTTGTGTCTCTCTCACCTGAATGTTTTTTACTTTCATCTAAAATATAGATCGGCAATATATACAGAACAGGGAATCTGTGGAAAGGCTTCAAGAGCCCCTGCTGGAAGTTTTGCAAAAGTTCTGCAAGCTTCATCATACCGACAACCCTCAACATTTTGCCTGCCTCTTGGGTCGTCTTACAGAACTACGGACTTTTAATCACCATCACGCGGACATGCTGATGTCTTGGAGAGTTAACGATCACAAGTTTACACCTCTTCTTTGTGAAATATGGGATGTCCAGTAATAAGAATGGGTTTAGTTGCAATCCTAACCACGTGTACTTGGAAAAATTGAACTGACTTCATACAAATGTTTTCAGCATCAGTTTTTATCACTTGAAACTAAAAGCATTTATAGTAAATTTTCCTTACTGTAGTTTGTCAGTTACTATTTTAACAAACTTTATCTAAACTACATGTACTGGAAATTCTGGAGTGACTGTCTTGTTCTCCAACTTTCCAATGCCCTCTTAGAACAACAACAACAAATTCCTAAGACATGCCTGAAGTTATTATACTATTATCTCTTCTGCAAGTAAACTGATTGTATCTCCATATCTTTCTTCAGAATTATGAGCTCTTCCTGTGTGTTCATTACATTCTGCTCAGTTTAAATGTTTTATTTGACAATTTTGTAGTTGATATAAGAACTCAGTAAATATTACTCTGCCCAAGTATGCTTCTTTCTGTTTAAACATGGAAGAAATATTAACTGGGGAAGCTATTTCTTTTGCTTTGCAGGAGGGAAGGAGAAATGTTATAGCCAAGTGTTTGGAAGTAAGACTCTTGCGATGTCAGTCAAGAACAGGGTGTGAAACCTGTGGCCCTAGGGATGTAGGTAACTCCCAGTCGGATCCTGTATGACCCTCTGCAAGCGATACTCCAAGCCCTTGCAAGAATAAGATGTTTCCCTTCCTCCAACAGCTTACTAGGTAGAGAGGGAAGAAATGGGGAAGAAAGGGAAAGTTTTGTTTTGTGGTACTATCTACCATTGGCTTCACCTGCTTGCCAGTATGCGGCCTAATCAGATGATTCCTGTTAACATGGACTCCTTAACCAGGGAGAGGGGAGAGGGAGTTTGCCTCTCATCTATAATTAAATTCTATATCAAAGTATACTTAAGAGTACAACTTTAAGAATCTGGATTTCTCATTGTTTGCAAGGTTTCACAATGTGTTGGAAATTGACAAGGAGCAGAAAGTGTAAGAAGAAAGGGAGCTTCATTTGGTTCATTTTTATCTTGGTTCACTCTCAACAATGGGTTGAAATCAGTTGAAATCATAGATTTTAAAATTTTATAGAGTTTATGTTTGTAATCCTAACAACCTCATCACATGGAGAGAGGAAAGCATGAGTAATCATCCCTTTAAGAGTAGAGAATCGCTCCTCTTATATTTATTTATTTATTTACTTTATTTATATTCCGCTCTTCTCACGCCGAAGGGGACTCAGAGCGGATTACAGGTACACATACTTAGCAGACAATTCTTGCTGTTTTCCACATAACACACACATATAGACAAACAGAGGCAAACTCTGGCCACCAGGGGGAGCTGACACACTCCTCATCTCTCTGCGTCCCTTGTTTTTCCTTCCGCATTCCTCAGCGTTCCTGGAGTTCTTTAATGGCCTCAAAATTCAGTCAAAATTTGCCTCCCCACTTAATGTGGTACCTTAATCTCCTACTTGACAGATGCAACTGTCTTTCGGGCTGTAAAGGTCGACAGCAGACTACACTTAAAGGTCAAACCCACCTCGACCCGGGCAGGCCTCGAACTCATGACCTACTGGTCAGAGAGATCTTATGCAGCTGACACTTAGCCAACTGCGCCACATTCCCGGTGGACCCCTTATAACATACCTCCTCATCACACTCACATGTGGAAACTCAAGAGACAGCAATACAGTCTGCATTACTATTTTGTTTTTAATCAGGAGAACCATCAGTTTCCCATCCTGTTTCATTGCCCAACCATCAGCAATGCTTTTAACCTGGATCACGGGCTCTTGTGTCATATGAGGTTTGATGCAAAACAATAGGATCCCATGGAAACCAGTGGTTTTAACTTGGGTCACTGACACTTGTATCCTATGGGGTTTGGGCAGAACAATTTTATACTATGGAAAGAAGTGTTTTTAAACTGGTGTCAGTCTCCTTGAATGTAAGGGGCTTTGGGCAGGGCAAGTGTTCTCTTGTTTCTCGGATACTATTGTTTCCCATTGCACCTATTTTTCAGTTGTAAACATGGGAGTAAATTGTGATAAGAGGTAGGAGTTTTTATCATGGGTTGCTGGCCCGTATCACAGATTGCTGACCCATGTTCAGAGTTCTGCCTCTTGTCAACCACAGAGAGCTATGCATGACAGCCAGAAGCAGTTGAACTCATGTGATGAGCTCAAGCTCCATGCTTGAAGAGGCTGAAGTCTCCTAGGACTGGGAAATTTCTCAGTGTGATAAGGTGGAATGACTTTGAAGGGAAGACGTACAGATTCAGCTGCCAAAAAGAGGAAACCTATGTGGCCAAATGGCTCGTGAAGGCCCTGTGAGCCCGTTCCTAGGAATATCCTCATAATTAGGTGATGGAACTGGACTCATGGAGTCAAAATGCTTGGCTATTTTGATTAAATGACAATATCTACTATTACTATTTAGCCCTTTAGGCCTCTTTGCTCTCACTGAATGTAGCTGCAGTCCTCCCAGATGGAAAACAACATTTGCTCTTCCATAGCCGTGCACTAGCCTGTGACATAGGAGTAGTGATCAACCAATGATGCTGTATTACTAATTACTAACAGTTGTACAACTACTAATCCCAGGAATGGTTGTGTGGTTCATCTCTGAACGGAGAAAGCCCATAGAGCAGAAGTGTCTTCTACAGCAGGGCTGTCCAACTGGCGGCCTTGGGGCCGGATCCGGCCCCCCAGCCTGTTGGACACGGCCCCTGCTATGCCCCCAGCCGCCATTTTTAAATTTTAAAAAAATCTTTTTAAAAAAAATGGCGGCTGGGGGGGGGAGGGGCAGGCGGGGCAGGGAGGAGGAAGAGATCTAGCTCCTCCTCCTGCACCACCCTCCGTCCCTCTCTCCGTGTCGAAAAGGAGGGTAGGCGGCGCCAAGGGCAGCGCGTCACAGGCCTGGCGTGACGCTGCCCTTGGCGCCCTCCTCCTTTCGGCTCCCCGCCCTTCCTAGGCGCCGCCTTCTGCTCTCCCTCCTCCTCCTCTTTCCTGGGCGCCGTGCCTTTCCCGGGCGCCGCGGCACTCGGGACAGCCGTGGCGCCCGGGAAAGAGGAGGAGGAGGGAGAATGACAGCTTTAGGAGGGGGCGGGGGTCTGGGCTGAGAGCGGGGCCCGGGGGCAGGGCCCGGGGGCGGGGCCTGGGGCGGGGCCGAGCGGCCCCCGAGGTCATCAGTGACCTCTATTCCGGCCCTGGGCCCGGTAGAAGTTGGACAGCCCTGTTCTACAGTATGTACCTGGCATTTTTAGAAAACTTATGGTATCCTCACGCGGAACTTACACATACTGTATACGATTTTCATGTTTATACAGTATGGACAATAATTATATTTTATAAAATGCTGTCCCCCCAAATTTACTTTGGCAAGACTTTCAGATGACTAAGGGATTTGTTTTCTTGCATCCTCTGGGATTTGTTTTTAGATTGGAAAACATCCAACCGTTTGGATCTTAATGTTAAGACAAGCAGTTTGTGCTCGAGGGGACATGAAGAGACGTGAAAACTCTATGCTTGTTTATACCTGTCATGCCAATTTACACATATGTCTGTAGATGAAGTCATCATTAATGGATGACAAAGTCGGTGTGAAATAGCACTAACTTGTGCACAGGACATACCCAGATGTAGAAAATTATATGAATCCCACATACATTGCAAATACGCAAGCACGGACTTTTGAAACAAAGCTGCAATTTTGTTTACTCACCAAAACAAACCCATGTAATGCTTATCACATGAATCAAATGATGTAGATGTAATGCAATAGCACTAGCCAGAGGGTATTTAAATATACATGTTAACCCAAGCTTTGACAACTGGTAACAGTTTGTAACATGGATAGAAATGCAGCTAGTACAGTGGTTCTCTACCTGTGGTTACCCAGGTGTTTTGGCCTACAACTCCCAGAAATCCCAGCGAGTTTACCAGCTGTTAGGATTTCTGGGAGTTGAAGACAAAAACATCTGGGGACCCATAGGTTGAGAACCACTGAGCTAGTATGTCAGCAGTGGAAACAGGTTAGTCGGGTCACTAGTGGGTGTTTTTAAATCCGTGGATGGTTGATCTGCGGATGATTGAATCCATGGATGCGGAAGGCCAACTGTATGCAGTTACCCAGGACTTATGGGGGTTGGCAGATGCTGGATAAATGTACTTTCTGGTTGCTTGGCAGTTATTAAAATAGGCCTAAAATAATACTATAACAGGGGCCACAGTGGCGCAGCAGATTGAACCGCTGAGCTGCAGAACTTGCTGACTAAAAGGTCAGCAATTTGAATCCATAGAGTGGGGTGAGCTCCTGTTGTTAGGGCCAGCTTCTGCCAACCTAGCAGTTCGAAAATATGCAACTGTGAGTAAATCAATAGGTACTGCTCCAGCAGGAAGGTAATGGCACTCCATTTTATTTATATAGAAGATTGTATGTATGTATATATATACACACACACACATACACATTTTTATTTACATAGAAAATATATATATATACACACACACACATTTTATTTATATAGAAGATAGAAGATATATATATATATATACCTGGCTAGACCCCTTCCAGTCCGGCTTCTGTTCAGACCATGGGACGGAGACTGTCCTGGTCTCCATCACAGACCTACTCCGCTGCCACTTGGACCGAGGTGGATCGGCGCTGCTCGTGTTATTGGACCTCACGGCAGCGTTTGATACCGTCGATTACCAACTTTTGATACACCGCCTGGCGGTGGCGGGGTGAGGGGACAGCCCTCAACTGGCTGTCCTCCTTCCTCCAACGCCGCCAGCAGCGAGTGAAGTGGGGGGCGGTCTCGGAGGCTCCCGCTGAGTTGCGGGGGTGCCTCAGGGGCTATCCTCTCCCGCTGTTATTTAACATCTATATGCGACCACTCGCCCAACTGGTACAGAGTTTTGGGCTGGAGTGTCATCAGTACGCTGATGATACCCAGCTCATTCTGAGGTTGGACCCCAGGGCAGTCTCTGTACCTGATAATTTCCATCTTTGCCTTGAAGCCGTTACTGGATGGCTGCGAGCCAGTAAGTTGAAGGTGAACCCGCGAAGACGGAGATCTTGTGGCTGGGCCGCCCGGGGGTAGCGACCCAGCTGCCAACGTTCGATGGTGTGGCCCTCTGCCCTCAGCCATCAGTAAAAAGTCTGGGGGTCCGGCTGGACGCCCACCTGTCCATGGAGGAGCAGATTGGCTGCACCTGCAGGACAGCATTCGTCCATCTCCGGTTGGCTAAGCGTCTGGCTCCCTGCCTCTCCCAACGCGACCTTGCTACGGTGATCCAAGCCACGGTCATCTCGAGGCTCGATTACTGTAATGCGCTCTACATTGGCCTTCCCTTGTCGATGATCCGGAAGCTTAAGCTAGTGCAGCCCGCCGCAGCCCGCCTCCTCCTGGGTGCTGCAAGATCTGACGCGCGACCCCCACTCTTGCGCGAGCTGCACTGGCTTCGATTGAATTCGGGTCCTCTTCAAGGTGTTAGTTCTCACCTTTAAGGCCATCTATGGTTTGGGGCCAGTGTACCTGAGGGAGCGACTTACCCCTTATGTGCCCGCGAGATCACTGCGCTCTGAGGAGCTTAACCTCCTTGAGGTGCCTTCCCTTGGAACCTGCAGACTGGCCACTACACGGCGGAGGGCATTCTCTGTAGCCGCCCCAAGTCTCTGGAACGGCCTCCCGGAGGAGATCCACCATCCGCGCTCTTCTGCCCTTCCGCAAGGCCTTGAAGACTTGGCTCTTTAGGAAGGCGTTCGGCCCTTAACTCAACCACACTGTGTGCCATGCCGCCTATGGCCCCCAGATTCTTATCTTGTCCCCCAGCCTTCGCTGAGGGCTAGTGTTTTTAATATTTTTTAACTGCTTTGATGTTTAAATGTGTTTTAACTGTTTAATCTGTTTTATTACTCACGGTGTTTATGCTTCTTCTGTAAACCGCTCTGAGCTCCGGAGTGAGCGGTATACTAAATCGAAGTTAATAAATAAATAAAATAAATAAATATATAGGCATACACATTTTTATTTACATAGAAGATAGAATATATATATAGATACACAGACATTTTTATTTATCTAGAAAATATATATACACACATACACATTTTATTTATAAAGATATATATACACACATTTTATTTAGATAGAAGATATATATTTTTATTTATATATAATATATATACACACATTTTATTTACATAGAATATATATATACACACAGTTTATTTAGATAGAAGATATATATTTTTATTTATATACAATACTAGCTTGGGGACCCGGCCCTGCCCGGGTTATTTGTGAAGCGCAGCAGGATGTAGAATGGGTCATGGGGGCTCTGTGTGCCAATTTTGGTCTTGATCCATCATTATTGGGAGTTGCAGTGGTATCATGAAATTACTGAAGGTAGTGCAAGTCCCATCATCTCTGTCCCCCCAAGTGTAGTAGGATGTAGATTGGGTCATGGGGGCTCTGTGTGCTAAGTTTGGTCTGTATTGGTGAATGGATGAGGGATGCATTGTTTTTCGGAAGTGAGTGAAGGTACTTCAAGTCCCATCATCTGTGGTCCGTCTCACAGTAAACTGCACCAGGCTGTAGAGTGGGTCATGAGGGCTCTGTGTGCCAGATTTGGTGTTGATCAGTCATTGAATTAGGTTTGTAGCAGGATTGGGAAGTGAGGGAAGGTACTGCAAGTCCCATCATCCATGTTCTGTCCCCCCCAAAGTGTAGTAGGATGTAGATTGGGTCATGGGGGCTCTGTGTGCCAAGTGTGGACTTTCTCGGTGTTTTTGGGGGCCACAGTGGTCTGTGGGAACAGAGGGTGTGAAAATACTACAAATTCCATCATCCATTGTCAGTCCTCCCCCGAACCTCACCAGGACGTGAAGGCAGTCATGGGGGTTGTGTGTGCCAAGTTTGGTCTCAATCGGTAATTGGATGAGGGTCGCAGCAGACTTGGGAAGTGAGTAGAGGTACTTCAAGTCCCATCATCCATGGTCCACCCTCCTCCAAACTGCAGCAGAATGTAGAGTGGGTCATGAGGGCTCTGTGTGGCAAGTTTGGTGTTGATCAATCATAGGATTAGGTTTGTAGCAGTCTTGGAAAGTGAGGGAAGGTACTGCAAGACCCATCATCCATGTTCTGTCCCCCTCCAAACTTCAGTAGGATGTGGACTGGGTCACTGGGGCTCTGTGTGCCAAGTGTGGTCTTTATCAGTGTTTGTTGGGGGCCACAGTGGTCTGTGGGAACAGAGGGGTGTAAAAGTACTACAAATCCCATCATCCATTGTCAGTCCTCCCCAAACCTCACCAGGACGTGAAGGCAGTCATGGGGGTTATGTGTGCCAAGTTTGGTCTCGATCAGTGATTGGATGAGGGTTGCAGCAGACTTGGGAAGTGAGTAGAGGCACTTCAAGTCCCATCATCCATGGTCCACCCTCCTCCGAACTGCACCAGGACGTAGAGTGGGTCATGGGGGCTGTGTGTGCTAAGTGTGGTCTGTATTGGTCCTTTTTGGTGGCCTCAGTGGTCTGTGGGAACCAAAGTGTTGGAAAGTACTACAAATCCCATAATCCGTGGGTCATGTCCCCCGACCCGCGCCAGAACATAAAGGGGGTTAGGGGGGCTCTGTGTACCAAGTTTGGTGCAGGTTCATCACCGCGCTGGTCACTGTGGCCTGTGAAAGTGGTTGCCACATATCCGCCCTGGCCTGTGAAAGTGGCTGCCACATATCCGCCCCTGGCCTGTGAAAGTGGCTGCCACATATCCGCCCTGGCCTGTGAAAGTGGCTGCCACATATCCGCCCTGGCCTGTGAAAGTGGCTGCCACATATCCGCCCTGGCCTGTGAAAGTGGCTGCCACATATCCGCCCTGGCCTGTGAAAGTGGCTGCCACATATCCGCCCTGGCCTGTGAAAGTGGCTGCCACATATCCGCCCTGGCCTGTGAAAGTGGCTGCCACATATCCGCCCTGGCCTGTGAAAGTGGCTGCCACATATCCGCCCTGGCCTGTGAAAGTGGCTGCCACATATCCGCCCTGGCCTGTGAAAGTGGCTGCCACATATCCGCCCTGGCCTGTGAAAGTGGCTGCCACATATCCGCCCTGGCCTGTGAAAGTGGCTGCCACATATCCGCCCTGGCCTGTGAAAGTGGCTGCCACATATCCGCCCTGGCCTGTGAAAGTGGCTGCCACATGGCCTGGCCTGTGAAAGTGGCTGCCACATATCCGCCCTGGCCTGTGAAAGTGGCTGCCACATATCCGCCCTGGCCTGTGAAAGTGGCTGCCACATATCCGCCCTGGCCTGTGAAAGTGGCTGCCACATATCCGCCCTGGCCTGTGAAAGTGGCTGCCACATATCCGCCCTGGCCTGTGAAAGTGGCTGCCACATATCCGCCCTGGCCTGTGAAAGTGGCTGCCACATATCCGCCCTGGCCTGTGAAAGTGGCTGCCACATATCCGCCCTGGCCTGTGAAAGTGGCTGCCACATATCCGCCCTGGCCTGTGAAAGTGGCTGCCACATATCCGCCCTGGCCTGTGAAAGTGGCTGCCACATATCCGCCCTGGCCTGTGAAAGTGGCTGCCACATATCCGCCCTGGCCTGTGAAAGTGGCTGCCACATATCGCCCTGGCCTGTGAAAGTGGCTGCCACATATCCGCCCTGGCCTGTGAAAGTGGCTGCCACATATCCGCCCTGGCCTGTGAAAGTGGCTGCCACATATCCGCCCTGGCCTGTGAAAGTGGCTGCCACATATCCGCCCTGGCCTGTGAAAGTGGCTGCCACATATCCGCCCTGGCCTGTGAAAGTGGCTGCCACATATCCGCCCTGGCCTGTGAAAGTGGCTGCCACATATCCGCCCTGGCCTGTGAAAGTGGCTGCCACATATCCGCCCCTGGCCTGTGAAAGTGGCTGCCACATATCCGCCCTGGCCTGTGAAAGTGGCTGCCACATATCCGCCCTGGCCTGTGAAAGTGGCTGCCACATATCCGCCCTGGCCTGTGAAAGTGGCTGCCACATATCCGCCCTGGCCTGTGAAAGTGGCTGCCACATATCCGCCCTGGCCTGTGAAAGTGGCTGCCACATATCCGCCCTGGCCTGTGAAAGTGGCTGCCACATATCCGCCTGGCCTGTGAAAGTGGCTGCCACATATCCGCCCTGGCCTGTGAAAGTGGCTGCCACATATCCGCCCTGGCCTGTGAAAGTGGCTGCCACATATCCGCCCTGGCCTGTGAAAGTGGCTGCCACATATCCGCCCTGGCCTGTGAAAGTGGCTGCCACATATCCGCCCTGGCCTGTGAAAGTGGCTGTGAAAGTGCCACATATCCGCCCTGGCCTGTGAAAGTGGCTGCCACATATCCGCCCTGGCCTGTGAAAGTGGCTGCCACATATCCGCCCCTGGCCTGTGAAAGTGGCTGCCACATATCCGCCCTGGCCTGTGAAAGTGGCTGCCACATATCCGCCCTGGCCTGTGAAAGTGGCTGCCACATATCCACCCTGGCCTGTGAAAGTGGCTGCCACATATCCGCCCTGGCCTGTGAAAGTGGCTGCCACATATCCGCCCTGGCCTGTGAAAGTGTCTGCCACATATCCACCCTGGCCTGTGAAAGTGGCTGCCACATATCCGCCCTGGCCTGTGAAAGTGGCTGCCACATATCCGCCCTGGCCTGTGAAAGTGTCTGCCACATATCCGCCCTGGCCTGTGAAAGTGGCTGCCACATATCCGCCCTGGCCTGTGAAAGTGGCTGCCACATATCCGCCCTGGCCTGTGAAAGTGGCTGCCACATATCCGCCCTGGCCTGTGAAAGGGGCTGCCACATATCCGCCCTGGCCTGTGAAAGTGGCTGCCACATATCCGCCCTGGCCTGTGAAAGTGGCTGCCACATATCCGCCCTGGCCTGTGAAAGTGGCTGCCACATATCCGCCCTGGCCTGTGAAAGTGTCTGCCACATATCCACCCTGGCCTGTGAAAGTGGCTGCCACATATCCGCCCTGGCCTGTGAAAGTGGCTGCCACATATCCGCCCTGGCCTGTGAAAGTGTCTGCCACATATCCGCCCTGGCCTGTGAAAGTGGCTGCCACATATCCGCCCTGGCCTGTGCCCTGGGGGCTGCCACATATCCGCCCTGGCCTGTGAAAGTGGCTGCCACATATCCCACCCTGGCCTGTGAAAGTGGCTGCCACATATCCGCCCTGGCCTGTGAAAGTGGCTGCCACATATCCACCCTGGCCTGTGAAAGTGGCTGCCACATATCCGCCCTGGCCTGTGAAAGTGGCTGCTTCCGCCCTTCTGCCCTCCCGCCCTCCGCATACACACATACAAACATTCCGTTTTATAAAGGTATACAGATACAGACAGATATATATATATATATATATATATATATATATATATATATACACACCCCACACACACACAGAGGTGCATACACACACTATATATGTGTGTGTGTGTGGGGGGGGGGTGTCTATATATAGGTATCTTTATACTGTAAGTAATATCGATAGAATGTGTATCTGCACCATATATATCTATATGGTGCATGCCCACACTCCTGTATGAAGCCACCACCAGCTGTGCCTGCTGCAGGGCCGGCCCTGCCTTCCCAGCTGACCACCAGGCGCATCCAGGCGAGGAACCCCCTCCGGGAGAAGCAGCCCAGCGCCTGTCACGTGGCGCTGCCAGCCAGCCAGCCAGCCAGCCAGCCAGACGACGCCTTCCCCGCGGGCGCCCTGATTCGAATCCGTGCTCTGACCCGACGCTGAGTGACGGCGAGGCTCGCCCCTCCTTTCCCTCCCTCCGAGGCCCCGCCCCCTCCCGCCTGATTGGGCCTTTCGAACTGTGCGGGCGGAGGCGGCGGAATGAATCGGGCCGCACAGGGGCCGCGAAGGCAGCAGCTGCCGGGATCCATGCCCGTATGGCAGGCAGGTGAGGCGGTGGGCGACTGGGCGAGGGTAGGGAGGATCAAGGCGCTCCGGGGAGGCTGCCAGCACCTCCCTGCTTGGTGCAGCCACCGCAGCCCCCTCCCCAGGGACAGGCTTCAGACCTCCAAGGTTTCATTTGGGGAGGAGGGGGTCTACACCAGGCGTTGGGCCAACTTGGGCCCTCCCTCCCTCCAGGTGTTTTGGACTTCAACTCCCACAATTCCTAACAGCCGGAGGGAGGGAGGGCCCAAGGAGGGAGGGAGGGAACACCTGGAGGGAGGGAGGGCCCAAGTTGGCCCAACGCCTGGGCTACAGCATGGGTGCCTCTGCACTGTAGAATTAACCCAGTTTGATGTCACTTTAACTGCCATGGCTCAATGCTATGGAATTCCCGCTGTTGTAGTTTGGTGAGGTTTCAACCCTTTATTTGGCAGACTTTAGCTAGGGACTTTGGAAAACTACAACTCCCTTATTATTAATATATAATATAATATATTTGGAGTATATTTTGCTCTCCACCTCCATTAGTGACTATATTTTATAATATACTACCTTGGGGACCCGGGTAATTTGAGGAAGGCATTGTGTGCCAAGGTTGGTCCTTATCAGATGTTTACGTGGCTTGCAGTGGTCTCAAGAAGTTAGTGAAGGTACTGCAAGTCCCATCGGCCATGGTCCATCCCCCTCCCAACAGCACCAGGATGTAGAGTGGGTCATGGAGGTTCTGTGTGGCAAGTTTGGTCTGTATTGGTCATTGGATGAGGGTCGCAGCGGTCTTGGAAGGTGAGTGAAGGTACTTCAAGTCCCATCATCCATGGTACATCCTCCTTCAAAAGGCACCAGGATGTAGAGTGGGTCATGAGGGCTCTGTGTGGCAAGTTTGGTCTGTATTGGTTATTGGATGAGGGTCGTAGCAGTCTTGGAAGGTGAGTGAAGGTACTTCAAGTCCCATCATCCATGGTACATCCTCCTTCAAAGGGCACCAGGATGTAGAGTGGGTCATGAGGGCTCTGTGTGGCAAGTTTGGTCTGTATTGGTCATTGGATGAGGGTCGCAGCGGTCTCGGGAAGTGAGTGAAGGTACTTCAAGTCCCATCATCCATGGTACATCCTCCTTCAAAGGGCACCAGGATGTAGAGTGGGTCATGAGGGCTCTGTGTGGCAAGTTTGGTCTGTATTGGTCATTGGATGAGGGTCGCAGCGGTCTTGGAAGGTGAGTGAAGGTACTTCAAGTCCCATCATCCATGGTACATCCTCCTTCAAACGGCACCAGGATGTAGAGTGGGTCATGAGGGCTCTGTGTGGCAAGTTTGGTCTGTATTGGTCATTGGATGAGGGTCACAGTGGTCTCAGGAAGTGAGTGAAGGTACTTCAAGTCCCATCATCTGTGGTCCGTCCCACACAAAACTGCACCAGGATGTAGAGTGGGTCATGGAGGCTCTGGGTGTCAAGTTTGGTCTTGATCAGTCATTGGATTAGGTTTGCAGCAGTCTTGGAAAGTGAGTGAAGGTACTTCAAGTCCCATCATGCATGGTCTGCCTTCCTCCAAACTGCACCAGAATGCAGAGTGGGTCTTGGGGGTTTTGTGTGCCAAGTTTGGTCTTGTTCTGTCATTGTTGGGAGCCACAAAGTGTTTTGGCCTAAACTCTCCACCTCCATTAGAGTGACTATATTTTATAATATATAATATCATTTATATATAATATATTATTATTAATATATAACATAATATATTTGGAGTATATTTTGCTCTCCACCTCCATTAGAGTGACTATATTTTATAATATATAATATTATTTATATATAATATATTATTATAAATATACAATATAATATATTTGGAGTATATTTTGCTCTCCACCTCCATTAGGCTACTTATGAGAAAGCGGAAATAATGCATATTATTTCTATTATTTTATTCATCTTCCATTGTTACCCATACGCTTTGTGGCCTGAGGTCATTTCTGAATTATGGCAACCCTATGGTGAGGTTTGAATTCAGGGCAGAATAGATTATTTTAACAAATCATATAGTTTAAAACATACGCTAGTAAATACACTGGCCAGACAATGTTACTGGATAATGTTTTTAACAGATGACAGCGATGATGATATGTTTTAATGGTTTTTATATATGTTTTATATTGTTATGTTGATTGTTTTTAATTGCACTTTTATGAATGCCTCGCATCGAGTTATGCCAATCTGTAACCCGCATTGAGTTGCCGTATGGCTGAGAAAAGCCATAAATATCGTAAATAAATAAACAAAAAGTTTTCATGAGATATGTTGTGCCCGCATACACTTCGTTATTACAGTTTATGTCTGTGTGTCCATCACCGTGTTCCCTCACTTATTGCTGGAGTTAGGTCCCAGGACCTCCCGCAATAAGTGAAAAACCGCAATGTAGGGATACTCTATTTATTTTAATATTTATACATGTCACATTTTGTTCAGGTTATGACATTCACTGACTCCTAAATACACAGATGCCTCAATGACTGAATAAGAAGCTATTTAATACCATGAGTTGTCTAAAATGTTGTCATAATATACTTAAATATATACTTAAAATAGGAATATTGTGACTCCATTTCCTGTCTAATGAAATGATATATTCGGCTAATATCTAGTTTTGTTGGAAATAACAATATTGCTTCTCAATGTGCTAAACTTGGTTCATAGTTTGCCTCTTTCTTCATCACGAAAATTTAGAGGCATTGGGGATAGGAATATATAATTGGTATCCATTATACAAGCAATTTGGGAAGCTTAAACTGTAAAGTAATTCTGTGATGCACCGTAGCTGCTTAAATGCTCAAAAATGCATTAGAAAACTTCAGACCCTTCCAAGGTTTATTTGGGGAGGAGGGGGTCTACACCAGGCATTGGGCCAACTCCTTGGGTGATGTTTCCAAGTTGCAGTTCTTTCTGCGTTGTCGTTTTTCTTCGAGACCCGTTCGGCGTGTCTTCTCGAAAGAGGCTGCAGCATCATGGATAGTGCGTCTCCATGCCTCCCGATGTAGGGCCAGGGTGGACCATTTTTGGTGATCAATCTGCCTGAGCCTGAGATGTTGTTTCAGGGAGTCCTTATATCTCTTTCTTGGGGCGCCTCTCTTGTGCTGACCCGTGGCGAGTTCACCGTAGAGTAGTATCTTAGGGAGGCGGTGGTCCTCCATCCTAGAAATGTGCCCTGCCCAGCGCAGCTGTGTTCTCAGTAGCATGGCCTCAATTGTGGTGATCCCTGCTTGCTCAAGGACAGCAACATTCGTCACATGGCCAGTCCAGTGTACATTTAGGATTGTGCGAAGACAGCGCTGATGAAAGCATTCAAGGAGTCGTAGGTGTTGGCGATAGGTGACCCATGTTTTAGACCCATAAAGGAGAATAGACAGTACGATAGCTCTATACACACTGATTTTGTTGCTTTGCCTCAGGTGCTTGTTGCTCCAGACTCTTTTGTGAAGCCTTCCGAATGCACTATATGCCTTTGATAATCTGTGATCTATCTCTTTATCAATCTTGGCGTCTGAAGAGATTATGCTTCCCAGGTAGGTGAACTGCTGAACGGACTTAAGCACAGATTTGCCTATGCTGACGTGGGGATGATGATGTTCTTCCTGTGGTGCGGGCTGGTAGAGGACTTCCGTTTTCTTCAGGCTGACTTCCAGCCCAAACAGCTCTGTAGCTGTTGCAAAGCAGGATGTTAGGCACTGCAGGGCTGCTTCTGAATGGGCGACAAGGGCAGCATCGTCAGCAAAAAGCAGCTCACGGACTAGATAGTTTAGAGTCTTAGTGCGAGCCCTCAGACGGCTTAAGTTGAACAAGCTACCATCAGTATGATAGCGTGTGTGTGTGTGTATATATATATGCCGTCTTGTTCGAGATCTGCCGTAGCCCTTTAGAGCACCATGCTGAAGAAGATTGTAAATAGGGTTGGTGCAAGAACACAACCTTGTTTCACTCCATTAGTTATTAGAAAGGGCTCTGAGAGAATAGAGTGCTTAAAAATTGTTTGTTGTAAAATTCAATGAACCTTTTTTTTGTCTTGGCTCACTACCCTGATCTGGGAGGAACTGCCCATATGGGTCCAGGAGAGAATAACTATCTTCTTCAGAGAAATGCTGTTATATTAACTTCAAACGAAGTATTGAGCTGAAGGCCCTTTGAAGCAATGCACTAACTCTGCTTTGTAGCTGAATCATTCAAAACTATGCAGATAGTAAAAAGGGGTGTATTCAAGGCATGGGTAGAACAGGGAGCATATGCAAAGGAGTGGTAGGAATAGTCATCTATTTGTGAGTCACTTGGGCACTCAAGAATTGCAATGTGAGAACAAGCCTGTATGAGCTCCATGTCTCATTTGTTGAATTATGGTCAACTTTACTTTTTTTTGAGGAAGAGTTCCAGGACCTCCCATAATAAGTGAAAAACCGCAATGTAGGGATGCTCTATTTATTTTAATATTTATACATATTTTAGTAGTTATACACTTTTAAGTCTTTATAAGCTTGAAATAAATGGAAGGAAATACCCTTCAAGGCTGGAGGGAGGGAGGGAGGACCAAGGAGAGAAAGTGCCCCGGAGACATGTGGCGGCGAAACCCCACAAAACAGTGAAAATACAATGATATATATTTTAAATTAATATTTTTTAAAATCCGTGAAAGAGCAAGTCCACAAAAAGCGAACCGCGAAGTAGCGAGGGAACACTTTAACGGCTTAGATCTATCATGCCGAGAAGCAAAAATCAATTTTTTTCATTTTTGCTTGATTTTACAATTATAATTACAACAAAATAACGACATGAATGTCAGTTTGGTATATATATTAATATTTCCAAACTATTTGTTGGTGAGTTCTGTACATTATAGCTCCATGTGCAATTAAAATAGTAATATCTACTGATAATTAAATAATAGGATATGAATGTTTATCTTGCCAATCTTGAAGTATAAATGGTTTAACAAAACTAAAATTACAAAACATGTTCAGCTGTCAACTTCTTACAAACTTTATTAATGTATTTTAATATACATATCATAAACATTAGACTTGTGCATGGATCTGTTTTCCTTCGTTGCATCTGTTCTTTCGTTACCTTCGGGAGCATGTAACGGGAAGCCCCCTCCCTGTATGATATGAGCTCGACACGAAAGCAAGCAGGAGTTGATCCCGGCTCCTTGCCTGCTTTTCGTGAGCAGCCTCCTTGCCTTAGAAAGAGTGCATGTGTGGCATGCAGGTGCAGAAAGTGCATGCGCCTGCCTGCAGCCAAGCGCCTCCTCTGGAGTAAGGGAACTTGCCTCTTTGCCTTGGAAAGAGTGTGTGGCATGCAGGCCCAGAAAGGATGTGCGCCTGCCTGCAACTGAGCATCTCTTTTTTAGAGTAGAGCTTAGATGCCTAAAATGATGGGAAGGGGAGCCTGGGAAGACTCCCCCCCATACCCCCCCCATAAACGGGCAGATAGAAAACATATATTTAGGCACGCGAGAGCAAAAACAGATATCTGCCCTCTTAATTTTGAGAGGCTCCCAAAAAACGGATCAAGGTCCCCACCGAATACCGGGATACGAAACAGGTCAAGGTTTACCCGGATTGCACAAGCCTAATAGACATAATGTTCTGAAGCAACCTGGGGTAAAAGTTTTCACACTTTTTTTCAGATAGGAAAGTATCACACTTTCTTGCAAAGATTTCTGGGCCATGTCTGAAAAATGAGGATGCCGGACATTTTTCCAATGCCTTCATTGTGAATCTTTCACTTTGTTCAGATTCTGAACATGCCCTTCAAATTAAGCTGCCTTTTGTTCATATTGTGTTAGTTGGCATTTTAAGGGACTGTGGAGCTGCTTATTTTAATGAGAACAGCATTGGTCGATGTTCTAGCTATATTTTTCCATCTAAAAAGTCAATGGACCTTCTTTCTTTAGCTTATAATTCAAACAAAGGGCTTTTTTATTCTAAAGGAAATTTATTCCTTTGACCAAATTGTGTGAATAATGACTCATTCACTAGTAGCGGCCTGTTCATATGCTGCCTTTTTGTGCACGTTGGAGAAGAGAAATAGCACCAGGAAAAGAGAGTGTGTCACTAAGAATTAGGGGACATGTAATGAAATTTGTTCATTGACACATAGGGTTGATGTAGGATATGTATGCTGTCACAATTTGACTAAAATTGTAAGAAATACAATTAATGTATTGCTTATGGGATTCTTTTCATCCCATTCTACCTGATGACGTGGATGCGATCCTTGGGGCTGTGAGGGCAACCACTTGTGCTCTGGACCCTTGCCCTTCCTAGCTAGTTAAACTGGCCAGAGATGGGTTGCTGGATTGGTTTGTTTCCATAATAAATGCTTCACTGGGCCAAGGGAAACTCCTGACCTGCCTTAAACAGGCAGTGGCAAAACCATTACTGAAAAAGACCTCCCTTGACCCTTCTGTGCTTAACAACTACAGACCAATCCCCAACTTTTTGGGCAAGGTGTTTGCCTTGCAGCTTCAGGGATTCCTAGATGACACTGATTTTATAGATGGATCGCAGTTTGGCTTCAGGCCCGGGCACAGCACCAAGATGGCTTTGGTCACCTTGGTGGATGACCTCCTCAGAGAGCTAGACAGGGGAGTGTGACCCTGCTGGTTCTCCTGGACATCTCAGCGGCTTTCGATACCATCAATCATGAGATCCTTCTGGGTTGAATCGCCGGGATGGGACTTGGGGGCACAGTCTTGCTGTGGCTCCGGTCCTTTTTGGAGGGTCGTTCCCAGTTGGTGAAGCTGGGGGTCACCTGCTTGGACCCCTGGCCATTGATCTGTGGGGTCCCACAAGGTTCCATTCTGTCACCATGCTTTTTAATATCTACATGCCTTTAGTTAGCTGGGGCAAAAAGACATGAATCCATCACATTTTTGTCACGAACAGCTCCCAAACTATCACGGTCCTACTGTCCAGTTTCTTCCAATATGCCAACAAAATTAAATAAGCCTTGGAAAATACTATTTATATGTTTAGGGGAGACTGGGAGAGAGAGGCATGATATCTTATGGCCCATTTGATTCTCAGTATTCTTGGTCTTTTGACCTCATGTTTTGAAACTGATATAAACAAAACTGACTGGAGCCGACAAGCCTAAGAAATTGCCTTGAAGTGTGCATGTGGCCTATAAACTATAAACTGCTGCCTGTGATTTGCAAACTGAATGCTTTGACTATATAAGCTGACATATGTATATAATGTTTTCACATGCCAGCTTTTTCAGTGTAAACTTGTAGAAACCTCTAATAAAAATATAAGTCATAGTTGAAGTCTCTTTGTTTCCTTTCCTAGGGAGGTAACAGACACCATGCAGCCAGCAGTTCAGGTAAGCGTGTTAAAAGTCTTTGAATTATTCCTACTTATCCATACATAGGCTTTGCAATGTTATGAAGAAGATAAATACACATGTTGATTTAAAGTGCCATAGTTTGAACATTCATTTATGATTTTCATAATATGTGTGTGTGTTTATTAATGTTAGTGACAACTCAAAGCTGAAATTTTCCGGAGTGGGTCAGGGATCTAGAAATCATGGTTATGGTAGGCTATAGAGAAAAACAAAATCTATAACTAATAAAAAGCTACTCTAAAATAATTGCAAATCAATAAAATAGTGTGCAGAATAACAATATTCCTGGATTCTACGATGAGCAGTAATGCTTAATTGTTGTAATATGCAGTCTCCTTGAATATATTGATGTGTTGCTAAATGATCTCATTCTGTCATTGATATTCTTTGTAGGTATGGTTTGGAGATGAACCCCCATTAGATCCACGAAGTCCACTGACTCCAAGGCATGGTCCCGGCTTAACAGATGTTTCACTTTACGACCAGTGGCTCTCTGTCCGACATGAAGCAACTTTGGAGCCTATGCAGGAGGATCTGGCCATCTGGTTATCTGGCTTGCTGGGTAAAGCTGCCTCATATATTTGTCTCTTTGAAAGAACTGTCCCTCTAATTGTCATTAACCAAAATTGAGCAAGGTGTCATATTAACATACCTGCTTTTGAATAAAAAGGTGTCAACTTTTCTTCGTGCTATTTTGTTTCCTTAAATACATTTTCCTCTCTCCAAGGTCTGACTGATAAGAGCAGAACTTGGAAAAGATACTTTTTGGGTTAGGGAGCCCAGAATCCCTATCTATCTTAGCTATTGGAACATTGATCCAAAAAAATAAATTTACGTTCTTCAGCGAATAATGGCATTACTGTAAAGGATCTTTTTAAGCACATAATCCGAACCCCTGGTGGCACAATGATTTAAACCCTTATGCTGACAGGACTGATGACTGAAAGATTGGAGGTTCAAATCCGGAGAGCAGGGTGAGATCCCACTTGTCAGCTCCAGCTTCTCATGCGAGAAGCCTCCCACAGGATGGTAAAACATCTCGGCATGCCTTGGGCAACGTCTTTGCAGACAGCAGATTCTCTCACACCAGAAGTGACTGGCAGTTTCACAAGTTGCTCCTGTCACAGAAAAAAGTACATAATATTTTTGACTGGCAGTGATTAGACAGATTAGTCTTTGGCCCCAATGGTAATGCACAGGTTGCATTCTTAGAAGCTTAGAGTTAGAAGTTAAGAGTCCAGCCTTCTTTCAGTACAGGATCGCCAGCTTAGAGCATCTCCAACAAAACTAAATACTGTACTCTAGTTAAGTCCTGACCAGCACAAAATATGAAAATGGGGCTATTTCGCTCAACTTGGGAACTGTGCTTCTAACACAGGATAATATAGCACTCACCTTCTTTGTTGCAGTATCTCACTGTTGGTTCATATTCAATTTATGCAGAGCTATATATTCCCCATCCTCTTTACCTGTGCTTTTGGATTTTGTACCCCAATGCAGAATTTTGCATTTGTCTCTGTTGAATTTCATTACATTAATTTGCGCCAAATTTTGTAGTTTATCAAGGATTTTAAAAAATAATGTTGTTCCTTTCTTCCAATGTGTTACCCAGATCAGCGTGTATCGTAGTGTGTGGTTCCTTCAGACCTATAGAAGCTCTTTCTGATTATATGCACGTTTTGCAAAAAAAAAAAGTGTTTTGAAGTCTGTTGGGAGGGGAGTGTGAAGGAGGAATGACAGATAAAGGAAAAGTTGGGCTGAGTTGACTATTTCCTGGCGGATTTAGAATGTGGCCATGCTGATGCCCGTCTGAATGGTCCTTTGGAGTTTTGTCTTTCCTGTGCAAATGAAGAACGTGTGTCTTTTACAGGGACAGAACTGACAGCGGAAGAACTATTGGATGACCTTGATAACGGGGCATTGCTGTGCTTGTTGATTGGAGTCATTCAGAGTACAGTTAAAAAAAGTTGTAACCCAAATGACTTAAGTGTAAGTGATGAGTTTATTATAATATTTAAACATAAAACTAATTAATGCATGCCAGTGTTCACAAAGAGAAAGCATTAAAGGAACTGAACGTATTTATTTAGTCTGTTAAATACAATTGAGGCAATATCAGAAAGTGCAATGAAGTATAACCAGCTATGCGTGTGTTCATATTATATATCCGTTATATGAAGGCAGTCAAGTGACAGTTTCAGAGCAGAGCTTTTTAAAAGTTAATTTAGTTAGGAGTGAATAGAATGAGGGTGATATATTGAAGGTGTCCATAACTGGGGAAGGGCAGAATACTATTGCTGCTCTTGTTACCTTCAAATAATTTCCAGCCTATGGCAATTCTAAAGCAAGCCTGTCAGTGGATTTGAATCCCCACTGTGAGACCAGACCCAAGAAGTGGAGAAATAAATGGGCCATGTATTGCCCTAATTAGAGACTGGTAATTGCACTAATTGACTAGTCGTTGGTAATGGTGTGAGGCCAGGTATCTTTCTGGGACAACCCAGTGGTTGGTTTGGCACCTGACCCCGGGGGCACTCCGCATTGATGGTTTGCTGTTCCGGGTGGACATTATAGTTGGTGGTAACCCCCCCCGACCATAAAGCCCCATAGGAGAGAGGCAAACACCCCCCCCCCCCAAGGAAAGCCCTCGAGGGACTCTAGAATCAGGAAGTGCTGTGGCTCAAGAGAAGCAGGGGGTTCAGTGTAAATAACTGGGTGGAAAGGGCTATATTAGAGTCGGGGAGTAGTGAATACAGTAGGATGATGCCAAAAGATGTGCCACATCAATCCCAACTGCCTCAGATTGGAGAAAATGTGGCCTGCCGAATTGAGGCCATACTTCATACCTATTTACCAAAGCCACATGGCATCCTAGGAAAAGCTGTGTAGTCTTGTGTTGTATCATACTGTGAAATCATTGTTTCAATAGGATTATGCAACCTGTATGAAGCATGTAACAAGGAACAATTTGTATATTCTGGTTAAAAGAAGAACTTGGAAGTAGATAGAGAAAAATCTGCTGATCTTCATGTTCTCAAATGATAGATGAGACAAAATTCATTAGAAATGCCAGTACATCATATGTTAAGTCTGCTGACAAACTTGGACTACTTTTAGATTAGTGGTGTAGTGTTCTGAAAGTTTTGTATAACCTTAAGGCTTGTTCTGATTTTTCCATGTGATGTTCCATAACTCCTTTTCTGTATTTTGCTGGAAGAACTTTTTCCAACAGTCTTTCAATTATATTTTTGGCACAGGAAGGAGCAAGTCATGCAGTTGTGGACTGTATTGAATTTTAAATAAAGCACATCTCACAACCAAAGGTTGGATCATGGTGCATTTATTCCTGTTTCAACTTACCATGGATACTTGAGTATAAGCTGACCCGAATATAAGCCAATGCACCTAATTTTACCACAAAAAAACAGGGAAAACGTATTGATTCGAGTATACACCAAGGGTAGACAATGAAGCTGCTACTTATAAATTTCAAAATAAAAATAGATACCAATAAAATTACATTAATTGAGGCATCAGTAGGTTAAATGTTTTTGATTATTTTCATAAAACTGTAATTTAAGATAAGACTATCCAACTCTGATTAAACCATTATTATAACCTTCTTCAATGTAAATGTGCTTACATATCCTTCCAATAATAATAGAGTAAAATAATAAATGTAATAAAAATAATAAATAGAGTACAATAATGGAAATGCAATAATAACAGTAATATAGAGTGGAAATAATAAATGTATTAATAATAGAGTAAAATAATAAATGTAATAATAGAGTAAAATAATTTAAAAAATAATAATATTAATAAACAGTAAAATAATAAATATAATAGAGTAAAATAATGTAAATGTAATAATGTAAAATTAATAAATGGCGTAAAATAATAAATGTAACAAGAACAACAACAACAAAGTAAAATAATAAATAATTTTGACTCAAATATAAGCTGAGGGGGGCTTTTTTAGCCTTAAAAAGGGCTGAAAAACTTGGCTTATACTTGCATATAGATGGTAATCCTTAATACAGCCAGTCAGAGTCCCTTCAGTCACTACTGTTATACATACAGAAAAATTGCAATATTATATTTCTTTGGAAAATATTCTGAAGGTCCTTTCAGCTAATCACAATACAATTCTACCTAACTTTAACACATTTAAAAAAATGGACTGTGAAAGCATTATGATGGGACAACTTGCAATTATGGTTGGTTGCTCTTATGTCAAACTACTGGTGAATCGATCCCATCTGTACTTCTGAAGCTGAGAAACGTATCCCAACTGCTCAGTCCAATCCTTAAAGTACTGTAGATTATATACCTTGAATAGGAACTTTAAAGTTCAGACTAAAATCTGGACTGCATTCATTGGCCCACTAAAATGGGAGATGCAGACTGCCCCTGGATATTATATTTCTGTAGCTTTTCAGTTCTCACAAACTAATTTTATTCCCTCAATTTTCTTCTTTTCAGGATTTCCCTTTGAAAAAAGTCCCCTGTAAGAAAGATGCCGCTTCGGGATCCTTCTTTGCCAGAGATAACACAGCCAACTTTCTGAATTGGTGCAGATGCATTGGAGTGGATGACACTTACCTCTTTGAATCTGAAGGGTTGGGTAATTATTCCTAGTGGCATCATAGATGTCCTTAAGCAGAAAAGCCCCACAAAGGACATGCATTTCTCATGAAGGTTGTTACTGATCTCTATTGAGTTATATTTTTAAAATGTGAGAAATTTTTGGATAACTTTATCTTTATGATAATTTTATATGTATCTTTATTAAACAGATGATTCACAACATTTGTAGGAAAGGCAGCATTAAAGAAAGAATAGTATAAAATTGGTATGTGTTAAGGCAGTGTTTCCCAACCAGTGTGCCATGGCACACTAGTGTGCCATGTCAGATCATCAGGTGTGCCATGGGAAATTACAGTGTAGAGAGAGAGAGCCTAGCAGGAAACTTCAGGCAGTGGAAATGAGGCTTTCCTGGCTGAAGTAGCAATGCCAGCCAGCCTGGCTGCAGTCAGGGAGAGCCCTCGGCGTCCAGAACTTTCCTCCTTCCCTCCTCTCTCTCCTCCCTTCCTTCCTTCCTTCCCTCCCTCTGCACGCCAAGGGCTACCTGGCTGGGCTGCGGCTCCTCCTGCCCTTGGCGCACAGAGGGAGGGAAGGAAGGAAGGAAGAAGGAGAGAGGAGGGAGGGAGGAAAGTTCTGGACGCCGAGGGCTCTCCCTGACTACAGCTGGGCTGGCTGGTATTGCTACTTCAGCCAGGAAAGCCTCATTTCCACTGCCTGAAGTCTAGCCCCTCCGCACCGGGGAGGGGGAGCACCCCCCCATCTCCGGGCCTCTCCTGGCTGGGCTCTGGATTCACTGCAGAGCAGAGGCCGGGATGTGCAGCTCCACAGCCTAGCTTGGTTCCTTCCCTATCTGGCCTCAAGACGACAGCAGGGAAGCCAAGGGGGGGCACTCCTGGGGTCTGAACCCCTTCAGGAAGGAGAACTGGGGGTGGCGACGGCTGCGAGCTCAATTCCTTTTGTCCTGCTCAGCCGAGGCCGCGTGCGGTTCGGCCACTCAGTGCAGCCCTCCCCGCGGGATGGTGACGTGCCTCCTGTGCATGGGCCTCGGGGGGGGTTAGCGGAAACAGTGGCGCCATGAGGGGGGAGGGTGACATTTAGTAAAATGACAGTGTCATTTTGTGTCATTTTGGTTGGTGGTGTGCCCCCAGGATTTTGTAAATGTAAAAAATGTGCCACGGTTCAAAAAAGGTTGAAAATCACTGTGTTAAGGGAACAAAAATATACTCATGGAACTTTTGTACAGTTTTAAATAAGACCAGCAAAATATTAATGCCAGTGCTCTTGACAACTTGGCCATAGCAGAAATGACATTTTGGAACATTTTCAGATAATTTTGTTTGGAAACAAGAAGGAAAGTTTCTTCCTGACTCAAGCCTACCTAGCAAATATTTTATTTTTAATTGGCCTTATTATTTTAATCTTCAAATCATACCCTAAGCTTGAACAGTCAAAACAAGCCATTCTCCACATACTATCAAAGCATGAATGAAATGTGGTGTCTCTTCTGGAATCTAACTCCATCTAAAAAAAGGAAATACAGTGGTGAAAGGGGAGGGTTTGGCTGCTTTCGACATCAAAATAGTGAAAGCCATGCCGCTTTTTAGAACAGCGTTGTAAAAGAAATCCTAAAAGGAGTGTTAGTAATATGCACAGAATTATGCACAGTGATGCACAGTGATGCACAGTGATGTACGAAATATGGTTGGAACAAGAATAACTTAAGAAGCTTCAGATTTTGCACAGTAATGAGAACATAAAGCAGAGAAGACCCAAAAGGTAGGGACGGTAAGAGTTCACATAAACTCCCAGCTATTAATGCCAGACAAAGCCTGAAAAGACAAGATAGGGGTTCACAAACGTAAGGAACGAAACAGCTGGCTTTTCAAACCCAACTGCTTGGATCAAAGCCGTCCTGTAACTACTTTTCTGGACCCCCGGTAGCACAATGGGTTAAACCATTGTGCCAGCAGGACTGAAAACTGGCAGGTTGGAGGTTCAAATCCGGGGAGAATGCAGATGAGCTCCCTCTGTCAGCTCCAGTTCCCCATGTGGAGACATGAGAGAAGCCTCCCATAAGTATGATAAAACATTCAGGGGTCTCCTGAGCAGCGTCCTTGCAGACGGTCAATTTTCTCACACCAGAAGCAACGAGCAGTTTCTCAAGTTGCTCCTCACAAACACACACACACACAAACACACACACACAAACTACATGGTCCATCCTCCTGCAAAATAAACCAGGATGTAGAGTGGGTCATGGAGGCTCTGTGTGCCAAGTTTGGTCTGTATTGGTCATTGGATGAGGGTCGCATTGTTTTCAGGAAGTGAGTGAAGGTACTGCAAATCCCACCATCTGTGGTATGTCCTCCTCACAACTGCACCAGGTTGTAGAGTGGGTCATGGGGGCTCTGTGTGCCATGTTTGGTCTGCATTGGTCATTGGATGAGGGTCGCATTGTTTTCAGGAAGTGAGTGAAGGTAATGCAAGTCCCATCATCCATGGTACGCCCCTTCTCCAAACTGCAGTAGGATGCAGAGTGAGTCATTGGGGCTCTGTGTGCCAATTTTGTAGAGGGTGGCCGATCTGAAACCACAGTAGGAGCCATTCCTAACAGCCTGAGGGCCTTTCCTTTTCTCTCTTTGCCTCCTAAGAGTGTTGGAGTGTTGTTGGTGGCTGGCCAATCATGAGTCCGTATGCAGCATCTCCCTCAGTGGCAACCAATCCCCTCTTTGCCACCTTCCCTCTCTACCTCCTAAGAGTCTCGGAATGTTGGTGGTGGCTGGCCAATCATGAGGCTGTATGCAAATTCTCCCTCAGTGGCAACCAATCCCATCTCTGCCTCCTTGGAGTGGTGGAATGTTGGTGGTTGGCCAATCAGAAACGTTATGCAAATAATCCCACAGTGACAACCAATCAAAAAGCTGCCACATATTCCTCCCTCCGCACATACGCAAACACTGACTTTTATTATATACATAGATAGATATGTCACTTTTCTTCCAATTTGGGACTCATGTTACATGTTACAAATCTACAATCTTCCTTCCTTCCTTCCTGAATGATACATTCCATGTTCTGTAGCAAAGGGATAGTAGATATAGCATAATGAGAGTTTCCTTAGAAAGGATCTATGTTATTGTTCCTGTTACTTTGTACAGAAGTTTTTGTTCATTCTCTTAATGGTTTACTGATTGGATCTATGGACCGTATAAAGTGGTTTGAAAGAACTGGATACACTAAGTTGAGTACTTCCTCTCCTCTAAAGGGCAGTATATCCTGGCAAGTAGGGCATCAGTGATTGCTATATTACAAATAATGCTTGTAACAGAATGTATGTAACTGCTAAATTAGATATCCAGGGGATCTTATGTCACTATTGTCAACAATTTATTAGTCATCACTGCCACTCATTAGAAAGATGAATCTTGGATTCTATCCCCCTGTGTCTTCTTTCTAACTAAGTGCCTATGAAAATATAAATTTCCTAACAAATTCAGAAGGAATCTCTTCCAAAAACCTCAGCAGTTCATCCCTTCTTGACTTTAATAGACCGTGTGCTGGATCTGCACCTGGAGGTTTAGACTCCTTACCTGTAGTTATCAGCCCGAGGTTTGTAACCAGGAACTGCCAGACCAGGTTTCTCCAGATGGAGCAAAATATTTGACTGCTCCTTAATACACAAAGCTTAGAATTGTATTACTAATTATTGTCTTTTAAAAAATACAGGTACATCCACGTAAGTCCCAACCCTGAACAAGAAGTACTGCTTAAATTGTGACATTCTTGGGCTTGTTGAAACACGACACTTTACATATTTGCTTTGTACATTTATAAACAAACACACACTCGGGGCTCTTGTAAAATGCATAACACAAACTCTATAATTTTTCACTTTCGACAGCTTGATTACCAATTGCTTGTCATTTATACCCAGCCGAATCTCACTATTTTTAGAAGAGGAATCATATGTCATCAATTTTAATTATTGTTTATTGTTACTTACACCCGTACATTGCTTTCCATAAATGAAAACCATGAAATTTATCCTTGGAATCAGTTTTACTTGAAACTTGCACAATCTATCTATCTATTTATTTAATAATAATGTATCTCGTTTTATATGTAGCTCAAAGCATTCTGAAGCTTGCTAACTACATGCAGTTGTTGTCATAAATGGATGCTTTGTGCGTTCTTGGAAATGAGCTTCGTCAAAAGGGCTGAATTCTTCTTAGCCTTCGGTGCCATTTCGCTAGCATTTTTGGCTGGAGGCGCGAAATAAGGAGGGCTTTGTGCTAGAGCACTGGATTCCCATGTGTGGGCACATCTCTCTTACATCCAAACAATGTGAGAGCCTTGATAATGTTGTCCAGTGAATGCTTGAACTTTGATCAACAGGACTGAAATTCCTGTGCAGAAGTGAACTTGCTCTAAGTAGAAAACACCCATGTACATTGAGAAAAGTGCATGTGCTTCTGCTCTCCCTGCTTCACGATATGCCCTGTGCAATGCAATCTGTGAAAGCCTGTTTTGGGCAGTTCTAGAGAAAGTCTTCACCAATAACCATGCGAACCAATTTTCTCCGTGGAGGCTATATTCAGATTTTGTAGCCCTGCATATCTAGGAACGTCTTGATTAAAACTGGACGACAAGGATGTTCTCAAATCTCTTTTTTAGTATGTTAAAGATCAGGGAAAGTGTTTTCCAGTCTGCCTCCCCCACTCTTCTACTTTAATATGTGGAATTGTATAGTGACATACTGCCCAGTAGGAAATGCTGTTGAAATAAACAACAATCTGTTTGGGTTGCTTTGAGTTTTCTGGCTGTATGGTCATGCTCCAGAAGCATTCTCTCCTGACATTTCACCCACATCTATGGCAGGCATCCTCAGAGGTTGGGAGGTCTGTTGGAAACTAGGCAAGTGAGGTTTCTATATCTGTGGAATGTCCAGGGTGGGAGAAAGACAGTCCACAGGCGCGACTGGCAGGGACGAGAGACAGGGCCTTTTCAGTGGTGGCTCCTCGGCTTTGGAATGCCCTCCCTAGAGACATCAGATCGGCCCCCTCCCTCCTGGCATTTCGCAAGAAAGTCAAGACCTGGCTGTTTGAGCAGGCATTTGCTGATGAAATATAAAGGTTTAATTAGATATATGGAATGACGACGATGTGACGGAAACTGATTTCAACATGACGCTGAGACTGCAATTGTATGTTTTTAATTGTTAATTTGTTGTTACATGGTTATTTTTTGGTTTGTTTGCTTGTGTTGTATTGAGGGCA
Source organism: Anolis apletophallus (assembly GCA_030556195.1). Taxonomy (NCBI): domain Eukaryota; kingdom Metazoa; phylum Chordata; class Lepidosauria; order Squamata; family Anolidae; genus Anolis; species Anolis apletophallus. Next base: position 92,170,003 of record JARBWK010000009.1, read on the forward strand.
GAGACTGCCTTGTGTAAACCGTCCCGAGTCGTCTTCGGGCTGAGAGGGGCGGTATAGAAACGTGACAAATAAATAAATAAATAAATAAATAAGAACTCTTTGTCTGTTGCAATTGGCCACCTTAGTTAGCATTTAATGGCATTGTAGATTCAAAGCCTGGTTGATTGCTGCCTGGGGGATCCTATGTTGAGAGGTGTTAGCTGGCCCTGATTGATTCTTGTCTGGAATTCCCCTATTTTTTTTAGTGTTGCTTTTTATTTACTGTCCTGAGTTTAGAAGTTTTTAAAAAAATACTGGTAGCCTGATTTTGTTCAATATGTTTAATACCCATAACTCTAACGTTTCTTATAGCTGTTTCCATTGTACACTACAACCCCTATATCCACAGGAATACATTTCTGGGCTTGTAATGGAAACATGAAACAGCAAATAATAATAAACCCTATTGAAATGAATGACTTCTGGCAGAAGTGTTCCATAGAATCATGATGGAGAACCAAAAAAATGCCTAGAACGCTAGACTCACAGAGGACATTTCAGAGCACATGGAATTTGATAAATATTTCCAAGGCAAGGATGGGCAATGAAAAGTAATCTACATCTTGTTAAACTATAAATTCCGTTGCTATGACTATTGATCACGCTGCTTAGGTTGCGATATGAGCTCCCTTTCATCAGCATCAGGAATTCCTTTCCTCACTGTTTTAAGGATTAGAAGCAAAAGCACAAAAAATGGGGGTTTCTTTGCTTTTTTTCACCTATTTATGTGGACATTGACAGATTTTCATGATGATGAGAGTGACCATATTACTTCTTGGGCTCGGAGTATGGATTATGGGAGGTGGATTCAACACGTTAAGAACACTATGGGGCAAATAGTGTTACACAATTGTACATAATTGCATGTCTGTATGAGTGGTATAGAGCAGTGGTTCCCAAACCTTTTTGGCCTAACGCCTCCTTTCCAGAAAAAAATTTACTCACCGCCCCCCTATAATTTTTTTCAAAAAATTTAATAGCAATTAAACAGAAAGATATATGTATTAATGCAGTGGTCCTCAACCTTTCTAATGCCATGACCCCTAAATAAGGTTTCTCATGTTGTGGTGCTACTTCTGAATTCTAATCCAAACATCTAATATGCAGGTCAAAGCATAGGGGGCAGGGCCAAAGAAGAGGACCGTGACCCCTCCTAAATGGCTAATCGTTCACCAGCAGGGGGTGGTACCACCCACTTTGAGAATCAGTGGTATAGAGCCTCCTGGTGGCACAGCGGGTTAAATCACTGAGCTGCTGAACTTGCTGACTGAAAGGTTGATGGTTCGAATTTGGGGAGCGGGGTGAGCTCTCGCTGTCAGCTCAGTTTTGCCAACCCTAGCAGTTGAAAAATATGCAAATGTGAGTAGATCAATAGGTACCACTTCTTTGGGAAGGTAACAGCTCTCCATGCAGCCATGTCGGCCACATGAGGTTGGAGGTGTCTATGGACAATGCCAGCTCTTCAGCTTAGAAATGGAGATGAGCACTACTCCCTAAAGTGGGACACCTAAACTTAATGTCAGGGGAAACCTTTACTATGGGTGTTACAGCTCTAGGAAACTTTGAATCTTGGCCTTTGTTTGCCACCCTGAATGCATTTAGTTTGCGCAAGCTTCACTGAGCTGCTATGTGTGTAGTCTCAAACTAATATATCTTTTCTGTATGTATCCTAATTTTATTGCAGTTCTGCATAAAGAACCAAGACAAGTATATCTTTGTTTACTGGAAATTGGCCGCATTGTCTCAAGGTATGTATTTATTGAAGTTCTCTTAGGCAGGTACTTTCATTTAAAAGATTTCTCAAAGTTTTCTTCAAGAGGGTTGAGGTGCCATCCGATAGTGCAGTCGTGAGTGGGCATCAGAATGCCCCTTTCTCTATGTTGGCCTGCTTTACCCCAAATAGTGGTGGAAAGGCAGTCACTGCTTTTGTCCCATGAATCGTCCATGCTTCCTTTTTGTTTTAAATCATTAATATGCACATATATACATTTAGTTTAAAATAACCAAAAAATCCCCCAAAGAGTTGCTTTTATAAACTAAAGATCAATTATAAATGAGCACTTGTTTGCACTGTTTTAGAAAACATGTAATTGGGAGTCAAATTATTCTCCATATCATTTGCAGCACACTATTACCACATATCTGTTACTATATGTCATGGCTACATCCATATTGTTCTTAATTTTATGCAATATCTTTCTTCTCCCTGCTTCCATTTTCTAGATATGGAGTTGAACCTCCTGTTTTAGTAAAACTGGAGAAGGAAATTGAATTGGAAGAAACCTTATTGATGTCCACTGATCCTGTTGCTCCTGCTGCCATCCCCACATCCTGTTGTCCACATGAAGCATTGCATGAAGCAGTAAGCATCGTCTATATCAGTGCTGTCCAACTTCTAACCGGCCAAGGGCCGGACTTTGAGGTCACTGATGACCTGGGGGCCGTTCCCCGCCCCAGGCCCTCCCCAGCCCCGCCCCAGCCCTCCTAAACTGTCATTCTCCCTCCTCTCTTTCTCCGGCCCGCGGCGCATGGGACACCAGCAGTGCCGGGAAGGAGGAGGAGGCCCACCTCCTCGCACCCTCCCGCCCTTCCCGGTGCAGCCGGTGTCCCGTGCGCTGCGGCGCCGGGGAAAAAGGAGGAGGAGGAGGGAGAGTTCTCCCTCCTCCTCTTCCACCGGCGCTGCGGCGCAGGGGAAAGCAGCGACGCCCGGAAAGAGGAGGAGGGAGAACTCTCCCTCCTCTTCCTCTTTTTCCCGGCCTTGCGCCGGCGCCAGGATCCCACAAGACGCGCGAGGAAGAGGACAAGGAGAAGGCAATCAGCTGACTGCCTTCTCCTTAATCCCTCTTTCCCTCCTCCTCCTCTTTCCCGGGGGTCGCTGCTTTCCCCTGCGCCGCAGCGCCGGTGGAAGAGGAGGAGGGAGAACTCTCCCTCCTCCTCCTCTTTCCCGGGCGCCCACGCTTTTTCCTCCTCCTCTTTCCCCCCGCCCACGCCTTTGCCCGGATCCCGGGCGCCGGCGCGCGGGAAAAGAGGGACGAAGGAGAAGGCTGTCAGCTGACGGCCTTCTCCTTCGTCCCTCATCTTTCCCCCTGCCGCGCCCTTGCCCCCGATCCGGCGCCGGCGCGGGGGGGAAGGAGGAGGCGAAGGAGGAAGAAGGCAGCCAGCTGACTTCCTCCTCCTTTCGCCCTTCCTCCTCCCCCGCGGACGCGCCGCGGCTTCAATCGTGAGCCGCGGTGCAGGGAAGGGGGGAGGAAGGGCGAGGAGGAGCCAGCTCACTTCCTCCTCCCTGCCCCGCCTCCCCCCCGGCCGCCATTTTTTTTAAAAAATCTAGAATTTTTTTAAAAAAAAGACGGCCGGGGCATAGCGGGGGCCGTGTCCAACAGGCTGGGGGCCGTGGCAGCCCCCGGGCCGCCAGTTGGACAGCCCTGGTCTATATCCTGTCCTATGGAAGTTTATTCTTATGGGAGCATAGGATCCTTGTCCGTGATTTACTGTCCAAATCAGGCCATCTGCTGCTGTAGCCGTGATCTTGATCAGTTACTTATTTTATATAGAAATCTTGGTTATTATGTTCCATATCCTGAAGCTTATAAAACTAATTTTATTTTACTTTACTATTTTGGCATGGTTTCCTAAAATGGTATAATCCACAATCTTAAACTTTATCCTGTTGTGTGAAACATAGATTTTACCAGTCCAAATGAACTGAGAGGGATTTACTTCTGAGTAAAATGCCTTGATTTCAGTGAAATGCAACCAGTTGAACTATGCATAGGATTGCACCCTAACATGGTAGTCTTATGACTGTTTAATCAAGGCAAGGGAAATTAGATCACAATACAGGAAGTAGAAAATGCATGCTGTTACAAATGTAAATCACACTGGAAATTACGGAAATGCTCTTTATTTCCTCTGTGCTTGTATGAGCTTATTAACTGCTTGAGAGTTTTGATGAAAAAGAAAGAAAACATTGAAACAGATATAATTCTGGATTTCAGAATAATGATGATAATAATAATAATAATAATAATAATAAATCGTCAAACTACTCTAGGACTTCTGAATTCAGACTGACAGAAGTTTTAGAGTACAATACTCCTGATCTCACAATTGTGTGTGTGTGTGTGTGGGGGGGGACAAATATGGATAATTGATGTTGCAATCCCAGGCAACAGCGGGATTGACAAGAAGCAACAGGAAAAGCTTACACAATATGAGGATTTAAAGATAGAACTGCAAAGACTGGCACAAGCCAGTAAAGGTGGTCCCAGTGGTGATTGGCACACTGGGTGCAGTGACTAAAGACCTTGGCGTGCTCTTAAAAATAAAATTACCATCTCTCAGCCGCAAAAAAAATCAGATCTTCACACATTATTCAGCAATACATCACACAGTCCTAGACACTTCGGAAGTGTCCAACGTTTGATCAAATACAAAAACCAGCATAGTGATCTTGTTTGCTGTGTACTAATCTTGTTATGTATCAAGCAATAACAATACTAATGACTTTATTTTTGTACCCTGTGTCCGCCTCCCAGAAGGGACTTGGAGCAATTACACATGACCTAAAGTGCCTAAAACAACACATAAAACAAACACGTATCATAGTACAAAGCCAATAGTATATAAAACAACAATTTAAAACTCAGAACAATGCCCAATAACCTATGGTGACAACTGCTGTAAAACATGGCCAAACTGTAAACAAGACACTCAAAACTATGACGGTGCCACCAATGAGGAATCTTTTGCCACCAGTTTATGAAGATCTTTTTCAAAATGGTAGCTATTTAGGAACTTTATAACCTTTGTCACCAGTGAGGACCATTATCAATCACTGCCACCAAGTTATGCTAGATGTTTCTAAATCTTGTACCATCATTTTTCTGTTTTTGGTTAACAATTCCAAGCTGTACACAGAGCTTAGGTGGCAATGTCTCCTTAGGTTCTTAAGGTTATGTTTCTAAACACAATGTTTACTGTATCTCTTCAAACACTGACTCAATAATATTATAGATATTCTGCCCCAATAGGCTTTCTATCTAAAAGAAACATGAATAAGTTAACATGTAGTTTTTGTATACTATAGGTTAAACATATTGCTGAAGATCTTCCTTGCAGCTGCTCTCACAGGTTTTCAATTGAGTATTTATCTGAAGGACGCTATCGATTAGGAGACAAGATACTCTTTATACGGGTAAGAGCAGTTTCTCAAAATGTTTTGATGGTCCCTTAGAACTAGTCAAGGCTGGACATAATCTCATCCGTACAGTTGTTGATGCTGTAATGCTGAGAAATGAATCTACCAGATGATGGGACTCTTCACAGGCTTGCCACCTGTTTAGAAGGATGTCCATGTCTCAGTGATGCCAGGGAATACTTGAGCAATACTTCTGTTGTAGTTGTTGGCCTGGTTGTCTGTTGGCCTGTTCTTATGAAGCCTTCTTTGGATTGATAATTTCTAGGGAAGATAAAATAATGATTAATGTGTCCCACTCCAAAGAAGGCAGAATATTTAAGTCAATCAAATATCCACGTAATGCTTCCTTTTAGAAAAGTGTACCAAATTCTAACCAGATATTCTATCCCTGGTCTTTTTCTTCTCTTCTCCTAGATGTTACATGGGAAGCATGTGATGGTACGTGTTGGTGGGGGCTGGGATACTCTTCAGGGATTTTTACTCAAGTATGATCCCTGTCGAGTGCTGCAATTCGCAACCGTTGAACAGAAGATCTTGGCATTTCAAAAAGGTGCATCCAATGAGACAGTTCCTGATTCATCTGCTAGAACTCCCCAGCCTCCATCTATGAACCCCATGTCTGCGATTGATACATATCAGAAACAAAATCCAAAGCCTCCTGCTCCACCTCCAAAGCCTCCTCATGTTGCTGATAGAAAACAAAATGCAGCAAAGTTTACACAATCACCTGCACTTTCCTCCCCCAAAGCGAAACCACAAACACCTTCTGGAAACCAGTTGAAAAGTTCCTCAGTGAATAATGCATGTCCATCTCCCAAATCGTCAACAGCTGATTCAAAAAAGTTAGTGCCTCCTACATCAGCCTTATCTAGAAATGTTGTGAAGACTTCAGAGTATCTTCAGAAACGTATTTTGCCACCTGTCCAATGTACACGTCCACATAATTCTCCAACCATGTTGCGTCCTGTCCCTTCTTGTTCAACAACTAAGCTTTCTGAACTGTCTGGAACAAAGAAGAGGGTGGCCCCTGAAGAAATGCTTCATTCTCCAAAGAGTGGTGCCACGGCCAAATCTAAACCTCTTCCAAAAACATCAGTGAAACCCCCACAGCCAACTAACAGAACTCCCAACGGTCCCAAACCACCATGGTCTCAACATTTTTCTGCAGCAACAACCAAATCAGTTCCCAAAACCACTACTTCCCAAGTGTGCTCAGCCAGAGGTACAACAGAAAGTAAACAGGCCAAAAATATCAAAACTGAAGCTGTTGGTAAACAGTTGAGCGCTACCTCTTTACATGCAGCAAGCAAATCAGCACAACTGACATCTCCATCTGCCAACAGCCATTCATCAAGCAAGAATATGCAAGTTCAAAGTAGCAGATCAAAAACTCTGGTGGGATCCAGTCGGTCGAAACATTCTGAGCGTACTCCGCTGTCTGTTGTACGTCTTCCCCAAACAACTTCCGTAACTGAAAACAAAAAAAAGACAATGCAAGCTACTGCCAAAACTCAAACTCCAGCTAAAACTGCCCAGAATAATAATAAAATCCTTGATCCAGCTGCCAAGAATCGGCTTTTAAAAGTAAAGGTTGATGCAGTACCTACTAAGGGGATGCCTCATGGGTCAAAGGATGCCACACTGAAGAAAAAGCAAGATGACAATTATTTCGTTATGTCTGGAAATAAGAAGCTTAGGAAACAAAATAACAAGGAAATGTTAGCTGGTGGCTTCTAATTTCTCTTGTTTCGTACAAGAGAATGCTAACATTAAGTAATGATATTGCAAGTCAAATGCAGTTTGATGAGTTCTGTTAACATATTGAAAACACTTCCCCAGAATGAAGTAATATATTGAACAACATAAGGCACTTTACCAGTATTATCAGGGTTCAGGATTGCTTCCCATATTGTTTTGATAAAGTTTTCATAAAATGTTTGCTCCCCAATTTGATAGGGCAAATATTTCTGAATGAGTCCCATGAGCCAGATTATATTTTATATATTGGGGGGGGGGGGGGCTGAATGCTGTATTAGTTACCTCTTGGGATAGACATTTAATCTGAAATTGCAGCTGAGCTTGGAAAAGTTAATATATTTTGGACAATGACTTGGAGGTAGGTACATTCCAGAAAATTAGCATTACCAAGCTCTGAATATTCTCCCTCTCCTCTTGAATTTAGCTTTTTCCCTGTCCATGCATTTAAATTAGGGCTCCCCCCCCCCAAAAGTAGGTATGAGAACTGGTCTTTATATTCTAAATACTATTTCAGATGGGGAAATAGCTTATCATTTCTTTATTAGAAACTAATTATAATTGTATATTGCAGAGAACAGACTGTTCAAGGTAAGTGCCCTCAGCAGAGACTGCTGGTTGGCCTTCATATTTAATCTATTATCATTCAAACACACACCCACACACGCATGTGTGTGTGTGTGTGAGAGAGAGAGAGATCTCAAACGTATGCTTCCATTGAGTTTTCAGTGAAACTAGTTCAATGGGAACACTTTACAAACTTTGGCCTTAAGCGCTTCCACCTTAGTGCCTTAGCCCATTATGTGCTCTGCCAGTTGTTCTCACCACATCAGTACAGATATGTCTTCTGTTTTATTTATATCGACCGTGTCCAGGTCCTGTGCTGATAAAAACTGGATTAAGCAAGCAAAACGATGGGCCTAGGTGCACAGCAATAATGCAATGTGTATTGATGCTGTGCCATTCTTCTTCATATTGGCCTTTCTGAAGTGTGTAGAAATTATGCAGCCATGTAGTCTAGTATATTGCTTATATAAAATGCATTAGCCAAGCCTTTCTGCGAGAGTAGAGCTCTGCACAATTCTAGGAAGTATGCTTGGGTCTGCAGTTCGAGAGCGACCACCAGATAATATGATTTATGTTTGTCAGCACAACTGAAAAGCTTTTCAAATAAGCTGCCTATGTGACTACTATATTAATATCACGTGCTCCTTCATTGCTAGTTCTGCGATAAAATATTTGTTGCATTGATGCTTTCACTTGCAGCACAAACTCATAACTTTGGAAGGAAAACAACTGGGTCTAAATCTCTTTGCGTACAACGTCGTACGTTCTCAAGCTATGGTGATTAACATTGCATGCGTATGTTTGTATAAACCTGTATTTATTAAAGCAGTATGTCAGACAATCTGTATATTTAAAATGTTTCCTGTACCTCCTCCATAATTAATGTTTATGTGGGAGTTAGAAATTGCACTGTCAAGTATTAATGATGGAACTTCACACTTTTTTAAAACAATAAGTCTGCATCTTAATGCATTTCATATCAAATTGTAGCTTTAATATACATTGCAGACAATATATGGAATTAATCATCAGTGAGTGGAACTTTGCAAAAGAACAAAAATCACAAGCTGGTACAATCCACTGTTCATTTAAGTGTGTAGACGTGGGGATAAAGGACATATCCTGAACCTGGTCTAATTGCACTTTAAAAGATGATAGTCGAAACTGGATATAAATAACAGTCTGCATTGATTGTGTCTTCGCATGGAAAACGCTGTGTGGACAAATTATAAGCAGCAACACTTTATGAACTGGGTTCTTCCTTCAGTATGTGATATTTGCATGGAAACCTGCAAATATAAGCACAGATTCGTTTAGATCAGGTATGGGCAAACTTTGGCCCTCCATATGTTTTGGACTTCAACTCCCACAATTTCTAACAGCCAGCTGTAAGGAATTGTGGGAGTTGAAGTCCAAAACACCTGGAGGGCCGAAGGTTGTCCATACCTGCCTTAGGTGAATCAGGTAAGCTAGTTTTATTAAAGTTATAGATCTCAACATAATTATTGGGGAGAAAATATCAGGGAGTACACATGTATAGTACTGAGCTGCAAATCATGTTTATAGCATTTTTAAATGGGGGAAAGAATGAGGATACAGATGAAAAGTTGTGCCTGGAACTATTATTTAGCACATGTACTGACAAGAAACTCAGGAGTCAAAGCCATGGTGATATGAACGCTCCATTCTGCCTTTCCAGATTCAAGTATAGATTTAAAATACAATGCCATTTTCGATGGCAAATGGAACAGACAGGAATTAAGAGTATTCTTGCTGTGTATCTTTTACTTAAGGCTTTGATCTGGCCTTAATTCTGCCCCCCTCTCAAAATCTGGGTAGGAATCACATGGCTCTCCAAATATTGTTGGACTGTAGAATTCATAACAGTGACCAGTGGTTCTGAATCTTTGGGCCTCCAAATGTTTTGGACTTCAACTCCCAGAAATCCCAGCCAGCTACCAGCTGTTGAGAACTGTGGATGCTGAAGTCCAAAACACCTTGAGGCCCAAAGCACTGCAATAGACCATGCTGGTTAGAGAAACTAAACTAGGTATTGCAATCCAACACCATCTGAAGGGTCATGCGATAATCTCTTCACTAAGTTCTTTCCATTATTTTTGTAAAGACGTCATCACCCAGTAATGTGGAATGAGATATATCCTTTGTAGATTGTAATGGTTATGCTGCAGTATTTGAGAATTACGGTCATGATCCAAAGGAGCAGCTCTTTGCCTTCAGTGTGGGCTTTTCTGTTTTGAATGATTGTATGGGTGTGCTCATGAAGCTTTGTCTGCATAGGGAATAGGTTATAACTGTAGGTTCTAGTGTGAGTGTGGACGATCTTTCCTGTGTTGTCTTCTGCAATCATGTTGAAAACTTGTGCCACAATACAATTTCAAAGTGCTGCAGGAGTCTTGTGTTTTCATTCAAGGAGCTGATTTATTACATTATAATTTTAGCCTTCCTTTCGTTCAGACAGTGCAGTTTAATTTAGTCTTTTCTTCAATCTTAAAACTTTTCTGTGCAATTGATAAAGTGAGAGAAATGACTGGTCCATTAAACCAGGTGATTCTCAAGGCTGAATGGGAATTTGAAACTGGCCCCACTGGGCTAACTGTATAATCTCAAAATAGTGCAGTTTAGGTACCTGCATCTTCTTGGGTGGATATTATTTCATGTCCCAAGGAAATGGAGAAATCCACTGTAGCATAAAGAAAAAGATCTGAAAATGCAAGAATGGGAAGTCCTGACGGCTCTTTGTCATAGACGATGGGGCGACAGCACCCCCTGTGGACTCAAGCCCAACTGTCCATGGTATCAAAACAACACCTTCTGTTCTGTTTGTCTGTGTACTGTCTATACAAACGGCATTGAATGTTTTCCGTGTATGTGTACTTGTGATCTGCCCTGAGTCCCCTTCGGGGTGGGAAGGGCAGAATATAAATAAAGTATTATTATTATTATAGCAGAGTTCTGTGTAGCAACATTCTCATCTCTGCTCCATCCCCAGTTGCTGGATTAGAATTGCCATGTTTTTATTTACCTTCTTTGACAATATATATTATATAATTAAGCTGTTGATAACTGATACTAATATAGCAAAGTACTGATTGCTTTCAGATGTGTTGTTATTTGTATCCTGATTTTTCTTTCCACAAAAGAGACTCAAAGCTTACATTAAAAGCATTTCAATACAATTTAAAATATAGAAACATAAAACCGAATAAAATATCAGTGGTATTAAAAATTCAGTGAAAATCCATAACACCTGATGAAAAACATATTCAATGCTAAACCCACAGCACCCCTGGCTTGATCTTAAAAACATTCTTTAGAAACCTGCCTGAATAAATAGGTTTTAGCCTGCTGATGGAAGGACAACAGGGAGGATACTTAAATACATTCTTAGCAGTAATGTTTGCTAAACATATCTAAACTCAGTGTAGAGAGAGATGCTCCAAAGAGGAGAATGTTCAAATCTACATATATATATATATATATATATATATATATATATATATATACACACACACACACACACACACACACACACACACACACACATACTATTTCTCAGGGCAGTTATTAAATGAATACCTTTGAAAATTGATTAGTGTTGACCAGTGCTTGCTATATTCATTGTTGTGTGCCTTCAAGTTGTTTCTGACTTATGGTGACCCTACTATAACAATAGCACTCAAAAAGAGTAGTAGAGAATACTCAAAGTACAAACACAAAGAACCCAATAAGGGATATCAGCAATGTAATACAGTATATTAAAGAGACACTACATACACATTCGGCGCCGAACCCCTGGCTTGGATTACAAATAGCACGCTTCTGAGCGCATAGCCGCGGGCGTTGCTTGGGATTTACCAACATTGATTCTCCTCCCCATCGGGAACCCCTTCTCCCCATTGAACTCCATTGCCTTTGCATTTTTGGTTCGGGACTGCCAGCGGTACACATCCGCATTCCGTATGTATCGGATTATATCTTTATGTTCTGGTGTTGTTTTCCGCCATATATACTGAGACCTGAATATGTATGTAGTGTCTTTTTAATATACTGTATTACATTGCTGATATCCCTTATTGGGTTCTTTGTGTTTGTACTTTGACCCTACTATAACCCCATCACAGGGTTTTCTGGGGGCTAAAGTGTAAGATGAGGCAGTGGTTTTACCTGGCTGCGCAAAGAATAGCTCATAGTTGTAGTGCAATACTCAAACCACAACGTAGTGTTAGCTCTCACTGTATTCATAGGTCATGGCAAAATGTGATTATTAAAATCAGATCCAAAACTCTGGAGGGTCAAAAAGCATGACAGTCTTAAAGCATACAATAAGCTAACAATTACACTTTCTTCTTACAGTGCTAGTTACTCAGTAGTAGCACTAGACTAAAAGAAAGGTACAAAGAGGGACTAGACCGCTGCAATAAGCTCTAATGCAAGCTATGCCCCCCAAACAGTACAAAGCTTTAAAATATTTATTGATGTAGAAAATATGTACATTTCAAAGTCAGAAACGTATCCCAGTACATTATATGATGTGTACACAATGGTCATGCATATACATACACTTGAAGTACATAACTGGTAGCAACATAACTGCAGATTGGGATGAGGGAACCAATTATGCAATATGCAATGACAATGTTCCACCACCTTTTTTTTGCAAACCATGGTTTGGGATTTTGGCTTCATTAATGGCATAAAATTCAAGCACTGATCATTTAATAATAGGGGCCTTGTTTTGAAATCAGGTAAATGCACTACCATCCATTTTTGTATTGGTATTTCCTCTCTCTTCCTACCAAATATCTGTACTGTATCTGTTTTATGGTCTGAAATGTTTTAAAGTGAATTGAAGATCCTCTGATCCTCTGGGGACCTCTGCTGGACCTTACAGAATAGTGAGCTCTGTTCTGGAAAAAGGAAGAAAGAAGGGGATGAAATAGAATAAGTAGGATTCACTTGGGATATTTGATTGTTGCAGAAAGAGTACCTTTGATTTGTCAATTGGAAAGTATTTCACAGGAATCACACTAGGTAAGTTGGGACTCTTGGATCCAAAGCAGATCTAGGGCAGTGGTTACCAGCCAGGTTACCAGCTGTTAGAATTTCTGGGAGATGAAGGCCAAAACATCTAGGGACCTACAAGTTGAGAACATGTGATCTAGGGGATATGACCTCCCATTTTTATATTACCCTTTTAAAGAGAAGATTAAAATAAAACAAATTAATACAAAGAGTAAGTTCATTGGGATAAGCCAGGCTTACTCTGGATAAATGTTCTTCATTTAAAAATGCAAATGTTTTTCGCTAAATGAACTTATTAAATCCAAATTTATATATATATATATATATATACACACACATATACACATACACACACACACATTATATATATATATATAGAGAGAGAGAGAGCATCATCAAAATTCAAATAATGCAATATAAAAAGAACAGTATCATTTTTTAAATTATCGGGTCAGAAGAGACTTGAGAAACTGCATGTCGTTTCTGGTGTGAGAGAATTGTCCGTCTGCAGAGACCTTGCCCAGGAGACACCTGAATATATTATCCTGTGGGAGGCTTCTCCCATGTCCCTGCATGGGAAGCTGGAACTGACAGATGGGAGCTCACCCCATTTCATGGATTCGAACTGCCGACTTTTTGGTCAGCAGTTTAGCCACCACAAGGGTTTAACCTATTGCACCACCACGGCTCCTAGTATCAAAATGATAAGCTGTGACCACTTTCAAGCAAATATCTTCTGCAACACCATGTTTTAACCAAAGGCTTAAAAGAATAGAGCATCAGAACCTTCTTGATCTTACCTGAAAGAACATGATGCATTTGCTAACTGCCGTGCCGAGAGGCTTCCAATGGAAACTGTTTGGCCACAGTTATATTTCACTAATTCCTTCAAATGTGCAGCAAACTGAGTTCAAAGTGCAAATTTAATTTACACTGAACTCAGGTGGGGAGGGAAGTTTCAGCCCTTTCCCAGTAGGCTCAAACAAAAGCAAACTACTGGAATATATCCTAATTTGTGTGTTCTTACCTATTACTTGACCACACTAACACTGGCCGTCCATTTTCATCTGGGAAATGTGCGATGGAAATTCCTTTTCCCCAGACACTCATATTCTAGGGAAACCATACAGTAAGAAATATTTGATACAGCAACAAAAGATTTTGCCAGAGACTTCCTGTTGATCTCTAACAGTTATTCATTAGCATCAGGGCCGTAGCCCGGACTTTGGTTCGGGGGGGGGGGCTGAGGTTGGTTCGATGGGGCTGAGACAGGGTGGAAGAGGGTCTACCCTAGCAAACCTTTTGTATTGTTATCCCAATAACCCCATTAATGTGGGATATAATGAGCGTGGTGATCAAATCATATTAGCATCAAATCTCCAACTGCATAACCCACCCAATGCTTTCATTCTGCATTGTCTGAATAACCTTTTATTCTATTTCACTTGGTAAACTGTCTCGAAAGTTGCTTAAAAAAATAAACAAGTTATAAATACTGGAATAAGCGCATAAACTCCAGGTTACATTTAGGCTGCATATAAAACAGTATGTTTCCAGTACATACATTTATAATGAGTCGGAAAAGCCACTGTTGCTCTTACCCTTTAAAAATACAGATGCAACGAAATATGTTGCCCTGGTCCCTGAGACTGCAGCTGGAGAAACATAAATACCACGAAGTGTCATTCTTGATGAATAGTGTTTCTAACGGCAGCACTGTTCTGCTGAGTCTAGCATTATATATGAACCTGTGAAACAAGGCTGTAATAAATAATGTGCATTTGTGTACATACTACAGAATCAGCTTTAGCAATACCTTGAAGGTATTTATTAGGCATGGTTAGGTTCATTCGGAATCTTAGTAATTCAGAATAAATTTCGGAAAGATTTTCCTTTTGAAGCAATTCTGAAGTTTTAAAGGAAACCTTTGCCATTCTGAAAAATTTTCCGCCATTTCTCTAACGAATCAGTAAGTGAGTCGGAAATGATTCAGCGTTTCCCCCGCTTCTGTTCCCTGGCCTCGGTTCAAGCCAGAGAAGCCTTCTAAACCAGTGTGGATGGATTCCCTCTTTCCTTTCCCTCCCGCATCAGCTAGAGAAACGGTTTTAACCAGTGTGGATGGGATGGATCTGCGCCAGTTTAAACCAGTGTGGATGGATTCCTTTCCTTTCCCTCCCGCCTCCCAAGTCAGTCTTAAGCAAGAGAAGCGTTTTTAACCAGTGTGGATTGGATGGATCCGCGTCAGTTTAAACCAGTGTGGATGGATTCCTTTCCTTTCTCCCGCATAAGTTTAAATCAGTGTGGATGGATTCCTTTCCTTTCCCTCCCGTTTCAGTCCTATGCGAGAGAAGTGGTTTTAACCAGAGTGGATGGATTTCTTCCCTTTGCTTCCCCCCCCCCCCAAATTTTTTTTTAAACCAACTATTTTCAAAGTAAAGACCACCCAATGAAACAGAAAATAACACTTTGAAACCATTAATAATGGCTTCGGAAGTCTCTGAAGTTTTGAAAAGTTTTGAACTTTTTTTTCTATGAAAATCGGAATTGACTTTAGATCCGAACCATCAACTCCCTCTACATCCGAAACGAGTTTTAACCATTTTTTAATCTACTTTGTTGAGATATAGACTGTAACTTCTGAACGGAAAGTGCAACTTTTCTGTTGGATATCACCAGGGTTGGACATAGCAACCATGCCTGGGAGCAGGTGCTGAGGGTAAGAGCAGCAGACATGTGCATGCTACTCTTGTGAATCCTCCACTCCATATCCTTTGTCAAAGCACATGGCTGTGTATTTCATATGGTCCATCCTAATGCATTAAACTAGCCTGCTGCCATCAAGTGTGGTGGGTTCTATCACTGGGATGTATGTAAGGCCCCTTAGAATCATAGAGTTGGAAGAGACCTCGTGGGCCATCCAGTCCAGTCCCCTGCCAAGAAGCAGGAAAACCACATTTAAAGCACCCCCGACAGATGGCCATCCAGCCTCTGTTTAAAAGCCCCAAAGAGGGAGCCTCCACCACACTCCAGGGCAGAGAGTTACACTGCTGAACGGCTCTCACAGTCAGGAAGTTCTTCCTAATGTTCAAATGGAATCTCCTTTCTTGTAGTTTGAAGCCGTTGTTCCGCGTCCGAATCTCCAGGGCAGCAGAAAACAAGCTTGCTCCCTCCACCCTATGACGTATTCTCACATATTTATACATGGCTAACATGTCTCTTCTCAGCCTTCTCTTCTTCAGGCTATACATGCCCAGCTCTTTAAGATGCTCCTCATAGGGCTTGTATTCCAGACCCTTGATCATTTTAATTGCCCTCCTCTGGACACATGCTAGCTTGTCAACATCTCTTCAGTTGTGGTGCTCAGAATTGGACACAGTATTCCAGATGTATAGAAGCTGAATAAAATCCCACTGGAATAAAATCCAACTGGAATACATGGCAGTGTGGACTCAAATAATCCAAAGCAAGTTGTTCACCTTGTAAAGCCATTAATAAGGTAGCAGTGGTTGTTTGCTAAGTGTTTCTTATACTATTTAAACCAGATATCAGCTGCAGTACCAAGCTCCAACTATCTGCAGTGGTGTCGCTGCAACACAGCAAAAGAGAAAGCTGTTTTTGCTGGCAAGATTTCGCATAGCCAAGGAAAACAATGCCTGCTCTAAGCTCCCAATACTTAAGATACACTGAATAAGAATATATAAAATGTGGAGTAGTGTAAAGCAATTGTTCCAGCAGAGGTTTACCATAAAATTGCATTGGAGGCCTAGAGGTCTTTTCTAGGAATCGCTAGGTCATCCTGCACGATTCCATAGTAATCAAAGCTTTTTGCATATAACTGAAATTGCATTCCGTGACCTTGCATAACCAGTAGGACTATCATATATCATAACCCATAGGAAAGTGTACCTGTACACTTATTCACCAGGAACAATACGTCATGTAATTAGACATAGAAACAAAATGAATCTTACTAATTTGCTTGAAAAAAAATCTATTTTTTCTATTTAGGCCACCTAGCACTTTCTTTGCCAAGGGAGGAAAATTCAAAACTATTTTTTCTATTAAAAATGTAAATAATGTTAAATGGGGATGTGCAGTTCTTTCCTAATTGCTAGTTAGAACAGAACCTTCCTCACTTCTTTGCAACTTCCTGCTCTTGACAATGTACATGTCCAAACTTATGAAGAATTGGGGATAAAGTTCTATCTTAGATCAAGTAAATATTAGGGGAAAACAATGTATTTTAGAAGGGCACTATTAATGATCTCTTTATTTGAAAATGAGAATGAGGATTTGTCAAATAAAGAGCTCATATCACTGATGTACCCCCTGGTGGTGCAGCAGGTTAAACCACTGAGCTGCTGAACCTGCTGACCAAAAGATTGGCGGTTCAAACCCGGGGAGCGGGGTGAGTTCCTGCTATTAGGGTGAGTTTGAAAACATGCAAATGTGAGTAGATCTAGGTACCTCTTCTGCAGGAAGGTAGCTCAATGCAGTCAGCTAATGGAATGGAAATGGAAATGAGCACCACACCCCAGAGTTGGACACGACTAGACTTAATGTCAAGGGAAACCTTTACCTTTACTTATCACTTATGTGCAAAGAGGTTAGAAATAGTCAAAACTTGGGGAAAATTATTAGATAATTTATTAATCAAAACTGATTAGCTATGGCCTATCGTCCTGCCAGAGAAGTTAAGCTATAAATTAAGCATAGCACAAAGCGAAATAAAAGAAGACAATAGTTAGTTATATGTGACAAAGTAATAGCAAATTTAAACCATAGAACCATCAAGTGCAAAGTGCAGGAAAAAGAAAAAGAATTGTTGGGCCGAGCCATCACTCAGCAAACCCTCACCCACGCTATCCATGACACTTTTGCTTTGTTACACCTTGGTTCTCTTTAATGTTATTATGTTATTAGTGTCATTATGTTTCATTACAGGAGCCCCCAGTGCCGCAGTGGGTTAAACCCTTGCGCCAACAGGACTGATGACCAACAGGTTCAAATCCGGGGAGAGTGTGGATGAGCTCCCTCTGTCAGCTCCAGCTCCCCACATGGGGGATGTGAGAGAAGCCTCCCACAAGGATGGGAAAACATCAAAACATCCCAGCGTCCCCTGAGCAACGTCCTTGCAGATGGCCAAACCTCACATCAGAAGTGACTTGCAGTTTCCTCAAGTTGTTCCTGACATGAAAAAAAAGAAGTTTCATTTGAGTATTTGTATTCTTTTTCATTTTAAGGTTAAGTTTTCTCTTTCTTCTCCATGGTGGCCCCTCGGCTATGGAATTCCCTCCCAAGTGAAATCAGATCTGCTCCATCTCTCCTGACGTTCTGGAAAAAAAGTAAAATCCTGGTTCTGGGATCAGGCCTTTGCGGGTTAAACTGACTTGATGGCAAAGCTATGGTTTTAATGGACTCTGATGGACTGCTATTATGACGACGACTTGATTGGCGATTATTTTAATGTTTTTATAATGTTTTATACTGTTTTTACTTGATATGTATACCTATGTTTTTCTTTGTTGTTAGCTGTCCTGAGTCCCTCTGCGGAGGTTGAGATAGGGCGGGATAAAAATGTCCTAAATAAATAAATAATATTTTGCTGTAAGTTTATTGATGTTATTTTGTATTATTCTGATTTGTTTTGATGTAATTTGATTTTGATTCAGCCATTGAATGTTTGCCTTTGTGTATGTAAACCGCCCTGAGTCCCCTCGAGGAGAGAGGAGACAGTCTATAAATAAAGTTTTATTGTTATTATTATTAGTAGCAATAGTATTATTATTATTAATCCAAACTCCCTGCATTTTGGAACATTTTATGCTTTTCATACATTACATTTACTGAGATAAAAGTGCTCCAATCAAAAAAAGATTAGAATTGGTGAGCTATTTTTAAAAATCTACATTGGGGGTTTGTTTTGTTTTTAAAAATGGGGAGATAGATCACTATTTTTCAATAACACAGAGTACCTGTATTACAGAATGCTTACATTGGTACTGTTCCATTATCCGGGTGGAAGCCATAAGGGGGCACTAGACAGAGAAGGATAGTCCCTTTTATGTGGGAGGGTGAAGGAGAAAAACAACTTTCCCCATTTTCGCTGGTCATTTCCCCTCTCCACATCCCGTGTCATAAACAAGGGTTGTTTCCATGACGGCAACATGGGTGGTGGTGGGAGAATAACAGGAAAACAGGGCAAATGGCTTAACTCCTTCAACCCACCCTCCACCTCATAAAACGGACTGTCTTTCTCTCTCTAGTGCCCCCTAGTGGCCTCCACCCAGATAATGGAACAGTACCCTTACATTAAGTTGATTTGGGGAACTAAAATGTTGTATCCTGGTGCATGATGGTTAAAGAAACACAAAATGTGATAATTTTATTATAATATTTGGGTAAAATACTCTTTAATCCATCTTTTTGTTATTACAAAGTCTGATTTGTAGATAACAATAGGTAGGTATTACTAGATATATCAGGAGTGGGTAATTATTTTTTCCATGGGGCCACACGAGAACCAAAACATATTATGGAAGGCTGAACTACATTCTACATAACATCAATTGAATTTCTTTAATAATAAAAAAAGGCACTAAATTGCGTTTTTGATATATTAATAAAACTGATAAGAGTATAGATTATTATAGATTATTATTAATAATATTCCTCTTGGGCTCTATCGCCCAGATTGGCATCATCATCATAATTTTATGCTCTGGCATCATCATCATTATTATAATTTATATTATTATAATTTATATTATTATTATTGATCATTATTATAGATTATTAATATTAATATTTCTCTTGGGCTCTATCTCCCAGATTGGCATCATCATCATTATAGTTTATATGCCCTGGCATCATCATCATTATTATAGTTTATTATTATTATTATTATTATTATTATTATTCCTCTTGGGCTCTATCTCTAAGAGCTTTGATTGTGCTCTTCCTGCAATGAAGGCAGATTGAGGTTGGACTAGATGTCCTTTGGAGGGATCTCTCATAACTCTAGGATTCTGTTGCATTTCCATACCATTTTTTTTAAAAGATACAAACATTAAAGCTGAATTAAATATCATTGGTATTTTTAAAAATCAGTTAAAATCCCTAAAACGTATCCCAGGGAAACCTGGGTGGTGTAGTTTCCCAAGGTTTTGTTCTTCGGGGTTCTTATTTTAGTTCTGGGATTTGGAGATATATAACAACAACAACAACGATATAAGGGTGGGATGGCTGCAATACCTCCTCCTGCAGACCCTTACAGAAGGGTCTGTAAGGGTCTTACAGAAGGGTCTGCATCTACAGAAGGGAGAGGGGAAGAGCATGAGGCAGAAGAGAGGGGGGAGCGCAAGGTACGGGGGTGCGCGCAAGGCGGAAGGGAAGGGAGGAGGAGAGCAAAGGCATGCTCTGTGGCGGCGCTTGCTACTGGCCTCCTCCTCTTCTCCCCCCTCCCTTCCCCTCCGTTGGCCGCTCTGCTTGCCTGCCTGCCTGCCGGGGCCCTTACGCGGGCCGGTCAGAATAGACCGGCAGGCCACATGCGGCCCGCAAGCCATGAAATGCCCAGGTCGGAGATATATTCACTTATGTACATCCACCTTTTTTTTTTTGCTGTGGATGTTGTTGTTTCTATGTATATTTGTATTTGTACCCTGCCTTTCCCACTGTTTGAGACTCTGGTGGCTTATGAAAGTTTAAAATCCTTTCATACAAAAGTTAAAATATCAATATAATTAAAAGCACTTAAGAGCGTAACCATTGAAAACAAGGACAAGTAATATTGGCAGTATATTATAAAACACTCTTACCATCAAAGGCTGTCTGCAGAACAACAAAGGCCTCTCCAGATCTTAGTGTCCAGACGGGCTTATATGGAAGAATAAAAACAATCTGGACCTGAGCCATATAGAGCTTTGTAGGCCTTTACCAGCACTTTGGATTGTGCTTGGAAACAGATCAGAAGCCAATGGAGCAAGTGTAACAAGGGATTTATGTGTACCTTGTAACCAACTCATGTCAACCCTCTGGCTGAAGCTCTTTGGACCAGCTGAAGTTTCTGAAGCTTCTTCAAGGGTAGCTCCACATAGAGGATGTTACAGTAATCCAGGCAGTAGCTCACTAGCTGTGTCATCATGATTAGATATGATGTCTCTAAGAACAAGCACTATTATGTTATGTTATATTGGTGTTTGCAAATAAGGAAATAGTAGCGAGAAGAGAACGGTTTTGTATATATGAAGACCTAGAGTAGTCCCTGGCATCTGTAATTATAGAATTCCTTGGAGTTATAGTAAACTAGTAATTAATATACTCATTCAGGTTTTTCCACAATAAATATATACAGCATGAATAATGCCATGCAGAAATATTGCTGTTTATACAAAGCAGCATGCAATCCATCTGCCACTACCTGGCCTTCACAGCATGCCATGAGAGCAATATCATTATTCATCTAAGAGCTATAGCTTTATTCAAATACAGAAGAATGCCGTGCTATCAGGGACTTTCAGTCTAGTTAGTAACAAATGGTTAATAGCTGTTTTCTGCCTCTAATTACCTGTTGTTTAGTTCCTGCGGTTCCACTCTTGTTCAGCGCTAATTTGCTTCTTCTCTCTCTAAATTTAAAAATCTTGCTTGTATTTGTAAGCTATCCAGGGAACACTAAATGTTGGAGGAAAGCATATAAATTGTTAAACTAAATAAAAATAAACAAAGTAAGCTTTCTAGAAGAGTCACTGTGAAGAAACTGATGTACAATCTAAAATTTAATTAGTTTAGATCCGTGGCTCCCAACCTTTTTTGGACCAAGGACCACTTGACTAGGGGTCACTCTCCGACATTAGTACCCAAAGGGTTACGAATCAGTTTTTGGTCAACTTTAGATTCGGTTTGGGATTCTGATTCAGAAAATTGCATTGGATAGGCCACATCAGCTCTAGTTTCTGATACAGAACATATGCCATCCAGTGGTCACTATCTGCTCACCCACAGAAAACCATATTTAATAATCCAGTGGTCACTATCTGCTCACCCACAGAAAACCATATTTAATAATCTAGAGCTGATGTGGTAGTAGTAATCTTTTGTGGATAGTCAGCCTCTCCACTCCTGGCATCCCTGTTGCCTTGGCATTATAAGAAGGTTTTGCAAGACCAGTCGCTCTAGTTGCCGTGTGGTTTTGAGGCAATGGTGTAGTAATGGTGAGGCCGTGGATCATATTTTTGGTCTTGCGGACCACTGGTGGTCCATGGACCACAGGTTGGAAACCACAGGTTTAGATGTTCAGTTTTTTTTAAAAAAATAAATCTTTATTGGGTTTTCACAATTCGGAAGTTTAAAAAAAGCGATGTAAAGTGTAAGAAAAAACAAGTAGAAAAAAAGAGACAAGAAAAGCGCCCGGTGGTTCAGGATGACCACCTTCGGGATATAAAGATTAAGAGGAAAAGAAATAAGATAGCAGTGCTCTTGAAAAAGGAAACAGAGTTGGAGAACCGTCTTGCTTAACAAAAGGTGTTTTCGGTTACATTTGTTTTTCATATCTCTGATTTCCCGACCTTTCCATCACCGACCTATAATTAAGAAATACGTCATATACTTAGGAAAAATTAACAAGAAAAGTAGCATCTGCCACGACCCAAGTTCCCATTACATCTCTAAATCTACGTTACATTCGCTTCTACAGTATTCTTGGAGGAGCGACCAGTCCCATTTAGCATTATATTTTTCTCCGTTGTTCCTTTCTCTCAGTGCCTCTGCTAATTTTTCCATTAGGCTGATCTCGAGTAGTTTTTGTCTCCACTCGTCCCTTGAAGGGATGGTTTCCGACCTCCAGAAGGTAGCAAAGAGAGTCTTAGCCGCTGTTATGGCTAATATGAATATTCTGCTTTCGCTCTTATCTAATTCGTTGTCTAGGATCCCTAGGAGGAATTTATCAGGGCTTTTTATTATTTTTTTTCTAAGCAATTTTTCTACTTCTCTGTGTATCATACTCCAATATTTTTTTGCCTTAGGGCAGAGCCATAACATGTGGAAGAATGTTCCACTACTATTGTTACAAATCCAGCAGTTGGGTTTTGTTTTTTTTATAGATTTTGGCTAACTTTACTGGGGTAAGATACCATCTATAAAGTATCTTAACTACTGTAATGCGCTTTACATTGGCCTTCCCCTGTCGATGATCCGAAAGCTTAAGCTAGTGCAGCATGCCGCAGCGCGTCTCCTTATGGGAGCTTCAAGATCCGACCGCGCGACTCCACTCTTGCGCGAGCTGCACTGGCTCCCGATTGAATTCCGGGTCCTCTTCAAGGTGTTAGTTCTAACTTTTAAGGCCATTTATGGTTTGGGGCCAGTGTACTTGAGGGAGCGACTTACCCCTTATGTGCCTGCGAGATCACTGCGCTCTGAGGAGCTCAACCTCTTAGAGGTGCCTTCCCTCGGAACCTGCAGATTGACCACCACACGGCGGAGGGCATTCTCTGTAGCTTCTCCAAGTCTTTGGAACGGCCTCCCGGAGGAGATCCAGGCCATCCGTGTCCTTTTGCCCTTCCGTAAGTCGGTGAAGACCTGGCTCTTCAGGAAGGCGTTCGGCCCTTAGCTCAATCCCATTGTGCGCCAGATCGCCTATGGTTCCCAGATGTTCATCATGCCCCTCTAGCCTTTGTTGAGGGCCATTGCCTCATCATGTTTTAACTGTTTTAATGTTTTAATGTTTAATGTGTTTTAACTGCCTAACTTGTTTCATCATATTCATTGTGTCTATGCTTCCTTGTAAACCGCTCTGAGCTCCGGAGTGAGCGGTATACTAAATCGAAGTTAATAAATAAATAAATAATAAATAAACCCAGTTCTCTCTGTATTTGTGACATAGTGAGATATTTACGTTTTTTTCCATATGGATTTCCAAGTGTCTGGATTTATTTTGTAACCTATATTTCTGGACCATTCCTTTACATGGGCTCCGTTGCTGTCTTTTTCATTATCTCTTTTTAGCAATATTTTATATATTTTAGACATTAATTTGGTCTCTTTGCCCAGAATTGCCTCTTCTAGCTCATTACTTGTGCTTTCCCACCCTCTTTTCTCATCCTCTCTAGCTCTTTCTCTTAACTGGAAGTACGAAAACCACCCCATTCCAAACCCTTCATCCCTCAGTTGAAGTCTGGTCTTCAGGATCCATCCTGTTCCTTCATTAATTAGTAGATCTTTGTATTTTATCCATTTATCAGTCTCCAGATGTCTTATCTGAAATGCTTCATTGGGAGACACCCAAAGGGATAATTTTCCACTCATTTGTTTCTTATATTTCTCCCATACCTTTATCAATGGTTTTCTGATATAGTGATCATTTGCATTCCGATCTGCCTTAACTTTTTCGTACCATAGATAGCCGTGGAGACCAAACTTCAATCCATGCCCCTCAATGTTCAGGATTCTATCTCCTTCCAATCTACACCAGTTCCTTAGCCAGGTCAGACAACTGGCCTCGAAGTATAGTCTCAGGTTTGGTACACCCAGACCTCCTCTATCTTTCGAGGCTTGTAACACTTTCATCTTGACCCTTGGCTTTTTTCCTGCCCAGATGAATTTGGAGAGTTCTTTATTCCATGGGTCAAAATAAGAGTTTTTTGGAACTACAGGGATTGCTGTAAATAGGAAGTTCATTCTAGGTAGAACGTTCATTTTAATAGTGGTGATTCTGCCCAGGAGGGCGATTCTAGATGTTCAGTTTTGAAACAAAACTTAAGTATAACTTAAAAGCTCTGCAGTGCATATGTATTCAGATCTCTACACTATGGTGAACAGGGATGGAGTAAAACGGAACCATCATTACAACACAGTCATCAATTCCCCAAAATTATTACTACATTTTATTCACAGAAAGAGGAAGAGATGGTATGGCCAAAATTCTGTCTTTTTCTTTTCTCAGTAAATCTCGGTGTGGTTTAATTACTCTGTTATCTTTGCCCCTCATAAAGCTAGTGTGTGAAGACAATTAACATAATCAGATATTTAGAAATGACACATCACAAGGTCCTCTTTCTTTTTCACTTTTTGTATGTAACAGTACATGACCCTTTCCCCTTGCCTGGACATCTGATGAGGGCTGTGAACATTCAGGGCAAGAAGATTAGACATCATAACGAAATAGCTAGGAAAATAAAATAAAAATAAATTAATCTGGTTTATTGCCAAGAAGGAACCTCCGGTGGCACAATGGGCTACGCCCTTGTGCTGACAGGACTGCTGACCAAAAAGTCAGAGGTTCAAATCCAGGGAGCGGGGTGAACTCCCATCAGTTAGCTCCAGCTTCTCATGTGGGAATTTGAGAGAAGCCTCCCACAGAATGATAAACCATCAGGGCATCCCCTGGGCAACGTCTTTGCAGACAACCAATTATCTCACACCAGAAGTGACTTGCAGTTTCTCAAGTTGCTCCTGACACACACAAAATTGCTAAGAGTATATGTTGGGCTTGTTATTTAGCTCTCTCTCTCTCTCTCTTTCTCTCTGTTAATCCCCTCTCTTTCCATCCCTTACAAGCTAAAGCTGAGCATCCTAAGGAGGACTCTAAAGAAGTAGCCTGCTCAGCATAGCAGTGGTACTATCATGTACAGTATATCACGAGACCATATCTTACCTTGCTGGCTAAAGAGAAAAAATACCTTCAGTTGTTCCAAGCAGGTCTGAGAATAAACAAGAGAGAGAGAGAGAGAGAGAGAGAGAGAGAAGGGAGAGGGCACTTGATGCAGAGCCGCTGTGTTTTCTATGTGGCCACTCTATACCTTGCCAGTTTTGGGAGGAGACCGGAGCTTACTAAGGAGAATCCAGCCAGAGATATATGCAAGGGACCAAAGGTGCTGCAAAATGGGAAGTATCCAAAAGGTTTCAAAGTGGAACAGTCCGCAGACTTCTCAGAAAGAGCTGGCTATGCCTGTCAGCCCTGCCAAGAATGTCACCGGGCCGTCTTCCATGGCTGGATATGGTAAAAAGAAAACCAAACACTTCTTTTTTATATGTCCTTTTTTTGTTTACTGTAACTTGGATCTCTTATATTGCTGCACTACTAAATATCATTGGGTCAGGAAGTGGGATTGTGGCTATATTTCGTGCCGATGTCTCTCACCGCTTGTAGGTCACGCTATTTGGGGGTTTTGAAATACCCTCAACACAAGGATCTGTGTGAACAGCTAAGACAGGTTCACTGCAGTTGACTGAACACGGAATCCTTAATCTCCAAGTGCGAGCATTTTGTCATTGCCTTTTGTTATGCCTCCTACTTTTAGTACAGGATGCTATTTGCTCTGTTCTTTTGCAAAGCAAATATGATTTTCACACAGAAGATTATTAATCATTTATAATGAATATAGTCAAAAGCTGTAACCACAGTAATAACAGCAAAGAACTCTATTGTCTCTGTTTGTGTCTTTAATTGTAAATCCTGGTATTCATATTGCAGTCTTAAACTATTCCGCTGTAACCTGAGCACTGAAGATTATCAACAATAGAAAGAACAAATTCAAAGCCAGTCAGCATTATTAAAGTGTTTAATTATTGTCTTAAACGATCTCATTATTTCAGGTGTCAGATTATTACGCAAGGTTAAACATGTTGTCAGTTACTGACAGAACACAAAAAAGTGTGTACATCTCTATTATTTTAAGAGCTGAGATAGTTCGTAGCTATTAATGTTGTATCTTTCCTTGCCCTCTTTACTAACACATAAATGTACTCAGGAGCTGGTATACTGAGACAAGAGTGATATGCTAATATATTTCAGATCTATAGGACAATAGTTAAGTCAAAATAATAAGATGACAGTTGCTTAGGGATTGCATACTCTTATAATCATAAACGATACAGCTGTCGATTATAGCAGAGATTAAGTTTGGTTTCTCACTGGATATTACGGTAGTATGCCTAGCATCGTACAGAGGCTGAAAAGCAAAGATCTGAAATAATATTGTATGTATCTCTAGCTCAGTGAAACTTGCACAAACTAAATGCATTTAGGATAGCAAACAAAGGCCAAGATTCAATGTTTCCTAGAGCTGTATAGTAAAAGTAAAGGTTTCTCCTGACATTAAGTCTAGCCGTGTCCGATTCTAGGGGGGGGGGGGGGTGCTCATCTCCATTTCTAGGCTGAAGAGCCAGCATTGCCCGTAGACATCTCCAAGGTCATGTGGCCAGCATGACTGCATGGAGCGTCACTACCTTCCCACAAAAGCAATATCTATTGATCTACTCACATTTGCATGTTTTCAAACTGCTAGGTTGGCAGAAGCTGGGGCTAACAGTGGAAGCTCACACTGCTCCCAGGATTCGAACTGCCGACCTTTTGGTCAGCAAGTTCAGCAGCTCAGTGGTTTAACCCACTGTGCCACCAGGGCCACCCTCTTGTATGTATATATGTAGAAAATACTGAAATGTGTGTGAACATACAAATAGGCACATATGCAACAGGATTAAGACAGCTCTATATTGTGCTTTAGAGAAGGCATCATCTATTCAAAGTCCAGTTTAAAGAAAAAGAACCAGCACTTGGGCAGCTAACTGAACAGTCCCAAGGACTAATCTGTCACCAGCTATTAACAGATCACACATATGTCTAAATTGACAGATATCTATTAATATTTGTTGTGTGCTTTCAAGTAGTTTCTGACTTATGGTGACCCTATAATAATATTTTTGGGCAAAAATTGTTCAGAGGGGGTTTGCCTTTGCTTTCTTCTAGGGTTGAGAGAGTGTGACTTGTCCAAGGTTAACTGTTGGGTTTATAGGTCCAAGTAAGAACTCAAACTTTAGTCTCCAGAGTTATAGACCATTACCGGTACTTAAATCACTGTACCACATAGGTTGTACATACATTTAGTTTATGGAAATAGATGATCCCTCTGGGATATTGTGTGGCTGACCTAGGAAAGCTGTGGGGGATTTGCAGAAAGCTTTAGAGCCAAAGAAATACTAACACAAATATATGCAAATGTTTGTTGTGCATTTCTTCCCCTTCTCTCTATTTACAAATAAGCCATATATTTTGTGTGGGTTCTTTCAAGATCTAGTGTACTGATTTTCTAAATACGTATTATTTATGGATCAGTCCCAAGGAACCAATATTTTATCCATTTCCCTACCTGCTGTGACCACACTAATGATTCATCACAGCATGTCATATTTTCTTCAAGGGGGGAAGGTACTGTTGACAGTATCATAAAATAGTGAAATCTGTTGCTTACAACAGTTTTTGAGATTCCAAGCATGTCACTTCTTACATTTCTTGCATGTTTGATTTTTAGATCATGACACTTCTCATGGCAGTTGCAGTCTTTCCACTGGAACAAGCTACCACAGCTGCATCAGCCAAGTTACAGTTGGTAAGAAATTATATATGCTTCTCATACTTTAGCCCAGGCTAGGCAAACTCCAGCCCTCCAGGCCTGAAGCTGTTAGGAGTGGTGGGAGTTGAAGTCCAATGCCTGCTTTAGTCTGTAGCTCAGGCCTGGGCAAACTTCGGCCCTCCAGGTGTTTTGGACTACAACTCCCACAATTCCTAACAGCCAATAGGCTGTTAGGAATTGTGGGAGTTGTAGTCCAAAACACCTGGAGGGCCGAAGTTTGCCCAGGTCTGCTGTAGCTTCATCTGACTCCTAGGCTTACACTCTGTAAACATAGGGCACATTAGTACCTCTGTTTTTTTCTGTTTGACTAAAAATCTTAGGATGTTGCACAGTTTCATGTAATTTCTGTATTTGCATACTTTTACTAAACAAGTATGTTATGGAAATGGGCAGAAATAAGGAAAGTGTTATTTGAACACCTCTTAATTTGTAATCTCTTATATTTGTTAGTTGTGCTATAGTAGGCAAAATCTTCCACTCTGAAAGACATGAAAAGAAAAGAATGGCTAATTATCTATATCTTATAAAGGAGATCAAACTTTCTAGCAAAAAGTTTGATCTCCTTTAGTGAAAACAGTTACAGTTCTTAATGGAGGTAAGACTGGTTGCTGGAAGTTAGAATGGATGCAATTTTAATAGCATATCAAAACATTAACACTGATCTGGCAAGATTTTTTCTATTGTTCTACCATCCAGATTACGAGGGTTATCCAGAAAGTAGTTACAAGAATTTTTTAAAAAATACAAAGAATGAATATATTTTAATAAAATGTGCATGGCTTGTAGCATAGGTATTACATTATTTTTCCACATAATCACCATTCAGTTCAATACATTTTTTTCATCCGTGGACGAGTTTTTGATGCTTGTGTCATAGAAATTTCCCTCCACTTTTTTCAGCCAGTTCATCACTTCTATTTTCACCTCGTCATCATTGGAAATGTGTCTTCCACCAAGGTGTTCCTTCAATTTAGTAAACAGATGATAGTAACTCGGTGCAAGATCGGGGCTGTGAGAGGGGTGGCTGAAAACATCCCGTCCAAATGAAGTCAGCCACTCTTGTGTTGCATGATGTGCAGATGCACATTGCCATGAAGGAGACAGACTCTTGCCATTAGCATCCCACAATGTTTGTTTTGGGTGGCTCTGCAAAGTTTCTTCATGGTCTCACAATATATTCCATACCCATTTTGTCATATGCTGTCTTGACATTACGTCCTCTCCATAAACTGAAAAGATTTCATGATGAATTGCAGAGACGCTCATGCCCTTAGCATTTAGGTAGAGTATTACAGTGCAAACTTTGCACTTGGAGGGAAAAAGAATGAGGATGCGCATCTCTAACCTTCATCACAATGCCAATCGATGACAACTGGCACTGCTTGTTTGCTTCTACTAGCTTCCCGCTAGATGGCATTGATACCAACTTCTCCCGAAAAAAGTCCCTGCAAGAGCTACATGCCTTGTAACCTTACTTTCTGGATAACCTATGTAATTAAAAATATATATATCACACCCTAAGAATTCTAGATCAACTAAGCATATATGAGTGCTGCATGCTTTTATTTTTGGAAGAATTGTAACCCTATCTAATTACCTTTTTTACATTAATAACTGGCCTAAATTAATGATGTCTAGAACATGTAGTAAAACTTCCCACTGGTGCCAAGTTTTTTCAAATAAGGATGATTTTCACTTACCTCACTTGGCTATGACAGGTAGCTGAAGCCCATACATCTGCAAGCTAGAGATAAACGAGAGATAAAAAGGGTATTTTAAAAGGGTTAAGAACTTAATTAAATTAGCCAATGAGTTCAAATAGCAACTCTCTAATTGTCAAACATCTGTTAACCCTTTTCTACAAAGCAGCTTTTCTGTATTCTTAATAACAGTGGTTTGGTATGAATAATAGGGAACGATGAATGTTTTGTGGTCCTGCTTAGTTTCTAAGAGATGTTTGGTTAGCCACGGTTGAAAAAGAATGTCGAAGTACTACCAGAAATATTATGTTTCAGTGGCATCTGGTTGATCTGATGCAACAGACAGTGATTCCAGTTCAAATTTTCGTTCAGACTTTAAAGAATATATGAAGAGTGCTGAACCATCTCCCAAACAGGTTCGGCACCTTGGATAGCTCCTTTAAAGCTTTCTAAAACCTGGACCATATTCAATACTCTATTGCAGTGGATCCAACCTTTTTTTATGACCAGGGACCACTTGACCAGGGACCACTCTCCAACATTAGTACCAAAAGGGTTACAAATCAGTTTTCCATCAACTTTAGGTTCAGTTTGGGTATTTGGGGTGCTGATTGAGAAAATTGCATTGGATAGACCACATCAGCTCTAGTTTCTGATACAAAACATATGCCATCAAGTGGTCGCCATCTGCCCACCCACAGAAAACCATATATAATAATCTAGAGCTGATGTGGTCTGTCCAATGCAATTTTCTCAATCAGCACCCCAAATAATCCCAGGGACAGGCCTATAAAGACACCAAGGCCGCCCCTGCTTCCAGGTGCCACATGGAATGGCTCCACTCAGGGGAAAGGAAGGGGTAGGAGAAGCAACACTCAGGAGACTTGTTGTTGCACCTTTTGTGGGTAGTCCGCCTCTCCCCTCCTGACATCTCAGTTGCCTCGACACTATAAGAGGGTTTTGCAAGACCAGTTGCTCTCGTTGAGGCTATGTAGTAATGGTGAGACCGCGAACCATATTTTAGTTCTTGGGGACCAGTAGTGGTTGAAAACCACTGCTCTATTTGGCATGACGCTCACTAGCTAGGATTGCTCTGTTTATAATATGTTCATCAGAAAACCATACCATATTTATATTTTCAGATTGTGCTTCTGGACAGTTTGCCATTGGACTTTCTCACCAGAAGAGTCCATGCTTGAAAGTTGCTCATCACCGCCTTCCTTTCTCCTTCTATGAAGATGCCGGCATGGATCAATATTTTATGCCCCAGATTGATTTATCTGCTCCTTTGTCCTGCCCAGCATCATTATCTATCACTCCAGTGCCTTCCAGGACCTGCAGGGACAGGGACAGCAGCAGTGAGACACTTAGTGATGCACAAGATCTCACAGGTAAGGTTCATTTGTATGTTTCAGGGTCAACATATAATCGGGGGGGGGGTCCATCCTACAGATCATGTGCAGCTCTTATACAAGTGGGCAACCTGCTAAACATCACAGGACACTCCCAAAGTTCCCGCACAGCCTGTATTGAAATTTTCAGGTGGCAATTCACCTGAAAATACAGTATGGCCCACTGTATGGCCAGCTAAAAATGGCCCGTCCCTGATCTGTCCACTTCTATGAGCCTCATATCTATGTGTGGGACAGCAGATCGTTCTCAAAATACAACAGAGCACCATTTTAATAGTCATGGTGGCATCCTAGAGAATCCTGGGACTTGTAGTTTGGTGAGGCAAGTAGCATTTCTGCAGGAGAGCTTTAATACCTCAGCAAACTGCAAATCCCAGGATTCCATAGAATGCAGCCATCACAATAACAGGATCAAAGTAATATGATGTGAAGAGATTAGAGAAAAATGGTAAGAAAATCCCAAGCCACAATGATTGTTTTGAAAGTGTCATTTCTCTCAAACTTCTGTGGGAGTTATTTTCCAGAATATTCCAGGACTGCTTTGTGAAGTGCTATGTTTTGTATGAAATTTCCTTTGTAATGGAAAATATGGATGTGATTTGAAATATTTCAGCACCTTTGTACTGTAGGACTATGTGACTTATGGTGTGAGCATTTTTCTGTTGTATATGTGAATGTAGGAGCGCCCGGTGGCGCAGTGGGTTAAGCCGCTGAGCTGCTGAACTTGCTGATCAAAAGGTCACAGTTTCGAATCCAGGGAGCAGCGTGAGCTCCCACTGTTAGCTCCACCTTCTGCCAACCTAGCAGTTTGAAAACATACATATGTGAGTAGATCAATAGGTACTGCTCCTGTGGGAATGTAACAGTGCTCCATGCAGTCATGTTGCCCACATGACCTTCGAGGTGTCTACGGACAACGCCGGCTCTTCGGCTTAGAAATGGAGATGAGTACCAAACCCCAAAGTCAGACACGACTGGACTTAATGTCAGGGGAAAACCATTACCTACCTTTTATGTAATGTATGAACCTCATGCTAGCAATTTAGTGAGTACACAAGTGACTATTCACTCTAACAGGAACATGACCAATACATGCAGAAACCTTGCTGATATAAACCATATATTTACTTGACAAGTCTCATTGGGTGACTCTTTTTCCTGAATCCTAAGGGGATTGGATGAGTTTCTACCCCCCTCCCTTCCTCTTCTCCTCTCTTCTTTCTCTAATTCTTCCTCCTTTGCTTCTTCTTTTTCCTCTCCTTCCTCCTCCTCTTTTTCTTCTTCTCTGAATATTTATATTTGAAGAACAAGAATGTTCAGCTTTACCTCTGATACCTATAGAAATTCAAGCTTGCATGCCCAGAAAGTAAATCTCTGGTTGATGCTTTCCAGTGTTACCTCCCAAAGATATCAGAGACACAGTTATTGCTCTGACTAATAGATAAAAAATAGCACTGACAAATCACATACTTCCCTATAATTTAATGTATTGACTTACAAGGGATTTTAAGGTTGTACACTGTCCTCTCCTGTCAATTACAGCTTTCGTTTTGCTGCATTATAAGGATAAATGGAAGGAAGTTAGACTCAGCCTGTCAGCAGTATATGGAAGGCACTGAGTTTCCGACATGTTGCAACCTTGCAGGTTCAACATAGCAAAGGAATGGACTAAATAAATGGGCAATAAGCTAACATTGTGCAGTATAAACAAAATAGAGCTTGAAATAATAATAGGGGACGATGAGAGCTAAAACCTGCAGAGCTCTTGGTCCAAGGGGAGGGAAGATTTTTCTTAATGCGAAGTAAGGAAAGGAAATACAGCAAAGTCTCGATTATCCAACATAAATGGGCTGGCAGAATGTTGGATAAGCAAAAATGTTGGATAATAAGGAGGATTAAGGAAAAGCCTATTAAATGTCAAATTACGTTATGATTTTACAAATTAAGCAACAAAATGTCATATTTTACAACAAATTGACAGAGAAAGCAGTTCAGTACATGGTAATGTTATATAGTAATTACTGTATTTACTAATTTAGTGCCAAAACATCACAATGTATTGAAGCAGCAGTGCAGGAGGCAGAGTGCGTTGGATAATAACATTTAATGAGTGATTTATTAACTTCAGAACATTTATAGGCCATTTTCTTTTGTTTGTAAAGGCAGTTCCCGAGTTACAAACATTTGACTTACAAACAACTTATAGTTAAGAACGGGGTGAGACAACAGGAAGTGAGAGAAATCTGCCCTTAGAAAGGGAAATTCACTTCTGTAAGTGTTATCATGGGGAAAAGGTGTCTCCGCTGAAGCTTTCTCGTCAATTCTTGTTTCCACAATAAGCCAAATTTTTCAAAATCCAGTTTTTCACAGGGACAGAAAGTGAACAGGGGCATGGCAGAGGGGTCACCAAAGACCATCAGAAAACAAAGTATTCTCTGTTGGTCATGGGGGTTCTGTGTGTCAAGTTCGGCCCAATTCTATCGTTGGTGGGGTTCAGAATGCTCTTGGATTGTAGGTGAACTATAAATCCCAGCAACTACAACTCCCAAATGACAAAATCAATTCCCACCCCAACCCCACCAGTATTCAAATTTGGGCATATTGTGTATTTGTGCCAAATGTGGTCCAGTGAATGAATATACATCCTGCATATCAGATATTATATTATGATTCATAATAGTAATAAAATTACAGTTATGAAGTAGCAAAGAAAATAATTTTATGGTTGGGGATCACCGCAACATGAGGAACTGTATTAAGGAGTCGCGGCATTAGGAAGGTTGAGAAACACTGATCTAGAGTTACACTTTAAAAATGTACCCCATGTAGGTCTGACTCTATGGGCTCGTTGTTGTATCCCAACATTTCCTTCGTTTCATATGAGAAATCATATCTCTGAGCAAATCTTCTCGAAACCAGTCCCCAAGTTTATTTTGCAACAACTGTCATTGTCATCATCATCTTTATTTATACCATGCATTTCCAAATTCAATTAAAATTATGTTTAAAAAAATACAGTGTAGCTAAAAACACACAAAAATTGAGCATTAAAATAGAACATACTGTTCACAATATCAAAACAATTTTATAATAATAATAATAATTTTATTTCTTTCCTGCCTTTCCACACATAATTAAAAATAACATTATAATTAAAACAATATGGAGCCCCCAGTGGTGCAATGGTTTAAACCCTTGTGCCAGCAGGACTGAAGATGGACAGGTCGGAGGTTCGAATCCAGAGAGAGTGCGGATGAGCTCCCTCTGTCAGCTCCAGCTCCTCATGCGGAAACATGAGAGAAGCCTCTCACAAGGATGGTAAAACATCAAAATATCCAGGTGTCCCCTGGGTAACGTCCTTGCAGACGGCCAATTCTCTCACACCAGAAGTGACTTGCAGTTTCTCAAGTCGCACCTGACATGAATTTTTTTAAAAAAACCAATACAGTGTATTCTTAAAAGCCTTCAAAAACATTCTGTTCTAAAAGCCTGTTGTATAAAAAGGTTATTTATGACCAAACCAACTCGGACTATATTAAATTACAACGGGTGTACTATCTGCCACTATGTACTTGCTGAGAAAATCCATTTGCTTCAGTCATTGTGAGGACTGCTGCTCAGTTGAGATGGATTCCAGCCTTAGTGCAGGCTGAAAGATGTTATCATCGCTGCTGCTAAAAATACTGCTGTCACTTTGAACTTGCAAGACCTGATTTCACTATAGCACTTCTGCAAAGATGAAAAACATCCATGTCCCATGTGCTCACCTGTCTAAACTTTTAAAATGGAGTGGTGAGATATAGGAGATGAGCTAGATTTGTATGGCATTTGAAGATACCGTTATCCACAGGCTCGTAGCCAGGATTTTTATTCGGGGGGGCTGAGTCTGAGAGGATGCACCCTAGCAAACCTTTTGTATCGTTATCCCAATAACCCCATGCATATGGGATATATTGAGCATGGTGATCAGATCATGATATGAATAAACATAACAGGTTAAATAATAAATGTTATTTATTTACTTTCATTAACAAAATGTTTAGAATACTTTTTGACTCATTTTTTACTTTACAGCAACAGTTTTCTTCTTCCCGGCCATTTTGTCAATTACTTTTTCTGGTTTGATAGTGATGTCCCGATGGATGGAAATCATTGCTAGTCGACTAAGTCTCTGGTTTGTCATTTAACTTCTAGATACACTTTTCACTCTCTTCATGGTTGAAAACTATCTTTCCACACTGTATGTCATTACTGGTAGAGTAGCTAACACAGTCAAAAGGAAATTTATTGACTGATAGGTTTTGTCACACAGTTTCAACACTTTAAGAAACTCAGTATCTTTCTTAATTCATGGTGTAATATTACCGTAATATTACCATGGTGTAATATTGACGGAAGCAAGTGCTGCGTCATTTTCAAAGTGTTCTGACAGTTGCATGATCCCTGGGGAAGGCAAAGGCAAACCACCCCAGTATTCTTGCCAAGAAAACTAAGTGGACCAGTACAACCAGAGATATATCAAAAATGGGCATGGTCAAAAACAAAGATGGCAGGGACCTAACAGAAGCTGAAGAGACCAAGAGAAGGTGGCGAGACTATACAGAAGATCTTTATAGGAAGGATAATAATATCGAGGATAGTTTTGATGGTGTGGTGAGTGAATTAGAACCAGACATCCTGAGGAGAGAGGTTGAATGGGCCTTAAGAAACATTGTTAACAACAAGGCATTAGGAGACGACAGGATCCTAGCTGAACTGTTTAAAATCTTGAAAGATGATGCTGTCAAGGTGATGCATGCCATATGCCGGTTTACCTCTGTGTACCGCCCTGAGCCTCTGGGAGTGGCAGTAAATAAGTTGAATGAATGAATGAATAAATAAATAAAAAAATATGGAAAACACAAGAATAGCCATCAGATTGGAAACAATCAACTTATATCCCCATACCAAAAAAGGGAAATGCTAAAAACTGTTCAAACTTTCGTACAGTGGCACTTATTTCTCATGCCAGTAAGGTAATGCTCAAGATCCTGCAAGGAAGACTCCAGCAATACCAGGAGAGAGAGAGAGAGAGTTGCCAGATATACAAGCTGGGTTTAGAAAAGGCAGAGGAACGAGATAATAAATTGCCAATATCCGCTGGATAATGGAGAAAGGCAGGGAGTTTTAGAAAAACATATATTTCTGTTTTATTGACTATTCTAAAGCCTTTGACTGTGTGGATCATAATAAATTGTGGCAAGTTCTTGGTGGTATAGGCACACCAAATCACATTGTCTCTCTCCTGAGAAATCTGTATAAGGACCAAGTAGCAACAGTAAGAACTGACCACAGAACAACAGACCGGTTCAAGATTGGGAAAGGCGTACGGCAGGGTTGTATACTCTCACCCAACCTATTCAACTTGTATGCAGAACACATCATGTGATGTGCAGGGCTTGGTGAATGCAAGGCTGGGGTTAAAATTGCTGGAAGAAACATTAACAACCTTAGATATGCAGACGATACCACTTTGATGGCCGAAAGCGAGGAGGAGCTGAGGAGTCTTCTAATCAAGGTGAAAGAGGAAAGTGCAAAAGCTAGGTTGCAGCTAAACATTAAAAAAAACAAGATTATGGCAACAAGAATGATTGATAACTGGCAAATAGAGGGAGAAAACGTGGAGGCAGTGACAGCCTTTGTATTTCTAGATAAAGACTGCAGCCAGGAAATCAGAAGATGCTTATTTCTTGGGAGGAGAGCAATGACGAATCTCGATAAAATAGTGAAGAGTAGAGACATCCACATAGTAAAAGCAGTGGTATTCCCTGTAATAACCTACGGATGTGAGAGCTGGACCATAGGGAAGGCGGAGCGAAGGAAGATATATGCTTTTGAATTGTGGTGTTGGAGGAAAGTTCTGAGCGTGCCTTGGACTGTATAGTGTTTAGATACAGGGAAGTCATGCTACCCCTCTATTCTGCCTCGGTCAGACCACACCTGGAAGACTGTGTCCAATTCTGGACACCAAAATTGAAGGGAGACGTTGACAAGCTGGAATGTGTCCAGAGGAGGGTGACTAAAATGATCAGGGATCTGGAGAACAAGCCCTATGAGGAACGACTTAAAGTACTGGGCATGTTTAGCCTTCAGAAGAGAAAGCTGAGAGGAGACATGATGGCCATGTATAAATATGTGGGGGGAAGTCATAGGGAGGAGGAGAGCAGGCTTGTTTTCTGCTGCTCTGGAGACTAGGATGCGAAACAATGGCTTCAAACTACAGGAAAGGAGATTCCATCGGAACATTAGGAAGAACTTCCTAACTGTAAGAGCTGTTCAACAGTAGAACTCTCTGCCCCAGAGTGTGGTGGAGTCTCCTTCTTTGAACAGAGGCTGGACGGCTATCTGTTGGGGGTGCTTGGAATGCACTTTTCCTGCTTCTTGGCAGGGGGTTGGACTGGATGGCCCATGATTCTATGCAAGTAGAGGTGCTCCAAAATCAGAAATTCAAAACACTTTTGGGCCCATGCATTTCATGTAAGGGAAACTCAACCTGTACTTGATGATGTCTCTTTTACTACAAACATTGTACTAATGCAACAAGGGAATATTTTTATATTTATCTATATTGTACAGAGGTTGGTCCTTTAATCCTTTATATCACCTTTGAATTAGGATAATGATGCCATGTTCGGATCTCTTACTTCCTTCTATAAATAGTATTGTGTCATGAGCCCTCTTGCTAGTTTGGAATTGCAGGCTGTGCATTATTACAAAACAGATTTGTAACTGGACCCAGATAACCTTGTTTGAATGGCTAAATTTCTACTTTGATCAATGTGATGAATTATGATATTTGAAGAAACATTGACCGCTTGAGACTAATAGCTTTTCTGCTGACCATTGTATTACGAAGTTTACTCTTAAGTCATGGCTTCAAACCACCAGAACTCAAATGAGCAGCCTCTAGAAAAGCAGCAAGCTACTCATCTAAATGTGAACGTTTTACAAGAAAAGATTTGCATCTGTTGAGAAATGTGCTCACACATTAAGGTTATTAATAATATGTATTTTAAATATATATAAATATATATATATATATATATTATAAGAGATAGGTAACAAATGCTTTCATTTAAACAAGCTTGCATTCAGACACTGATTCTGCAGCTGTCCTATTCTGTACTCTTGTTCCTGAGCTCAAATATTATAATAATTAAAAACAAACAATTTGATGGGGATGATAAGCCTAGTAACCAATAATTGGGAATACAGAGAATGGCATTACAACAGTTTTATCTGACCTTCTCTGGTCAGGATTAGGGTTGTGCTTTCGGGGTAAACCTTGACCCGTTTCATGTCCCAGCTCTCAACGGGAACCCCAATCCATTTTTGGGAACCTCCCGAAATTGGGAGGGCAGATATCTGTTTTTTCTCTGGGGTGCCATTACAGGGGGAGGGGTTCCAGATTCCCCTTCCCACTGTTTTACTCTAGAGGGGAGGCTCTCAGCTGCAAGCAGATGCGTACTTTAAGGAGGTTTCTTTCCCGTTTCTTACGCTAGAGAAGATCCTCAGCTGCAGGCAGGCACACGCTTTCTAGGCCTGCACGCCATTCGCTTTCCAAGACAAGGAGGAGTTCTCTTACTCCAGAAGAGGCGCTCAGCTGCAGGCAGGCGCGCATGCTTTCTAGGCCTTCATGCAACATGCACTTTCCAAGTCAAGGGAGAGTTCTCTTATTCCAGAGGAAGTTAACCGCTGCAGGCAGTTTTACATGTTTTTCTGGGATTACATGCCACACACTCTCTTTCCAAGGCAAGGAGGCAAGTTCTCATTCTTACTATCGAGGAGGCATTTGACTGTGGAATGCCTCCTCTATTGATGTGGGCAACTGTGGAAGGGGGAACTGCAGGCAGGAGCATGCGCTTTCTGGGCCTGCATGCCTCCCCCCCCCCCGCACACACACACACACACACACACACAGTCCCTCATGAAAAGCAGGCAAGGAACCAGGATTGGCTCCCGCTTGCTTTCATGTCAAGCTGATTTTCGTACAGGGAGATGCTTTCCTGTTATGTACTCCTGGAGGTAACAAAAGTAACGAAATAATGGATGAAATGAAGGTAAAAAGTTCCACGCACAATGCTAGTCAGGGTCGGGTTAAGGGTTTACTTTAGTTTCCAGTTAAACTTATTTGATTTGAGGTTAGAACAAGGGTCAAGAGAACATAAAAGAGAACATTTGTATAAAAACAAATTGAAGACTAGCGTCACTTACCTGCACATTCAAAAATGGCAGC
Source organism: Anolis apletophallus (assembly GCA_030556195.1). Lineage (NCBI taxonomy): Eukaryota > Metazoa > Chordata > Lepidosauria > Squamata > Anolidae > Anolis > Anolis apletophallus. Next base: position 92,209,395 of record JARBWK010000009.1, read on the forward strand.
TGTATTATAAAAGTAAGGGAAGTAACTTCAGCCTGGGTGAAGCTACTGTTGGCACAGTAAAATATATTACTTTACGACTGCAGAGTCTCTCAGTTGTAGTCTCTCATCTGTCACTCTGAAACTGACAGATTTGTCTGTGGAGTGAAAAGGCTGACATTCACTTTTAATTAATATTTGATGCAGCCCATAATGAACACGTTGAATTTTCAAAGAAACAGATGATCCACTTGATAAAGCATTTTACTGGAAATGCTGACTCTCTTTGCTCACTCAGGACTTTGATATTCGCATCAGTTGTACTGAAACAGAAACAGCTTTCATTTGCAGTTGCCTAGTTTTGGCTCAGTCACTATTTTGGCATGCACTCACTCCACTTATAAAACATTAAGAATTCAAATGATTGTAGGAATTCAATAATCTGAATTTAAAAAGGGGAAGGAACTATTAATGGCTTCTTATATTTTCTTAGTGCATTTTCCTTAATTCTGTTTACATCGGCTTAAATCAGATGTGGGCAACTGTGGAAGGGGGAAATGTCTTCCCTGAAATCTTCCTGAGGCCAAATGGACTGTTAATGTAATATTGGCTGCTTTGGATAAAGACTTTTCTTAACAGATCAGAGGTGTGGAACGTGCACATTAAACCCATTAAGTTAATGAATCTCATAGGGTAAATTAGTGGACAGTGGTGGGTTATATTTTGAGTGTCCCCTCTTCTACTCAAGACTAGGAGACAGGACTAGAGCTCATTACACTCACCAATATATATTTTTGCTTGTGTTGTCGAAGGCTTTCATGGCTGGAATGACTGGGTTTCCAAGCTATATGGCCATGTCCCAAAAGCATTCTCTCCTGACGTTAAATGCCCATTAAATGCTAATCAAGGTGGCCAATTGCAACATTCACACTTGCCTCAAGCAGACAGGAGTTCTTTCTCCCACCCTGGACATTCCACAGATATATAAACCTCACTTGCCTAGTTTCCAACAGACCTCACAACCTCTGAGGATGCCTGCCATAGATGGGGCAAAACATCAGGAGAGAATGCTTCTGGAACATGGACATAAAGCCTGAAAAACTCAAAGCAACCTATACTTTTGTTTGTTTGAAACTCTGTTACTTGTTTGGTAGACTATGGGGTGCTAGTTGGGTGGAACAAAGGGCCAGGGAAGTGGCATGAATTAACATTCCTCATTCCCATTTTTACCAACAAACTGGTCTCCACTTACACATACTCTATGGCCATAGAATATAGCCAAAGGCAGATGTCAAGTATTGTCCTTTACCCGGTATTTCAGTGCTGCATCCTTCCTGGTTTGAGTTTGAGATACGTGCTGTTCATGCTTGGTGTTTATGTGAGATCACAGTGTGTTGTCAAAGACTTTCATGGCCGGAATGCCTGGGTTGCTGTGAGTTTTCTGGGCTGTATGGCCATGTTCCAGAAGCATTCTCTCCTGACATTTCACCCACATCTATAGCAGTCATCCTCACAACCTCTGAGGGAGAAATATCAGGAGAGAATGCTTCTTGAACAGGGGTGCTGACACTTTTTCAGCATGCGAGCTACTTATAAAACAACCAAGTCAAAATGATCTACCTACCCACTACAAAAATGTGAAACATATAACACAATATCTGCTTTGAACTGGGTTTTCTGAGTCCATACTGCCATATAATCTAATTCAAAGCAGATAACATGGGATTTTATTCAACTGTGTAGAAAGGACCTCAGATAACCCATGGCCCTTCCACACATCCTATTTTACAGTTGACACACACAAACCGATTTCTTACTACTGGACGAATTGACTGAGCCTTCCTCCCTACCTGCCTGTGATCTACCAGGACGCCCTACGTGATCTACCAGTAGGTTGCGATCTACCTAATGAGCACCCCTATTTTAGAACATGGCCACACACCCCGAGAAACTCACAGCAACCCTGAGTTCACAGTGTTTTGTTTTCAAAATTAATAGAGGTTGAGTATCCCTTATCCAAAATGCCTGGCACCAGAAATGTTCCGTATTTGGGATTTTTTCAGATTTTGGAATACTGTAATTAGATTTACATAATGAGAGATCTTGGAGATAGGATCCAACTCTAAACCTGAAATTAATTTAAGCTCCATATGCATCTTATGCACATAGACTAAAATAATTTTATACACGTTACACAATATTTTAAATAAATGTATGCATCATACACTAAGGAGGACAATTTTAAATTTGGAGTATTTTTTTATTTCAGAATTCCAGGTGAATGAGACTAAATAATAATCCTATTGCGCCCTCTTTGTTCATTTCACTGTGCCCCAGTAGATGGGTTGCCTATGTATAAATTGTTTGCCTTCTCCTCCTCTTGTGAATGACTAATAATAACAGCAGAGGCTGGCGAATCGAAGGTTTGCAGGATAATTGGTTCTGGAAACACTCTGCCTGTCTTTTGTAATCTACTCACCAAAGTAATTTTCAGCCTTTGTTAAATATAGAATGGGTTCTAATATATTTCGCCAAACAACTACTTAAAATAATGAGTGTATTATAAAAGCTTTTGCTTTCCCTCTGAGTACACCTATATATATTTATAGATAAAATGCAAGTGATTGTGGCATTTGAACAATTAACATGTTCATTTTAACATATTTTTTCTTGGAAAGGAAACTAATACAAGAAAGCTTATGTCAAAAACAAATTCTCTATGAGCTACTTAGGGTGCATCTACGTTGTATAATTAATGTGGTTTGACACACGTTGACAATGCTATGGAATTCTGGGAGTTGTAGTTTGGTGAGGCACCAGTACTCTTGGGCAGATAGTGCTAAAGATCTTGGAAGACTATAGGTGTCTCAATTGCTCCATATTTGTGTTGTTTCCTCATTCTGCTGTCCTAAATTCTTGCTGTAACTCACATTATGCACAGAACAAATGTTTAAAATTAATCCAACCTTTTATAACAATGAATTAAGCATCAAAATATTTTTAAACACTCTATTAAGACATAACAACTAAAACATAAATAAACATTACAATGTACACCCTAAAAACAAATTATGAGACATTACATTAAAATTACTGGTAGTGGTGTAATTTTTAAGACGTATCATTACAGCCATCTAATACACGTAGATTAGTTTACTAGCTGCCATTGAACTGCTGTTAGTGTTGTGTATTTTCAAGTTGGTCCCTGTTTATGACTTATTTCTACCCAGGAGAACCTATCACATATTTTCTTGGAAATGCTTGTTTAGATGCGGTTTATCATGTCCTTAATCTCAGGAATCTGAACCCTGGTTTCCCAGATTCCTAATCCATTACTCAAAGCGCTACATGATGTCGGCTCCATTCCTATTTGGACTGCATTTTTCAATATGCCTGTAACCAGTACAGCTGTAGTGAGCTAGGCTGCTGTCACCATACAGATAGATTTCAAAGTTCTTGTTAGCATCATGACAGCTGTTCAGTGGTGTGAGAGAGAGCTAACTTGTGCCAATATCCATGTTGGATACTTTCTGGATTCAATTTGCAGTTTGAGGCTGGGGAAAAATATGAACACTACGAACCAATTGGGGGAATGGTGTTGATGTTGTTACTAACCTCCTTACATACTTTTTAAAGCTATTGGTGGGACATCGGTCACATTTTTGTACTTTGATTCTGTCTTCTTTTGTACTATTTGTCAAATCACATCTCCCTGTATAGACCATCACGCGCACCACGGTCTGCAGAGGAGGCTGTCCTCTCAGTCCAATCCCCATCACAAGCTCAGTTGGTGGGAGTGAGAGAGAGGGCCTTCTCTGTGATTGCTCCCCATCTCTGGAACTTCCTCCCTAAAGAAATAAAAATGCCCCCCCCCCCCCGCCCTCCTCTCCTTTAAGAAACTTCTAAAAACATACCTATGCACTTTGGCATAAGGAGAGGAGGTGGTTTAGGACTGCTGGCAAATCTACGTGTATTAGATGGCTGTCATGATACGTCTTAAAAATCACACCATTATTAGTAATTTTAATGTAATGTCTCATAATTTGTTTTTAGGGTGTACATTGTAATGTTTATTTATGCTTTGGTTTTTATGTCTTAGTTTTTTTGTTTTTATTTTATTTTATTTTGTTGCTTAATTCCTTGTTGTAAATTTTCTGTTGTTACTATTTATTATTTTGTATTATTTGATGTGTTTCCACCTATTTTGAATGTTTGCCTTTTATGTGTAAACCACCCTGAGTCCCTCTGGGGAGAGAAGGCGGTCTATAAATATTTATTATTATTACTACTACTACTATATTAAGCTTAGAAGCCCATCTTTCATTGGTCTCAGCTTGGCAGGGTAGGGTTGCACTTCAGTCCTATATGTCTATTGATGAAGATTTGATCTGATCGCCAACTGAAGGATAGGTTTGGGTAGAACTGGTTTGGAGGTCTAGTTCTACCATTGATTGGGAGGGCCGCAGGACCCTATTAGTGGAATAATTGACATGTTTCTCTGATATGTATCATCTGCTGCATCATTTACCATCAGTAAGGCTTATGATACGCCTCAGTCTCCAGCGCTGAAAGAACAAGGCCTGGAACGACACTCAGCTCTGGCCCGAGACAAAAACTAATGATGAGGAATAGTGAGAAATGGTATTCAACTACTTTCAGGAGGCATTGGGATTACCATACCTGCTTTAAGCGCATTAAACAGGGAACACATTACATGCCGTTAGCTTAGTATAGAAGAATTTGTAATGTTGAGATAGATGTTAGATTTGTAGGGAAAGCATGGTTGATTGCAGAACTTTGAGTGTCTATTGTAGAAATGTAGACTTCTTCATAATGCTATGGCTGGACAGCTGTATGCATTTTCCATGTGGTTTGCTAACAGTAGAATCCCAATTCTTCCTTCCTCAGTGCACTGTATCATTTGCACCTTTGTGACTAAGGGCTATGTCACACTTGAGCATTTTCCCGCTTCAACTCACTTTAAATGCTGTGACTCCCGCCTGCAAAATTCTGGGGCTTGTAGTTTAGGGAGTTCCAGGGCTTCTCTTGGTGTCTTTGTTTTTAGGCCTGTTCCTGGGTTTATTTGGGGTGCTGATTCAGAAAATTGCATTGGTTAGACCACATCAACTCTAGATTATGGTTTTCTGTGGGTGAACAGATAGTGACTACTGGATGGCATATGTTCTGTATCGGAAACTAGACCTGATTTGATCTATCCAATCCATTTTCTGAATCAGCACCACAAATTACCAAACTGAATCTAAAGTTAACCAAACACTGATTTGTAACCCTTTTAGTAGTAATGTTGAAGAATGGTCTCTAGTCAAGTTGTCACTGGTTAAAAAAAAGATTGGGAACAACTGCCTTAGCTCAATGTTGGGGTCATTAAAAATTGGCAACAGTAAAAAGCTTTTAAATTCCACCTAGTTATTTACACAAATCCGTCGGCAGCAATGTGCAGCGTTTACAGTGGACTCTGCAGAAAATGCCTAGCTGTACTACATGAAAAGGAAAACTAGCCTGTGTAGCAAGCCTTGCAAACTCGAATTTATTGTCAAAGGCTTTCATGGCCAGAATCACTGGGTTGTTGAAAGTTTTTCAGGCTACCTCCTGATGTTTCACAGAGGTTGTGAGGTCTGTTGGAAACTAGGAAAATGCGGTTTATGTATCTGTTGAATGTCCAGGGTGGGAAAAAGAACTCTTGTCTGCTTGAGGCAAGTGTGAATATTTCAATTAGCCACCTTGATTAACATTTCTTGTCTGGAGTTCCCCTGTTTCTTAATGTTGTTCTTTATTTACTGTTATGATCTTAAGAGGGTTTTTTAAATACTGGGAATGCTTCATTCCATGGCCAGGATTTCACTAGCCTCCTGAAGGACAGGAGGGAGGGGGCAGACCTGATCTCACTCGGGAGAGAGTTCTATAGCCACCACAGAGAAGGCCCTGTCTCTCATCCCCACCAGACGCGCTTGCGAAGGTGGCGGGACCAAGAGCAGGGCCTCTCCAGAAGATCTTAACACCCTTGATGATTCATAAGGGAGAATTTCAACAGGAGATAAGTCTTTGGCAATTTCATTAAGTAAAGCAGTGCTGTCCAACTTCTGCCGACCCAAGGGCCGGACTTCTGGTAAGTGATCACCTGGGGGCCGAGGGGCCACACCCCCCGGGCATGCCCCCGGCCACGCGGCTCCACACCCTCTCTTAAAGCGTCATTCGCAACTTCCGAGGCTGTTGGAAGCGGGCGAGAAGGAGGAGCCCACTTCCGAGGCTCGCCCCACTCCAAAGCATCACAACAGCTGTTGTGACACTTTGGGGGAGGGAGCCTTCCGAGGAAGCTCTCCCCCCTCACCCAAAGCCCGCAGGCCTGGATGGCTCGCGGGGGAAGCGAGCGCCCGGTTCTCGCTTCCCCCGCGAGCCATCCAGGCTTGTGGGAGGGTTTTTCGCCCAGCTCTCGTGTCCCTCTGGTCAGAGGGACGCGAGAGCCGGGCGAAAACTCTCCCACAGGCCTCCCTGGAAGGCCTGCCCCTCGCTCCCCTCCTCCCCCTTCCCAGCGCCGCCCGGTGTCCCAATCGCCGCAGTGCCTGGGAAGGAGAAGGAGGAGGGAGGATTCCTCCTCCTTCCCGGCGCCACGGCGCCAGCGGCGATCGGGACACCAGCGGCGCCGGGAAGGAGGAGGGAGGAGGAGGAGGAGGATTCCTCCTCCTCCTCCTCCCTCCCCCGCCGCTGCAAACCGGATCGCAGCGGCGGGGCGAGAGAGGGACGGAGGGGGCAAGGCAAGGAGGAGGAGGGAGCTGGCTCTCTTCCTTCTCCCTGCCCCGCCTCCTCCTCCTGCCCTCCCTCCCGCCCGCCACTGAGAACCGGATCACAGCGGCGGCACGGAGAGAGGGACAGAGGGGGCAAGGAGGAGGAGGGAGGCGCGTGCAGAGAGGGAGAGGGGCGGTAGCTCTCTTCCTCCTCCCTGCACCACCCTCTTCTTCATTCTCTCACCGGCGCCGATGCGATCAGGGTTGCATCGGCGACAGCGAGAGAGGGAAGAAGAGGGTGGTGCAGGGATGAGGAGCTGGCTCACTTCCTCCTCCCTGCCCGCCTCCCCCGGCCGCCATTTTTTTAAAAAAAAAAAATGGGGGCCGGGGGCATAGCGGGGGCCGTGTCCAACAGGCTGGGGGGGCGTGTACGGCCCCCGGGCCGCCAGTTGGACAGCCCTGAAGTAAAGTAATCACAGGCTCTGCTGCAGAAGATTCTGTTTCGAGCAAGGGCTCTTAATTCTTAAACAAGGAACTACATCCAGGATATCTTGTTGTAACCTGGTTGCCGTGTAGAACTCTTCTCTGACACAACCTTGGATGCCACTAATAGTTCTTTGAAACATCTACAAGGGACTCTTTAAATCATCAGACAGATTGGACTATTATGTTTATCTACGTGAATATGGACATTTATCCATGATAAAGAGAAGTTGTTCTTCTATATTGTGTACTAGCTTGGGGACCCGGCGGTGCCTGGGTAATTTGAAAAAGGCATTGTGGGCCAAGGTTGGTCTTTATCCCTTATTTATGTGGCTCGCAGTGCTCTCAGGAAGTTAGTGAAGGTACAGCAAATCCCATCATGCATGGTCCATCCCCCTCCAAACACAACCAGGATGTGGAGTGGGTCATGGAGGGTCTGTCTGCCAAGTTTGGCTGTGATCCATCATTATTGGGAGAAACAGTGATATAATGAACTTACTGAAGGTACTGCAAGTCCCATTGTCTGCAGTCTGTCCTCCTGTCAATAGGAAGTAGAGAGGGTCATGGGGGCTCTTTGTGCCAAGTTTGGTCTTTATTGGTCAATGGAGGAGGGTCGCATTGTTTTCAGGAAGTGAGTGAAGGTACTGGAAGTCCCATCAATCCAGCAAAGACCGAGATCTTGTGGCCAGGCCACCCAACAGGAGTAATGTACCCTCTGTCCTCCCTTGATGGCGAACCCCTATCTCCATCTACCTCCGTCAAGAGCCTGGGCGTTGTTCTAGACTCATCCCTGTCAATGGAGACCCAGGTTGCCACTGTTAGCAAACAGGCCTTCTTTCATCTCCGGCAGGCGAAGCAGCTAGCACCATACCTCACAAGGGAGGCCTTGGTGACAGTCATTCATGCCACGGTGACATCTAGACTGGACTATTGCAATGCGTTATACACTGGCCTTCCCAGGTCTGTGACTCGGAAGATCCGCATTGTCTAGAACGCAGCAGCTAGGCTGCTTACACTAACACCTTTGAAATGCCGAATAGCGCCAGCTCTTCAACAGCTGCATTGGCTGCCAACAGAATATCGGAGTCTCTATAAGACACTGGTCCTGACGATTAAGGCCCTGTATGGCCGGAGTCCGATATATCTCAGAGACCGCCTTTCCTCTTATGGCCATCACTGGTCACTTAGACCCTCCCAACGCAATCTGCTTTACATTCCAGGCCCAAGAGAAGCAAATCTTACTAATACAAGGCATAGGGCCTTTTCTATCTCTGCCCCAGTACTGTGGAACTCATTGCCTCCGTATATGAGAGTAATGCGCGATCTGCGCCCTTTCACCCAGGCTCTCAAGACCTGGCTCTTCAGTAAAGCATTTGATATGTAACTTTAACTTTTAATTTCATGACCTATGTATGTTTTATATGGTTTTACTGTTTATGTGTAAATCGCCTGGAGCATCTTGATGGAGGGTGATTAATAAGAAATAGATTGATAATGATGATGATGCTCCACCCTCCTCCAAACTGCAGCAGGATGTAGAGTAGGTCATGGGGGCTTTGTGTGCCAAGTGTGGTCCTGATCAGTCATTGGATGAGGGTTGCAGCAGTCTCGGGAAGTGTGTAGGGGTACTTCAAGTCCCATCATCCGTGGCCTGTTGTACTCCGAACAGCACCAGGATGCAGAATGGGTCATGGGGGCTCTGTGTGCCAACTGTGGCCCTGATCAGTCATTGGATGAGGGTTGCAGCAGTCTCAGGAAGTGTGTAGAGGTACTTCAAGTCCCATCATCCATGGTCTGTTGTACTCCAAACAGCACCAGGATGCAGAGTGGGTCATGGGGGCTCTGCGTGCCAAGTGTGGTCCTGATCAGTCATTGGATGGGGGTCGCAGCAGTCTCAGGAAGTGTGTAGAGGTACTTCAAGTCCCATCATCCGTGGTCTGTTGTACTCCGAACAGCACCAGGATGCAGAGTGGGTCATGGGGGCTTTGTGTGCCAAGTGTGGTCCTGATCAGTCATTGGATGAGGGTTGCAGGGTGGGAGAAATAACTCTTTGTCTGTTTGAGGCAAGTGTGAATGTTGCAATTGGCCACCTTGATTAGCATTTAATGGCCTAGCAGTTTCAAGGTCTGGCTTCTCAAGGATCTCGGGAAGTGTGTAGAGGTACTTCAAGTCCCATCATCCATGGTCTGTTGTACTCCGAACAGCACCAGGATGCAGAGCGGGTCATGAGGGCTCAGTGTGCCAAGTGTGGTCCTGATCAGTCATTGGATGAGGGTGGCAGCAGTCTCAGGAAGGGTAGAAATAACTCTTTGTCTGTTCATCCGTGGTCCATCTGCAATTGGCCACCTTGATTAGCATTTAATGGGTCATGGGGGCTCTGTGTGCCAAGTGTGGTCTTGATCAGTCATTGGATGAGGGTTGCAGCAGTCTCAGGAAGTGTGTAGAGGTACTTCAAGTCCCATCATCTGTCCATCTGTTGTACTAACAGCACCAGGATCTACAGTGGGTCATGGGGGTTCTGTGTGCCAAGTGTGGTCTTGATCAGTCATTGGATGAGGGTTGCGGCAGTCTCAGGAAGTGTGTAGAGGTACTTCATGTCCCATCATCCGTGGTCCATCTCCTGCTAACAGCACCAGGATCTACAGTGGGTCATGGGGGTTCTGTGTGCCAAGTGTGGTCTTGATCAGTCATTGGATGAGGGTTGCAGCAGTCTCAGGAAGTGTGTAGAGGTACTTCATGTCCCATCATCCGTGGTCCATCCCCCTGCGAACAGCACCAGGATACAGAGTGGGTCATGGGGGCTCTGTGTGCCAAGTGTGGTCTTGATCAGTCATTGGATGAGGGTTGCAGCAGTCTCAGGAAGTGTGTAGAGGTACTTCAAGTCCCATCATCTGTGGTCTGTTGTACTCCGAACAGCACCAGGATACAGAGTGGGTCATGGGGGCTCTGTGTGCCAAGTGTGGTCTTGATCAGTCATTGGATGAGGGTTGCAGCAGTCTCAGGAAGTGTGTAGAGGTACTTCATGTCCCATCATCCGTGGTCTGCTGTAGTCCAAACAGCACCAGGAGTACAACAGAGTGGGTCATGGAGGCTCTGTGTGCCAAGTTTGATCTTTTGCTCCTCTTGTCAAGACTCCTGGGCTATTAGGTGTCAGGCTGGCCCTTCTCAAGGCGCCGCCTGATTGGCTGCTGGCGAGGGCTGAGGAAGACTCCTGGTGCTGGGCAGCAGCTCTCTGGCTCCTCAACTCCTCCTTCTCTCTCTCTCTCTCTCTCTCTCTCTCTCTCTCTCTCTCTCTCTCCTCCAACACATCATCTCTCTACGAGGCAAGTAATTGGGAGCATATGAAGGCAGCCGGGGGAGGCGGGGGTTGAGTGAAGAGGAGGAGAAGGAGGAAGAGGAGAACCCACACCATTGTGGGAGAGTGTGGGGAAAGGACTAGAGAGGGGAAACAAGCCCTCTGTTTGGGTAGCTGCAGTGCAACAGAGGAAGGATCCCGAGGTCTTCATGTCCCCGCAGTCCAACTGCTTACAGGTTCGGCTTTGCGTAAAAGACTGCCTGTTGTGTTGTGTGGTGTCTACTTGAGCATCGCCTTCCTTCCCAAGCCTCGCTTCCCAGGGCTTGCTTCTGCTGCTGCTGGGTTTGGACCCCTCTGCAATCGGAAGGAGAAGAGAGCTTTCCAAAGGGACCTTTCCCTCCGATCTTTCCGTTTCCACGGTAAGTGCATGCATGGACGGAGCATCTTTGCTGCAGTGCCCCCCCCCCTTTCCCCCATACTACTAAGCCTTAACGTGACCTTCATTTCCAGCCTCCCAAGGAGCGACAGGCAGGCACTCACTTAAGGAACTGCAGGGCAAGTTTGCCTTTTGGTTTGGCTTCAAACCCCCTGGCGTAGAAATCCCCTTTTGTCCTTGAAAGGAGAGCCTTGGAAAGCTGGTGGGGAGGGTGGTGTGCCAGGCTCACAGCAACCTATAGGAAGCATGTAGTATGTGAGGAAACGCATATTGGGCGAAGAGGTTGGCAAAGCTCTCCATTCATGACACACTGTAGGTACATACTAGGTTGTTGTAGGTTTTTCAGGCTATATGGCCATGTTCTAGAAGCATTCTCTCCTGACGTTTCGCCTGCATCTACGGCAAGCATCCTCAGAGGTTGTGACCTCAGGCCCCTTCCTTTTAAGCGGCTGAGGGGGAAAAGGAAGGGGCCTGAGGTCACAACCTCTGAGGATGCTTGCCGTAGATGCAGGCGAAACGTCAGGAGAGAATGCTTTCTAGAATAAGACCAAACAAGCAACCTCTTGTAGAAGGCTTTCGTGGCTGGAATCGCTGGATAGCTGTGAGTTTTCCGGGCTGTATGGCCAATATGTTCCCGAAGCATTCTCTCCCGACGTTTCGCCTGCATCTATGGCAGGCATCCACAGAGGTTGTGAGGTTTGTTGGAACCTAGTCGAGTGAGATTTATAGAATCATAGACTTGGAAGAGACGTCATGGGCCATCCAGGAAAATTGCATTCAAAGCACCCCCGACAAATGGCCATCCAGCCTCTGTTTAAGAGCCTCCAAAGAAGGAGCCTCCACCACACTCCAGGGCAGAGAGTTCCACTGCTGAACGGTTCTCACAGTCAGGAAGTTCTTCCTAATGTTCAGATGGAATCTCCTTTCTTGTAATTTGTAGCTATTGTTCCGCGTCCGATCTCCAGGGCAGCGGAAAACAAGCTTGCTCCCTCCACCCTATGACTTACTCTCACATATTTATACACGGCTATCAAGTCTCCTCTCAGCCTTCTCTTCTTCAGGCTAAATATGCCCAGCTCTTTAAGCCGCTCCTCATAGGGCTTGTACTTATATATGGCTATCTGTGGAATGTCCAGGGTGGGAGAAATAACTCTTTGTCTGTTTGAGGCAAGTGGGAATGTTGCAATTGGCCACCTTGATTAGCATTTAATGGCCTAGCAGTTTCAAGGTCTGGCTTCTCAAGGACCCCCCCCCCCCCCCGCCCCAGGCAGCCAGACCTTGAAACTGCTTAAATAAATAAACTTTATTTATACCCCGGCACCATCTCCCCAGAGGGGTGGCTAACATGAGGCCAAGCTCAAGAGTTACAATATAGCAAAGTAAAATACAACAAGTAATAACATCATAAAATGTAAACAATAACAAGTATACAGTAAACAAACACAACTTTAAATGATGGAAGAATGAAACAGAGTGGGCAGGCCAAATGCACAAGCTAAAATTGATAAAACCATGAATGAGATAAGTAAATGGAGTAGTGTGTGTCTAAGGGGAAAATTCAGAAGGGATGAGCAGTGGGGTTGACGGTGGGGTTGCTTGGCCATTAAATGCTAATCAAGGTGGCCATTCACAAGAGTTCTTCCTCCCACCCTGGACATTCCACAGATATATAAACCTCACTTACGTAATTTCCAACAGACCCCACAACCTCTGAGGATGCCTGCCATAGATGCAGGCGAAACGTCAGGAGAGAATGCTTCTGGAACGTGGCCATGCAGCCCGGAAAACTCACAGCAACCCAGACACAATGTCTTTCCGCCAGCATATTCCAATTGAAATGTTAGCATTTTAAATGGGGACAATTAAAACATCATTTAAGGGGATTTTCCCTGATGTTGGTGGAGCCAAACTATGCTGCTTAGAAGGAAGGAAAAGGACAGGGTCAACCCAACCTCGTCTGCATCTGATCATTTTCAAAAATTCCCAAAACTTTGGAATTTTTCGACTCCAGCGAGGTGGGGAAAAGTGCAGTTTCCTAATCTGGAGAGTGCCATCTTAGGAAACGTTGTCCTCTCTTGTCTCGGAAGACTCAATAAAACTTTGTTTGTAACACTTTCTTTAATATTTATTTATTTATTTATTTATTGAAATCAACATACATTTGTGTTTGTTGTGTACGGTGCAATATTTTCCAGCTACTTGTCTCCCATAATCATTTCTCAGATAATATCTTTTCTTTAATACATCACAGTCTTCTATTTGAATAGTACATATATAGGCATCATAGGCTAGTATCCACTTCCTCCATGAGTGTCCATGCTGCTGTTTGATCCATAAAGTAATCAACAATACAGCAGACTATTGCAGCTTCCTAGTTCTGAAGTCCTTCCAGCTCTCTCCTGTTTGCACTCTCAGAGAAAATAATAATAATATAATGTATACTGCAACTAAGGCCGCCCCAGTGGCACAGAGGATTAAACCGCTGAGCTGCTGAACTTGTTGACCAAAAGGTTGGCTGTTCAAATCCAGGGAGCAGGGTGTTAGCCCCAGCTTCTGCCAACCTAGCAGTTCAAAAGCATGCAAATGTGAGTAGATCAATAGGGACTGCCTCTGCAGGAAGGAAACGATACTCCATGCTGGCCACATAACCTTGGAGGCATCTATAGACAACACCGGCTCTTCGGCATAGAAATGGAGATTAGCACCATCCCCCAGAGTCGGACATGACTGGACTTAATGTCAGGGGAAACCTTTACCTTTTATACTGCAACTAAAGTGGCACGACCTCATACTGACTAATATGCCTTTCAGTATATGAACCCCGGTGGCGCAGTGGATTAAACCCTTGTGCCAACAGGATTGCTGACCGAAGGGTCGGCAGTTCAAATCCGGGGAGTGAGGTAAGCTCCTGTCTGTCAGCTCCAGCTTCACATGAGATTAGCCTCTCACAGGATGGTGTCCCCTGGGCAACGTCCTTGCAGATGGCTAGTTCTCTCACACCAGAAGCGACTTGCAGTTTTTCAAGTCGCTCCTGACACACACAAAAAAGTATATGAACATTATTTAGCAGATGTCCATTATGATGTAAACATTGACCACTCTGCAAAATAAGATACAGGGGTTTATTTGAGATATTTTGCAAGTTTAATACCCACAAATGTGGTATTCTGAATGTGAGACAGGACTCCATGTGATTCCAGCATTAAAGTGTTTGCTTTTGACAGAGGCGTACTTTGCAGCATTGCCATCAGCATAAATAGATGCCTGGGAGGAGCACTCCAGGGTCATGTTGTGTCATAAACTGCTTGAGAAGTGATCAGGGCTGCCAACTTCTGACAACACTGATCACATCTGAGGAAGAAGAAGTGTCAACAAACCCAACAGCAGGTGTATAACCTTCTGCTCTTTCTTGGAGACACTCTGACCTATCTTTCTTTCGCCTGTTTTAATTCCTTTCTTTTCATGGATACTAGCAGAAGATAGAGTTACTCTAATTGGAGTTAAATAAGCATAAACCATACAGTAGACAGAGAGAGGTTTTGGGCGTAGGGCTGCCCCTCAGACCTCTTACACAGACTCAAGAAAATTAGTCTACAATCCTATATGCATATGCCTGGGATTAGGATTACATGGATTTAATGAGAATTGCTTTTGAGTAGACATGCCTCGGGTTGAACTGTTAAACCCTTGGAAGTCAGTGGACAAAAAAAGAACTTTCAGAGCTCACTAGTATGAAGATTAGACTATTAAAATACTGAATTAATTATTCAGCCTGCAGAATGGGTGATGCAGTTTATAGCAGGCATAGGCCAACTTGGGCCCTCCAGGTGTTTTGGACTTATTGTTCTTTAAACCAGTCATGGGCCAATTTGGGCCCTCCAGGTGTTTTGGACTTCAACGCCCACAATTCCTAACAGCCTCAGGACCCTTCCTTTTGTCCCTCAGCCTCTTAAGATGAGGCTGTTAGGAATTGTGGGAGTTGAAGTCCAAAACACCTGGAGGACCCAACTTTGCCCATGCCAAGAATAATATTGTCTTCCTGAGAGTTAAAGACACTTATTAGGAAGCCCATAAATCCTAAACGCAACATCACCAGTGTTCTTTTTTTAATGGATGAATTAATAGATTGTAAAGTATTCTTGAATTGCACGAACTGTAAGATCTGATTACAAATGCATAATGGGGGTAATGTCCTTTTTAATTTGAGCTTCAATTGTAATAATAAACAAAGTGAGGTCAGGACAGGTCTAAGCCTTCATCAAAATGTGATGGTTGCGGATTCTGGGATTTATGGTCCAAAAAATTAACTTCTTCCAAGGGCCCTTCCAGACAGGCCCTATTTTCCAGGATCTGATCCCATGTTTTCTGTTTATCCCAGATTATCTGACAGTGTGGACTCCTATAATCCAGTTTAAAGCAGAAAAACTGGGGTCAGGTTCTAGGAATACTATGTGGCAATACAGATTTGTTGCACTAGCAGGACCGGACGAAGGTAAAAAATTATAGTAAGCCAACCTTTTTTTGGCACCCCCTGGGTCTTCAGTATGGTGATGATGGTTTCGCGCATGCGCTATTGGGACCGAGCACTTCTGGTGGAGGGAGTAGCGAAGCGCACTCCCAAGAGGATGAAAAGGATGGGGGAACATTTTGCAGCCGGGGTGGAGCCTCCCGCCTCCGGCTGCAAAATGTTCCCTGGCTTGTCCTTTTTGGCCTCTTGGGAGTGCCTTTAGCAACTCCCTCCATCAGAAGCACTCGGTCCCAATAGCGCATGTGTGAAAGTTTCGTGCATGCACTATTAAAACAGCGCACTCCCAAGAGGATGAAAAGGACAAGCCAGGGAACATTTTGCAGCCGGGGCGAAGCATCCCGCCCACGCGCTGGCCGCTCACAGCATTGGCACGGCATGATGCGCTGAACCTGGCGGCCGCGGCCGGATGCGCTCTTGGCCACGTGGTGCCCTGAGGCGGCCGCTTACTTTGCCTCCACTAAGATCCGACCCTGTGCATTAGTTAAAGTAAAGGTAAAGCTTTCCCCTGACATTAAATTTGGTCGTGTCCAACTCAGAGGGTAGTGTTCATCTGCATTTCTAAACCAAACAGCCAGCGTTGTCTATAGACACCTTCAAGGTCATGTGGCCGGCATTGCACAGAGTACCATTACCTTCCCACCGGAGTGGTACCTCTTGATCTACTCCCATTTGCATGTTTTTGAACTGCTAGGTTGGCAAAAGCTAGGCCTAACCGTGGGAGCTCACCCTGCTTCCTGGAGTCAAACCGCCATCCTTTCGGTCAGCAAGTTCAGCAGCTCAGTGGTTTAACCCGCTGTGCCACCGGGGTTAGGAGAGTTGCTGCACTACAATTCTCTTAAACCCTTGCAATCAACTGTGTTGTCTAAAGATCATGGGAATTAAGTCCAATAGCATTTTGAAGCCTATTATCTCACATTCTCCATCCTGACTATACTGGCTAATTTCTTCCTCTTCTGTTTCTGGGTATTTCGCTATTACAGAACTGAGAGAGGCATGAGTCCCACTGCTCCTTGAGGAACAGACATAAATGTACACAAAGAGCAGATGCACTGCAGAAAAAGTATTGCAGAGCAAATTGTTCCAAATGACTGAGCAAGTGAGCCAGTTTGCATGCCTCCGGAAAAACCGCTGAGATCTATGTTCTGAGATGTAGCGATCTTAGTACATCGTCACTAGATTGCAGATATCAGGACCTTTGGAGTTTGCTGCAGAAGGCTTAGGTAGGAGTATCCTCTATATTCTGACTTGGCATGTTTATTTTGTAGGCATAGTGTGGAAACACTTTCTATGACATGTTGTAAAAGTGTCCTTTAGGACCACCATGGAACTGTTTGGGTGCTGCATCGAAAATGAGGCTTTTAAAATGCATGCGATTTGTGTTGTCGAAGGCTTTCATGGCCAAAATCACAGGATTGCTGTGAGTTTTCCAGGCTGCATGGCCAGGTTCCAGAAGCATTCGCTCCTGACGTTTCACCTACATCTATTGCAGGCATCCTCAGAGGTTGTGAAGTATATTGGAAACTAAGCAAACTAAACTAAGCATGAGATTTGTTTCCTAATTAGGTGAAGTGAGAATATCTGATTTATGATTTGTACTGATTTACAATTTGTACTGTAGTACTGATGTAACTGTGACGTACGATTTAACTTTATATTGTCTTACTAAATCCCAGAGGAATCTCGGTACATTCCATCCAAATGACATTTCCAAATGCTAGCAGGTGATGAGGATCAACACTGAAGTCCTTACAGCGCTGAGTCTTAATTCACCCTTCTGTTCAGATGCGGCACCTGCTGAATCAAATTTGTTGGCAGCTCTTTCTTTAAAATATATCTCCACAGCCAATTGCCTCAAGCTATCTTCATACTGGCAGCTGAAACATTATTTTCTTCACCTCTCCCCTAAGCCTTAAACTCCAGAGGTTTCTGAGTTCTGGGGACGGAAAGCATTCCATAAGTAGAACCACTGTACTAGATACTAGTGATCTTGCTTCAAGAGTTACTATGAATAGGGGCATTGCTTGTGCAAGGTTACGAGGAAAGGACAGGGCAGCTTATCATCCAAGCACATGCAATAAAAAGTGATTTACTGTTTAATCCCTTGATGTGAGACGGCCAATCGGAGTTACTTCAGCAAGTTCTTCTCTTGCTATGTCAAAAGGGATGGAAATGTAATACTTGCAACAGCAAGGAATAGATAGTGTGTGTTACTTCAAGCCTGTTCCTGGGCTACCTCTTCCACATTGCAGCAGCAAAATGGCCATTCCTACTTCCCTCTACATCAGGGGTGGGCAATTATTTTTTCCAAGGGGCCACACGAGAGCCAAAAAATATTATGGAGGGCCGCACCTGAAAGTGGAACTACATTCTAATCTACATTATTTATTTATTTATTTGCTCTATTTACTATATATTACACATGATTAATATTAACATATTAATATAGAAAGAAATATTCATATATTATTATTAATATCATAATTATTATATTATAGTATATATATAGACATTATAATATATTGAAATTATAATAAAATATAATATAATATAATATTATTTATTATATTATTATAATAAAATTCTTATAAAATAATAATAAAAACCACTTAAATTAAATTAAATTCAAGAAGACAAGGTGTGAACCAAGATGGAATGGCCCAATGGACCCAGACCAGAGGATGGCAAAGTGGACCCAGCCGCCGCTGCAGCAGGGGAGAGCAGAGCAGCAGGTGATCGGAGGCTGCAGGCCTCCGCCCACTCTTGCCCCCAGCCGTTCTCCAGCTGATCGCCCTGCTATGGAGTGCCTGCCATCCCTGGAGGCAATCCGGGCCTGCAGGGGGAGCAGTTGGCGATCTGAGGTGGCTGATCGCCCTGGCGACCCGGAAGATGATCAAGTAGGTCACCGAATGTGCCCACCGCAGGCCCGGATCACCTCCAGGGATGGCAGGCACTCCAACGCCACCACTCCTCCGGCCTGTCTGCCGACACAGGCCCCACAGAACCCGCGATGGGATGGTGGCAGCGGCACCCCTTCCTCTTGGCCCTGCCCCCAATGCCCTTCTCCCCGGGCCGGACAGAATCAGCTGCCGGGCCACATCCGGGACGCGGGCTGTAGGTTGCCCACCCTTGCTCTACATTGACACTCTTGTCAATGTGGAGGAAAGTAGGAATGGCCATTTTGCTTCTGTGATCTTGTTGATCTTGTCAACATGGTAAAGGAAGAGGCTTTGCCCTTCCTCCCAGATAGCCCAGCCTTTATTTAGAAATTCAGCCAAGTGCACTAGAGTTCTTTAGGAGGGAATTCAGAGTCTGGGTTGTTGTAAGTTTTCCGGGCTGTATGGCCATGTTCCAGAAGCATTCTCTCCTGACGCTTCGCCTGCATCTATGGCAGGCATCCTCAGAGGTTGTGAGGTCAAAGTCTCACCAAATTAAAACACCTAGGATGCTGCAAGGAGACATGACAAGAGTAATAACAAACTTCTGCAATTGCACAATAAGTATACAGAGATACCATAGAGCAGGGGTGCTCACACTTTTTCAGCATGGGAGCTACTGATTAAAAAAACCAAGTCCCAAAGATCACCTACCCAGAAATGTAAAACGTATAACTATTTTCTTATTTATTTATTTATTTATATTTATTATTCTTTTTATGTACCGCTCCTTTCAGAAGGCTCGGGACAGTTTACATAAAATGAAGTTATAAAACATCAACATTTCAATTTAATAACAACAATATAAAACAGAGCATAAAAATACATCCAACCACCCCATTTCTCCCACATTTCCATATTCCACAACATATATTTCTCAAGGAACAAAGCAAGCAGAGAGGCTTTGGACCTAAAAGGCCATTTTTAAACATTAAAAATAAACAAACAGACATGCCACAGATCAATCAAGCACCCACCCCAAAGTAAAAAGACCAACATTTGAGATGCGGTAAGGAAATGACCCCAAAGCGTCCTTCTTCTCCTCCTCCGTCGTTGCTCCTATTTCCACGCCGCCAGCATGCATGCCACCTCCAAGAACTCATGAGAAGTCTGAGAGGCAGAATGGGCGCTTCTGCGCATGCGCGCGGGGCCAGCCATGCATCGCGTCATCCAGGCCCACCCCCTTTGGTCTCCTATGACTCTGAGTGGCTGGAGAAGGATGGAGGGAGGAGGAGGAATCCAAAAGAGGGGGCCCATTCTGCCTCTTGGACTCTGGAGCTTTTGGAGGCGGCGCGCGAGCAGGGAGCGGGGAGGAGCAACAACGGAGGACTTCTTTGCAGCATACAGGGGCGCATGAAGAGGACCAACAGCAAAAAAAACCCTGGTCAGGGGCCTAAAGATCACCAGGATGAGGCCCGAAGATCACCCTGGTGATCCCGATCACCATTCTGAGCACCCCTGCCATAGAGGTTCATTGTGTGCTTCATACTAGCACACTTACTTCTTTGTTTACCTGAAGCATTTTGATATTTTTCTTCAATTGAAAGACTCCTGGAGCATTTTGCATAAGATCAATAAAAACGAGACCATCCTTGCCTGGGTTTTTAAAAGACATAGCAAATGATAAGGAACAAGAGATGAGGGAAGAGGAAATCAAGGATACCATGTCAAGAAATATGATAGGAATTTCACTCGTATGAAAAGAAAGGAAGTTTACAATATTGGTAATGTGCACAGGTTTGAAGATCATTATTATTACTGATTTAATTTTATCAATTTTTTTTCATGTCAGGAGCGACTTGAGAAACTGCAAGTTGCTTCTGGTGTGAGATAATTGGCCATCTGCAAGGATGTTGCCCAGGGGACGGCTGGATGTGTTACCATCCTGTAGAAGGCTTCTCTCATGTCCCTGCATGGGAAGCTGGAGTTGACAGAAGAGAGCTCACCCCACTCTCCAGATTTGAACTGCAGTCCTGCTGGCACAAGGTTTTAACCCCTTGAACACTGACTGAGTTTTTGGAGAGAGAGAAAATGATTAATGAGTAGAGCGCTGATCAGATAACTGAGCATATGATATTGTCAGAGAGCTCATAGTGGGAAATTATACATAATATATCCAGCATGATGGATATCAATGTTGCCTCATATATAGTATACCAATCAGAACTGACTCCAGCAATTTGTGCGTTCTTAGATTTCAATAGTACCTGGCCCATTGAAATCTATCTTCAGTATTAAGTATTGTATTTAGTATTGTAGCAGCCCCTCCTTTTCCTCATTGCCACCACTGGCATTAAGGCAGTGGTTCTCAACTTGTGGCTCCAGAGAGGTTTTGGCCTTCAACTCCCAATCTAATGTAAACTGCTTGGGATTTCTGGGAGTTGTAGGCCAAAACACCTTGGGACCCACAGGTTGAGAACCACTGTGACCAACACCACCAGTGGACCGCGATTACTAAATAAATTTACATTTCTAGGTCCTCCAGCTAGATGGTTGCTCATGCTGTGATTGCTCATTTTCCGCTTATTTTATTTCATGTCAAAAGCCTTGCAGGGAATGTTGTAAAGCAATGATTTTGGGTTAGAAAGATTAGCTGTTTACAAGAAACGTTGCCCAGGGGATGCCCGACTGTATTTACTCAGTCTTCAAGGAGGCTCTTTCTGTGTTCTGTGTCCTGCTACTACTTTGTGATGACTGGATGGTGGATTCTGGGAGGTGTTAGTCAAAAAAGTAACTTTGCCAAACTTGGGCCCAGAAGAAGCAGATGTGTCAGAGAGATACAAAGGGACAGTATTTGCCTTATAAAATAAATCCAGTTACGGTTTAAACCAAACGACAATGATTTAAGCCAAATGACAATGGATTTAAACCCAGAAGTCATTGAATTTTATAGTTTTAAATTGGTTTTTTATATGAATTTCATTATGTGGTTTAACCTGTTTTAAACAATGTATTTATGTGTGTTTGGCATCTAATTGTTGCCAGTCTGTACGCTGCCCTGAGTTGCTTTCGGGCTGAAAAGAGCGGGATAAAAGTGTGGTAAATAAATAAATAAATAAATAAATGGATTTTCTTTTTTGATACTATGCATTGGGTCAGTAAGTGCCTGGCTGTGCCAACTGCTGATGCCAGGCCCCTAGCAGATCTCATTGAGAGATCACTCTGCATTAAATATGAAAGCAAAAGCAGAAACCGATGGGTGTTACTTTAATAGCATTGTTTAAATATTCATGAATATATGTGCTTTTAATTGACGGATAACTTCAGAAAGAGCACTGTAGATTTTGAGCTCAGGCAGCATGAAGGGTATTTCTTTGTCTCACGGCATGGTGTCGTGTTAATTCCTTTGCAGGTTATTTGAAGACTGCATAGAAAGCAACTGCAGAAAGACAAGGGAGGAAAACATTCCCCAATCAGTGAGACAAAAACAATCCCTTGGTCTGATGAAGTCACTGCAAAAGAGAGGAGAGGGAAGGGAGGCGGAGAAGCTCTTCGTCTGAAAAAAGTCCCCACTTAACTGGAATTTGTTAATAAGAATTACTATGATCTTTTTAGTTTTTTGGTCCTGTCCAGTAGTGTTTGAGTAAAATTTGAAGCACAGACTCTCACCAGCTTGTTCTCGGTATCAACATTCCCGCAGAGTTGAAAAGTGTGGGTGGCTGCTGTTCTAAAACAATCTCTAGCAGTTTTATTTCTATGAGGAACTGGTCTTTTGTAAAAACAAGCTCCAAATATTTTGGATTGCGGCAGGAATTGATCATAACAATCTATTTTCCCTCCAGACATTTGGAAAATGCAGTTAAGCTGACAAAGAATAGGGAAGTGAATATATCTCTGGATTAAAAACCAAAGGGGTATCAGAATGAGGTCATAGACCCTTCTCATTAAGAAATCTTGGTATTTTGACCCCAAGAGACCTGGCTGCACTGCATTGCCGTCTTATTAACATAAGATACTTTTCCTTACCACACAAATATGGCACTATGAGTCCACTTTAACTGCCACAGTTATGTCCTATGGAATTCCCAGAGTTATAATTTGGGAATAACAACAACAACAACAATCTTTATTTATATTCCACCCTCTCTCCCCAAAGGGACTCAGGGCGGATTACAAAAGATGGCAAATATTCAATGCCAGATCTGATACATAAATGGAAACATAAAACAATTAATTAATTTACATCTTACATAATAGAATAAAACATAAAATATATAAACAACACTTAACATTCATTTAAAATCATTACAGTAGAGTCTCAGTTATCCAACATAAACGGCAAAGACGGAGATCCTGTGGCTGGGCCGTCCGGGTGATGGGGATGTCCAGCTTCTGACCCTGGACGGTGTGGCATTATGCCCATCGCCTTCTGTAAAGAGCTTGGGAGTTCATTTGGACTCCCAATTGACCATGGAGACCCAGGTCTCCATGGTCAGCAAGTCTGCTTTTTCCCATCTCAGACAGGCGAGGCGGCTGGCCCCCTATTTATCCCGGAACGACCAGGCCACGGTGATCCAAGCCACGGTCATCTCAAGACTGGATTACTGTAACGCACTCTACGTTGGCCTTCCTCTGTCAGTGACCCGGAAGCTCAAGCTGGTGCAGAACACTGCCGCCCAACTCCTGTCTGGTACGCCAGCTGGTAGTCACATAACACCCACCTTGCAGGATCTGCACTGGCTTCAAATCGAGCACCGGATCACCTTCAAAGTGTTGGTTCTTACCTTTGAGGCCTTGCACGGCCTGGGGCCAGCGTATCTGAGGAACCGCCTCTCCCCATATTGCCCTATGAGATCACTTCGATCGGAAGGTACTAACCTTTTGGATGTCCCCTCTGCAAAGTCCGCCAAACTAACAGCAACCCGTAGGAGGGCATTTTCCATGATTGCGCCCACACTATGGGATGCCCTCCCCACTGAAACGCGTGCCATTCAGGATCTGCTGCCTTTTAGGCGGGCTTGCAAGACCTATCTATTCTAGCAGGCCTTCGGCCTATAGGTTTTGCTTAGGCACGCCCGTCGCACTTGTAATTTCTGATACCTGTTGTGTTGTGTCTTTCAAATCAGGCTTTTAATTTGTTGGTTTTATATTGTGGTTTTTTTGCCGTGTTTTAAATTGTTTTACCCTGCTGTTTTATCCGGCGCTTGTGAGCCACCCCGAGCCTCCTGGGAGTGGCGGCATAGAAGCCCAACAATAAATAAATAAAACAAGCTGGGAGAACGCTGGATAAGCGAAAATGTTGGATAATGAGGAGCAATTAAGGAAAAGCCTACTAACTGTCAAATTATGTTATGTTTTACAACAAATTGACAGAAAAAGCAGTTCAATACATGGTAATGTTATGTAGTAATTATTGTATTTATGAATTTAGCACCAAAACATCACAATGTATTGAAACAGCTGTGGATCCGGGCAGGAGGCAGACTGAGTGGATAATACAGAACGTTGGATGAGCAAAGGTTGGATAAGTGAGGCTCCACTGTATTGAAAAGTAATACAGTCAATGGAGCCAGTGAGGAAAGGCGCCAGAGCCCTCTAGCTGGGGATTCCATATACATTTTCCTAAATTACAAACCCTAGGATTCCATAGGATGGAATCATGGCCATTGCAGTAAAACCATAGTGTAATTTGTGCAACGTGAAACTGTTGAAAATTCAAATAGCACATCACAGTCCCATTTTCTTTAGATTAAGGCAGACCTCTATCGTTAAACAAGGAGAGGTGGCCACCTCAGGAAGGAGATTTGGTGTCATGAAAATGAAGTTATTTAATTTGTTCTGCTGATGGAGGGGAGAAAGGCATCTGTATAATTTTCTAGCTCATGTGCCAAAATAAATGGCTAACTTTAAATAAAATAGGCCCCCTGGTGGCGCAGTGGGTTAAACCGCTGAGCTGCTGAACTGCTGATTGAAAGTTTGGAGTTTCAAATCCAGGGAGTGGTGTGAACTCCAGCTGTTAGACCCAGCTTCTGCCAACCTAGCAATTTGAAAACATGCAAATGTGAGTAGATGGATAGGTACCTTGGCAGGAAAGTAACGGTGCTCCATGCAGTCATGCCGGCCACATGACCTTGGAGGTGTCTACGGACAATGCCAGCTCTTCGGCTTAGAAATGGAGATGAGCACCAACCCCCAGAGTTGGACATGACTAGACCTAATGTCAGGGGAAACCTTTACCTTTACCTTTAAATAAAATGTGCATTGCTTTGATGGATTTTACTCTGCTTCAAGCAGCAAACTGTCTTTGTCTGGCCATCAAAGGAAGGAAGCCCCACGGATCCCTATAAGATTTTTTTAAAGTAAAAGTACGGGCTTTTTGGTTAAGCATACTTAGGATTACATTGCAGATCTGTCTATTATAGTGTTGTATTGTAACTTCCGAGAATAAAGCATGCACTACTCAGAAAAACACTGACACAAACCCCACTGGCGGCTTCCCTGTCTATTGGGAAGAGGTACTGTTCTAGGTTTTAATACCAGATTTAAAGAGCTCTCTGTGGTACTGAGGCTGGAATTCAGCATCTTGGACAGCACAATTAAAATTCATAAAAGGGCAGATTCAGCACCCCATAGACATGGAAGCCCACAGCTGCCAATGGCAGGAATGCTAATGCAGAGGAGTCTGTGGTGATTTTTGTTTCTTATGAGACAGGAGGATTTCAAATGAAGCAAATTCAACCTGCATATTTTAAAACATCCTCTGAATCTGCCAGCAGAGAAATACAGGCATATATTAAAACAATGTTTATAAACTTACTTCCAGGTGTTTTAAGGATTTTTGTAATGGAATGACAGAGAGCAAATTACTATAGGAAGTTTGGGTTGCCAAATGGCTACCTTGCATATTCGGGAGATGTTTTGTGGTGTGGCCTCTTTTCCAACAAACACCTTTATCATAATTTAAAGATAACACATCCCATTATAGCAGAACCATTCTTCACTTGAGCACCTCTTATTGAAAAGCCCAGAATGAATGATGGACAGTTTGCTTTCTGAGCTCATAATCCCAGAATCTGTCAGTCTGGGAGGAGGCTTTGAAATGTAACTCCCCTAAATTCTGTTCCTCCTGCTCAGTTTTTAGGTTGCCGAAGAATTATTGTGCATAGCAGAAATGTGCAATGCGGGGCAGCACTAGCTGTGTTATCTATACTGGAGGAAGGATTGCATGAGAGTCTATCACCGGGGGTTGGCTCTCCCCTTGTTGTGCTAGGATCAGGGGATCCAATGCTTCAGTCTTAGGCCAGGAGCTCGTAAGGTTGCCCAGTGAGTGACTTTGATATCTGGAATTAAGTAAATTCAATAGTCCTACTGGCAGACCGGCTTGAGGCCAGGCCCGGATTAACACCTTTTTGCGCCCTAGGCCATACTTTGGAATTACGCCCCCTTTAAGCCAACCTCTACTGCACACACCCCCATCCTTTCATCTGCTCGTTCCCCTTAGGGCCCCGCATCCAGCTCTCTCGGTGTGGCCCCACTAGGTCCACCACAGGAGTTTCCCTCTCGGCAGGCACTACGGATGCAGGCATGGGGGGAGGAGCCTCCTCCTCAATGCCGGGGCTTGAGGCACTTGGCTCCTACCCGGTATCGAGGATTGTGCATGTGTTGTAGTCAGCAGCTGTACCAATGCCGTGCTTCTCCCTGATGCCGGGGCTTGTCGCGTTGGACTTCTCTCCTGTATGGGGGTTTGCGCATGTGCCGTAGCCGGCAGTTGCGCTTCTCTCTCCAGTAATGAGGAGTCTCCTCCCTGTGTTGGAGGAGGAATACCAGCTTTCATGGTGTTAGGGCATGCGCAGACTGCACAATGGAGTTTCCTGTACTTGCACTGAAGGAGCCAGCAAGAGGATGCTGTCGGCATCGAGGGAGTTAATTGTTCCTCCTGTCGACGTCGACGCCAGTGTCGAGAGCCCCTGCGCATACGCTGTTTGCGCAACAATAGCAGAGGCCGGAGCTGGTATTCAGGAAGGGGCAGGGGTGGCACCAAAAAGGAGGACCTCCAGTATCCTTCCTTCCTCATCTCCATGCGCGTGGCGTTTTTAATTGTTTCAACATTTTTTTTGGTCCGTGATCTGCGCCCCCCCCCCCGGCTTGCACCCCTAGGCCAAGGCCTAGGTTGGCCTTATGGGTAATCCTGGCCTGCTTGAGGCCCTGTGAGGCTTCTGCTTTTGATCCCACCACTTTCCTCACTAGATGTAAAGTTCTGCCTCAATGTTCACTGCCACCATATGTAAAAAAAATAATTCTACAAATCTCACTGCTACCACCAAGAATGAAGACTTTCTCTTATTTATTTATTTATTACTTTGTTTTATATTCCACCCTCTTTCCCTCATTGAGGGACTCAAGGCAGCTCACATGTGGCAGCCAATTGATCTTCACCTCTGTCATCAGTATAAGCAGCTCGAGATGATGAAATTCTATCCTTCTATGTCATATCTGTCTCTCTTTGCTGCCACCACAGAAACCATATCTTCTCCCTGTATGCCCCCCCCCTATCTTGATCTATGAACCCAACCATTTCACCTACTCTTACTCCAAAAAACATTTTGGAGGCCTTTCTAGGTCCTCCAGTGTGACACTATGACATTCTTCCAGCCCAAACATGCCACAGAATAGCACTGGGGCATCTAGAGGGAGCCATAAATGGAAATGTTGGTGGACCTGTCTCCAGTGCTCTTCTATGATATGCTTCCAGCCCAAATATTGTCAATGTATAGCTTTCACTATTACCTATAGTTTCATGTATCCATAGAGCAGTGGTTCTCAGCCTATGGGTTCCCAGATGTTTTGGCCTTCATCTCCCAGAAATCCTAACAGCTGGTAAACTGGCTGGGATTTCTGGAAGCTGTAGGCCAAAACACGTAGGGATCTACAGATTGAGAACCTCTGCCATAGAGGGTCTTGGAACATGTCCATTGTGAAGGTCAAAGGCACATGCTACTGCTAACCACTATACAACACCAATACAAACATTTGACACAATGAAACAGATTAATAATTGAATGCATTCAAAATAAATAGTGCACTTTCACTCGTATTCTTCTCTTTGCTAATTCGGACTCTTAGACATCACTCCTTAATACCTAACTCTGGCGGACTCACTCAGCCTAATCCTCACCCATTCATTCATTTCACCTCGCCACAACTCTAGTGTTTCACTATGCCAACTGTCATTCCCAGTCTTTTTCAACACATTCCACCAACTCACTTGCAACATTCAATTCTCTGACGCTCTCCTTGCCGAATTCCCATAACAGAACGTTATTCCCCATAAAATGTGTTTCCATGACATCACAGGTGCATATAGTTATATCCTGAATGCGAACACAAGTGTCTCAAAGAATAGAAGGCTATTCATCAAAATAACAACACCTCCCACTAAATTTCCCCCATAATTAAAAATATACTTCCTATTTTCTCCCTTCCTCTTAATTATACTGTTGGTGCGATCCTAATTGAGCAATTTCTTTCTCTGATCATGTGACAACTTCTTCATATGTTGAGATTTATTATTCAAATCATCTTTAAATTGTACAAAAGATAATGAACTGAGTCCACTTAAGAGTTGTTGGCAGGCTGAGTACCTAAAAGTTGCTTACTTGCAGTTCCCGGCAGGCATGGCCCTCTCTTGGATAGTTCCAAGTAGAGAAATCACCTTTCATAGATAATATTTTTTGCACTTTAAATGTGACAGCATTCTGGAATCATTTCCAAACTCTAAATTGTTTTTGGATGCAGGCAGCACTATAAGTATACAGATTTCCAGTTTGCCAACTTTGTAATTCCAAGACTGACAACTGTTAGAGGCAAATAGTTATGAACAGTTTGAATATAGTGGTTGCTAAGATTTAGGATCAAACAAGAAAAATACATCTTCATAAAATCATAGCCAGTAGCAGTTGTGGCTTCTGGGTCAGTGGAGTGATGAATCTGAACTTTAAAGAAGTTGTTCAAGGCCTTGGATGTATTTTAAAGCAACTTGAATACTTCCTTTAAAGTTCAGACTGAAATTCAGCAAACATCACACACATGGAAAACATCAGCCACCATTGCATACAGTTAAACTATGGGATTCCTTACCACGGCATGCAGCAAGTAGTGTAGTGGAATATAGGTCGAATTATGTGAAATGACTATGGAGTCGGCTTTGAACCACGTTCTTTGGATGGCAAGATTTTAATACTGAATGTAATGTTTTTATTAATAATTTTGAATACATTTTCTTAAGTGCATCGATTCTCTTAAGTTACATACATACATCTATACATTCCATACTTTTGTATTTCACACTTTATTCGTTACATCAACTATATATGCATTTATATCTTATCATATTCACCTCTGTGTGTCCCCCCCCCCTTTCCGAGCCACTTCAATTAGCAGCACTGAATGTAATTTTTAAAATGCTTAAGTTGTATTAATTTTAACTCAACTGATTTTAAGTTTTTAATGTCTGTATATGTTGCAAGGCATTGAATAATTGCCATACAGTATATAAGCTGCCTTGAGTCCCCTTCAGGGTAGAGAAAGGTGGGGTATAAACAGTTAAACAAACAAACAAATAAATAAATGTCAGTTTGAATTGTTTCTTGTAGAAGAAATTGGGTGACTTTATGCAGGATCGTGTTATCAATGTCTGTTGGCAATGGATGTAATATATGGCCACCAGTATTGGGAAGAATGCCTCTTGCTGAGGAGCACACGTCTAAGGACCTTATCCCAATAGTATCATCTAACTGTTGCATTTTGTCTGTTATTAATTGCTTATCACATGTAGTCTGAATTTGCTGGTTTACCCATTACTATATGTTTTCATTTTTATGCCATGAGCGAGTAGATTCCCTGGGCTCTCCCTCCATTTTGTTTTTAAAACATGTCTTTCTTCAACATCATGAACGATTGAACTCTTGCGGTATCTCGAGATTAACACTAAAGGCAAAAAAGTAGTTATTTCCTAAAAGTAATGCTATTTCTTACTTTTAAATTTTGTGAAACGAATTACTGTGCAAGGATTGGAAGGCTGCATTATGGTACCAGGTACTCATTACTGGGTGGGACACCACCCACAGGACAGCCCATTTGTCCATGCCATCGATTCTATTCAATGCAGGCGATTCTGACAGCTCACATCCCATGTGGTTTTTTTTTAGTGTTTTCAAATGGAATATCCTAGCACCTAAGTTCGTCTTCTCCCCCCTTCCTTTTTTTGGACTGTTTCAGACGTTTTCCTTACAAATCATGGTGGGTACTGACAAGAAGTCCCCCTGTGTCATGGAATGGGTGCCATCACTTTTCATTCCCTCAATGGGTTACAACAGAATTTAAATGGCGGCAGGGGGGGGGGGTGCGTGTAGTCCCAAGGCTACTATTGCCCTAATGTCTTGGCGGGCCTTCCCATCACTAACAGCTTGTCCATAGTGAGGCCAACATGTTGGACAAAATATATCTTGTGATGATGTAGCACAGTGTTTCCCAACCTTTTTTCTGACTAGGGGCCATTTGAACCGGGACTACTCTCCAACATTAGTACCAAAAAGGTTACAAATCAGTTTTTGGTCAACTTTAGATTCAGTTTGATTATTTGGGGTGCTGATTCAGAAAATTGCATTGGATAGACCATATCAGCTCTAGTTTCTGATATAGAACATATGCGATCTAATAGTTGCCATCTGCTCATCCACAGAAAACCTTATCTAATAATTTAGAGCTGATGTGATTGTAGTAATCTTTTGTGGGTAGTCAGTCTCTTCCCTCCTAACATCCCCCGTTGCCTTGGCACTATAAGAGGGTTTCATGAGACCAGTCGCTCTCATTGCCGCATGATTTTGAGACAACGGTGTAGTAATGGTGAGGTCACAGACCATATTTTCAATCTTGCAGACCATTGGTGGTCAATAGACCACAGGTTGTGATCCACTTATGTAACAGGACTCTTTTGCTCATCAGTCATGCAGCTATGGACCAAGTACTG
Organism: Anolis apletophallus; assembly: GCA_030556195.1. Classification (NCBI taxonomy): domain Eukaryota; kingdom Metazoa; phylum Chordata; class Lepidosauria; order Squamata; family Anolidae; genus Anolis; species Anolis apletophallus. The sequence goes on from JARBWK010000009.1 coordinate 92,239,757, forward strand.
AACAAGTAGTACCTCTGCCTTAATAGCAACAAGGCCTTTTCTGCTTTTTGTATTTACTCAATCAAAAACATTCTCTTCTAAGTTAAAGTTGACAAGTCCTCCATGGGAGATAGTAAATGGAAAGAGAAATAAATTGGATGGGGATTCTACTGAAGGGTTCGCTTTTCTTAATCCATTGGCTAATCTCTGAGTATCAGTTGCAGATCCAGTGGCAATTTATTCCATAATAGCAACCTAGTCTTCTCTTTAAACATGACTTTGTTTATGCACATTTTAAACCATTTTTTCCTCAGAAGTGATTGAGTGGACTGAGAGGTGGTGGTGATTTCTGACATCTCTGCAACACCTCACCCTCAGATTTTGTCTGCAACCCTAGAGATTTTGTACAGTTCATCCTGCTGTTTCTCTTTGTTTATGAATGTATTATGAATATGAAAGTGGATGCTCTGATTTTCCCCCAATAATGTTTTTGAAAAGAAAAAAAACCCACTTCCAGGCTTATATATTTATAAGATTGATGGAATTTCCTTGAATCACATTGGTTTAGGATTGCATCCTCTGTTGCTAAAGTGTTTAGTGCCTTCAGGCTTGTTCAGTTTAAGAAAACATAATTAGCAAGTTAAACCAGAAATTAAACTTGTCTTTATGGTTTCCAGACCTTGCTACTAAACTTCATTTGCTGGTTATTTAGCAAAATGTTCAATATGGCATGGCTGCAGGAAAAACATTGTTCTCTCTCTTGTACATATCCTCCAAAGCAACTAGAATTGGCCATCGTGGAAACTGATTGATGAGCATATCCGAATGAGTCCCGCAGGATTCAATAACAGTGTGTGTGAATGCCAGAATCCTTCCAATCAGACCTCGGAAATGTTGTTTTCTGGGACCACTGTTCCCAGAAACCTCTAACTAACTGCATTGTCTTATTTTGCATAGATGATTCTGAAAGAAAATGGAATTCACTTGGTCATGCCCAAAATTGGTTATATTTCTAGTGTTACCCTTATGAGAGCATTACAAGAGTTGTTGGGAAGCCTCTTGTAGAACAACTAATAGAAGACATATTTAGTTCAAGAAAGTTGTAATACCAAAAAAAAAAAACCAGTTAGTGCGATGACTTTTGTAAAGTGTTATGGGATGAATGGCTTGTGGAACAGCTTGCTTATGATTCACATATATGAAAATTGGAGAGGGTCCAAATTGTAAAAGTCTTGCATTAGTGGAAATAACAACATTTTATGCTACGCAAATATCTTCTTCTTAAAATAACCTGCAGTCTTACCCATAGATTGGGGTTGGGGGGGAGGAAGGAAGGAAAGAAAAGAAAAAGAGAAGGAAAAAAGTGTTGGTTTCCACATTATATTAAAAATAAAATAACCTTGAGTCTTTAGGAGTAAACACTCGTAAATTCAATAGGACCTATTTCAAAGGAGACACAGGGAAATTATGGCAAAAATTGCATGACGGAAAAAACATATTGCGAAATATTGGTGCTCATGCGTGTATGAAGGAGTATGCAGCTAAAAAGCCATTAATTTAGTCTTTAAAAATAAAAGGCTATATAATAAAAGGCTATATAAGGCAATGGGGACTGCTAGCTTCAATGTAAGTGGAAAGGCAGTGAATCTACTCCAAAGTTCAACTCGTTTTAAAGGAGTTATTCAAGATGTCAACCCTATTCCCCAAAGGGAAAATTCAGACTGAAACCCACAGCAGATTGATTGTCATACTGTAACAACAACAAAACAACAACAGCAACTTTATTTTTATATCCCGCCACCATCTCCCCAAAGTGACTTGGAGCAACTTAGAAGCAGGACCAAGCCCAATATCAACAAGGTGAGACAATTAAAAACACATTAAAACACAGTAAATATATGACAATCTAACTACACAATTAAAACAGTAAAATATAAAAAAAACATCATTAGAATAAATCAAATCCAATCTCAATAACCAGAACCAGGACTATGGTGGGCACTCACATAGGCCCCTTCCATACAGCTATATAAAATCCACATTGAGCTGGATTATATGGTAGTGTGGACTCAGATAATCCAATTCAAAGCAGATAATGCGGATTATCTTCCGTGATATTCTGGATTATATGGCAGTATAGAAGGCCTCTCAGACTTAAACAAATAGTGCCAGTCTTTAAAGAACAACACAGTGAGACTTTCTGAAATATAGGAAGAATTAGAAGCACAGGAAACAATTTAAATGGGCCAATTTAAATATTTGAATAGGAATATTATCATTACAGTAAAGTTTGTCTGTGTTTGTATGTCTGGTTTCAGTGTTAGATTAGATTTCCGGAAGACCGGGTTTCGAATCGCTATTTGACCTTGGAAATCTACTGAGTGGGCAAGTTGCATTCAGCATCAGAAGAAAGAAATGGCAAACTTCTCTGTCTAATCTCTTTAAAGGACCCCCCCCCCAAAGTTCAAACCCCAGAATTCTGCATAAGACTGCAACCAGATTTAAAGTGGTAACAGCCTATAAACTGGCTGGGATTACTGGGACTTGAAATCCAAAACACCTGGAGGCAGGGCCGGACCTAGGTAATTTTAAATGGTAAGCAAACAGTATTTTGGCGCCCCCCAACCAATTACTTAATATATATATATATATATATATATATATATGGGGTGCATAGACAAATTTTGGCCCTCCAGGTATTTTGGACTTCCTACTGGCTGTTTGGAATTGTGGGAGTTAAAGTCCAAAACACATGGAGGGCCAAAGTTGGCCCATGCCCCATCTATTATATAAAGGGGTTCCCGTCATGGAACGACCGTCCCAAACAGAGAAACCTTACAACGCAGAAACACCAAATTTGCCAAAAGAAATAGGCCTCAAGCAAGGTAGGTTTGTAGCAAAGAAACTTCCCCCCCCCAAAACCTAAAAGGCCCCCAAAACAACAAGTAAAAAAACTACATTTCCGAGCATCCTCCGGGGCTGCCAACGACTCTCCCAGCCTCTACATTCTGACAACATGATTGGCTGCCAATAAGGGCGGATTTGCATAACTCTTATACTGGCCAGCCAACATGAACATTCTGACCCATAATAAACTGTCAGAGGAGGATAAGGCAAAGGGCTGAGGCACAAACACAAACACCCAATTCACTTCCCACAGAAAATTTACACCCCTACAAATCACAGACCACGCCCAAAATTGACAGTAAGGCTTCATTAACTTAATTTCCCTGACTAGGCCTCACTTAATGGAATGCTGTTTACGCTCTGAATTGACAGTAAGGCTTCATTAACTTGATTCTCTCGACTACACCTCAGCTCATTGGACATTGTGTATGGCCTGAATTGACAGTAAGACTTCATTAACTTGCTGTTCCTGACTAGGCCTCAGCTCATGGGACATTGTGTATGGCCTGAATTTACAGTAACCTACTTCGGCACACAGAGCCCCTATGACCCACACTACATTCTACTACAGTTTGGAGGAGGGTGGACCATGGATTATGGGACTTGTACTACTTCAAAACCCATCATTCCCCACAGACCACTGTGGCCCAGAACCAAGACCGATAAAGACCAAACTTGGCACACAATGCCCCCCATGACCCACACTCCATCCGACTGCAGTTCAGAGGAGGACACACCATGGATAATGGGATTTCAAGTACCTCCACTCACTTCCAAAGTACCCCACCCACACAAGCATCAACCTCTACATCAACACAGCAGACGGAAAGACAAAAAACATTGTATATCCACAAGCTATGCAGAACGCCAGCAACACCACACACCAACAACTCCCCAGGACTTCAACATCCCACCCACCAGAACAACTCACAACGACACAGCCATGGCCCCAACAACACCATAACTAACAACAATTCCAACCCTTATATACTCAGACTTTCTCGCATCTCCTAAATAGGGCACAGCAACGCGTGCCGGGTACAGCTAGTATATATATCCTAGTATATATATATCCTTCCTTCCTTCCTTCCTTCTTTCTTTCCTTCCCATCATTTTCCCTGCTCTCTTCTTATTCTATTCCATTTTCCCTGCTCTATTCCCTGGGGGCGTGGCGCCCGGCCCTGGATGCGCCCTTGGCCACGTGGCGCCCTGAGGCAGCCGCTTACTTTTCCTCCACTAAGATCCGCCCCTGCCTGGAGGGCTGAAGTTTAGCCATGCCTGCTCTAGTGTAATGAGGTCCTTGAAAGCACAAAACAGCAATGCAATAACCAGATCATCTCAATTTTTTTCAATGGGCAAGAATACAACAGCACAATGAATTGATGGGATTTAGTTGGTCTAATCTTGTTGGGAGCAGCTGACTGGATTTTGATCATACATCTTTTTAAACAATTTTGACGTGTTTAATTTTTAAATTTTTGTTTAGGATGGTAGTTTGTGTATAGTGGAACATTCGGGTACATATAAAGTTGTAAATATTATTACAGTTATGTGACAGTGTTTGCTGAAATTTGAGTGCTGGAAGACAAGATTGTTAAAACTATATATGAGACTGACTGCACTTCTAATATATTAATTTGAAATGTTTATGTTGGTAGATATTGTAATTTCGCTGGGGAAAATAATGGCTTGCTTTCAATTTGACTTTGTATGAAAGGACACAGAATATAATACCTTCTTGAGAAATGGAAATTATCACCTTTGACCAGCCTTTCCGAGTTGGTGGCCTCCAGATGTTTTGGGCTACAGATCTCACCTTCCCCATATAAGCTGGCTAGAGGTGATGGATCATGGAAGAAGACATATAAAACATCCAGAGAAACACCACCTTGGTGGAAACTATCTTAGGCACACTAAAACGTGTCTATCCAGGTTAGATATGCTCTGGCATAAAATATGTGACAGGAAAGAAGAACTTTATTTGAGACTAGCCGTCCCCAGAGCTGGATCTTGCACTCTGCAAAGTAAGCATTTGCTTACCACTTGCCAATATTCAGGGGCGCATTTTACATTGTCCCCATTGCCCCACACCACGAGGCGAAAAGGAGGAGCGCTCTGGAGGCGGCCAGAGGCGGAGTGCCCCCTGCTGCAAAACACTCCTCCCTCCCAGCCCCGCGGTGGAGGGTGATCAGCGGCTCCGGGGAACCGGGCCTGCCCCACGGCAATGGCACATGCATGGAAGTTTCACGCATGCGGCATCGCTACAGGGCAAGCCCAGCTTTTTCCAGAGCCACCAACCGCCCCACACCACAAGGCCTAAAAGGAGGAGTGTTCCGCAGCAAGAGGCCATCTGTCACAACGCGGGTCCTGTCTCCACCCCGTAATCACACACACACATACACAGGCAATGTCAATTAACTATTTATTGAATCAAAAAGGGTAAGCAGGTGAAAAGGATAATTGTCCAATTAAGAAAAAGCAATAGTCCAAAAAAGGTAGCAATAAGCAATGTTCATAGGCACAATCCAAAAGGCAAAGTCTCTTCAAAAAGATCCAGGGAAACAACAAGGTAATCCAAAGCTCATGGAAATCAGCAAGGTCCAAGGAACGTGGTAACAAGCCAAACTATGGCTTCCAGGAGAACAGCAAACCGCAATGTCTCTCCAGTTCAGATGTGGCCACCAAACTGAAGAACTTTCCCACCGAATGTCTACTTAATTCCCCCCTTTGTGGGACCAGCGTCTCTCCAGGCCCCGTTTCCAATCTTTCCGTGTAGCCACAATACTCCCCCTACGGTCGAATCTCTGCTCAGGAATGGCACCATTTGCGCCGTTATCTTCCTGGGAAACTGGCTCAGACTCGGCTTCCATGTCCTCCGCAACATCTGGAGAAAACAACCGCTCCTGAGAACCGAAACCTCCCGGTCTCTCATATTCCGTATCGGGTCCAGAATCAGGAGAGCCTTCGTCATCAGAATAAGCCTCCAGCCAGGTGTCTTCCCATTGCAGGCTGTCCGTTGGTGATGCGGATCCATCATCCCCTGCATCATCTTCATCTGGGTCCAAAGCAAACGGAACCCCTGGGGCCGGAACCTGCCCCCCTGCTGAGGTGGGGGCTGATTAGCACCCTGCCCCCCCGGGTCAGATGGGGGCAGAGTTGCTACACCATCCACCTCTAGCCGCCTCCAAAACGCTCCTCCCTTTTGGCCCCATGTAGGGCGATCAGCGCCTCTGGGCACCCAGGCCCGCCCTGCAGCAATGGCGCACATGCAGAAGTTTTGCGCATGTGCCATCGCTGCAGGGCGAGCCCAGCTGCCCGGAGCCACCAACCGTCCTCTGCCATGTGTTGCTGTGGCCCAGTCTGTGTATATGTGTTTTGTGTCTGTATATATGTGTGTATATATGTGTGTATATGTGTATATATGTGTGTTTGCATATATATGTGTGTGTGTGTGTAGTTTTGCGCATGCGTTGGAATGTATTTTTTATTTTTTGGCCTTTAAAGTCTCTTCTGTTGTGTTTTTCAGTATTTTTATGAGTGATGGTCACTCGTTGGCCTGATAAGGTGTATTGTGTCCAAATTTGGTGTCAAGTCGTCCAGTGGTTTTTGAGTTGCTAGGAAGACAAAGGTAAAGATTTAAATCCCATTGTTTGTATCAGTCATATGGAATCAATATGGCTCAGATAAACACTGACTTAACAATGAATCTACTTTAGTTACTTAATCTCATCTTCAGGAGTTAAAGAGAATCTTTAATTAGCTAGCCCAGTGCATCAAGCTGTCAGACCTCATTCGTTTGTCCTGTTTCCATATGGAGTTAGTTTCTTGTTGGAGTATTTTAATCCATATTTCAAACACGGTGAATGGCTGTTTTCCAATCTCAGTAATGACAAATTCATTACATCTCCCTATAACTATATTGCCAACAGTTGAGAATCATCATATTTTTTTCTTGGAGTTTTATCATTACTACAAATACTTAAGGGGGTGCTTTTGAAGCTATGTGGGACTAAGATTATCACAGTGTCACTATTTTTGTTAGTCTTCAGTTTCTTTTACTGTTATCTTAGAAACAAGAGGCCAGATCTTCACTGGATCTTGTGTATCTTCTTCCTTTGCTTAATGTTCATTTGACCAAGAAGCTCACATTCATTGCTCCTCAGATTTAAGAGTGACATAAAGGTTTCAGGATTTTCAACAGGCAGGGGATGAATTGACCACCCTGTCATCCCTATTTCTGTTCATGGTTCTAGCCATTGGAGTTGCTGCCTGCTTTAAACTTTGTTTGAAAATTCAAGTTTGTCCCAGAATCCCCTTGAGCACCATGGACAGCTCTCTTTAGAATGCTGCCATAAATTGGCTAAATCCAGCTGTTGGTCTGAATTAGAGTGGACCCATTAAAATGCCTGAATAGTAAGTCAACATTGATAACAATCCAATTTCTTAAAATTCAGGTGACTCTGGGAGAAACTAGCCTAGCTATTGCATTTAGGCTTTTGTATATATGGCTTGACCCTGTCAATAAGAGTTACAATCTTTGCCTTTTGGTGGAGAGTGGACAAGAGCACAAAAGGTTCAGGCAAGGATTTATGGGAGAGCTATCTGAAGGACTCGTGCTTCTCAATAAGTTTTATGTAAACTCTTTATTCTGTTGGCAGAATTTCTCCCATAAAGGAGTCCATGATGTGCTTCTCTTCAAACAGAGTTCTGATTTATTTACCTTAAAACATATACAATTCCATTCAAGAGTCACTGTCTTCCTTAACCTAGACGACAATGACAATGTTTCCCCTTTTGAGGCTACTTTGATAATCTTGAATGTGAAGATTCTGAAAAGCTTTGGAGATAAATGCCTACACTGTTACTATAGAGATATACATAGAGCTTTAGTTATAATTAAAACTTTTTTTCTAGGATGTGAGCTTCAATTATCCAAATAATATCTGGGTCATCATGAGTTTCCTATGAAAATTTAAAAAAAGTATGTGTGTTGGAGGATTCCAGTTTGGCTCACAATGCTTCAGTGCATACAAGATCTCACAGTACCACTTGGGATCTGCACTGGGAAGGAAGGCAGGTAGAAGCATGTTACCTCAGTAACTATACAGAGCTCAAGTATATTGTGCATCATTTGTTACTGAAATATGTAGTAGCATCAGCCATTCAGGCAAGACTAATGGATACAAATGTCTTCCACCATCAGATAGCTGCCGGTTTGGATCTGGTAACAGGGCTTGTGGAGCAGCTAGAGTCAGACTTTACTCTAGCTCAGGGGTGGGCAATTCTTTTTTCCAAGGGGCCAAATGAGAACCAAAAAATATTATAGAGGGCCGCACCTAAAGGTGGAACTACATTCTAATCTACATTATTTATTTATTTACTATATTTACTATATATTACACATCATTAATATTAACATATGAATATATCAAGAAATATTCATATATTATTAGTATTCATATCATAATTATATATATAGACATTATAATATATTGAAATTATAATGTAATAGAACATATTATATTATTTATTATATTATATTATTATTATAATAAAATTATTATAAAGTAATAATAAAAACCACGAAAATTAAATTAAATTAAATTCAAGAAGACAAGGTGCGAACCAAGATGGAATGGCCCAATGACCCCAGCCCAGAGGATGGCAAAGTGGACCCAGCCGCCACTTCAATAGAGGAGAGCAGAGCAGCAGGCGATCGGAGGCTGCAGGCCTCTGCCCGCTCTTACCCCCAGCCATTCCCCAGCTGATCACCCTGCTATGGAGTGCCTGCCATCCCCGGGCCTGCAGGGGGAGCAGTCGGTGAACTGAGGCGGCTTATTCGACCTGGCAACCTGGAAGACGATCAAGTCTTCCGGGTCGCCAGGGCGATCAGCCCCACAGGTCACCGAGTTCTCCCGCTGCAGGCCTGGATCGCCAGGCACTCCAAAGCCGCCGCTCCAAAGAGATGTCAGGCACTCCAAAGCCGCCGCTGCTCCCGCTGCTCCCGCTTGCCAGGCACTCCAAAGCCACTGCTCCAAAGAGATGTCAGGCACTCCAAAGCTGCCGCGATGGGATGGCGGCAGCGGCACCCCTTCTTCGTGACCCCGCCCTCAACACCCTTCTCCCCGGGCCAGACAGAATTGGCTGCCGGGCTGGATTCGGCCTGCGGGCCGTAGCTTCCCCACCCCTGCTCTAGCTGCTCCACATGCTGTTCTCATTGTCAGCAATTAAGCCCCCTTCAAACAAGAACAATCATGCATTTCCTGAACACTTGAGAAAGACATCACCACCACCAATTAAATAGGTCTTGCCCCCAACATACACAAAATTAAACTAAAGGTATAATAAAAATTCAATGATGTAGCCAGGATTCTTCTGAAGAGTCATCACAGGCAATCCCTTGTATCAGAGTATGATTGCCTTCCAAGTGTAGGGTCTTGGCAGTGGGTCCCTAGGTAACCGTAGAAACCTATTCTTGATCTGCGTGTTCTTTCACAGTGAGTACATTGATTTCCAGATAGAAGTTAGTCCTGACAAAGGTTGGCTTGATTCACCTTCCTCATGACACGTTTCTCTCTTTTGCCCTCCATTTGTGCCTCTTTGAATTCCACAGCACTGTTGATAACAGCTGACCTCCAGTTAGAATACTTTAGGGCCAGGGCTTCCCACAGTTTTTAAGGCTGGCTTTAAGCCCATCTTTAGATATCTTTTCCTGTCCACCAACATTCCGTTTTCCATTCTTGAGTTGAGAATACAGTGGCTGTTTAGGAGACTGTGATCGGGCATGTGGACAACGTGTCCAGTCCAGTGGAGTTAATGGCAGAGGATCATCACTTCAGTTCTGGTTGTCTTTGCGTCTTCCAGCATGCTGACATTTGTCCGCCTGTCTTTCCCAGGAAATTTGTAGGATTCTTTAGAGGCAACTCTGATGGATTCTTTCCTGAAATTGAGTGATGTCATCTGTTGGTCTGAAGAGTAACTGAAGAGGGATACAAATTTATAAAGTCCTGACACTTGCAAAGAACGTCTACTTCCTATGCAAACCTGGTCCAATAATTACTCACAAAGCAGGACATTAAATCCCCATTATTAATACCAAACAGCATGATAATTTCAAGATAAGTAAACCTGGCTTGTAAGAAGAAGTGCTGCTAAAAGTGACAATGTGTTTACTTTACCAAGGTTATGAACATAAGAACATAAGAAGAGCCATGCTGAATCGGACCTCAGCCCATCTAGTCCAGCATTCTGTGTCACACAGTGGCCCACTAGTTGTACACAGGGATCTCTAGCAGAAAGGAGGGCAGAACCTCAGACCCCCACAACCAGTACCCGGGGAAAATCCTGCCTGCCTCCATCAACACAGAGACAGTGAATGTTTATATGTGCTGTCCTTTTTTTTTGTGTTTTAAGGTGAGATGTCACTCTTGTCTTTCCAAAGAGGTTTGCAGGCTTATTGTATTCGATCTAAAACGAATGAAGGTCACTTCAACAGATCAGCAGGTTTATTAGTAATTCCCTGCTGTCCACTAAATTGACCATAAGGCTTGAATCAGCAGAGAGGTGAAATCCATTATAGCTGAAGTACTTTATCCACTAACACATCAACGTATATTTGAAAACCAGAAGATGAGTCCAGCTTTAAGGATTTCAGCACAGTAGGCAAAAGGACTAGAGTGAGGATTGCTTTATTGCTTCTTACATCTTTTATGCACTTGCCTCTTTTGAGAAAGGGCTGCTTTTAAACAGCTGGAAGTCACTTTTCAAAGTCAGTGAAATTAGTTACCGTATTTTCTGGCGTTTAAGACTACTTTTTAACCCAAGAATATCTCCTCAAAGGTCAGGAGTCGTCTTATACACAGGAGTCGACTTATACACCAGGAGTCATCTTATAGAGCAGGTGCTGAAACTTCCAATCTAGATTGGAGAATCTGTGGTTGCCGCATATGGTGGGGGAGCTCATAAATGGCAGTGGCCGCAACTGTATGAAAGCATCAAGGGCGACGCTATACAAGTACGATAGAAGAATATCCATTCAACAGGATTCGTGGACTTAATGCAGTCCCAATGGTGAGGTGAAGGGGTGCCTCACCGGGAAGGTGTAAGTGAAGGGTGGAGCAAGCTGCAGGCATCTGGGCCGCCCGGGATATGAAAAAAAGAGATAGAGTGGCTCTAGGCCCAGAAAAACACACCTCTTTTACCTGTCTGAACCTCCCTTGTATCCTATTACCGTACCTCCTCTGCCTCTCAGATCTCGCTCCTGAAGACTGAAATGAAGCGGAGCAAGTGCACATGTGCGAGATCTGAGAGGCAAAGAAGGAAGCACAGTAATAGCAAAATTACCATATTGAAATCAAATCTGATGCTTTTCAAATTTTTATTTGGTGTGCATTGGAAGAGGGGTAGTCTTATACGGAGAGTATATCCCAAACTCTATATTTTAACTGGAAAAGTAGGGGGCCATCTTATACACCCAGTCATTTTATGTGCCGGAAAATACAGTACTTGTAAAAACATTGAAATACGGGTTGCTTTATTTTCTAACTGAAGAATTTCATTCTAAGATTCTGGGTTTGGTTGAAATAAGACTTTAAGAGCAGTGTTCCATATTACAATGTGATAGAAATGCGTAACATCGACTCCTAAATATGTTTTAAGCCCATGTCTAATGGAAGTGTTCCATTATTATGAATAATAACTTTTTAAAAAGAAAATAAAAATATTACTCATTGCATATTATCATGATTTCACAGAGCCAAGTATGTTTTATTTAATTGACTGGATTTAATTAAAATGTATTTACTTTGGAAGGCACTTAAACTGAAATGCTGTATATTTTTACAGAGGCATTGCTTTATGTCTTTATGATTTTAGTTTGGACAGCTCTTAGTATGCATTTAACAGATGTCACAATTTGAGAACCCATGCCAGCATTTAGCACTGAGATATGTGTTGCTGATTAGATTTTAGTTGACCTTAAGAATCTTGCTATTAAATCCAGCAAGAACCACCGAATCCTATGGACAGACTAGTTTACACTGTTTGGATGTTGGTGAAATGTAGCTGGAATTAGTATTTGCTTATTGTTTCCTTAGAGGTGGAATATCTCTGTCACTCCAATCCTTGGAAACTTTTTACTTACATAGAACAAGTATAGGTAATGATCCTCCGGGTCTGAGATGCCAATGCATCTCCTGTGATCTTTAGTGATGATGAATGGTGCAACCTAACATCTGGAAGGTCACATGTTTCCAACTATGCACTGGAGAAATAGTTCAGTCTATATCAGGCATGGGCAAACTTTGGCCCTCCAGGTGTTTAGGACTTAATTTAATTACTTTATTTATATTCCGCTCTTCTGACCCTGAAGAGGACTTAGAGCGGATTACAGGTACACATACTTAGCAAACAATCCCTGCCGTTAGACAAACATATAGACGAACATATAGACTAACAGAGACAAACTCTGGCCTCCTCATCTCTCAGTGTTCCCAGCATCCCTTGTTGTTCCTTATGCATTCCTCAGCGTTCCTGGAGTTCTTTAATTGTTTCATAATTCAGTCAAAATGTGCCTCCCCACTTAATGTGGTACCTTTATCTCCTACTTGACATATGCAACTGTCTTTCGGGCTGCAAAGGTCGACAGCAGGCTACACTTAAAGCACCCACCTCGACCCAGGCAGGCCTCGAACTCATGACCTACTGGTCAGAGAGATCTTATGCAGCTGACACTTAGCCTCAGATCCTTTCATTTTTCCCCTGAGGGGCCTGAAGTTGTTAGGAATTGTGAGAGTTGAAGTCCAAAACACCTAGAGGGCCAAAGTTTGTTCATGCCTGGCCTGTATCCTTCATGGCTTATTGCATGAGCAGCATACAGAACTAGAGCCTCCAGTTTCCAGTCCTGGCAACTTCTAGTTCATAAGGTGTAAAGTCATGCACATCGGGGAAAAGAACCCCAACTACACCTACAAATTGATGGGGTCAAAGCTTTCCGAGACAAACCAGGAAAGGGATCTTGGGGTTTTGGTGGACAGCTCAATGAAGATGTCAACCCAGTGCGCTGCAGCAGTGAAAAAAGCAAATTCTATGCTTGGCATGATCAGGAAGGGAATCGAAAGTAGGTCAGCAAATGTTGTATTGCCTCTCTACAAATCGATGGTAAGGCCACATTTGGAGTACTGTGTACAATTCTGGTCTCCGCACCTTAAGAAGCATATAACGGAACTGGAAAAGGTACAGAAAAGGGCAACAAGAATGATCCAAGGGATGGAGCGGCTCCCTTTATGAAACCAGGTTGCAACGCCTTGGTCTTTTCAGCCTTGAAAGACGGTGTTTAAGAGGTGACTTGATCGAAGTGTATAAAATCATGCATGGGATAGAAAAGGTGAATAAAGAAAAACTATTTTCTTTGTCGCAAAACACTAGGACTAGAGGGCACTCCCTGAAGCTCCAAGGTAGGAAAATTAGGACCAATAAAGGGAAATTTTTCTTCACCCAGAGGGTCATTGGGTTATGGAACTCACTTCCAGAAGAGGTTGTGACAGCTGTCAGCCTGAACAACTTCAAGGCAGGATTAGACAGATTCATGGATACCAAGTGTATCGGTAGTTACTGAAAAGGACATTCAAGTGCCACCTCGGAGTTGGTTGAGGTAGGCAGGATTTCCCTGGGTACTGGTTGTGGGGGGTCGGGAGCAGGTCAGGGTTTTGCCCTCCCTTCTGCTCGAGATCCCAGTGTACAACTGGTGGGCCACTGTGTGATACAGAATGCTGGACTAGATGGGCTGAGGTCCGATTCAGCATGGCTCTTCTTATGTTCTTATGTTCTTATAAGGTGCACTAATACATGTTCATTTTATGATAGCTCTATGTTGTGTATTATCACAGAAATACACAGCACAGGAATATGGTTAATGCATGTCAACATAGTGTGTGGGGACACTAGCATATATTCCTCATAATACTGTAAGAACATTGCATTTCAATATGTTTCTGTTGGAATGATTGCTGACCAATGTGGCATCCATGTTCAAATACCTCAGACAGAGGTATTCCAGTTAAGCCTGGAAAAAATTGCATCACACATTGCCTCTGTTATTGTATGGCTGAAGTGCATAGAATGCAGAAGAACGCTTGTGGTCTATGATAATAAATATATTTTCAGCCTTCTCCCCACATCATATGCAGCTTTGTCCGGCAAAGGTACTCTTCTGTATGACGTCTTAAAGATGCCAAAGACAATTGCATTCAAGGGAATCCTTTTAAATCCTTTGCTATGTGTACATGGTCAAACAGATGGCCAATGTTGTCTGTTTTTACAGCACCAGTCAGATGGTTGGGTAGGGAGTAATTGTGGGCATCCCCTTCTCTCCAGATGGTGATCTCAGCTATCAAATCTGCCACTGCCAACCATCTGTTTAACAGGATGGGTTTTTAACATGTGAAAAAATGCATACAGCTAGTTCCTAGAAATGCAGAGCTCTGGTTTAGGGATAGATAAAGCAACCTGGAAGTAGCTAAACATTTTAGACAAGAGACATATTCTCTCTAATTTCCATGCTCTTTTCTGGACAGCTATTCACTTTCTCTTCAAGCCACTTTTAAAGATGTTTAAATATATTATATAAAGTACATATGTGAATTTAGTTTATCTAGAACAGGGTTATCAATGATTACAGCAAGGACTCAAGGCCGTTTTTACTTCTAAATCTGAATTAATCTATTTTCTATCTAGTTTAAGTATACAAAATAATTCAAAATAGGTTTATTATTCACTCAAATAACTGGTTTGACAAGATAGTTCTTCTTTAGTGCATGTGGAACAATTACATCAGATGGCTATAGTTGGTCAGTTCAATTTTACCAGGGCATCTTCTAAAGGAAGGACAATTTAGTAACAACATTGGTATTACAAGGGTTATCCAGAAAGTAAGGTTACAAGACACGTAGCTCTCACAGGGAATTTTCTCGGGGGAAATTGGTATCACTGCTGTGTAGCGGGAAGCCAGTGGACGTGAACGAGAAGTGTCAGCCATCAGTAGCTCATTGACTGGTATTGTGGTGAAGATTAGAGATGAGCGTCCTCATTCCGTTTCCCTCCAAGTGCGCTACTGAAATGGACATATATTGTGAGACCATGAAGAAACTTCACAGAGCCATCCAAAACAAATGTCATGGGATGCTGTGGGCAGGAGTCTGTCTCCTTCATTACAATGCGTGTTCGCACACCGCTCATGCAACACAAGAGTTGTTGACTTCATTTGGTTGAGATGTTTTAAGCCACCCCTCTCAGCCCTGATCTCGCACTGAGTGATGATCACCTGTTCACTAAATCGAAGGAACACCTTGGTGGAAAATACTTTTCCAACAATGATGAGGAGAAAATCAAAGTGAAATAGTGGCTGATAAAGGTGGGGGGAAACTTCTATGACACAGGCATCCAAAACTCATCCCACTGATGACAAAATGTATTAAACTGGTGATTATGTGGAAAAATAATGTAATATCTATGTTACAATTCATGTAAGTTTTATTAAAATATATTAATTCTTTGTATTTTTTAAAAAAATATTCTTACTTTCCAGATAACTCTCATATATTATAAAAATCTGACTCACCTCTTATATGGAGAAGAAGTTAATGCTCTCTTGGCTTGACTATCTTGATAGGATAAAAAACCCTTTACCTAATTTTCATGTGGAGACGACAAGTGGAGGTGCTATTGTACACCTTGTTACAGGTTATATGCCAGTTTTAATTTCTGTAATCTCCAAAAAAGGATCTCAAAAAACAGAATTTAGGAAATCCACTACCTGAGACTCTGGAAAAATGTGGCTGGCTAGAATAGAGAGAATTGAACTTGGTGGATTAATTGTCTGATTTAATTGTTATATTCATAGATAAAGTGTGGCAGTGGGACCAAGCAGGAGTCTCTCTCTTCCACATATTTATTGCAATGCCTTGGCATGCTTCCACAACTTGTAGAATATTATTGCATAAGCCATATTGAGAGCCAGCATGCTGTAGTGATTTTAGTGTTGGCTAGGACTGTGGGTTCAAACCAGCCAAGCTAAGGTAACCCTCTGAGAGACATTGGGCAAATCACATTCTCCGCGTTAGAGGATAGCAAATCTCTTCTGAATAAATCTTGCCAAGAAAACCTTTATGAGACAGCATACATTGGAATTGGTGTGAACAACAACACCATACTTTGGTATCTGTTTTGCACTCTCCATGAAATGTATCTTAAGCTTGGACTTGACATACAGCATCAGTAAAGTTGGCCTCCATTCCTCAAGACTGGACATTACTTTAATGTAATGAAAAGCCCAGCAAATTATTAATGGCTTAAGGATAAACAACTGCTCATGACGTGGTGCAAGGGGACGATGGAGGAAATGGAAATAGGAAACTGTCATTGTTATTGTGTCTTAAAGTTGTTACAGATTTATGGCAGTCCTAAAGAGGAACCTATCACAGATTTGTTCAGAGGGGCTTTGCCTTCGCCTTCTTCTGAGGCTGAGAGCATGTGATTTGCCCAAGGTGTGTTTCCATGGTTGAGTATGGATTTGAACCCTGGTCTCCAGAGTCATGCTTAAACCCAGTGCTAAAACTACTGCAGTAAACTTTTAAAGTTACAGAGTTCTTATTATAACTGGCTTATGGACCTTCTCCCTATCCGATGCATAATGACTGCTGGTAGGTGACGGTTGAAAAAGAGTCAAAGGTTCACTGAACAGAGTCCATGGAACGGCCTCTTTTTTCTCTTTGTTTTGCAACCTGATGGGATCCTGCAAAAAAATTTCTTTCTAACCAAAGCATTCAGTGAGTAACAAAAGTGTGAAAAGTATGCAAAGCAAACTTCAAACCATTCTGATCATGGCATTAAAAGAAAAAAAAGATTAATTTGAAGTATCTGAGTCAATCCAACACTGACTGGAGAAATTTAGGTCAAATCCTGGATTAGTGTGTCGAATGTTCCACTGATAACCTTCATCCTTCCCTACTTATCCACTGCAACCTCTCTGAGTTATTTAAGCCCCTGATTGCTGCTATTAAGGAGTATAGAATATGTAACTAACAGCATTTCTGTGAAAATGTTCTGCCTTGCATCCTTTGAGTGATCTCAGTTTTGAACATGCTATTAAATAATGATTTATGAGGTAGAGTATATCTCCTTTCAGAAAATCCTGTGTTGCTGGTTTACTGAATAGTGATGGGGGGGTCTATGTATCATGTAGAACTGAGCACTGAGAAAGATATATTCTCAAGCAGGTTGGAATTTTTAAAAAATAAAGCTAGGAGTATTTACTGTCTACAAGGAAGAGAAATTGTGCCTTATAGAGCAGCACTTAGACTTTCTAACCTCCCTGGGGACCATCATGCTTGCTTTCTGGCACTGTTTAGGAACGTGCCCCATGCACGCCATCTGGGCTCTATTAAAAAGCATCTCTTGGGTAATTTGCACTTTTCTTTAAGCACAAGTTCAGCCTGCAACCTACAGCCAACTAACATATAATATCCTTACTGCTATGATATTGCTGACAAACAGTTATATCCTGCCATTTCCCCTTAGAAACATAATTCAAGGTGGCATACACATTAAAACAGAGGATTATGCTTGTCATTAAAACAGCAATAACATTAAAAACAATTTAAAATATATGCTTAAACACAAAAAATTACAACATGATGACATCCTATTAAACTCTTTAGTTTAAAAACATTTAGGCACAATATAAATATTTGCCAACCAGAAGAACTCCCTAGAAAGGGAGTTTCCAAATACAGAGAAGACCTTCCCCTGTATCCTCACCTGACTTGTCTGTAAGCGTAATGGATCAAAGAGAAGAAAATCTACCAAAGATCTCAGGGCAACCTAGACTAGGGAATACGTTGCTTCCAATAATCTGAATCGAAAATGTATAGGGCATTCTAGATCAAACACAACCTTTTGAATTGTTCTTGGAAATATTTTGGTAAAGCTATATGAGAAAAAGCAACATAAGAAAAAGTAGAAAACACAATTGAGGCTGCGGTCCTAGTCCCACTTATCTCAAAGTAACGCCCCCTTTTTTCCCTGTCAGAAGCGACTTGAGAAACGGCAAGTCGCTTCTGGTGTGAGATAATCGTTTGTCTGCAAGGACATTGCCCAAGGGATGCCCGGATGTTTTACCATTCTGTGGGAGGTTTCTCTCATGTCCCCGCAAGGGAAGCTGCAGCTGACAGATGGGAGCTCACTCCACTCCCCAGATTCGAACCATCTACCTTTTGGTCAGCAGTCCTGTCGGCACAACGGTTTCATCCACTGCGCCACCAGGGGCTCCAGTAAGGCCTTCTGAACTCAGTGGATCTTATTTCTATGTAAATGCATGAGGCTACATAGCAAATTTTGGATACTTAAATAAAATTTTCTGTTGCTAACCTGTGCTTTTCTTATGCACGAAACATTTCCATTGCTGTAGTGTGACTATAAATTAGGTCAAGCTGAAAACATAAATCTTTTTTTTTTAAAAAACCTGTTAATTAAATTGTGGTCACGGTTTTGTGTGATTTATTGCAGTGATGTATAATTTTCTGGTTTAACTTTAAACCTCTCCAGTGTTTGTTATGCTCATCAAGAACAATGAAAGAACATGTGGACTCATTCCTTGGGATGATTTGCAATTAAATGCTTTCTTGTCTCTCAGATGACACAATAAAAGGGTTTGTGAGACTAAGCGTTCATAGAATAATTCAGCTAAACAATGCACTGCCTTCCTGGAAATAAGAATGACCAAATGCTTGTTGCAGCATTGGTCTAATTTAATAATACAGGTGATCTAATTATCAACACAACTGTACAGTTAGATACTTTTAGGTCTAATGTCATCTCCTCCTTGGAAAAATGAAAGTAAAATAATGGTCATGATTAGTGCTGACAATGAGGATGTGGAGAAAGGATTACCGGTACTTCTCCTCGCATTCAAGTTGGGCTCCAATACAAGGCAACAGTATGTGCAGCCAGACAACAAAGAGCCCACCACTTCGGAACAGGAACAACCCCAACTCCAAATGGATTATGAAAGACTTACTACTCCTCAAAGAAAGGTCAGGATCAGGACCTTGAGTTGGGAGACCAGGGGTTAAGTATTCAAGACTGGCTACAATTGAGGGCAGTCGTTTGACTGAGAAGAATTGGAATCACTTGACTGAAGTTTGGAATAGCTAGTTGCTGACAGCAACGTCAGTATTGAGCTGCAGCCAACCTGACATATCTTGAACCCATGAAAGACAGACTGCACCCTGGATGTTGAATCATTGGTTGTGGATTATTCTTGGAAACTGTATTGGTGAGATATCCTGGTTTTGGAATATTGGAACAGACTTATGGCTTACTCTCTTGCCTCTTCCTTGCTTGGCTGATTGATTAATGTGTTGACCTCGGATTGCCCCTAGACTACATTTGTGTGCTTGGCTGTTTTACAGGGACTTGTTGGGCAGGACTTTGACAATGATGGATAAAGTGGCATTAACCCCAAGGGTTTCGGTGCAGGTTTGTTTTATGTTATCAGCATTGCCTGAGACGATAAAACACATTCTAAGGTGTTTTTTTTTCATCCTGGAAATAAAAACTATACATGTTACACTGTATAGAATGGACTTATTCCATGCTCCAGTCACCCCTGTTTCCTACATATGCAACTCACTTCCTCATCCTGTAATCCCAATGGTTTCAAATCCATCCCTAAATCAGCCAGTGCTTTCACTTCCTCATTAGTTTCCTTTCCTTTAATTTTTTTTATCTTTTTTTCTTCTTTAAAATTTAAATTGCTCCCAAACCTGCCGATACCTCCCACTTATGCATAGATGGTTTCCATTTTGGCTACTTAAAAGTTTTGGCTGTTAGATAACTGAGGTTACTATTGATATATTTAATGTTTTGGGATTTATGGGAAAGATAAATGTCCTCTGAGTATTTTATGGCTGTCGTGAGAAGGCAGTTGTATTTACGGTAAAACCCTGAGGCTTAATACAATCTTTCCATAGAAAATATAATAGGAACAGGTAATTGTGAATAACCTTGATACGTATATTGCTGGTTAAACATGTTTTACTTCTGGAAGCTTTATACAGAATTAATCAGGATGGTACTATAGGAACTAGATGAACATTAAGCCCTGAATTACATCTATACAGACGGTAGGTTAAGGGCAGCTAAAATATTTAATATATACGGAATAATGCAACTTATCTTAGAGTCATGATGCTTGCATGTCTGGGAGAATTATAAAATACTAGGTTCTGGTTCTAAACCTCCTTTCTTGTGACAAAGCCTCATCCAATACAATGGTCATTATTTCTGACTAGCCAAACATAGGATTTAATTGTGTAATTCCTAAAAATGGGATGTCTGATACCAAACTAGCTGTTATTTGTGAACATGAGAGCTGCAGTATGAAAAACTAGGCAACTGAGAAGGGCTTATGTATTTATTACAGTGTAAATAAACAGCCCATGAAGGCAAAGCCATATGCATATAGTGCAATTCAGGTGACTAAGAAAGCTTACTTAGGCATGTGTTCTATGAACTCTTTAAAATACCCCATGTGACTTTACACATTTGTACCTGTGGCACTCAAGAACAAGGAAACACTATGTAATTGATGTAAAGATGACAGAGTTCATGAATGCAGTGACCTGAAAGATGATAGGATGACATGCCTCTGTAACCTTGGAAAACACCAGAATGGTTTTGAATGGTGATGCCCGAGGGCAAGGAAGGTGCTCCCTGCCAGAATTCTGAACTAGCTCATTTTTCTTAGTAGGCTATACGAGTAGTTGTTCTAAGGGAGGAATAATATTTTTTCAGTTATATCATAATTATGTAAGTGAGGCTACGTAAAAAGCATTCAAATGGGGTGCAAAGATCCAAAATAGTATTGTGCTTAATTCAGTCAACTCGAAACTCACAAACATGTACAAGATTTCACGTTCTCTATATCTATTCATCAGAAAATATGTTTTAAAAGCATGTGGTAATAGTGAGTAAACAGCAGGGTAAAAATGTTGGGCTGATTCATGTTTATGTTATAGTTTTCTAGTATAGTCTTAGGATGCTCTTCTTAAAATAAACCAGGAGTCTTTTGAAGCTAATATCTACAAAGGACATTATCCCATACAGCCACATACCCTGCCCCTATTTCTAGAAACTGAATAAACAGAAAGGATGTGTGATGGAGCCCATTCCATGATGCATGGGGACTCCTGTCAGTGTCTTTCATGCCTTGTTAGAAAAGTCAGGGAATTTGGGGGGGGGGGGGCAGCAAAATATCGTCTTCTGAGCTCAGGAATCTCTATGAAACTCAAGGAAAAAATGAGTGTGTGGGAACTACACTTCTTTGTGAGATAAATCTGAAAATGGATAGTTTCGGGAGAGAAGGCAAGAAAGAATGATGTGTGAAACGATACGATTAGCTTCTAATATGACCCCCCCCCCACACACACACACACATGGGATAATGTCTAAAGTCTCAAATTTTGGTTCCCCAAGTGTTTTGAACTTCAGCTTCCATAATCCCAGACTATTGGAATCTGAAGTCAAAAGTATTTTTAGGAACAGTGTCTGAAAATCATTGGACAATAATCAGGTGATAAAGTGTATTCATATTCTCCCCACGGAACTGCACCTTTTGGAAACAAGAAAGAAATTGCTGCCTATAACTTCATATTTGGGCAAAACAAGATTTCACTACTTTGTTAAAAATAAAGAAAAGCTGGGCAGATTTTATACTAACATTTCTATTACTAAACATACAGTGTGTGTGTGTGTGTGTGTGTGTGTGTGTGTGTGTATATATATATATATATATATATATATATATAAATATATATATAATAGGTTTCCAAAGCAGAAACCTGAAGATGATTCCAATATTTTTGATAGTGAATTAGAAGAGGGGAGTTCAGCAAGTGGTGATTGCTACTTGGTTGACTCTAACATGGAGCAAAAACTTTATTTATTTACACCATTTATATTCTGCCCTTCTCACCCCGAAGGGGACTCAGGGTGGGTCACAGAACACATACATGGCAAACATTCAATGCTGTTAAACAGATAGGACAGACAACAGATAGAGGTAATATGTTGGCACTTCGGTGTCCTGGAGGTTGTGCTCGAGTTCAGCCACAGGGGGTGCTGTCACTCCATCCTCTATGATGAAGAGCCTTGAGCACAAACATCTTCCATTCTTTGATTGTTGGCAATTTTTTCTGGTATTTCTGTTATGGTACTGTAAAATACCTCTCCACTTAAGCAGTGCCTAATTTCTCTACCCTCAGCTCATAGCTGTTTTTGAACTGCTTAGGTGGATAGTAAGCTGAGCTGAAGGTCAGGTGCTCACCCTGATATGAGCTTCGAACTGCCAACCTTTCAATTGGTAAGATGTATTGCTGCTGGCGATTAACCAGCTGTGCTAAAGGCCAGCCCTAAAGCAAAAATTTCCAGTGATTTGGCTGTATTTCATAACTCAGTCCATCTTCCTCTTCTGCTTATTCAAACACAGAACTAGGAATGAACGAAACAAGTTAGAAAGATAAAAATGCATGTTTGCAAATTTTGTAAAATAAAGGAATTGCAATAGAAATGTTTATTTGCTATTTTCTTCTAAATTTGCTTAAACAGCACTCAAGTCAGGGTTCAATATTTAAAGAGGTGGTTTGACTGAATGTTTTTCATTGAGCTCAGGGATTGGTATGTAATAATTGAGGGTTAGGAAAGGCACATATTGCATTTTCGTTTACATTTAAAGATCCATGTATTTTTTAAGCAATGTCAGAACTCCTCACTATATGTCATCACAACTCACCCCAGTTCAACATTTTAAGCATTAACAATAACAGAGCATTAAATTGCTTATCTCAAATCACATCCCTCACAGGAGTTGAGAAAACATGTGCTGAATGTTAATAAAACACAGGCTAAAGCAAAGCTAAGAACGCCTTGGAGACTCCCTCTTTCAACTGAAAATCCAGCTTGAATTGCAGCACTCCAAATAGCTAATGTGAATGAGAAGTGGAAGTTTAGTAGTTTTAGTCACGTGTGAGATTGTAAAATCACAATAAATGGCCAAGTATAATAAATATGACTCATAGATTCACCCGGGGCGCAATGAAAAATATTATTCCACCCTGCTGCTTTCGGACTCTAACACTACAATAACTTACAGTGTTGCTAAGATCTGTGCTGCTGCTCTTAATATCAGACGGATGATGATTGACACCGTAAGGCAACAATATCCTGTCCTTTAAAATATATATTTTATACTGATTTGTAATCTAATTTTAAATAACTTTACTGGGGAGTTGTCCTTCTCTTCTTAGGGCGCTTGTGCCCGCCTTGTGCTGGTCAGTGACCGTAATAAAGGTTTGTTGTTGTTGTTGACTCATAGAGTCCAATAATAAGTAAAGTGAACTCCTGAATGGAGACAAGAGTGTGAGGGAAAACAGAGATGATAAACAGAGGGCATGATAGCCCAATTTTTTCCTATCTCAAAGAGCCCCCCTCCCAATTACAGCTAAACCATAGTCAAAATCTATTATTGAATACGAGTCAGGAAAGGTCTGTTATGAAAGTTAAGGTGACTCTCTACAACAGTGTGAGATTCAAGCAATAAAAAAGAGAGTGTTCCTTACTTTTAATATTTTTAAGGAAGTGGGAATTTCAGGAGCTGTGAGAGAAATACATCCAGAACAGTGGAGAAAACTAGCTGTCTAAATTTCTTCACAAGTATTATATTCCATCAGTTGAAAGTACTTGAGCTTTGCCTTCAGGCATATCAGAAATATAACAAAACTTGGAAAACATATTATTGAGGGATAGCAACTCCAAATAGTCATGTTAGTTGGGTAAGTCTGGGAAATGCAGGCATATGAAAGGAACATCTAAGATGTGAGATATATTCATGCTAGAGAAAAGTAGCAAAATACTATGCTGTTCCCCTTTCGTTAAAATAGGATATGGAATATCTGGGACATAAGTGAAGGAACAAATTTAAGTAATTGTTGAATATACTTGATAGTTTTAATCAATTTTTACATATAAATACTCTGTGGCAGAATGAAAATCACACGTATTTCACGTCTTTACCAATCCACACACTGTTTTGCTAGAGAAAAGCTATGATCAGTAAAGAATAAGTGGTTACTCTTTGTTAGGCAAAGTAACATATATGTAGTCATGTGAACAGTTGCATTGACTCACACAATGTCCTTTTGAGAGAGATTCAAATGGTCCTTAGGTATCCATGTGAAAGATCGTCTTCCAACACCTCAGAAGCAGAAATACAAACTAACTTGACATGCTCCTTCACAGGAAACCTAAACATGTAACTATTGCCAAAATTCCCAGGCTCAGCTAGCCTCTTGGGCATGGCCCAACCAATTCGCTTCGTGCTTTGCATTTTTCAGTTAACACACTCACCAGCTGTTTTTTTACATGCTCCAACATACTCTATTTTATTACCTATGATTTACATTAGTTAAGCATTACTGAAATGACACAGATTTTTGAATATATTCATTTAAGATTGCATAGTTCCTATATGTTGAGCATCCCTTACCCAGAAACCCAAAATCTGGAGTGCTCCAAATATGAAATTATCCACATAGGGGGAATGGGAGAGTGACACCTCCGCTTTCTGATGGTTCAGTGCAGTGTTTCCCAACCAGTGTGCCGTGAGCGATCATCAGGTGTGCCGTGGGAAATTGGAACCTCCAATACCCTCTCCTGCCCACAGTGCTCTCTGGGTGTAGGTGAACTACAACTTCCAAACTCAAGGTCAATTCCCAAGCAAATCCTTTCAGTATTTTCTGTTGGTAATGAGAATTCAATATGCCAAGTTTGGTTCAATTCCATTGTTGCAAGAGTTCAGGATGCTCTTTGATTGTGTGTTAACTATAAATCCCAGAAATTGTAACTCCCAAATGTCAAGGTCTATTTTCCCCAAACTCCATATGTGTTCACATTTGGGCATATTGAGTATTCATGCCAAGTTTGGTCCTGATCTAACATTGTTTGAGTCCACAGTGCTCTCTGGATATAGGTAAACTACAACTCCAAAACCCAAGGTCAATGCCCACCAAACTCTTATAGTATTTTCTCTTGGTTACGGGAGTTCTGTGTGGAAAGTTTGTGTCTTTCTGCCATTCCTGCCAGGATATCTATGTTGTGTTCATCGAAACAGGCGCAAGTTTCACACTGAGTGTATAAATACATTTAAAAACATATTAGCTATATGTATCACTGTGTTAGAGTGTCATTTTGTGTCATTTTGGTTGGTGGTGTGCCCCAGGATTTTGTAAATGTAAAAAATGTGCCGCGACTCAAAAAAGGTTGAAAAACACTGGTTCAGTGTATGCAGACATTGTTTCACGTACAAAAGAATTAAAAAGTACTGTACAAAATTATCTTCAGGATATGTATATGAGGTGTATATGAAACATAAATTAAGATTCTTTAACAACAACTAGGTTTCCTCAGTTAAAGATTGGACTTAAATTATAATTGTTTATTATTCTGTGCCTTCAGTCAGTTTTTAGATGGAGAAGTTTGGAGACTTAATGTAATCATGATTACTCAAATTAGTATAGAATTCAAACATTTGTTGACTGCTTTAAAATAGTTAATTTCAGCCCTTTCTAAAGTTTTCTCAGTGTTTATAATATTATATACAGTATTTATGTTATCCCTTACTTACTTATTATTGGAATCTATGACTCATATTTGTTATATTTGATTTTTTCCCCTTTCTGCTAGGTGAAAACTCATCTATTCATGGGGCTGAAAAGTTTGTTCAGATCTACCAACAGAGAAGTACAGCAAGCCATTGGTTACCACAACGTCCATCTGTGGTTAGGCATTCTTCACTTCCACAAGTCAGAAAGACAATAAAAATGGAAGCTTCTTCTTCTGGATCTATCGTATTACCATCTCCAGTTGGGAAACCAGTTACTCATCAACCAGGTAATATATATCACTCCATCATCTTCTGATTGCTTTACATGACTGATGCATGCTATGAAATACTCATAGCATTTAATCAAAGTTGCATGGAAATCAATCTATGGGTCAATGGCAATAGATTGATGTTCATTTTAGCCTTTCTCCGTATGCTTGTTTACAGCTGCAGTGGTTGACAACCATCTACAGCAAGAGCAAAGACAGCTTGGTGATTTCAGAAAAACTAGGAATTTTTCGCATTCTAAAATTTCTGTCCAGAAAATCACCACAAATGTTTGCTGCTCCTAAACACTCATGCCGGAGAATTCATTGCACTATTAATCTTTCCTACTTTCCTCTCAGTGCAAATAGTTTCACAGAAAAAGCTCATGTTTATCAACATAATAAATTGCCTTGTGGCCTCACATGCAATTCCACATGAAGCTCTTTCCATCATTCCTTCCTATGTTGAAACCAACAAATTCCACAATTGATGAAAATGCAGAAGTTGAACAGATAAATTATTTCTTTTCCTCTATTATCTCTGGAAATCTGCAAAGCCATTGCTTTCAATAGATCAGCTACTCTTTAGGGCAGACGTATAAATCATGTAGACCTCCAAATAGTGGAGTACAAGTCCCAGGAGCCCATCTAGCATAACCAATGATGTGGTATACTGAGAGTTGCAATCCCAAAATGTCTAGAGGGACATATAGAATCATAGAATAATAGAGTTGGAAGAGACCACATAGGCCATCTAGTTCAACCCCCTGACATGCAGATAAAGCTCAGAGTACCCCGACAGATGGCCATCCAGCCTCTATTTAAAAGCCTCCAAAGAAAGAGCTTCCACCACACTCCGAGTCAGAGAGTTCCACTGCTGAATAGCTCTTGCCATCAGGAAGTTCTCCAAGTGTTCAGGTGACATCTCCTTTCCTGTAATTTGAACCCATTGCTCTGAGTCCTAGGACCTCATCACATGGATGAGGTCCTGTGGGGTGATTTGCCACAACCCATGGTGTATCAGTGGGGCAATCCCCATGCCCTGCCTTGCCTGCAGCTGATGTGTCCCCATCCCATGTGGGGAAGCATCACTGCATCACTTGGCTCCATAGTTTTTATGGGATACAGGAAGCCTCCCATGTTTCAAGGGAAGCCTCCTGTGCTGCTTCCTCCACAGGATCCCACCAGAAGTCTCCCTATGTCATGTGATGGCGTCCAACGGGCGGCAAGGAGGAAGTGTCCAAAAGTGTCCTAGTTTCCAGGGCAGCAGAAAACAAGCCTGCTCCCTCCTCCTTATGACATCCTTTCACATATTTATACATGTTGATCATGTCTCCAGTCAATCTTCTCTTCTGAAGGTTAAACATACCCAGTTCTATAAGCCACTCTTCATAGGGCATGGTCTCCAGACTTTTCATTATTTTAGTTGCCCTCCTCTGGACACCTTCCAGCTTGTCAATATCTCTTTTAAATTGTGGCGCCCAGAATTGGAGACAATATTCCAGGTGAGATCCAACCAAAGCAGGACAAGATTCCCACTTCTGCATTATGTGAAATATCAATGTAATATGCAGACCCAGTGGTTTGTGTGTTTGGCTAGGACTATACTCCAGGAGACCAAATGCCTGCTTGGTCAAGAAAATCCATGAAAACGCACTAGATGATCATGCAGAAGTCACACTCTCTCAACATCAATAGAAAGCAATGCCAAACTTCCTTTAATAAACCTTGCCAAGAAAGCACTACCATAAATTCACTATAAGTTGGAGTAGAATTGCAAACATACAGCAACAGCTCTGATTTATCCTTTTCACTTGCTTATGGAGCCGCACTACTTTAGTCCATTATTTCCCATCTCTGTTTTCATGTAATGTGACACATCTTATGGTCACAACTTTACTTGAGTGATGTTGGTTGGAAAAATCTAACTACTATGTTGCTGTAATTAAATCCTATGGTAAAAAGCAATAATCGTAAACCTCACAGTTGTTGTTCCATGTATCTGGAAACAATAGTGATAGGCTATTAGCTATTGACAGACCTGCCCTTTATACCTTTAAAGGCACCTAAGCTAATGGTCATCACCACATCCTGTTGTGGTGAATTCCATAAATTAATTATGGACTATGTGACACTGTCCTTCCTTTTGTCTGTTCTCAACCTACTGCTGATCATATTTCATTCGGTAATTTGAGTTCTGAATATTTCTCCAATATTATAAGACCGGGGGGGGGGGGATTATAATTAATTCTCAACATATTTCTCCAGTATCGTTATTATTATTATTATTATTAACCTTATCTATAGGTTTTTCCAGAGTTCATATATTCTTTTAGAGAATGAATTGTTAGGATTGAACAAGGTATTTAGATTCACATTGGCTATCTTCATTTTCAAATCTTTTGCTGAGAATCACTTTATATGATGTAGAGTGCAATTTTATTTATTTATTTATTTATTTTTAAATGGCAGTCATGGGGATCATGAAGCCATGGAAGAAGGGAAGTCATATCCCATAAGGTCTATGTAACTTTCCTCATTAATTTTCTTCCAGAATTTTTTGCTCTGAAAGCAAGAAAATGATTTTTATCTACATGTTTTGTGAAGTCATTGCAGAGAGCAGCTAAAAACTTGGCTTAATTTACAGTAAATACATTATAGCAAATGTAGACGTATCACCAAGTAATCGAGCCATTTCCTGCTTCCTTAATATGGCAGCACTTCTCTACAATAACTAAGAAACAGATATTCCAGGAGAAGAATCATTCTTAAGAATTCCTGGAGATCACTTCTCTGTTGTTTGTTAAATGCCAATTTTGGTATTAACATATACTAATTTTCCCCCAAGAGCTGGAAGCAACCCAACACTCACCTATTGTCTGCTCAACAGACAGCGATTCTTTGGAGAGAAAAAAAGAGTACACTCATTCTGGTTTGCTACTTTTGTATCAGCCATTTCCTTGTGTTTCTCTTGAGTTTATTAGACTCTCTTTGATAGATTAGGACTTTCTTACTACTTACTGCAAGTAGGCTTCTTTGAGCATGAAGACAGGATGTCTGAATTTGGCTTCTCTGACCTTCCCTTACATAGTTAAGTTCTCCCAGGAGTGTAACATGTGTATCACTTTCATGAGCTGTATGAAGAATAGATCTATTCTGTATAGGATCAATCTAATCTTTCTGCATCAGCCTTGTTCAGGCATTGCCCATCCTGTTTTCTTTAGTGCAGTGGTTCCCAACCTTTTTTATTTTTTTTATTTTTTTACCAGGGACCACTTTCACCAAGAACTACTCTCCAACATTAGTACCAAAAGGGTTACAAATCAGTTTTTGGTCAACTTTAGATTCCGGTTAGTTATTTGGAGTTCTGATTCAGAAAATTGCATTGGATAGACCACATCAGATCTAGTTTCTGATACACAACATATGCCATCCAGTAATCGCCATCTGCTTGCCCACAGAAAACCATATTTAATAATCTAGAGCTGATGTGGTAATAGTAATCTTTCGTTGGTAGTCAGCCTCTCCTCTCCAGACATCCCCATTTCCTCGGCACTGTAAGAGGGTTTCGCAAGACCAGTCGCTCTCGTTGCTGTGTGGTTTCAAGGCAACAGTGTAGTAATAGTGAGCCTGCAGACCATGTTTTCATTCCTGCAGACCACTGGTGGTGCACGGACTACAGATTGGGAACCACTGCTTTAGTGTAAGATCAAGGGAGCATCTGGAACCCTCAGTGGTATAGTGGGTTATACCCTTGTGCCGGCAGCACTGCTTACAAACAGGTCAGCAGTTCAAATCTGGGGAGATCGGTTTGAGCTCCCTCTGTCAGCTCCAGCTCCCCATGTGGGGACATGAGAGAAGCCTCCAACTAGGATGGTAAGGCATCAAACAACTGGGCATCCCCTGTACAACGTCCTTGCAAGCAGCCAATTCTCTCACACCAGAAGTGACTTACAGTTTCTCAAGTCGCTCCTGACATGAGAAGAAAAAAAGGGAGCATCAAACCCTGCTTTGTTCTATCTTCATATGGAAAGCAACATACTGATGAGAAGGCACTTCTGTTGCTGTGGAGGCTTTCCACATTAGAATGATTGTTGACTTTTCAAGTTTCTAGTTCGCAAGGAGAATCCATGTTATAGGAACCGCCCCTCTTCAGACACATTGCTTTTCATGTGATTATAGAGGGTTTAGCTGAGGCAATTCCCTGATTCATTATTCAATAAATTGGGGCAAGCAATGCTTGAACCGAGTTTTTCCTCTATCCCTTCCTGTTAGAATGAGATAGGAAGAGAAGGAGTGTGTTAGTGAGTTGGTACAGGGGGTCTGCTAATTCACTCACTGTTTGCATTATGGTAACTGTTCATTTCCTTGTTTTACCACACTCCTTCCCTTCTTTAGCAGAAAACCCTTGATGATTTGAGACTTGTTCTCTCAGGCCCCATCTACACTGATTATTTAATGCAGTTTAAAGATAATAAACACTAAAGCATGCAAAAAAAGCCCTTAATGCACATCAGTGCTCTGTGATGTGTGTAATTCCCATCCAGGCTTCAAACTGGTTCCAGGGTTTGTGTTTGTCTCCCCTTCTTTAGTGTGCTCTTATGTGTTCAAAACAATTTTTAGGGTGTATTTTTATTCTCTGTGTCAGAGCTAAAGCCTAAAGGTCATTCACCATGAGGCTGTGAATGAAAATGGTGCCTCTTTCACCAATGTGAAGTCTCATAGTGAGTCTCCACACAGCCACACTTGAGACATGGATTACTTCTTATGGAGAATCACAAACATGATGAAATTCTAACTGATAGTATATGCTATGGCCAGTTCAGAAATCACCTATCCATGTAATAACAATGCATTGGTTTTCATCACGTTTCACAATGAGTTCTCTGGCCTTTATCCTCTTGTCTAAAGTGTTGAAAAGCCGTAGAACTCTCATCATTCTTTGTGCCTGGATCACATATTCAGTGTATTTTATAGTGCTGCAACATTTCATAAATGGCACGCTGAAGCTTGGACAAAATTAGCTGAGTTAAGTGATTGTGCTTTGGCATCCTGCTTTCATCCTCATACACATCACAGACTGTACTTGTCTCATTTGCTTTTTTTAAAAAAATCTGAAACTTGTTCTAGAATAAGTGGAGACTTTGTATGCTTATAATCTCCTCTACATATTGGATTGGGTTTGGAGTTGCCATTGGCCTAGCTCCGTTGGTGTAGTCTTGACACCAAGGGAATAGAGACTTCCCTTCCACTCCTGCTCTCCTTGGAGGGTATGGGATGTATTGGAGAGATATCTCTATGAATCCACTTTGATTACCATGGATGCATCCTGTGGGATCCTGGGATTGAAGCTTGAAGGAACGCTAGAGCTTTCTCTGAACTGCCCTATTTGATTAAAAATTGCAGAATTACATAGGATGTTGACATGGCAGTTAAAGGGGAATCATGGCACTGCTATTGTGTAGTCCAAAAAGCTTCAATGCAGCTGCTTCTTTTCCTCTTCTCCCTTTCTGCTAACTGTTATAACAGTGGAACTTAACTGATTTCCTGGGATTAGAGCAGGCATGGTCAAACTTGGGCCCTCCAGGTGTTTTGGACTTCAATTCCCACAATTCGTA
Source organism: Anolis apletophallus (assembly GCA_030556195.1). Classification (NCBI taxonomy): domain Eukaryota; kingdom Metazoa; phylum Chordata; class Lepidosauria; order Squamata; family Anolidae; genus Anolis; species Anolis apletophallus. The sequence continues at coordinate 92,271,241 of JARBWK010000009.1, forward strand.
ATAGCCGATAGGAATGAAAACACCTGGAAGGCCCAAGTTTGACTATGCCTGGACTAGAGGGTTGTCTAGATTTTTATTTTATTTTTTGAAAAATGCAGTTGATGAGCACAGCAGTGATTGCCTCTATAGGGACCATTATTTATATTTTAAGGAGAATGAAAAGGGGTCATTCTGGGTTTGGGCAAAGAGAGAAAACAACAACAAAGAGAATGAGCCAGGAGAGAAAAAAGAACATGTGCACATCTATACATGTCTTTGCCTGGCTTTTTTAAGGCATTGTGATATTTTTAAGTCCTTAAAACTATGAACGGCAAACATACACATATTGTTTTAGTTCTTATAATTCCCCTAATTACACTATGTAACACATTTTTTGTTCCTGGGTTATAAATGTCATTTCCTAATTGGTTCTTTTATACAAACATGGAAAAGGTTTAGAAACTGCAAACTCATTGTTTTTGCAGGACATCCTACTGCACATTATACTGTGGTTTTTCAATGAATATCTCATAGAGTCTCAACCAATTCAGCATAGCTTGTGGCAGCCACAAAATGAAGTTTCTGGAGTATAACAACTACTTTCAAAGTACTGTATATACTCGAGTATACGCCTAGTTTTCCTGCCCTTTTTAGGCTGAAAAGGCTCCCCTCAGCTTATACTCGGGTGAGGGCCCTGGTGGGAAGGCGTGGGACTGAAATAAGGGCTTCTTTCAGCCCCACTCCTTTCTGTCAGGACCTTCATCTCTCCACACAGCAACCCAGGTCTTCTTCCTTTCCCCCTCTCTTGCACAGTGCGCACCTTCCTCTTCTCCTCTCTTGGCAGCAGTCTTTCCCACTTTTCTTTTTCATATGTAGACAGCATTTCCCCTAAAATGTATAGTTAAAATATACTATGGTGATTATTGGAAGGATACATAAGCACATATACATTGAGGAAGGTTAGAATAATGATTTAATCAGAGTTGGACAATCTTATGTTAAATTTCAGTTTAGTGTAAATATTCAGAAACATTTAACCTATTGATGTAATTTTATCCGTATCTATTTTTATTTTGAAATTCACGAGTAGCTGCTGCCTTTCCCACCCTCAGCTTATACTCAAGTCAATAAGTTTTCCCAGTTTTTTGTGGTAAAATTAGGTGCCTTGGCTCATATTTGGTCTGGCTTATACTCGAGTATATATGGTAAGTACTGTACTATTAAACAGGAAAGAACACAAACCAGGAACAGAATTTTTCAAAAAACTGTGTTACATAGTATTATTTTAGATATAACAATACCAAAAATTGGAGCAAACACAAAATAAATGCATTCTGTATTGTATGGTGTTTTTCAGTGGCCATATAATAGTGATCATTCATAGGGAATCCCTTGGAACCATTTAACAGAGAATACTAAATAGATTTGTAACAACAAAAGGTATATGTCTCACTGATTATAGGACAAAATTAGCTTAAAATCAATTCCTTTGGCTTTTATATTTAAAGTGAAATGGTCAAAACACATCCTTCCAGATTTTGCTAGATTGCATTTCTCCTGTGCCCTGATCACAATACCCAATGGTGAGGTATGACAGGTGCTGCAGTCCAACAGCATCTGAAAGGATACACTTTGTCCAAATTTGACAAAGTGTTACATTGCCATTAATGACCAATATCAACAAATTAAGTGTTACATTGCCATTAATGACCAATCTCAACCTAATTTTGTGAAGACAATTAGTGGACAAAATTCTTGTCGTAAATAGGCAACTATAGAGACGCTAAGTAGGTTTGGAATTGGAATCATGATCCATGGTGACAGGAAAAATTTAATGTTTTCTCTTCATGAAAAATTGGCCTCTCTGAAGCTACTATATGCATTTCAATGGAACGAAATTGATTATGAGCATACATACGTGAAGATTTAGTTTGGGGATGACTCGAAAGCAGACTGATAGATTATTGTTCTTTAACTAATATGTTCTTTAATGAATATATTTTCACACAGAAGAATAATTCTAGGCAGTCTTAGCCGTTGCGACCATTGATTCCTTCCCACCCATCTTTGCTGGAGTCGCTACTAAACAATTGCATACTCCACCCATCTCTTCGATTTCTTTAGAAGGAAGAGAGCTTTGTCAAGGTCATCTGCTGGAAACACAAATACCAATAAGGCCTGAAGCTCAGAAGAGAGATGTGGACTTTTCAGAAATTCTTAATGCAATACAAGAAAGTAAGTTACTCTGTGGATCTCAAATTTTCAATATTGTACCAGTACTAATAGAGATGAATGAGTACCTGATAAAATTGAAGAGCCAGAAAATAAAATGACAAAAGTAATGAGATAAATGGGCTTAGTAAAAATAATTGTTGGAACTATTGTTTGGTGAAGCTACAGAGAATTTAAATATGAAAGATTGCTTGGAAAATTTAGTCAAAACTATTGACTACAATTTTTATGAATGAGTCTGTATTAATAACTAGAACAATCTGTTTTTCTTAATATTGACAGCCTTGATAGATAACTTTCACTATTTTGGGTTGCTATGAGTTTTCCGGGTTGTATGGTCATGTTCCAGAAGCATTTTCTCCTGACGTTTCGCCACATCTATGGCAGGCATCCTCAGAGGTTGTGAGGTCTGTTGGAAACTAAACAAGTCAGGTTTACATATAAAGAACAGCATCCATAAAATAGGGGAATTCCAGACAGGAAACAATCAGGACCACTCCAACAACCACCATGTCAGACTACACAGTAAAGCCATTGAAATCCACAAGCATGTGAACAATTTCAACAAAAAGGAGGAAACCATGAAAATGAACAAATTCTGGCCCCCAATATTCACAAACTCCAAAATCAGGACAGTAAATAAAGAACAACACACAAAAACAGGGCCAGTTAATACCTCCCAACAAAGGATTCCCCAGGCAGGAAGCAGCCAGGCTTTGAAGCTATGAGGCCATCCAATGCTAATTAAGGTGGCCAATTGCAACATTCACACTTGCCCCAAACAGACAAGAGGTCCTTTCTCCCACTCTGGACATTCCACAGATATATAAATCCCACTTGCCTAGTTTCCAACGGACCTCACAACCTCTGAGGATTTCTGCCATAGGTGTGGGGCAAAACATCAGGAGAGAATGCTTTTGGAACATGGCCTTACAGCCTGGAAAAATCACAGCAACCCAGTGATTCTGGCCTGAAAGCCTTTGACAACACATTTTCACTATTTTTTTAATGGAAATATGGAGTGCAAAATTATTATTTGAAAATGTGCAGTACAGTCATGGCTCCATTTACCCACATTCCAAAAAGATTTGACCTCAGAAGTGTTGTATGCCTCTCTAGGTTCTCCAGTGCTTTTCTATATCATGCTTCTAACCCAAATTTAGTTGAAATATAGTGATCACTGTTATCTCTGGTTTTGGGGATCCACCAGGGATTTTTTTTGTTTTGTTTTTTGAATGCATGCTCTGTGGATGTGGAGGTTGTACTATAATGTAAATACATTGCAAGGGTGAAATGTATTGCCCTGATGAACATGAGATAAACTCTTGTCACATTACCTTTTACATTAGGTTCTTACAGTGTACATTTCTTATTTACTTCCTCCTCCTGGTTGTAGACATTGAGATTTTTATGAAAGTGTTGATTTTGTCCATGAAATTATTTTTATGTAGTTTGTTAGGAGATGGGAATAAGTGATTTGCTTTATGAAAGCAGAGCTTACAACATCTTTTGTTGGCATGATGCACTCCAAAGATGAAATTATATGAACTTGTATGTCTCTAATGCAATCAGTTCTCTCTTCTGGAAGCTGAAGGGTATTGGTTGGTTTTAACATAATGTTAGTGATGGGCAAATCTGCCATTTTTCCTGCTTTTAACTTTCAACTTAGGAGATTTTTGTTAAAATCTGATAAAAACAAAACTGAAATGAAATCCATATGTACCCGAACCATATATAGACAGATTTTTGTGAGGCTATATAAGAACATAAGAACATAAGAACATATATAGCTGACCTGGGCAAACTTGGGCCCTCCAGGTGCTTTGGACTTCAAGGTGATTGAGAGGGCAGCAGCGGGTCAGCTGCAGCAGTTCCTGGACGACACTGCCGGACTTGATCTCTTCCAGTCTGGCTTCCGTAGTGGGCACGGAACAGAGACTGTGCTGCTCTCCATCACAGACCAGGTGCGCTGCCAGTTGGACCAAGGTGGCTCTACGCTGCTCGTGTTATTGGACTTCATGGCAGCCTTTGATACAGTAGATCACGCACTATTAATCCATCGTTTAGCCATGACTGAAGTGAGGGGGAGTGCCCTTAAATGGGTGGCCTCCTTTCTCCACGACCGGGGAGTGATGACAATGAGTGATGAGGGGTGGAGTGGTCTCCGAGGGCATCCCCCTTGGCTGTGGGGTGCCTCAGGGGGCCATGCTCTCCCCTCTATTATTTAACATCTATATGCATCCACTGGCTCGACTGGTACGTAGCTTCGGTCTCAAGTGTCATCAGTATTATTTCCATCAGTGCCTAGAGGCCGTGACTGGATGGCTGCGAGCTAGCCAGTTGAAGGTGAACCCATCGAAGATGGAGATCCTCTGGCTGGGCTGCCCTATGGGAGGGGGGTGCCGGCTGCCTACCCTGGATGGCGTGGCACTTTGCTCGTCGCCCTTGGTAAAGAGTCTAGGGGTCCAGTTGGACCCACTGCTGACTATGGAGACCCAGGTCGCCATGGTCAGCAGATCCTGACCCCCACCTGCGGCAGGCTAGACGGCTGGCACCTTACCTGTCTAACAGCGACCTTGCCACGGTGATCCAGGTGACGGTCATCTCAAGACTAGACTACTGCAACGTCCTCTACATTGACCCTCTTCTGTCCACGATCTGGAAACTCAAGCTTGTGCAGAATGCTGCAGCATGTCTACTCGCCGGGGCTCCGGCAAGATGCCACATAACACCTATCCTACAGCAGCTACACTGGCTCCCAGTGGAGTACCGGATTGTGTTCAAAGTGTTGGTACTAACCTTTAAGGCCATACATGGTCTGGGGCCTGTGTACTTGAGGGACTGTCTCTCCCCATACATTCCCCAGAGATCACTGCAGTCTGAAGATCAAAACCTATTAATGGTTCCCTCGGTCAAAACTTACCACCTATCCTCTACAAGGCAAAGAGCTTTCTCTATTGTAGCTCCGACACTGTGGAACTCTCTGCCAGATAGCACTCGGGCTCTTACAGAAATATCGGTATTTAGAAGAGCCTGTAAAACAACACTGTTCTGACAAGCATTTAACATCAATGGTCCCAACTGACTGTCCTATATCTTTAGTGTTCTGGTATTGTGACAAGCTGGACAGTTGTTCAGTAGTTTTATAGCGTTTTAATTATATAGTGTTAAATTGTTTTATTGAAATTGTTATGCTTTTCTCTATGTAAACCGCCCCGAGCCTAAGGGAATGGAAAATAAATAAATAAACTCTCACAATTCCTAACTGCCTCAGGCCCTTTCCTTTCCCCCCTCAGCCGCTTAAGCGGCTGAGGGGGGAAAGGAAGGGGCCTGAGGCTGTTAGGAATGGTGGGAGTTGAAGTCCAAAGCACCTGGAGGGCCCAAGTTTGCCCATGTCTGCTGTATACAGTTGACCATGTCAATTGACATCCAAGCATTTCTGCGAAAGGAATATCTGCAGCATTTGTTTTCTAAATGCTACCAAGCTATATGAGATATTGTATAATAGTTCAAGTGGAATTTAAAACATCCCCTCACATATTGTAGTTGTTCGGTGTATTAGTAAGCAAATTTCAAATGTCTCTCTTGCCCTCTATTTCTTTTCTCAAGTGGCCGGGTATCTTGAACAACAAAGCAATCATTTCTGTAACAGAAGAGCTAAAAACAGGGAATTTCTGAAGAGTGCTCCAAGTTGAAGCACGCTGTATTCTTGATGTTAACTTACAGCTTTGCAAAGACAGACGTTGTGATTCAAATGTTAATTCAAATAGTCCAGTTCTCCAGACAGATTTATGACTAAGTATAGTCTTTGTTATATTAATACTGTCCCATAACTATTTATTTATTGTGTCAGAAGTGAATTGAGGGTACAGCTGTAATGTATTTAAAAACACAAACAATGTTAAAAACTTGGCATTATACTAAATGTCCTTTGACTAGTATCTGGCCACTTGGAGTACCTCTGGTATTGCTATAAGAAGGTTCTCCATTGTGCATGTGGCAGGGCTCAGACCGCATTGTAATAAGTGGTCTGTGGTTTGCTCTTCTCCACACTCGCATGTTGTGGACTCCACTTTGTAGCCCCATTTCTTAAGGTTGGCTCTGCATCTCGTGGTGCCAGAGCGCAGTCTGTTCACCGCCTTCCAAGTCACCCAATCTTTTGTGTGCCCAGGAGGGAGTCTTTCATTCAGTATCAGCCATGGATTGAGGTTCCGGGTTTTTGCCTGCCACTTTTGGACTCTTGCTTGCTGAGGTATTCCTGCAAGTAGCTCTGTAGATCTTAGAAAGCTGTTTCTTGATTTAAGGCATTGGCATTGTGGCTGATATTCGAACAGAGAATGGGCCGGAGATGTCACCGCCTTGGTCCTTTCAGTATTGGCTGCTACTTCCTGGCGATGTCAGGTGGTGCAATACCAGCTAAACAGTATAATTTCTCCAGTAATATGGGACGTAGGCATATTGTGATAGTTTGATAAAGCTTTATTTTTGTGTTGGCTTTTAATTTTTCATACTACCGTTCACAAAATCTGATTCATAATGTTTCCTATTAGATTTGAGCCTAGGGCACTCACTTGTAAATTTAATTTCCAACATATCCAAAGAGCAATAAACTAAATACAGACACCGAGATTGTATGTAAATTGAATGGGACTAAGCTTTTTTGTTTCAAGCTCTCCAGTCAAACCTGGCCTTCCTGGGTATCCTAAATGGCCATGACCTTTCCTCCTAAATATAATGTTCCACTACTTTCTCAAAAGCAATATTCTCCTCTCCCACTTTAAAAAGCCAAAATACCTATTGGGACCAAGGGTTTTGAACCTAAACATTCAGCATATTTTCACCATATTGTCTTCAAAATGTGTCCATTATCTTCAATTGATTCTCTCTATGCCAAAGTAGTTCAACCAGCTTGTGTCCTCTTGATAAACATGTCAAATGGAAAAAGGTATTGAGAGTTGTAGTCCAACAAATACATAGGGTTAGTGAAGGTTGTGCTGCTTAACCCCTTTCAATTCCCTTCACTTTTGGTGTCCTAGCAAAGCTTGCATTTCTTTGTGTGGACAACATATTATATTGTAGTATAGATGACTAGAATTCATACGTTTCTGCACAAATGCTAGCTTAGTTTATTTTTTTAAATCAATCAATAACATTGAAATGAAGATTTTCCTTTTAAAATAATATTTTCATGTTTTCTTCCTGGCAAAAAAATATCTTATGAGTAACGTTACATCAGTAAAATACAATGTCCAATATCCCACGGCTTCCAGTATAATTGACAAAACTCTTACATCTTCCCACAGCTCTGTAAATACTAAAATCAGTTATGGAGGCTGGGGAAACCCACTGGAGGATTTTTTTTAGACCCATGGATTAGTCAACCCAAGTTTTTTTAGTTGGTTCTGTGACTAAAATTTCTATAGAGTACATTTTGAAAGATAAGATACACAAAGAAACAGCTACAGAGACTAGCAAGACTGTAGCCAAAGGGTTTCAAACCACCCCCCAAAATTTTCAGGTAAAAAAACCAACAACAACCAGGCTTACTCCTGAATATTAACTACGTAGTTAACCTAATCCCCATACCAAGTATATGAGAAACAAAAATTAAAGTCCCTCCAGAACTACAAGCACTATCTAAACCAAATTACCTACATTTCTACCAATTTATATTGCAATAGCAGTAATGGCTGACGTAGTGGAAGCTTCCAAAATGTGATAGCCTGCAGGCAAAGACTAAGGTGCGGGACTGAACAAAACAGGAAGGGATGGGACAGGACAGGATGGGATAGGGTATTTGACCTGGATTGCAGGTGAAAACTGAGAAAACTGAGAAAAATTGAAACCGGGGTATCTACCACTGGTTCATCTATCCCAAGCCCTCCTAAAGAAACAATGGAACAGGATCAAAGCATATAAGATTCCAACCGAAATGTTTCAGCAGATTCCTGTGGCTAACCTACACATTTCATCTGCAAGGTGTGTTCTGTACATACTGTGTTGTGTTTGGAGGAGAAGTTGGGGAGTCAAGATGGTCATCAGAAGCTTGGTGTATTGGTTGCTAAACCATTTGTGTGATGGGAAAATGCAATAGAGGTTTTCAATAGACACCAAAAAAACAGAGTACCCAGAACAAATTGTGCTTGGTTGAAAACGTCTTGCTAATTCACAGTGGAAAATGTCTTGATGATAATGCAGAAGAAAAAAAACAGTTATTGAAAAGATTGTCCCTGTTGTGTCGGCTCCACTGGCTGCCGGTCCAATTTCGGGCTCAATTCAAAGTGCTGGTGTTGACCTTTAAAGCTCTATACGGTTCTGGCCCAGCTTACTTGTCCGAACGCATCTGCCGCTACGTCCCACCTCGTACTTTAAGATCATCCGGGAGGCCCTGCTCTCGCCGGCTTCCCAGGTGCGGCTGGTGGGGACGAGGGAGAGGGCCTTCTCGGTGGTGGCTCCCCATCTGTGGAATGCGCTCCCTAGCGACATACGATCAATTCCATCCCTCCTGACATTTAGGAAAAAAGTGAAAGCCTGGCATTCGCATAGTAGCATAGGACAGCTCTTTAGTAGTTTAATGGAAAGTTGGTGAATAGGGCTCAATGCTCTTATGGATGGAACACTGTTTTTAACATAGGTGAATGCATAGGATGTGTGAATATAATTGTATTTTAATGTATTTTAGTGTCGAATGCTGGAGGGTTTTATATTGTGTTTTTATACTGCGATTGTGATGTAGGCATCAAATTGTGCCTTTTGGAAGCCGCTCTGAGTCCCCCCTCGGGGGTTGAGAAGAGCGGGGTAAAATGCCGTAAATAAATACTGTAAATAAATAAATTGTGGCCAAAAAGAACCGGCTTTAAGGAGGAGCAATGATTCAGGACCTGTTACCTGTGAAGAACCTTTGCACAATGATGGTAATTTTGTTGAGATCTCGTTCCACATCAGGAGACACTGGCCTGAAAGGTCATCTCGGGGGAAAAGTTTCAACCCCTCCCAATTTTTTTTTCTGGCTACGGGCCTGGAGACTAGAATTGCTGAAATTATTTGTTCTTGGCATCTGGGAACAACTCGGGTACCTTTGAGTTCTTCTTGATGAACAAACTTTGGTTTATCAAAACTACTCAATACTTGCAGTCTTGGAATATGGGAAATTATATAATTTGATAATTTCCAAGAAACGTAAGTGTTAATCACTCTTTACTGCAAAAGTATATGTTTCCTCCCATGTTGGCATACTTAATAAATGCTATTTTGTCTCACAATTATACCTATAGCATTGTACTGCAGTTTGTTGAAGACTGAAAAATCTAGCAGCCGCATTTGGGTTTTTTTTTATCTTAGTGAAAAATATAAACTCTTATATATCTTTTTCTGTTGACCTTTCTGTTGCCAGCCTCCACACAATGCAACCTACGTGATGCCATACATTACAAAAGATACAAAAAGCAATTTGAAACCTTTCCTATTAGTATAGCACCTTGGTGACCTCTCACTTATGTAGTGGCGTATCTATCTATTTTGATGAAAAGGTTTTGCTATATTCTGTATTAAGGCTGAACATTTCATATTTTAAGAACGGCTTGCATAAGTGCTTAAAATGCGCTCATACAGAACAAGGTCAACACAAAATATAACAAGCAACAACGGCCATTTGTCTATTCTGTACATTGATATGCAATAGTCCCTATGGTACCATGAAAGGAAAAAGTGATGCTATATTGGGGGAAATGGTTGCTTACTGCATCTGTAATAGCATTTCTACTTTTCTGTATGATCATGGGCACAAACACGAGCTTATTGAGCGTGGGACTGATTGTATCATATAGCTGGGGAGTGCGGGGAGAACCGAGAACTATTTTAAGCAAACATTACACTTATTATTATTATTATTATTATTATTGGCTTCCCTGCAGAAGTCTTCTAAATTGTTGGTGTTTCATGGCTGGAATCACTAGGTTGCTGTAAGTTTTTCGGGCTGTATGGCCATATTCCAGAAGCATTCACAACCTCTGTGGATGCCTACCATAGATGCAGGCGAAACGTCAGGAGAAAATGCTTCTGGAATATGGCCATAAAGCCCGAAAAACTTACAGCAACCTAGTCTTCTAAATATTTGTCTCTATGGAATAGGCTACCTTCCTCTCATGTATATTGCTGTGTAAGCTATCAACAATATTGGTTAAGGTTAGATATGTGATGCTGAAGGCTTTCATGGCTGGAATCACTGGGTTGATGTGAGTTTTCCAGGCTGTATGGCCATGTTCCAGAAGCATTCTCTTCTGACATTTCGCCTCACTGGCCTGTTGGAAACTAGACATTTGCCTGTTGGAAACTAGACAAGTGAGGTGTATATATCTGTGGAATGTCCAAGGTGTGAGAAAGAACTCTTGTCTGTTTGAGGCAAGTGTGAATGTTGTTATTGGACACCTTGATTAACTCTGAATGGCCTTGCAGCTTCAAAGTCTGTCAGCTTCCTGCCTGGAGAATTCTTTGTTGGGAGGTGTTAGCTAGTCCAATCAAAGCACCCCCAGTGAAGTGGGAGAGAAATAGGGTTGTGGAAGCAAGAAAGGAGAGAGTGAAAGGCTTTTGGGGGTGAGGAAGGAAGAGGGGGAGAAGAAAAATAGAGGGAAAGCTTGGAGGGAGAGGATGAGGCAACTGTGGAGCCCCTCATTATGCTTCATGGAGCCCCAAGGGGTCCACAGAGCACACTTTGAGAACCCTTGTTCTAATGTGTTACTCTATGTAATAATAGGATCTAGGATGCTATATGCACAATTCTAGGAAAAGGCTGAAATCCCAACAATAGAAGAATAAACATTAAACATACAGTGTTCCCTCACTTATTGCTGGGGTTAGGTTCCAGGACCTCCCTCAATAAAGTGAAATACCGCAATGTAGGGATACTCTATTTATTTTAATATTTATGCATTATTTTAGTATACACTATTTTAAGTCTTTATAAACTTAAAATGAAGTGAAGGAAAGGAAAGAAAGGCCCTTCAAGGCTGGAGGGAGGGAGGACCGAGGAGGGAAAGAGCCTTAGAGAGCGGCAGTGGCAAAACCCCACAAAACAGCAAAAATACCATGATATATATTTTAAATTAATATTTTTTGAAATCCACAAAACAGCGAGTCCGCAATAAGTGAACCGCGAAGTAGTGAGGGAACACTGTATTTAAATTAGCAGAAATAGATCAGCTAGCAATGAGGATTAAAGGGGGGAAACCCAAAGAATGTTTAGAAAAGACTGGGGGACATTCTTAAATTTAATTTTAAAAGATGATGGGAAAATGATGACAGGTTTCAAAATATATGAGAGTATCTTATTTAAAGAGCAGTAGATATAAAACGAAGAATTAGAAAGACATGATAAATTTTGTCTATAGGAAGAAACACTTTGCCTACTTTTATTAGAATGTTGCTCTTCGGCTTAGAAAGCGAGAAGTCAAAGGGAGAAGAGATACGAGGCTAGAAAGTACCTAAGTTAAAACAATAAGGAGAGTTATAAAAGTTACCTTTTATGCTTTAACTATGACTCCATACTGACTGTTTTTCTTTATTCCCAAATCTCAGATCTCTTTTTAACAAAACCCGAGCTATTGCCTTTAACTCCCCCAGGATCCTGCTATTCCACTTCTGCCAAGACGACTCTCTGATAGCATCTATTTATCATATTCGGGGACACTCATTGTAGTTCATTTCTCACTCGCTGTCAGTAGGGCTGGGTGCACTATCTTTCCCATCCATGCTGTCCTCCGTAGGGAGCAAACTACAGCTGACAGTTCCAATTACATTTCTTCTCCAGTACAACTTTGAATATACTCTTGACTCAACATCCAAAATTATGGTTTTCTTCTTCCTCACATTCCCTTCCACACCTAATCAATTACTTATAGTACAGTATTAATAATTGTAAAAGTATCTGCTCTTGCTCCGTTGTCTGTATCCAGGCACCTTTGATGTCAACAAAATGTAGAGCTTTTGATATATGGATTCAGTGCATAGGTACCAGCAGCAGCACAAAAAAAGGCTCTTAAAGGCTTTAATCTGTTTTTATTCTGTTTTTAACTACGTTGTGTTGTGTATTCATTGTTGTGAAGCACCCTGAGCCTTTTTGGGAAGGGTGGTATATAAATTGAAATAATAAATAAATAAATAAAAATAAACAACACAGCATTAAAATTGTTGTTGTTTTTATTATTATTTTATACCCCACTTTATCTCTCCTGCAGGAGACTCAAAGCAGCTTAACATAAAAGCATCAGCATACAATTTAAAATATGCAAATATGCAAGCATTAAAACAGGATTAAATATAAACAGTATTAAACATTTCCCAATTAAAAACCATTAAAACATATTCAAAGTTAAAAACTTGATCTTAAAAACCTTCTTCTTTAAAAGCCTCCCTGTATAGAAAGGTTTTAGACTACTACTGGAAGGCATTCTGGCTTTCCTGGGCAGGGAGTTCCAGAATCGTGGGGCAGCCACTGAGAAGGCCCTATCTTGTTCCCACTAACCAAGCTTGAGATGGAAGTGGGACCAAGAGAAGGGCCTCTCCTGAAGATCTCCGGGCCCAGGCAAGTTCATACAAAGGGATGCAGTCAGCCAAATAGCGTGGACCTTAACCGTCTAGGGCTTTAAAGGTCATAACCAGCACTTTGAATTGTGCCCGGTAACAGACTGGCAGCCGGGGGTGGGGGGCGCTCCCTGTAGCCAGGCCCAGTTAGCAATCTGCCTGCAGCTTTTTGGACCAGCTGAAATTTCCAAACACTCTTCAGAGGCAGCCCCACGTAGAGCGTGTTACAGTAATCCATCAATTACTCCATCAAAAAGTGAAAGCAAATTATTATCTAGTGATAAACTATTTAAAAGGTAAAAGCATAACTACTTTTTCAGAAAAATATTTCTGGTTGTATTATTACATAGCAGAAGACACATACTGTTTGTGTATATATTTGAACGGGGGGAATACATATTTGGTCATTTACACCCAGGGATATTTTGTTTTCTGATTGGTTAATATATATACTTTAGACTTTATAATATTATGTTTATACATAGTATTTTCTAAGACTGCTGCAGATTGATGATTTATAGGTTTAATATTGTAGTAGATTTATAGCCTCTAGGCTCCTTGTTTATACCTTGAGTGGTTGCTTTATGTGTCACTAAGGCCACATAAGGCATGGGTCAAATTGGTACACTAGTTTTACCTATACAAACACCTTCTATCCACCACTAAAACATAGACATCCAAACTTATATCTCGATGTAAAAGTCTATGCAAATGGCAAATCTGCATTCTCAAGGGTATGATAATCCCACCCATCACCTGTCAAATCTCTATTATCTGTTCTGCCTTTTAATTGATCAGGAATATCTGTGGTTTGGGGTGGATTAAACTTCATTTTGTTTGCTTTTATCCAGACTATTTCTGAAATCAGACTTTAATTTAGAACTAGCAGAGCTTCATTGAGTTTAAAGGGAAATGCAACATAGAGGATATTACTTCATGTCCAGACTGCAGTTTGTTTGTTGTGGTACAACTGTAAATTTGCAACTATAGAGTTATTCATCTTGGTTGCGTAAGTATAGGTAATGATTGTAATACTATAGTTGAATATTTAGTGCAATAAATTGTTTAGTGTGAATAAATCTGTGGTAGATCCAGACATTAGCATGTCCTCTGTATTGCGGATGGTGGAAAAATTTAACATTGATTCCGTTAGCTATTGTGAGGGAATTTAATTTGTTTATGAGCATCCTTACTACTGAGAGGATGAAGGCTAATGGAAAAGAAAGTTCAAAGTAGTCACCTTACACTGCACTTTGAACAGGGGTAGATCTGTCAGCTGAGGTCTGAGAAGTGCTCGCAAGATACAGAAGCCAAGCAGCAAGGGAGCCCAGAAACATGAGTAATCATCAATACAAGGTGTACTGCAGGCAATTGACTCAGAAAACAGAACATTATGGAAGGATAGACATAGAAGGTGTGAGGAAAAGGGCAAAAGAAACCATAAGTGCTTGTTGAATTTGTTTGTTTGTTTGTTTGTTTACTGTATTTATATACTGCTTTTCTCACCCCGGCCCAGGGGACGGGACGGGACGGGACAGGACCCAAAGCGGTTTACAACAAATAATGGCAAAATTCAATGCCTCACATACATATAAACCAAATCATAGATCTAAAAACATATAATTGTGCATTAAAATCAATAAGATAATTAAATATAAAATAAAACAGCAATTGCATATGAATTGTCTAATGAGGACCATAGATACCAAGGGCTGCCTGGTGACTTCTGCTAACCGGCAATGTTCCGGAACAGAGATCAGGATCCACCAGGTGAAGGCAAAAAGGATGTCTGAGGAAATACTACATTAGTTTCAAGTCACCCAACTGGTGTACAAGTAGGTGAGACAAGAAACGAAATCTACATACGAATTCAACTTATGACCAAACCTACAGAGCCTATCTTGTTTGTAACTTGGGGGCTGCCTATACTAAGTTTTATTAGATTATCATTTTAAAATATTTTTAAATAGTTAAGATACTATTATTGTATCCTTTATATAGTGTCAATAAGAAGGATCTATTTGAATGTTAGATCAATTTTATATTATTCAATAAGAACATCTGAAGATATGTTGTGATCCTCGACATAGTTGTTGTTTCAAATAGGCTTTTGGGTCATAAAACAGAAACTATTGTGAATAATATATGATTGTTATAAAGATGACAATCTCAGAGACAAATTCCTGCTAGAGGTTAAGAAACTGTGTAGTTGTCCTTAAGTTTCAAGGACTGGAAATGTTGCCAGTTAAAAGTGAAAGAGAATGAATACACCAATCACTACTCTAGCCATGAACAAACTTTGGCTCTCCAGGTGTTTTTGACTTCAACTCCCACAATTCCTTAAGCAGCTGAGGGGGGAAAGGAAAGGGCCTGAGGCTTTGAG
Organism: Anolis apletophallus; assembly: GCA_030556195.1. NCBI lineage: Eukaryota > Metazoa > Chordata > Lepidosauria > Squamata > Anolidae > Anolis > Anolis apletophallus. The sequence continues at coordinate 92,286,413 of JARBWK010000009.1, forward strand.
GAATTGTGGGAGTTGAAGTCCAAAACACCTGGAAGGCTAAAGTTTGCCTATGCCTGCACTACTCCCTTGAAATGGCAGTGTTTATACAGGCACATACAAATTCACACACTCAAATATACATGACATCATTATGGTGCAGACATACTGTATATGGCATTTTGAAATCACTGCTATTTATTTTGAAGTTTATGAATGCATAGATTTGTTTCTATGGGCAACATTATTTGTGAAAACGTCAATGTTTTAAATTCTTCTTTTTGCTTATTTTAGTAGCCAAGGATGTCAATATTTTCTTTGACGAATTAGAAGGCATAACCAGCCCTTCCAAAGATGATGATTCTTTGCTTCACCATGGTAACTTGACCAGTACATCAGATGATACTAGTAGACTGGAGGCAGTGGGAGAGGTAAGAACCATATCTATATAAATATACTGTAGATGCACATTTACACACAAGTTCATATTTTATGGCACATCATTACTGGGATTTTAAATCATCTCTGGGTGTTTTTTTTTCAACAGTGAGTTCTTCAGTTACCTGTAAATGACTTGGCAGTCGCGGTTGTAGAACTAATGCTCATGAACGCAAAATGCCTCTCTTATTGTTTAATTAAAGTAGATAGTGGAGATGAAGTTCTCAATGCTATATGCCTTATCATTGATGCTCTAAGCAGGGACTCTCAAACTTTTAAAGCTGTGGAGCCCTTTTTGAAGGAGAAGTTTCTTGTGGAGCCCCAAGAAACTGTGGCACACAGGGGCCCTATTGCATTAAAAATTTGACAGATGGTCTGGGCCAATGGCAGATGGCTGGAGAATGTTTGTGTGAACTAATTGGAAAAATGAACAAATTCACAAGATATGTGCACACTGCAGAAAGAAAGAAAGAAAGAAAGAAAGAAAGAAAGAAAGAAAGAACAATACAATATTTAAAATGAAGACCAATGTCAACCAAAATAGACTTAACAGTATTTCAGTGGAAGACCCAATGGGCCATTCAGTCCAACCACTTTTATTCTTCACTGTAGGAAAAGAACAGTCAAAGCACCCCCAACAGATGGCCACCCATCCTTTATAACAATAACAACAACAAGAAGATCAATACCATGGGTCATCCAGTCAAACCTTCTGCCATGCAGGAAAAGCACAATCAAAGCACTCCCAACACATGGCTACCTAGTGTTTGTAACAACAACAAACCCAAGGATCATCCTGTCCAACCCATTCTACCGTGTAGAAAAAGCACAATCAAAGCACTCACAACAGATGGCCACCCAACATTTATAATGATAACAACAAGAACAATGCAATGGGCTATCTAGTCCAACCCCCTTCTCCCATGCAGGAAAAAGCACAATCAAAGCACTCCTAACAGATGTCTACCCAAAGTTTGTAACAACAGCAGCAGCAGCAGCATGAGAGACCCAAGGGACCATCTAGTCCTATTTATTTATTTATTTATTTATTCATTCATTTATTCATTTACTATATTTATATGCCGCTCTTCTCAACCCCAAAGGGGACTCAGAGCGGCTTACAGCAAACAACAATATTGCCAGAGTGGCTTACAATGTCCATATAACAATATTGCCGGAGCGGCTTACAACAAACTGAAAAAGAACAAATACCAATACTGTCATAGCACAACATCAGCACTACACATCATATTGCACTACAACATATTGATTAGCAATATTGCATGTAATACAAATATACAAATTATAATACCACGATATAATTATTATATCACATTATCATTCTGCCATGCAAGGTAGGCCTGCTAGGCCATGGGACTTGCCAGGCTGCACACATGGTGGGGCTCCAAAGGCCTCGCATGCCCTGCAGAGCCCCTGATTATGCTTTGTGGAGCACAGGTTGAGAACCGCTGCTCTAGAGTAAAACAAGTACGCTGATCAAACTCTTTTTCCTGACATACCCAATGCAAGGCATGTCAAATGAGATTTATTAGTCAAATGGACTTGTACTCATCAGGACATTGTGATCATAGGAAATAGAGGAATGGTCCAATGATATTTCACTGGTATTTGTTTGGTCTAGTGACGGTTGATAGTTCCTCAGTATACTCTGGAGTTTCGTTTGAATGATGCTATCCAAGGTGCTGGATCATATGATCAATAATTTAAAGAGCAGAAAGGACTGGCTATCAGTGGATCTGGAAGTGGTGGGGCTCCCCCTCCCTGCCTCCTTAAGCTCCCATGCACCCTCAATGCCTGTCCCATTGGGCTGGGAAATCATTTGGGACACAGAGGAAAGGGCAAAGAGAAGGAAAATATCCTTTTGTGCTAGTGAATATCCATTAGTACACCCCTGGGATTTAACCCAGATTTTTTATTCCTCATACACGGTGTATTTTATATCCTCTTTTTTAAAAAAAGGTTTGTTATAAAATATGCCTTTCTAGGAGAGGAACAATTCACTTCTTCTACCATGAACATTCTGTACTATAAAAATAGATAATTCATTTTTAATATTTTTATGTCTAATTATTGATACATCTGAAGAGCAAGGAAGCCTGTGCTGCTTCTCATGGCCATTATCTCTTAAAATTGGGTGGTTTGTTTGGTTTTAGAACATTTTAAAAGGGCTATATCTACTTATTTAATGTTTTAAGGGTGCTTTTAGCAATTGTGTCATCACTTTAGGAGTCTGGCGGGCTAAAAGCTGATAAACAATAACCTTGAATAAATAAATAAAAATAAAATATGTTGAAAACCAACTGCTGGAAACAATCATTTTAATCTTATCTTTGAAAAAGCACTTTCCAGGCTGTAGTCAAACCCATTGGATTAATTAGCTAGATTTTTAAAGTGTTTGTACATTCCTGTTTCTTGCAACACTTTACAGAATTTCTTCCTCCTTTCCAAAGTCAGAGTCCTGTGCTGGAGTTCCCCCACTGACACACACACAGCAGGAATAGTAACCTTCCTCATGGTGGCTTTCTCCACTACCATTATCTTTAAGATGATATTTCTACCTGGTTTTATGGGAGGTAGTGTATATGTTCACACTAATAGCTTTCATTCATCTAATATAATTAGGACCATGCCATTTTTTGTTCACTGCTAATGACGAGCAAATAAGAGAAGTCTTCTAAATTTTCTGGACAGGACATAATGACCACTACTATATCCCTTCAGTGCCAGAGTGGTGGTGTAATTTTTGCATTGAACTATGAATTTGGAGATCAGGGTTTGATTCCATGTTCTTCATGGATAATAAGCAAACAATAATAATAATACACTATAATAATACACTTTATATTCCACCTTCTCCCTGAAGGGACTCAAAGTGGACTACAGCATATAAACAGATACAGGCAAATATTCAGTGCCTTGTTATAATGAAATACAATAACACACAGACAAAGACAAAGCCTCCCCCTTTCATTTCCTTTCATTTCCGGCTCTGGGGGAGGTGCTCATTTTCATTTCCAAGCTGAGGGGCCTGTGTTGTCTGTAGACACCTCCTAGTCGTGTGGCAGGCATGACTGCATGTAAAGTCTTTTTGCATTTCCCGCCAAGACGGTAACTATTGATCTACTCACATTTGCATGTTTTCAAACAGCTATGTTGGCAGGAGCTAGGGTTAGCAGTGGGAGCTCACCCCATACCGTGGATTCGAACTGCCAACCTTGAGGTCAGCAGCACAAGGATTTAAACCAATGCACCACCATATATCAGGCAGTTTGTTTATTTTATTTATTTACTATGCTTCTATACCGCCCCTCTCAGCCCGAAGGCGACTCGAGGCGGTGAACAAACGGCAGCAAGTGCCCACAGACAAAATGCATCATAAAATATAATAAAAACAGCCATATTAAAACTATACAAATTAACAGTTAAAACTATAAAATACAAATCTCAGCATCTCATTCTTAGAATCGGTTTCTGTTGCATCGTCATAACATTCAGTTGGTCTCGATTAATCAAAGTTCATCTGCGAATGCCTGCTTGAACAGCCAAGTCTTGACTTTCTTACGAAATGTCAGGAGGAAGGGGCTGATCTGATGTCACTAGGAAGGGCGTTCCAAAGCCGAGGAGCCACCACTGAGAAGGCCCTGTCTCTTGTCCCCGCCAGTTTATTTCACCCCAGTGCAGAAAATTAGGCCACGGACACACTAAAGTTGCTTGCCCTAATCCTTCATCATTGACTGCTGACTGCAGGTGATGAGAGATGAAATCCAACAACACACTCCCTACCTATAGCATAACAGAATACGGTCTTCTGGAACTAGATGACACATGTGCCTTCCAGGATAATAAATAATAGCCCCCATCTTCCTGAATGGATTTGGGGTGGCTTATATGGGGACCAAGCCCAATATAAACAAGGTTGCAAAGCAACACAATTAAAGCATATAATGATCAACAATATTAAAACAATAAACTAATAAAATCTAGGACATCATAAAACATAACGAAGCAACAAACAACCAGTAATTGTTGTCAAAATAATGTCAGACCAAAGACTGATTTGTCCTCTTTTAAACATTCTCACCTGGTATAAGGTGATGATGAAGATGTTATAGTGTTTGGGAGATTTCTTTCTCTGTGAAAAAAGTGATTAGTTGAAATACGAAGAAATTATGTTCTGAAGAGTTACAGATAATTTTAGTGATAGCAGATAGTTGGTCATTTTGAGGAAAATGTTCACAAGGTAAGCTGCACAACTTTAAGCAAAGCAAAACTGCATCCTTTGAATGTTTTGCTTAGCCAGCAACATTTCTCCCCCTCATCACTCACATTTGATACATGCTGAGCCTGGGATCATGTTTTTTTGTGATATATGTGCTGTTATGAGCAATAATGGTTCTAGTGATGGACTTAGAAGTTCTGCTATAGCAGTATCAGCCAAAATAAAACTGATTTAAATGTCACATAGGAAGGAAGTATCACCAAACTTTTACTCAGGAGCACTTTCTTTATTCCCTCTCCCACAAACAGGGCAGATACAATTAAAAATAAAAACACACTGAGATGGGGAAAGAGAAAAAAGCTTGAGGAAAAAAGAAGCAAATACGTTTTTTTAAAATTTTGGACTTCTCCTTTAGTTCATGTGTCTATTAGTCCTTTGCTCAGATGAGTAAGTATATTCCGCAGTGGGCTAGACTAGGGGATAAAAATAATACCAGAAAATAATTCCTGCAACTAGAAATATTGAGCTCAGCATTAAAATATAACTTTGATTTGGAATGATGACTCGGATTAGCCCTGGAATATGATTTGGGTTTTGTGATTTTAACTGGTATTTTAATGTTTTAATGTTTATGGTTTTAATTGGGTTGATTTTAATGCAGTTGTTTATTTACACACACACACACACACACATATATATATATACACATATACATATACCGTATTTTGCCTTTGTGAAGCCCCCCCTGAGCCCCCTTCGGGGTGAGAAAGGTGGAGTACAAGTGTGGTAAATAAATAAATAATTTTGTTTCTTCATTTCCTCTCAATTTTTATTAAAGACCATCTATGGGAACTATGCACAGTGTTATGGGATGTTCTGGCCTCCCCCTGAGAGATAGAGCTGGCCCTACAGTTAGACCAGCATGGTTATCACTGGCAATAAATGCATTGAAAGAAGTGGAATTTGTTAGTGATTTGGACTAAACTCAATTGTTTGTCCCAACTTATGTAGTTTCTCAAGTTGTTCAACCCACTCTTCCCGGATTCGAACCGCTGACCTATTGGTCAGCAGTCCTGCCTGCACAAGGGTTTAACCCGTTGCGCCACCGAGGGCTCCTTGTCCCAACTAAAATAGACCCATTGAAAATAAAGAATTTATGGAAGTGTTGACATACCAATTTGCCATTGATTGAATTGATCTACTCTACTGACAATTAGTTTTGGACTGCCATTGATTATTAATGTATTTTACTGTCCAAGAGTAGGATGTTATTTGTGCTATCTTTTTAATTAATGTACCAAAATAATTTGGTTGGTATTGAGAGAGGACTAACCCATGATTGGTTGTAAGATAATTTGCTATTCTGCCTCATTATATATAATGTTATATACTGTAACATGTTTCTGTCCTGTATTTCTATAAAACTGCCAAAACACCTCGCCAGCAAGATTCAGCATGATAGTACAATAGCAACATTTTTTTTAAAAAAAGACATTTCAGGATCAAGATAACAGTAATAACACCCAGGATAAAGAAATAGAAACTATCATACAACAACTTATCAAACACTATATCACAAAGTAGCTGGCAGATGATAATATGGGAGAATTTCGCTGTGGGAGGCTAGATTTGTAATATAGCAGCTAGGTGCTAAATTAACCCCTCCAAAAAAATCTTTCATTAATTATAACAGTTTAAGCAGTACTTTAATTTTTTTTTAAAAAAACTTTTGTTTGTGAACAGTGTTAGAATAAGTCCCAACGTGTAAACTGTACAAAAAGAGCAGGAATCACGCTGCAACTCCGTAACTCCTAGTCAGTGTGTCCAGTGGTGAGAAATGGAGGAAGTAACTGTCCAAAAACATCTGAATTCCACCCTAGTACAGAATATAATGAATGCTTTGACAATTTCTCCCCTTTTTACAGGTAATACCAGAGAAAAATAAATCCAGTGGGCTGTATTTTAGGGATGGGAAATATCGAATTGATTACATCTTGGTGTACAGAAAATCCAACCCACAAGCTGAGAAAAGAGAAGTGTTTGAACGAAATATCAGAGCAGAAGGACTTCAGATGGAGAAAGAGGTAGGAGTTCTTTATTGATGAAAGATTTTCAGAACACAGAGCTTTTCACAGGATCTATACAAACAGATCGCTACTAAATGATGATATAATATAAATGATTTTAAGAGGGAAATGTATTTATCCAAATGATAAGGTGTAAAAAAACTTTTTCATGCATGAAAACTTTGCATTCCTCTGCAGTAAAGATACTGTTGGGCATGTTAATTCTAAATGTTAGAATCTAAACTTTTCCATTTAGATTTGCCCATTTATAATGAAATTGTAACCTGCCACTGCCTTACTGCTAACATATTTTGTGAATCTACATCGGGAATAGTATAGGTAAGTTTCATACAAAGCCTCTTAGTTGTTCCCTAGGAATAGTTTATCCCTGTCCTCTGCCCATCCTTACCAAGCAGCTTTCATGTGTCAACTCTCCTTAATTCACACTAACATATAATATGATTGTCACGTGGAAACCCTGGATGTATATTAACATCAGAAATCTCCAGTGGTGAAACAGATATTCCCACTATGATGAGAAATTTATATTTGCTATTACAGAACAGTAACAATACAGAAGGGCCCCTTGGTGGCGCAGCAGGTTAGACCGCTGAGATGTTGAACTTGCTGACCAAAAGGTTGGTGATTCGAATCCAAGGAGCGGGGTGATCTCCTGCTGTTAGGCCCTACTTCTGCCAACCTAGCAGCTTGAAAACATGCAAATGTTAGTAGATCAATAGGTACCACTTCAGCGGGAAGATAACAACGCTCCAGGCAGTCATGCTGGCCACATGACTTTGGAAGTGTCTATGGACAGTGCTGGTTCTTCAGCTTAGAAATGGAGATGAGCACCACCCACCAGAGTTGGGCACGGCTAGACTTAATGTCAGGGGAAACTTTTATCTTGAAATATAGAGTTGAAGTAGGATTGTACTAGGACTTCATCATACTTAGTTAAACCAGCGTCCTAGAATGCGTCCACACCGCCTTCAAGGGGGAACCTCATGGAGGACATCACACAACGTCATGTGACTGCCAGTAGAGGCTCCATCCCCAACTAGGGTAGAATTGTCATTGGACACTTCCCCCAGAACGTGGGGGCCTCTCCGCAAGGGCAACACTTTCCCTATGTGAAGGGAAAAGCATCACCAAGAGGGAACTGCACACAGGATGACAGATTTGTCCTGCTGCCCCTCTCTGTCACAGAGCCCCTCTCTTTTGTCTTTTGCCCCTCTCTTTTTGTCACATGTTTTGCCTGCCCTTTCTGATGAGGCACTTAGTTCTGCTCCATTTCCACCCATTATTTAATCTAGATACTAGATTCAGTGATAGTATGATAGCTGGGTCCAGAATCTCTGAGCATTATGCACATTCCGCAATGGCGGTTGTGAATAAGGGAAGGTGAGAGCTGCACACTGAGGGTGGGAATATACAATGTAGTTGGATTTGGTGGAAGGATAAAAAGGAGGGAAGGATTAGTTTTAGGGTTACGGCAAGGGTTAGGGGTTAGGGTAAGGTTTAGGGGTTAGGATTAGGGTAAGGTTTAGGGGTTAGGGTTAGGGGTTAGGGTAAAGTTTAGGGTTGGGATTAGGGTCAAGGGTTAGGGTTAAGAGTTGAGGGTTAAGAGTTGAGGGTTAAGGGTTAGAGTAAGGTTTTGGGTTTGGGTTAGGGGTTAGTGTAAGGTTTAGGGTTTGGGTTAGGGTTAGTGTTAAGGGTTAGGTTTAGGGTTAGGGTAAGGGTTAGGGTTCGGATAAGGGTTTTACCATTAAAGAACTCTTACATTCCATCTATAATATCTGTGTTCCATTCTGTGTTGTGCAAACAGCGCTCCCGAAGGAGCGAAGCGGAAACAGCGTAACGCTCAGAGCTTCCGGATCCAGCTTTGATACTATTACCCTAGATTCATATAATCTGTACACAAATAAATTATGTGTGAACGAAGTGTATTCTACACTTTGAAGAATCCCTGTGTGATCTGTATCTGAATACATGCACAGATATACACTTGTTGATCAACAGAATCTGATAAGGTAAAAGCATCTTATTATGGCAGGAAGATAATATGCTTTCAGACTGTATTGTCTGTGATATCCATTTGTGTATTTCTGTCATGGCACATGATGACAGTATGTGTAAGCTGTTTGCTCCAGGGTCTTTCTGATGGAATATTGTGTTTCCAAAATGTAATATTGGCCAAGAGAAATTTAAAACATTAATCACATGAGTAGAGTAATCCAAGCAAGAATGAGTAATGTAGCTTGCTGAGAAGGTCTTGAATTTGTTCACCCTTGTGTGTTAAATAATAAACTAGATTATGTCACATAGGTACTGGGTTATTCTTATCTTGTAGTAGCTGGATTAAGACATGAAGGGGTCATTCAGAGTACCTTATTTAACATAATGTAAAATGTGCTCTTCCAGGGATATCATTAAACAGAATCATTTACCTTTTGATTTTCTCTGACAAAGAAACAATAAGTGCCTGGAATATATTGACTGATTAGGCAGTGTAGCATGCAGGCATCTTTCAAATATTTTAATATGAATGCAGTCAAAGAATGAATTCATTATACTTGCAACCGTGCCCCTTTCTTCCAGTTCCGTTTTCTGTGTGTGATTTGCATATTAAATAAAAACCCATCCATTTCATTTTGGTTACACAGTAGATTAAAAAGAAAGGGGTAGTGGGGAAGGATAAGAAAAGGTTGAAATACTAGGAAAGGGTTTGGTAGAAGCAGAATAGGGATGAAAAAAGGAACAGGGATGGAATAGAGGGGGGGGGGGGGGGTTGGTAGGGTATGTTGTATGTTTTGACTTCCAATCTTGTTGCACCTCAGATCGCGGTAGTCCCACCTAGATCACACACAGCAGGCAGATGCTATAAATGTACTTTTATTTAGAATAAGAAATACTCCAAAGGTAGAAAGATGCAAGGTAATTCCAATCCAAGGCAAAAGGCAATTCAAAATAGTTCCAAAACAGTGGTGGAGAAAGCTGGCATAAGTTCCATGGAAAACACAGTTGCAAAGGCAAAGCAAAGCTCCTGCAAAGGCAAAGCTTGAAACCCAGGACCCAAGTCCTTCCAAGCTGAACGTAGCTTCAGGTCTGACTAGAACAGTGGTTCTCAACCTGGGGGTCCCCAGATGGACTCCCAAGTCCTAACAGCTGGTAAAGCTGAATTCTGGGAGTTGTAGGCTTCAGGTCTGACCCACAGAACCAACAACCCCAGCACAATCTAATAAAGGGAACTAAGTTCTATGTGACCAGCTCACCCCCTTCCTCAAAGCCCAATCTTTCAGGGAGGATCTGGTACTAGCCCTCTTGTCAAATTCCTGCTCATTGGCGGCCCCAGGTGCAATGCTATCTTGCTGGGAAACTCAGTCCTCCCTATCCTCTGAATGCTCATCTGGCAAAGGAGTGAAGAAATTCTCGTGGGAATCAAGGTCGCTGGGCCTCTCACTGTCTACTTCAGAACTAAATATCATGGAGTCATCATTATCCTCAACTTCAGGCCCATACCCATGTAGCCATTCGTCATCCCAGGCTAATTCTTCATCTGCAGACCCGTATCCATCTGGCCACCCATCATCCCATCATCCCTGATCTGACCCTGGTCAGCTGGAGCCCCCGGTGTCTATCTATGGCCACTAGGCTGGAACACCACAAATCTTCTTCACTATTGTTGTTGTAGGTTCTTCAAGGTTTCTCGGTTGCTCAGCTGGCCGTTTCCTGTTAATTTCCTTAAGAGCATTTATTTTAAAGTCCATCTTATGTCTATTAACCCTTTCAGGTGTTCTTGAATTATTAATTCTTTACTGTTTTCCAGTCTATTTTTAATAATTTCGGAATCTGCTTTGCGCTCAACAATTGGGTTAGTTTTCCATGTTTGTAATATCTACAATTGTCGTTGGCCATTATTCTTATGTTGAGATTTCCTTTGTTCTCCAGAATCTCTCATAGAATTTGTCTTGTAGTCCTCAGGAGCTTTTTCCATTGATCTCTTACTTCCAGGTTTTGTCTGAATGTCTTCTTCTTTGGGTTGTTCCTGATTCTTGGTTTCTGATTGTTTATCCTTCTCCGGGTCTTTTTTTTTGTTTTTGTTTTTTTGTAGAATTCTTTAGCTTTATCTTCGGAGGTTATCCAATATCTTGTTTCTTTGAATGTTAGCATGAGTCCTTCCATTCTCCCCCATTGGAATCTTATGTTCTTTTTCTTAAGTTCTTCTGTGAGGAATGTGTATTTCCTTCTCTTGTTCAGGGTTATTTGTGGGAGTACTTTTAGCTTGTAGTAGATTGGATTAGCCACATTGTGTTTTAAAATTTTATCTCTTGTCCTTCTTCTTCCGAATTGAACTATTACATCTCTTGAGACTTTATTTCTTCTTGCATAATCAGTATTAGTCCTATAGACCCTGTAAATATTTTCTTAGATTTGTTCCTGAGGGATTTTAAGTACTTCTGCAGTAAGTTTTATAATAATTTCACGTATATTTTCTTTTGGGTCTTCCTGTAAATTTCTAAATCTTAATTGGAATTCAAGTTCTTTTTACTTTATTAATTTTTGACTTTTTTCGAGAATTATATTAGCTTCTTCCAACTTTCTTATCTTATTTTTCATCTTTTGATATTCTTTTTCCATCTTTTTCTTATCCAGTTTTATTTCTTTTAATCCCCCTTGGAATGTTGACATCTCTTTTTTGATTGTGCCCATTTCTCCTTTAATATCTTTTCAGATAATTGATATTGTTCATTAAATTGTTGTTGAAGTTCATCCTGTTTCTTTGATAGTTTTTGAATCTCTGTTAACACATCTTTCAGGCGTACCTCCCCAGGGGTGGGCTTCTTCTTGGGGTGGAGGATTTCTTTTGTTTATCCATTTTAGTCTTTGGGGTTGCCATAGTACCCAGTTGGGTAGTTTGTTGGGTGATTTGATTTAAGGGTGATAGGTTATTCTCTCTTTTTTATTTATTAAATAATTTATCTATACCTTTGAATTGGTTCTTCTCTCCATAGGGAGGGGGGGTAAGTTTTGCTGAATGTATCTCTTGTTGTGATGTTTCTTTTCTGATCTTAGTGTCTAGGTTCTTTTCTCTATGTTATTAGGTTCTGTGTGATTCTCCTTTCGCTTTTGCTCCTTGCTTCGTTGGTCTTCTTTAGTATTTTTTTAATCTTTATAATTCAATGTCCATCTTTTCCCTTCTTTAGACGGTACTTCTGCCCTTCTTTGAAGTCCTTTCCTCTCACTTCCACCCATTCATTGCATCTCTGCGTCTTATTCTTTGTCCATTATGTTGCTTTACCCGATCTATTTTCTCCCCGCCCCTCTAGGTCTCATTTGCTCTCGCGTTGTTCACTCTCAGAGTCTTCCACCCTTCCCTTGATGTTGTCTTCTCTTGCCCTACTTTACACCCTCACATCACTTCCTGGTGCTCTCTCCTCTTCCCAACTTCTCATTTTGGTCTCATGATATTTGTCTTACTTCCGCCCTTCTTCCTTTTGGCCTTTGCCCTTTCTTTCTAACGTCACTTCCACAGTCTCCTCCTCCTCTCTTGCCCAGTTTGGATATCTATGAAAAAGGACTTCACTACACAAAACAATCTTCTCCTCAAGGTCGGCTTTGTCTTTTCTTTTCCACAGTAATGGTGTTCGTTATGCAGTTTCTTTATTGCAGTATTTCTTTGTCTTTTGGTCTTTTCCTCCTCCTGCCATACCAATATACAGATATTAAGTTTTAAACTTATTTCATGTTCACTTTTCTCTCATTCCCTCATTCTTTTCTCTGTTATTGCTCTTAAGTTATTAAGTTGCTTAGTATTTGTCTAGTTGCTTCCCTTTTCCCTTAGTGAAGTGATTTTTTTCTTGGACATTTACGTTTCAAGGTGTCTTCTTAGTCTTTCCTTTCCTCTCCTCTCCTGTTTGTAGCTTTAAAATGTGGGTTGGTCTGCTGTAAACTGGGTCTCATCCGAGACTCGGATCGCCTTGCTGTGGTCTGCTATACCCTGTGAGTTTCCCCCTGGGTTTTTAGACGTCACCCTTGAGGGATAATTTCTCTTAGACCCTTGGAGTTTAGCCCTATGGGTTTTTCTGTCTCTCCAGACTCAATCAGCTAGGGAGAGGGAGCTATATGCTCTACTCAACCACTTTGCTCAGCTGGCACTTTGAGAGTTCTCAAAGTGACTGACCAGCAGCCATGCCGTCTACACTGGAAGTCCCCAGCTATTTCATTATTACGTTTGTTTTGTTTCATTGTCTCCTTGATATCCAGCTCTAATTCTCATTAACTTCATAAATTGCCATTAACTTCATAAATTGTCTGCGACAAACAAAATTATATTCCTGTATGCCTCATGTCAGCTGTGCCAGTGAAGTGCCCCTCTGGGCGTATTTTGAGGGTAGTGTTTTCCTATCGATCAATTCTCTTTTGTTGAATTGGCCAACAACACACTTCCACTGGCATTCAGAGAAAGACCCTGAGTAAAGCCATTCACATTTTTTCCACTTTACATTATTGTTTCCTTATTTTATTTTATTTTTTGTTTAAATGTTGGAACTGTGTATCTTTGTAAGAACATTAAGATGTTTTTGTGTTCCCTCTTTGGGATGGAGGTTACAAACTTGTGCAGTTACACAAGATCTGCCAAGACAAATTTGAAAAGGAAGAAAGTGATGGTGGGCAGGGCCACTTAAGATTATTTGACTCACTACCCCATTTTATTGGGCCCCCTGGTGGTGCAGCGGGTTAAACCGCTGAGCTGCTGACTGAAAGTTCAGCAGGTCAGATCTGGGGAGCGTGGGGAGCTCTTTCTGTTAGACCCAGCTTCTTCCAACCTAGCTGTTTGAAAACATGCAAATGTGAGTAGATCAATAGGTACCACTCCGGCAGGAAGGTAACGGCACTCCATGCAGTCATACTGGCCACATGGCCTTGGTGGCGTCTACAGACAACACCAGCTCTTTGGCTTAGAAATGGAGATGATCACCACCCCCCAGAGTCGGACACGACCAGACTCAATGTCAGAGGTAAACTTTACCTTTACCCAATTTTATATATAAGGTTTTAAAGGGAAGGCAGGCTGACCGGCATGTACCCCAGAGAGGAGGCATGAGGGACAAGAGGAAAGGCAGGGAGATAGGTGTGTGTTCGGGAGGGGTGAAGCTGGGGACAAAGCGTGTTATTTGAATAGATACAGGAAGGAGAGAACTGCAAGTGTGATCTGATTCATACATATCCAAAATGTATCTAGGCCTCAAAAGCCATGGGTTGCCTGCATGAAAGGTATTTCCCTCTGAATGTGATAAGGCTCACAATGGTGCTATGGTTTAGATGTGTATAGCAAAGGTGCATGTGCTGAGGTGTGTGTGTGGAAAGGTGCTCTGGGAGCTGTTCTAGGCTGGCTTGGCATTAGTTCTGCTTAAAGCAGTTCTCTGGGAGCCCTTGCTATGAATATAGTTTTAATATTTTCAAAAAAGGAGGAAGTGGTTTTATCTGTATTCCTTTTTCATAATGTTTTGGCTTATAAATGAAAAGGCAATTTGCAAAATGTAGCTAGGAGGGGGTTGGAGACAAATCAATGTGGCGAATGACTTAAAATAAATTGGGAATCATCCAGAATATTAAGTGCATGTTAAAACCTTTTCGAATGAAACATTATACATTTAAACAACTTGCTTTTAAGAAGGAATCACATGAGCACTTGCACTGAGAAATGTGTAATAGTTCAGCCTGCATTTGTTCCATTTCCTGAGGTTTCAGTGTCAAATGACCCAAGATCCTACAGACTCACAGGGGTCTGAAATGGGGATTTTGGACAGGAGAGTGTTGTTAGCCATGATGAAGCTGAGGATTCTGGGATGGTCAAGGCTGCAATAGATGTGCCTGTACAGACAGAGAAAGAAGCTGATAGGCTTGTGTTCGGTTTCCCAAGGGAGTCAAGGGAGTGAAAGGAATATATTAATTGAGGATCCAGGGGAGGAGGCCTATTTTGATAGAAGGAGCCAGATTTGTCCACAAAGACATCTGGACGGGGAGAAGCACCGCTCTCAAAGATTAATTGACAAGAGGGTTCCTCCTGAGGCTTCTCAAGGGAAAAGGCATGGGTTTTTGACTATATATGAGGGCAATTGAGATTGTGCTTTCAGAGGAACCAACGTTTAGTTTAGAGCAGTGTTTCCCAACCTTTTTTGAGCCGCGACACATTTTTTACATTTACAAAGTCCTGGGGCACACCACCAACCAAAATGACACAAGATGACACTCTAATACAGTAATACATATAGTTAATATGTTTTTAAATGTACTGTATTTATACACTCAGTGTGAAACCTGGGCCTGTTTCGATGAACACAACATAGATATCCTGGCAGGAATGGCAGAAAGACACAAACTTCCCACACAGAACTCCCATAACCAAGAGAAAATGCTATAAGAGTTTGGTGGGCATTGACCTTGGGTTTTGGAGTTGTAGTTCACCTATATCCAGAGAGCACTGTGGACTCAAGCAATGTTGGATCAGGACCAAACTTGGCATGAATACTCAATATGCCCAAATGTGAACACAGATGGAGTTTGGGGAAAATAGACCTTGACATTTGGGAGTTACAGTTTCTGGGATTTATAGTTAACACACAATCAAAGAGCATCCTGAACTCTTGCAACAATGGAATTGAATCAAACTTAACATATTGAACTCTCATTACCAACAGAAAGTACTGAAAGGGTTTGCTTGGGGAAAAGTGTTTGGCAGGAGGGGGAAGAAAGAGTATTAGAGGTTCCAATTTCCCACGGCACACCTGATGATCGCTCACGGCACACTGGTTGGGAAACACTGGTTTAGAGAGCAATTCCTGTCTCATTTTCAAGTATCTTTTGACTTGGATTTACATTCATGTTGATATTCCTCTAACTTTTAATGCCTTGGATTTAATGTTCAAATTTTGTTCCTATATTTTCATGTGTCTTTGGTTTTGATCATTTTATCCTTTTTCTGAAGCTATTTTTATACTTCAATATACTGCTTGCTGATACAGAACTCTGGAGTGTGACATTGCTTCAGAGGTGCTTTTCCAGCCCTGGTGTGCGACACAATTGATGGTTGGTGACTGAAAAATCATTTTAACTCTTCCAGAGATTAATCTATAAATAGGACACAACAGAATTCAAAAGTTCCTTTCATAGTTCCCTGTTTCCGTATTTGTGAGCCAAGTTAGAAACTGTAAGTTACACATAACTTTTCCAGTCTTATTTTTATTTTCTAAGTATTTTTTCCATTAGTCTGTCTCTCTGAAATGAAGACTAGACACTTGCTCCAGAACACGTGCCCTTTATTTTACACTGCTCTGAAAAACATGACTATTTTTCAATGGGAACCTACTAGGAAGACCTAGAAAAAAAACTATTCTGGGTGGTTTGGTATTTGTAAAGGATTTAGATCCTATTAGTGCTGAAAGATACATAGACATTTACATGAAGAAAGGGAAATGAGTTTTTCTTTAGCATGTGTGGCTGAACAAAGAAGAAATAATTGTGCATGACGGATGTGTGCATGATTATTTCGAACAAAGAGATGTTAAAACATCTGAGAATAATAATTTGTGTTAACAAAATCTTTTTTGAAATACACTCTCACTTCAAGAATGTGCCCTTGTTCAGATACAATCTATATCACAGCCACTTATTTTTCCTCCCTGCAAGAGTTTGTATCCAGAATTTCCTTTCAGAGAATAGGGTTTTCCCTTGAGTGCAACTCTCCTTTCATGAATGGAAGCTCCCCTCATTAGTGGTGTGACACTGGATGTAGGCCATTCTTTGCTAGATGACAAATTCTTCCAATTAGAAGGTGACACTAATATGAGATGGATAATCATGCACAGGGTGCACATAAGATCATATCTTGCTGTGTAGATTGCTAATAATAAAGAAAAAATGAGGAATTATAATTGGGTTGTTGTAGGTTTTTCAGGCTGAATGGCCATGTTCTAGAACAGGGGTGGGCAATTACCAGCCCTCAGGTGTTTTGGACTTCAACTCCCAGAAATCCTAACAGCTGGTAAACCAGCTAGGATTTCTGGGAGTTGAAGTCCAAAACACCTGGAGGGCCGATAATTGCCCACCCCTGTTCTAGAAGCATTCTCTCCCGACGTTTCGCCTGCCTCTATGGCAGGCATTGAAAGAAAGGGTGGGCTGTACCACTGGCAAATCAAATAAGGAAGAAGCAGGAAAGTATCATCAAAATCTCAATGATAGTATATTTAAGTGCTGGACTCTCTAGTCCCTGTGTAGCAGTAGCAACAATACATCAAATTCATACAAATACATTCATATCAATACATTTCTTAGGTAAATACCATATAAATCCTTATATATAGGCAATTACGGGCAGCTGGCTCACATGCAAGTGGAGAGAGGTTCCTACATCATCAGAGAAGGACACAGTCCCGAACGCCATCCCAAATTAGGAAAATGTTGAAAATAATCACAGTATTGTGGTCGGTTGGACCCAATAGTCAATATTGTATTAATCCCGGGAGGTCGTCCAGTGGTCGACGAATCAGTGATTTGCTGCGCGCCTATAATTATAATTATATGTCGTATTCATTAATTCATAAGGAAGAGGAATGACATTCTCCTTATAAGTTTGGCAACTGCTAACTTAAAAAACCCTAGAAAATAAATTGACTTCTGTACTATGGTACCTGTGTGATTTAATAAGAGGCAATAACACTTTGCCTCTATTGCCAGAACAATAATAGAGAACAAAGCATAAATCAAAAGCAAAATGCTAACTACTTAAATGGGTGGGGATATCTGTCGAGCCCCCTGGTGGGCAGTGGGCTAAACCACTGGGCTGCTAAACGTACTGACTGAAAGGTTGGTGGTTTGAATGTGAGGAGCGGGGTGAGCTCCCGCTGTTAGGCCCAGCTTCTTCAAACCTCGCAGTTTGAAAACATGCAAATGTTAGTAGATCAATAGGTACTGCTTCTGTGGGAAGGTAATGGTGTTCCATGCAGTCATGCTGGCCACAGGACCTTGGAGGTATCTATGGATAACACCAGCTCTTAGGCTTAGAAATGGAGATGAGCACCACGCCCCAGAGTAGACACGACTACACTTAATGACAAGTGGAAGCTTTTACCTTTTATCGTAGAGTAGGAGTGGGAATCATTAATGTTCCTAACTTCCTGCACTGCAGCTACAAGCGTTCCTTGACTGGAGGCAAATGAAAATTGCAGTCCAGCATCTGAGGGCCAACCAATCCCCACGTGTGCTTTAGAACAAGAAATGTATGGTTCCAAAAAGAGAGCTAAATCAATATGTCTGATCCTCAGTGCTGGCTCCAGCCTCAGTGTCCTCCAAGTAATCTTCCACATTGCTTCCTCCTGTAGCCTTCAGACCTTTCAGTTCAACAGTGCCAACTTATAATAAGATGAATGGCCACATTGCCCATAAGAAGGAACATTGCAAACCTTTCGTCTAAATAAAAATGAAAATATTTTCACTATAGGCATCAAAATGTCACCAGTGGGCCTTTAATTGTCCTCTTCCATTCTGGCCTTAAACAAGAAATGACATATCTTGGCAGCATCAAAGAATAGAACAGTTCAATAGCTACTCAATGCCAAGAGCTATTTCTTTCTTTTGTAAATATTAGTATGATGTATTAGTATGATACTAAGCACATTTTAAAGGAAAACATATTCAGCATCTTCCTAGATGTGGTGTGTGGTGTTAATAATAAGCAATTGCTGCAGCACAGCTTTAACAATACCCCATCTACACTGCCATATAATCCAGTTTCTGAATGCAGATTTACTGAATTGAACAGGATTATATGGCAGTGTAGATTCATATAATCCAGTTCAAAGAAGTTGATCTGCTTTCTGAAACTGGATTATACAGCAGTGTAGATCCTGCCCAAATTAAGGAAACTATAACTTGATTTCAATAGTGTATCAGGGCATCTGTGAAGAAAAATAAATTGTAATCTATGTTATTCCTAAATACAATATGAACCTAAGTGACAATTTTTAACGTTAAACATTTAAAACATTTTTTTATTTATGTGCTGCATTTATATCTCACCCTTCTTACCCTGAAGAGGACTCAGGGTGGCTCACAACAAAGGCACAATTTGATGCTTAAGTGGCTGAGGGGGAAAGGAAGGGGCCTGAGGCTGTTAGGGATTGTGGAAGTTAACGTCCAAAACACCGTGAGGGAGGGTCCTAGTTTGCCCATGTCTGGTCTAGATATTAATTCTACAGAGTCACTTGGTAAATCCAAAGCAGGCAAATTCTAGTAACAGATATAGTCCAAAGGATTTCCATAAGACCAAGGCAGGCAGAATCCAATAGCTGATAGAGTCCAGGAAAAAGCAAAGTCCATTTTAGGAGACCTAAAATAAATGAGACTAAATGCATGGGCTAAAATTCAGGAGGCTTGAGGCACATGAAGCTTATTGCAAAAGTTGACCTGATCTGAAATTCAAACTGCAAAGCATAGTTTATTAAGAAACTAGATTTCCCTCCCTTACTTGCAAACCGAAACCACTGCTAGAAGGAAGACCTTGAGAAAAGCAATTAACACATTCCTTCTTTCTATCTATCCCAAGTTCCACAGCCAGGTGTCTTACCTGTGCACTGATGATTCACAGGAGAACTGACCTCCCTAACAGCTTTTCCCAAACGCTGCCTTTGCGAAAATCCCATTTCCATCCAGCACTGTGGATCCCACAAGCCCTTGCACAGTAGAGCCCACAATCCCTGCTGCTGGAGGACACAGATCCAACACCTTGCCCTTTTCAGTTTTACAATGAAGTATTATATCACCTGTGACTTTTTTCAATGTTAGACAATAAAACATTTTAAAACAACATACATAATACAATAAGTTAAAATACATATAAAACCATTTGCCAAGTTAAAAACATCGTCCAACTCAATCCGCATATTGTGGTCCCATAATTCTAATCTTTACCGGTCTTAGAAAGAAGTTACATATGAGAGGTGCACACTATCATCTCCTGCTCATTCGTCACACATTTCTGTGGAAACCTGAGAGACAGGAAGGTGTGTGTGTGTGTGTGTGTGTGTGTGTGAGGAATGACTTGAGAAACTGCAAGTCACTTCTGGTGTGAGAGAATTGGCCATCTGCAAGATCATTGCCTGGGGGACACCCAGATGTTTTGATGTTTTACCATCCTTGTGGGAGGCTTCTCTCATGTCTCTCATGGGGAGTTGGAGCTGACAGAGGGAGCTCAACCCACTCTCCCTGGATTCGAACCGCTGACCTGTTGGCACAAGTGTTTAACCCATTGCACCACTGGGGGCTCCATAGGAAGGTGTATAAATAACAGCTAAACCATGGCACAGAAACTTAAAATACTGGGCCTTAAAAAGGATTATATTCTGAGAAAATGGCTTGTTCTGTTTTTATAATTTGGAATTAAACTACCCTTACTTGATTTTCTAACAAAAGTATTAATGACTTAATACCAGTAAACCTTGCAAAAGCAAATTTCTGAGGAATAGTTCCATTTTATTGCAACGGATCAGAGATTCAACGTTTTGAGCTTTTTTCCCCCTATCGTGTTGAGATCTTGTTTTGCAACAAACAAACAAAAAAAAATCCCTTGACTTTCAGAATCTAAGTTGCGTTTGCAAAGCTGGCAGTTAGAAAATATATATTGTGGACTCAGCAAATCTGAAATGGGTCACTGGGAAGGAATACACATTGAGTCGCCATGCCACTGTTAGCATTTCTTGTGTGCCTTTTCTTATATAATTCACACATCACTGACTTCAGTTCTAGCTCTAAGTTTCTTGTTCACAGTAAATGCAATTAACAACACATATTTGAAACAAGTGATAGAGCAATCAAGAAATGTGCTAAGTCTTAATATTTATGCTGTGTGTAATAAAATGGAGCTTGGTGTAAAAATAACTTCTCTTCTGCTAATGGAGCTATAGGTATTAATTTTTAAAGAATAGCAATTTATTCCAATTAGCAACTGATTGTATAAATTAATAGAACTAACAAACTATCTGTGGCTTGCACTGACATCATTTTCTGAATGAAGCAGAGAGTGTTTGAGGAATACCAAGGTGCTTGTTTATAAAGCTATTGTCCTCCCAACCCTGCTATACGCCTACAAAATGTGGGTTGTCTACAGATGTTGCACTCAACTCCTGGAACAATTCCATCAGCGTTGCCTCGAAAAAAAATCCTGCAAATCTCTTGGGAAGACAGGCGGACAAATGTCAGTGTGGTGGAAAAAGCAAAAACCACCAGTATTGAATCAATGCTCATATGGCATCAACTGTGCTGGACTGGCCACGTTGTCCAAATGCCCGATCACCATTTCCCAGATCCAGGGCCGTAGCCAGGATTTTGATTCGGGGGGGCTGAGTTTGGTCGGGGGGGGCTGAGACTGGGTGGAAGAGGGTCTACCCTAGCAAACCTTTTGTATTGTTATCCCAATAACCCCATTAATGTGGGATATAATGAGCATGGTGATCAGATCATGATATGAATAAACATAACAGTTTAAATAATGTACCAGTAAGGCCTTTTCGTGGACCACCCTGAGAATTTCAGGGGGGGGCTGAAGCCCCCTTAGCCCCCTTGCTACATGCCTGCCCAGAGCCATTACTATACTCCCAACTCAAGAACAGAAACTGTAATGTTGGTGGACAGGAAAAGAGATTTAAAGATAGGCTTAAAGCGACCCTTAAAAACTGTAGCATAGATACCAAAAACTGGGAAGTTCTGGCCCTTGAGTGCTCTAACTTGAGGTCAGCTGTGACCAGCAATGCTGTGGAATTCAAAGAGGCATGAATGGAGGGTGAAAGGGAGAAACATGCCAAAAGGAAGGTGCGTCAAGCCATTCCTTACTGGGACCACATTTCACCTGGAAACTGATCTCTTCACTGTGGAAGAACATGCTAGTTAAGAATAGGGCTCCACGGTCACCTACATAAGCGCCGCCAAGACACTGCACTTGGAAGGCCATCATACTCAGACGAGGGTTCGCCTAAGTAAGTAAGCACTGACATCCTATGCAGCAGAATGTGTAAGGTCTGTGACTTATAAATAGAGAAGTATTTGGAATTATGGGCCTTCTTTGTGAGTGTTTACTACATGTTGAGGGACCTTACTAGTGCTCATGAAGGCATCTTGCAAATTCCCATTGTTCTCTACTGTTTACATCACAGTGTTTCCTTTGAACTAATTTTCCTCTTTCAAAATATAGAGCTGAAAGTAAAGGTTGAAAAAGGGTGAAAGTGAGCCTCATTTCAAGTTCCATTAAACTTGGTATGAGCCTCAAATTGTGTTGCAAGCATTTGAGTAGGAGCAAGACTCATGTATTCAGACTAGAATCAAAGAATCATAGCCTACTCGACACGGTGAGCAGAAAAGGTCTGTGGCAGATCCTGGAACGTCTAGGATGTCCCCCCAAATTCCTCAAAATGATTATCCTGTTACATGAGGGCCAGCGTGGTCAAGTCAGATACGGCGATGCTCTTTTGGAGCCCTTTCTAATAACTAATGGAGTGAAACAAGGTTGTGTTCTTGCACCAACCCTATTTACAATTTTCTTCAGCATGATGCTCCAAAGGGCTACAGCAGACCTCGAAGAAGACGACGGCATATATATATACGCTATCGTACTGATGGTATCTTGTACAAATTAAGCCACCTGAGGGCTCGCACTAAGACTCTAAACTATATTGTCCGTGAGCTGCTTTTTGCTGACGATGCTGCCCTTGTCACCCATTCAGAAGCAGCCCTGCAGCGCTTAACATCCTGCTTTGCAACAGCTGCAGAGCTGTTTGAGCTGGAAGTCAGCCTGAAGAAAATGGAAGTTCTCTACCAGCCCGCTCCACAGGAAGGACACCATCATCCCCACGTCAGCATAGGTGAATCTGTGCTTAAGTCCGTTCAGCAGTTCACCTACCTGGGAAGCATCATCTCTTCAGACGCCAAGATTGACAAAGAGATAGATCACAGATTAGCAAATACATATAGTGCATTTGGAAGGCTTCACAAAAGAGTCTGGAGCAACAAGCACCTGAGGCAAAGCACCAAAATCAGTGTGTACAGAGCTATGGTACTGTCTATTCTCCTATATGGGTCTGAAACATGGGTCACCTATCGCCAACACCTACGACTCCTCAAACACTTTCATCATCGCTGACTTCGCACAATCCTAAATATACACTGGACCGACTATGTGACAAATGTTGCTGTCCTTGAGCAAGCAGGGATCACCAGCATTGAGGCCATGCTATTGAGAACTCAGCTGCGCTGGACAGGGCAAGTCTCTAGGATGGAGAACCACCGCCTCCCTAAGATACTACTCTATGGTGAACTCGCCACAGGTCAGCACAAGAGAGGCGCCCCCAAAAAGAGATATAAGGACTCCCTGAAACAACATCTCAGACTCGGCCAGATTGATCACCAACAATGGCCCACCCTGGCCTCACATCAGGAGGCATGGAGACGCACTATCCGCCATGCTGCGGCCTCTTTCGAGAAGACACGCCGAATGGGTCTTGAAGAGAAACGACAACGCAGAAAGAACCGCAACTTGGAAACAACATCACCCAAGGAGTGCTTTCTGCAACCGGACTTGCCTACCCCAGATTGGCCTTTTTAGTCATCAACGCGCTTGTAAAAAGTGTGGGATGAGTCCTTCCTAAAAATCTTCGTTTGCGAAGTAATGCCGAGAGAGAGATTTAAAAAGTAATAATCCACAAGAAAACTGTATTTGCCTGATGTCTTTACCTTCATACAGTTAGTAGAACTGACTACCTTTTTGCATTCAAAATGCCTAGTCTTATCTCTCTACCTGTGTGTCCATCCAGTCAACAAAAACTCTGGTACATAAGAGGAAGTTGGCAAATATGAAGCTATGAAAACAAACTTGAAAATAATGTGTGAAAGCACTTCAAAATGTTTCTTCTTAAAACCTATCACTGAAATCTCTGGCAGTCCATCCTTGTCAAGGGACAAATATGGTAATCCATGAGGGTTTAAGCCTTCAGAAGCCATTTAAAGATCAATCACCTCAGGTAAAGTTTTCTTCTGGTCTGAAATGCAAATCAGTTCACTGAGTAAAAGTAAACGTTCCCTTTGGGGAATTAATGAAATCCTTCTTTCAATAATGATACACACACAAAAAGGAGAGAGTTCACTGCCAGATACCCTTTTCATACACTAGACCAGTCCACAATCGCTTTGTGACTAGATTGCAAACCGTCTTCAGTTACATAGCCATTAAGGATGCCGATTTAGTTTCCAGGCATTATGAAACAGTATTTGCTTTGTGTTGCAAAAACAAAGACTGAGAAAACCAATACAAAAGGCATGTGTGTACATAGGATTGAAACACTCACAGGACATAGCAATCATGCTCAAAATGTAGCCTTTTGACCTTATTATATACTATATAATACTTTTTTAAACTTAAACTCTTTGACAACAAGCATCCAGCAAGGATGTACCCTTTAAAGTTAAATTTGCCTGGATAAGATCCTTTAATGGCTGCCATCTATCAATGCCACAGTACAGGGAACAGAGGTAGCTATGTAAGAATTTTCCTCTAGTACATGTATGGCCAAACACAGGCCCTGGGGCCAGATGCAGCTCCTTGAGCTCTTTTCTCAGGCTCTTCTCTCTCACCATCCTATCCTTCCTTGCTTCCTTCCTTCCTTCTCTCCTTCCTTCCTCCTTCCCTCTCTCCCTTTCTTACCTCCCTTTCTCCTTTCCTTTTGTCTTTCCTCCCTCCCTCCCTTCCTCTTCCTCCCTCCCTCCCTCTATTCCCTTCCACCCTTCCTTTCTTCCATCCATCCATCCATCTTTTCTCCCTCCTTCCCGCCTTCCCTCTTTCTCCTTCCTTCTCTTTTGTCTTTCCTTTCTTCTCTCTTTCCTCTATCTCTCTCCCCCTTCCCTCTTTCTCCCTCCCTCTATTCCCTTCCACCCTTTTGTCCTTCCTTCCCTCTTTCCTCCCCTCTTTCTCCTTCCTTCCTTCCCTTGTCTTTCCTTCTCTTTCCTCCCCTCCCTCTTTCTCCTTCCCTCTATTCCCTTCCACCCTTTTGTCTTTCCTTCCTTCTTTCCTCTCTCTCTCTTCCTTCTTTCTCCCTCCCTCTAATCCCTTCCACCTTTTGTCCTTCCTTCCCTCTTTCCTTCCTCCTTCCCTCTTTCTCCTTCCTTCCCTTGCCTTTCCTCCCTTCCCTCCCTCCCTCCCTTCCATCCCTCTTTCTCCCTCCCTCTACTCCCTTCCACCATTTTGTCCTTCCTCCTTCCCTCTTTCTCCTTCCTCCTTCCTTCCCTTGTCATTCCTCTCTTTCCTCTCTCTCCCTTCCCTCTTTCTCCCTCCCTCTATTCCCTTCCACCATTTTGTCCTTCCTTCGTTCCCTCTTTCCTTCCTCCTTCCCTCTCTCCCTCTTTCTCCTTTCTTCCCTTTTTTCTTTTCTTCCTTCTGTCTTTCCTCCCTCCCTCCAATCCCTCCCTCCCTTCCTGCCTCCCTCCCTTCCTTCTCTTTTTCATTCCTCCTTTCCTTCCGGGAGATGTTTATCTCGGAGAGGGGAAGGTAGGGAGGGAACATGAGAACCATGTGTCAAGGTTTAAAAGGGTGTCCCATTGAGGAGGAGGGGGAAAACTGTCTTTCTGCTGCTCTAGAGACCAGGGTACAAGGGAGCAATGGATTCAAATGGCAGGGAAAGAGATTCAACTTAAAAGACTGGGAAGAACTTCCTTAGAGTGTGGTGGAGGCTTTTCAGCAGAAGCTGTCTATCGGGAATGATTTGGCTGTGCCTTCTTGCACGGCAGGGGGTTGGACTGGATGAACCTTTGAGATCTCTTCCAGCTCTAGGATTCTAGAATTCTATATCAGGAGTAGGCAATACAGGGTTTCATGGATACACTTTTTCTCTTCCAACCACCATCTCATCCTGACCAAGGCCAACCCTTTCGGGATCCAAACGTTTCCCATCTTTCTTTCACTTTCTGCCTCCAAAAGAGAAGAAGAAAGGACAAGGAGGGGCCTTGGGGAGAACCTCCTCCCTCTCGGTCAACTCATCCTACTCTGGCCCACCATGCGGTCCCCAAATTAAGACAGTTTGCCCATGCCTGCTCTAGTATGAGCAGATATGGCTCTGTAGACTATCAACTATAAAGCCTTTTCACCATTTATTAACTTGTTCTTTGAAGATATAAGGAATTCTGTCTTTGATTTTCTGCCTAAAGAATGTATGCTCTACCACTGAGCAATAGTTCTGCCTCACAACATATTGTTCCCTTTACATATGAAGAATGGCAATTGCGGGAAGCAGGTTGATAACAGCAGGCATGATGGCTTCCTAAAGAACACTGTTTCTGGCATTAGTATTTGCTGGCAAGGTGTCCTGCTCCATGGTTTGCCTTTGCTTGGGGGCTGGAGAATAATTCCATGTCGCAGGGAACGTTTTCTTAAAGCAAATCCGAGGTTTTTCCAGTCAGCACCTGTAATGGTAATGCTAAAAACTTGGTTGAACAATCCTTTTAAATGCATGGTAGGCAAAATGGCTCTGAAAATTGTGTCTGCTCTATAAAGATTTTAGCAGTATAGTACTTATTATGGAAGTTAAGCAGCGGCTTTAATCTGCATTAATAATATGGTAGTTTCTATTTATAAAGGGCATTCTAATTGCACCTGACACTCCCATCCTAATGGCTTGTCCTAATTTTTGCCTAAATCCAAAGCTCTTTTGAAAAAGAAATTGGCCATCAGAATTAATGAAAATAACATGAAATGATACTAGGAGCAAAATAGCATTATTAAAATGAAAGATCAGCATGGGAAAATTAATCTTGTGGGTTTTTGAAATGAAATGGATTTTTTATTCAGGAATATACAAATTTGGCCACTTGTAATGGGTGACCAAATGCAAAGGAAAGTGCCGTATATACCCGAGTATAAGCCGACCCGAGTATTAGTCAGGGCATCTAATTTTACCACAAAAAACTGGGGAAACATATTGACTCAGGTATAAGTTGAGGGTAGGAAATGCAGCAGCTACTAGTAAATTTAAAAATAAAAATAGATACCAATAAAATTACATCAATTGAGACATCAGTAGGTTAAATGTTTTTGAATATTTATGTAAGACTGTCCAACTCTCATTAAATCATTATTCTAACCTTCTCCAATGCAAATGTGCTTACGTGTTCTTCCAATAATCACCATTATTAATTTTAACTATACGTTTTGGGGGGAATGCTGTGTGTATATGAATAGGGAAAAGTGGGAAAGACTGGTTTGGAAAGGGGATGGGAAAGAAGGGCTGGAAACATGCGAAGGTTGGAATGAGAGGGGGTGGTTGAAAAGGTAGTAAAATGAGATGGAGAAAGGGTAGCTGGAAAAGTAGGACAGATTGGGGTGGGAAGGGGGCAACTGGGGCAGGGGGAATAACTGAGTTGTGAAAGGGGGGTTGGGAACTAGGAAATGTTGGGATAGAAAGGGGGTGGAGAAGTAAAAAAAACCACCCCAGTCTAGAGTGTAGGAGGTTGTGAAAAGCTGTGAAAATTGGGGTGAGAAAAAGGGGCAGCTGGAAAAGATTGGGATGGGGGAAGGAAGATTGCGACACAAGTAATACTGGGGTGCAAAAGCGGGGGTTGGACAAGTGGAAAGATTGGAGTGGGGAAAGCGCAAGTGAAGAAGTGGGACAGATGGTGATGGGAAGAGGTGCAGGGAAAGTGGGAAAGACTGGGGTGAAAAAGAAAGGCAGGGAAAGTGGGAAAATGGTGGGAAAGGGGGCGAGACTGAAATGGAAAGAGAAGCTGGAATCTGGGAAAGGCTGGGATGGAAAGGGAGCTGGAAAAGTGGGAGCGAGGGGTTGAGGATAGTAAAGACTGGGATAGGAAGGGGGAGGCTAGAAAAAAGGTAGACTGGGGTGGGAAAGGGTACTGGAAAAGTGGGGGGAAACTGAGGTGGGAAGGGAAGAATTGGGAAGGACTGAGGAGAGGAAGGTGAACAACCTCTCCTCCCTTCTTGGCACACAGCCTCTCTTCCTCTCTTGGCACGGTGACCCAGCTGGTTGCTGTGTGGAGAGGTGAGGGTCCTGGCAGGAAGGCATGGGCTGAAAGAAGGGCTTCTTTTAGTCCCATGCCTTCCCGCCAGGACCCTCATTGAAGTATGAGCTATGGGGAGGCTTTTTCAGGCTAAAAAGGGCTGAAAATTAGACTTATACTCCAGTAAATAGTAAGAGCCCAATGGATAAATCACAGAAGGTGCAAAGATACATCCTCTTCGCCCAAATCAGGTCCAAACAGCTTCCAATACGCCTAATTCACTATGTATCATACAAACAACCCCGGAGTCACTGTCAGAAAGGGGAACAATCCTGTTACTGATTATAATGATGATGTAGATGAAGATTATAATTTCTTAACTCATTTTTACAGCAGCTGTGACACAAAACAAAGGGTCACACGACTTCATACAAATATATCCTGGATCCTTCTTACACTGCCAGCTAACAGAAACTTCGGGTTGTTGTGTAAGTTTTTAGAACTGTACGGCCATGTTCCAGAAGCATTCTCTCCTGATGTTTCAGCTGCATCTATGGCAGGCATCCTCAGAGGTTGTGAGGTCTCAAAACTTCTCTTAATGAGTAGAAAAATACTTCTGTTAATGAGTAGATTTTGAAACTTTGCGATGCAATGAGTTGTTGCTGGGGATGGGTAATGCAGGTAACTGTCGCAAACAGGCCGAGACAGACCCATGTGTTTGTCATTCTACATTTTCATCAGCTTTTACTATGTTCCAGTTTTTCTCTCTTCCTCATACTTTCCCTCATGTTGATCTACTTACTTTCATTGGCAAAAAACCGAGTTCAAGTTGAAAAAAGTAGTCTGTGCTCAATTAGCTCAGTGGGATGAAAGAGGACAGGAAAGTCAGGATTTTACCCTTCCCTGTAGACTCAACATAAAGGAAACTATTGCATCATCTCCTAGCTTGTCTGTTTTTCCTCTTTAATAGCTTTGGTCATCTTGATCACACTCTGATTTTGGCTGGAGACATATGGCCCAGTTTTCATCTCTGCAATGCTGAAGGGTATGTGGTCATGCTATGCATTCATAATGGATGTATTCTCTGTACCTGATGGGATGAAAAGCTCTCTGTCTCTGTAAACCATGTGAATGCCAACCACAGCTTTTGTAGTTCAACACTCCCACTGAGACCACGCTTTACCTAATTAGATCAGCATCCTTATTGCCCTGAAGCACTAATAACTATTTAACATCACCTTCAGAGGCATTAATCTATTAGACTCATTTTATTCCTGTGTATTTCAAATGCCTCTAAATTACATTGT
The DNA here is from genome assembly GCA_030556195.1 of Anolis apletophallus. NCBI lineage: Eukaryota > Metazoa > Chordata > Lepidosauria > Squamata > Anolidae > Anolis > Anolis apletophallus. The sequence goes on from JARBWK010000009.1 coordinate 92,315,485, forward strand.
TTATTAATTAAAATGTCTTTGTAAAGAAAGATAGAGGCACCCCGTTCTATGATGGTTGTCTTGATGGAATTTATTAAAATTCTTTTTTACTTTTAGGTCCATTATTCTGTTCTACTATGCAAAGATATATACCATATTATTAAAGCTACATTCCCAGTCTAGTTAAAGCAGTATACAACCAAAGAGACTCTTAGCACAAAGAAGACAAATATTCCACTGTCACTATCTGAGACAAATTATTGGTCAATTTCGGATGGATTCCATCCATACGTGTATAACAGATAAACTAGCAGATCTCACAACCTCTGAGGATGCCTACCATAAGTGTGAGCAAAATGTCAGGTGAGAACATGGCCATACAGCCTGGAAAACTCACAGCAACCCACAGATAAACTGACTGTTGGCATTTATTTATTTGTTTGTTTGTTTACAGTATTTATATTCTGCCCTTCTCACCCTGAAGGGGACTCAGGGCAAATCATAGAACATATATATGTGGCAACCATTAAATGCCGTTTTATACACAACTAGACAGACATATATATATAGATTGTGTGTGGGGGGGGGGGGCTTTCCCCATCTTTCTGGCATCTTGAAAGGTGTTGTGCTTGAATCCGGCCACGGGGGGTGCAGTCGCTCCATCTCCCTGCCAAAGAGCTACTTCGTAACTTCCTCCTTTGGATTGAATCGCCAGCATTCCTTCTGGGTGCCTCAGAATACCTCCCCTGCTTTCTTAATGAACAGTGCCTATTTATCTAATCACGTTTTGCTTTCGAACTGCTAGGTGAGTGGAAGCTGGGCTAAGGCCAAGGGCTCACCCTGATCCAGCTTCAAACTGGCAGCCTTTTCAACTGATAAGATTGACTGCAGCTGGTGTTTAACCTGCTGTGCTAAAGCCGGCATGACCAATTCTGACATTATTAAGATTGTAGGAGAGATGCATTACCTTTAGGTTTATACCCTTGTAACCACTGCCGAATGCTTTCGAAGTTGACTCTATCGCCACCTCTTTGGTGAATGATATTGTGGATATTTCTCATGCACTCTCTGTGCAAGTGTCCATTGACTGGCATTGTAATGGGACCCTTTTCCACATTGACCCTATAGTTTCAATCCTTGGGCTCCTGTCTCTTGCCCTTTTATTTTTAAATTCCCTCCCTGGATCTGATGCTCAGGCTCCTTGGAGATCTCTGTATTAGACAAGTGGTTAAGCATACTTTCCCTTCTCTGTTAATTAAACTAAAATGCCCAAATAGAGATGTAGAAAATAAAAACAATAACAGTTCTCAACAACAACAACTTTATTTTTATACCCTGCCACCATGTCCTCGAAAGGACTTGGTGTAGCTTACATATAGGACAGTAAGTCCAACAGACATACAAGCAAACAATTCATTAAAACAAAACCACCACTAAAATAAAATAAGAACATTGTAAAATACAGAATCTGTATACATACCATTAAATACATGAGAAAACAGCAGCATTGACGCTGTTGTGGTTCAGCCTTTGATTGTGCCAGCACCTGAAGTCTCACAGGAATCTGGATCTGATGTGGCTGAGGATTCTGGGAATTATAGATCAGCAATGGATATGCAGTTGGGGCCAGAGTTAGAGGCTTCTTGGCCTGAGTCAGACTTCTCAAGGGAACCAAGGTCATTCTCTGATTGGTATTTGGTAATTGCAGATGTGTCTCCCCCTGGTTCTTCCCGTTTCTTCTGAGATAGATAGAAGAAGAGCAATTTGTCAACAAAGACAAGAAAGCAAAGGGAGGCTTAGTTCCCAGTGTGCTAATGAGAAGAGGCCCTGCAGAAAGCTCTCAGGGAAAACGCCATAGTTTCTTGGGTATAAAGGAGGCCTGATTGTGTTGTACCTCAGAGGGGTCAACATCTGGATTTCATGTTTCATGCTTCTAGTTTCCGCTCTCAAGTTTTCTCATGTGTCTGCTATTCATGGACTCATGCTTCAAGTTATCAACGTTGTTTCCTCGTCTGCTGTACTTATGGAATTATGTTTTAGTTGCTGATCTCCTTGGTTGCTGCATTTTGATATGAACACCAGTTTCAAGATTTTGCATGTACCATGGGTAATTGCTTTCAAGTTTCTTCAAGTAATTTGTTTTATATGGACTCAACTTTATATTGAGCCTTTGATCTTTTATCATATTTTGCTGAAGCTTTATATTTACCCTTCAATAAACTGGTTTGCTTATAAACTGAGTTTTGGAGTGGTGAGATTGGTTTAAAGGTGCCTTCCAGCCCTGGTGTGCAACAGAGCCTCCCTCAGACCATGTTCAACGAAAAACCAATGAACATAGCTACAGAATGGACGTGACCAGGCTATCAAAGGGTCTGGCATGGGATAGTGCAAACAACGTATAATGGGGCCGGGGAAATGGATAAGGTGCAGAGAACAGAGTATTATCTGGCGACCAAGGGACTGGAGATTTATGACTAGGGACTAATGCTTCTGAAATGCCTGCTGGAACAACCAGGTTTTCAGATCCTGAAAGGACAGTGCTCCTTGAATTCTTTCTATAATGTCAACATCTAAAATCTATTTGGATCATATCTGTTCCTGTCTTCTTAGCATTCTTAAACTCTGTATTTGACTTGCCCAAACTCTCTATTTTACGGACAAGCCTTTAGGTCAGGGGTGCTCATTAGGTAGATTGCGATCTACTGGTAGATCACGTAGGGCATCCTGGTAGATCGCAGGCAGGGCGGGAGGAAGGCTCAGTCCCGCCCCGCAGGCTCCCGATGCCGCCCAGGTGCAGAAGGAGGTTGGACTGGATGGCCCTTGGAGGTCTCCTCCTATTCTAGGAAGCCATTGTTATTATTATTATTATTATTATCAGAGGCTGAATGGCCATCTGTGAGGAATGCTTTGATTGTGTTTTTCCCTTATGGCAGAAGGAGGCTGGACTGGATGGCCCTTAGAGGTCTCCTTCTACTCTAGGAACCTATTATTGTTGTTACTATTATTAGTAGTGGTAGTAGTAATAGCAGAGGCTGAATGAATATCATCATCATTATTATTATGAATAAATTCAGGGGCTTATTATACTCACATTTAGTTGAATTCAGTCTTGAAATATATTATATGGCTCTCACTGAAATAAATTTCCAAATCTTTTGCTTTTATGGCTCTCAGAGTAGTGGGTAGGTAGATCATTTTGACTTGGTTGTTTTGTAAGTAGCTTGCATGCTGAAAAAGTGTGAGCACCCCTACTTTAGGTTATATTCTGTTTGCCATATCTCCCACACATGCAATTGGCTGGTTGCACCCAAGTTGGCTCAAACTTCTTGCTTTACAAATGGCTGTGACACATACACTGATTTATTAGTCAAACAGCTATTATTTAGGGTAGTTATTTGACTTTTAGCTGATTATTTGAATACCATCATATTTATAGTCTGGGACTTCAGTCACCTTTCTGTATTCGCCACCTCTCCAATTCTTTGTTACTACCTAGCTTTTTAAAATTAATTGGAGAACATCTTGGAAATCCATCTCTTTGAACTAGGTTCTTTACATATTTCTGAATTTGTAGATGAGCCAGTGATTGACAGAAGTGATTATTACGCAGTTTGACCCAAGGTACACATCTACAGCAATATAATGTTTAAAAGCAAGTATTTTATGTGCTTTGCAGAATCTGTTTTTGCTTCCAGATATGCTGCTTTTAAAGTTAAAAATGACATTTATGCACACAAAAAACTAAAATGTAATTCATTCTATGACTATGATTCTATAAAACTATTTTGTTTTCATGCAAGGAAACCACAATTTCATGAACTTGCAAAATTCTTCAAAGAATTGACCTTCTAGGCTTGTAGACAGGAAGTGTATAATATTTTTATTCATTTTCTGCTATTGCAGTACTAATAAGAGTAGCTTACAGGCAGTGAGATCCTATTTAATGCTGAAGATTAGATACTTTAATACTGTAAAGCTCCATTTAGCCAAGGATCATCACTGTATTTAGCTAGCATTCATATCAGTGTGCCTGTCGAACATTGCAACACTCTGCTTACATGGAAGTCCATGACAACAATGGTTTCCAGTAGTGTGACTGTGTGATAAAGCTCTCCTAGGGCATCCTATGTCCAATGTAATTATACTACAATATATTGCAAAATTATTTTAACCAATAATTTCTTGCAATATAGCAAATTATAGCGGTGCTTGTAGTAGTTCAAAGTAGTAACACCACTTCTGTACTAGGAGGTTGGTAGACAGATAGCTAAGGCCAAACAAGTGTTCCTACTATACATGTTTTTAAAAGGCAGCAGCATGTTTATCTTGGAGGACTGAAATAATCTAATCCCTTTTGGCAACATTCAGAAGGACTCACTCTAAAACAAGTTGTATAATTTCATTTCCCACTAAGTGTAATTATTAATGCTTTGATATGACTTACAGTTTTTCTCTTCATATGTCATGCACTTTGTATGTTCTAAAAGATTAATGTCATGGCTTCTAAGTTAAACATTCTTTGAAAAGCTGGATAAATGTTGCCTGTTTTGATCCCTCTATCTTTAAAGACATTCTGTCCTAGCAATAGTCAAAGCCTTGAAAGTATTAATTTCATAAAGCTAATAGCTGAAAAGTTTTACATTTGGATGCATAACAATGTGATGACCACCCAGGCTCTGTATTTAAAACCCTAAAATATGCAATCAAGAAACCGGTTCTCCCAAAAGCATTCATACCATTTGCATGTTTTATTCTCTTTGTTGAATTTGTTTGCAATTTTCTTCAGGGCATAGGCGCATTACACTCTAATTCCAGTTATCTTCCCACCCACCACCCACCCTCATCCACATGACAGAATCTATGCTGGCTGGGGAATTCTGAAAGTTAAAGTTTGTCAAAGTAATCCATGAACTTTAGTATAGAAGCTAGAATATTTTTGATGAGGGGGTGAATAGGCTTTCTGTCTAGCACAGGGCAGTTTGGAGATGATAGTGCTAAGTGAAACATTTATACCAGAAGTTATGTTTTATTTTTATCTTGAGGATCATGTGCTCTAATGCTGTATCTATGGAAGGAGATATTTCATCACTCTCGGTTAGAATAAGGCTCTCCCTTTTTTTGTATCACATTGTAGTAAAGGTTAAGGCTTCCCCTGACATTAAGTCTAGTCGGTTCTGACTCTGGGGGGTGGTGCTCATCTACATTTCTAAGCCAAAGAGCCGGTGTAGACACCTCCAGGATCATATGGTCAGAATGACTTCATAGAGCACCGTTATCTTCCTGCAGAAGCGGTATCTATTGATCTGCTCGCATTTGCATGTTTTCAAACTACTAGGTTGGCATAAGCTGGGCCTAACAGCAGTTGCTCACCCCACTCCCCAGATTCGAACTGCCAACCTTTCAGTCAGCAAGTTCAGCAGCTCCGCAGTTTAACCCAGTGCGCCCCCAGGAGGCCCACATTGTACTTTCACCCTCATTCAATGTCCTACCTGATGTTTTGGCCTACAGTTTCCACCACTCCTAAGCATTGGCCATGTTTGGTGGTGCTGATGGATTATATCTCCTAAAACATTTCAAGGAATTCAGGTTGCTCAAGGATGGTCTAAAAGAAAGTCATGGGAATCCTCTCATTTAAAAGTCTAAATTCTATAATCTAAACCAGAGTATAGAGTTACTTTTTTGAACTTCAGCTCAGGGAATAGGAGCATAGGAACATTTCCATTCTCCTTCTTTGTGTGATGATCAAAGACAGGGGGCTTCTGGGGGTTTCTAGCATTTGGCCAAGTTTGAGGTTGAAGATTGGAAAGGGGGGGGGGGAGTCATTACTAATTAGTATGTATAGTGTGGATAGAGAGAGAATGGGATGATTTGCAAATTGACCCATTCACAACATTAATTTCTAAATCCTCATACAGACTTTGATGTGTATTCGCAGAAATTGCAAAAACACTTTAAGGTAGAAATTGCAAATATATTTGATTTATCCACAATTTTATAGATGAAGAATATACTTAGGAAGAGGAGGACTGCTTCACAGGATCATATATATTTACTAAATTTAATTTATTTTTCTAACACTGCAGTCTGATGCATGGCTACTTATAGGTGTCTAGTTGTGTCCAAAGAAACTTCATCCTGGGTGAAATTTTGTTTATAATTGCAACCTTAACTTTTTATTCCATAACTTATAAATTAAAATATGACAATTTTAGATTTCTGGTATATATGCAGTCAAGTTAACTGCAACTTTTTGATGCATTTGACAAATTATGTTTGAGCAATTGGTCATAGTTCTTTAAAGAAAGTGATTTTCTCTCCAGAGGGCTGCTTTAAATGTAGCATTTCTACATCTTATAAGCTACCCAAGAATATTCCTGAATAATTTAGGCACTTTTAAGTGGGAGTTTCATGTGAATATGACAAAACATTTTTGTTTTGTCCTACTGAAATGGAAGGATGATGAAACAAACTTCTCATAAAATCTTTCTCCTTGTACCCTTTGTTTTAGGCTTATAAGGAACAGATTAATTTGTCTGTATGAAAGTCATAAATCTCTTTGCAAACATTGTAGGCTTAGCTAGCAGACAACTACATTTTTGTGTGGTGTCGACATGAAATGTGGGCATTGGAGGAGTTTAAAATCTACCTTAAAATGTTCTGATGTATTGGTTTTTTCCTGTTTTTGGCATGAATTAACAGCTTGGGCATGTTGCTATCTTTCACCCGTTTCAAGACTTCTTGGTACAGGACCCCAGCCAGTCAAAACCTGTGCTGATCTGTGCAATGTATTTGAGGACCTCATCAGATGGAGTTCCAGTAGCTGGGGCACAGTCAGGGAAACTGTGGGGCAGCGCCCAGCTTTGACCACTTACCATTGTGGATCATGGGCCGCTATCCCACAGTGCTTCCTGGATGTCCCCAGCATCTTCCTACGCTGTCCCCAGATTCTTCAATGAGGATATGGATGACTACCAGTATCCTCAGGGCTTCCTTTTAGCACTCTGCAAGGACCGAGCCCAACAAAGCCCTGCTGGAAGTAGCCCTGTGTCCAGCGATGGGCTCCAGCAAACTCCGTCCCAGCTTCATTCTGGCAGTGTGCTAAGACGAAGAAAAAAAACCATCTGAAGAGGTAGCAAGTGGCAGGTTGTTAATCACAGTTATGTACATGGCTGAAATTGGACAAAGTCATTTTGGCTTGCTCATTCATCACAAAACTGAATCACTTCACTGATCTTTCTGTTATTATAATTTAATTCTGGTCTGAAATCTGGATTTGAGAAAATAGAATTTAGAATCCCAAACACATATAATTAAAACTAGTTTTCTTTTTTAAAAAAAGACTACTTTCATGTTTTAAATAATCTTTTAATTGTGCCCCTATGATGATATTTTAATTAAAACCAATACAAAAACCCTGGCAGACTTGGAAAAGTTTAGATACGAAAATCCACATGACTAGAAATATGGGGATTGCCACTAGCTGCCAATTTTGCTTTCCTGAGCAAGTTTAAATTGCATCTTTTAAGTTTTTCAGAAAGACATTAATAACTGCAATAATAATAATAAATTACAATTGATACATTTGGAGCCATAACATTTCGAGGACTTTGCTTTTGAGCAACAGTTGCAAGTGAACACTGTGATCAGACTCAAAGCAAACATTTGCTTTGACTAAAGGGTTCTTGGATTTATTGCTTGCACAACAGATAGAAGTAAAGCCGTGATTCTTGAAAAGTTTTGAGCTAAAAGAACTCTCATGCAGATCATTCAGACTGTCCAATTGAAGCAGTTTCTAGATTCAGTATTGAACATTCAGATTGTAAAAGTGGCAAGACGGTTATGGTTCGTTCTGTTTTGTGCACTTTAGATATTTGTCACTTACAGCCAATACATTCCATGTGCAACTCCACAAAGAGCTGGGGATTGTTGTGTACTTGAAATATGAGACTACAATATTCTGCTACATTCTGTTCCACTTATAGTTGTTGTTGTTACTGGTGGTACGAGCATCTTTAATGAGATTTTACTTAAACAATACAAACTTGGCCATATGATACTATCTGTTAGTTTGAAGAAAAGCAAAAACGATTGAAAGCATATATATATATATATATATATATATATATATATGTATATATATATATATATATATATATGAGTAATTACAGTGATTTTTGGCATATCATATGCACATTATTTGAAATAAAACATAGAACATAATATGGTAACTTCAAAGCAAGAAGCATAAAACATTCCTTAATAGTACACTAGAGTCTCGCTTATCCAACCTAAATGGGCCGGCAGAACGTTGGATAAGCAAAAATGTTGAATAATAAGGAGGGATTAAGGAAAAGCCTATTAAATGCCAAATTAAGTTATGATTTTACAAATTAAGCATCATGTTTACAACCAATTGACAGAAAAAGCAGTTAATACATGGTAACATCATGTAGTAACTACTGTACTACAAATTTGGCACCAAAACATTGCAATGTATTGAAACAGGTGTGGATCTGGCGGGAGGCAGACTGTATTGGATAATACAGAATGCTGGATGAGCAAAGGTTAGATAAGCAACACTCTACTGTAATTTATTTACCCAAACTGCTTTAAGAGGCATTTGGCTTTTAAGAAAGCTGAAATGGATTGTAATTTCTTTAGTCTTTCCAGTTTCTTACCTTTTAAAATATTAATGTTATTAGGCACTTAGGCAAGCTTCTAATATATATTCTCTGGATTCTTTTCTGCTGATTCTTCTTAATTTTAAAATCCCTTGATCCTTCTTTCTATAGGAAGCTATCCCATTTGGCTTCAAAGTTCAATAATATTGTTGTTAATGGTGAGGATTCTAATATTTTAGAGTTCTTTTAGAGTACAGCTTAAGAGTGTCAACCATCATATGAATTGGAATGTTTCAGTAGAAATTGTTTACTTGTCCGTTCAAAAAGCTTTCAGCAAAATCCCTTCCCAAAGACTCCTGAGAAAACTTAGCACTCATAGAATAAGATGATAAGCTCTCTTGTAGAGAGGATGCTAAAGAACAGGAAGCAAAAAGTAGGATGTAATGAAAAATTATTGAAAGAAAAGTTGCAAATGGTTTGGCCCTTCAAAAGTCCATAATTGAATTGGTGCCTTTAAGCTGATTTTTCATAAGTTATCTGACTAAGAAAAAACTTGCTATATTAATTGATGATGTGATAAAAACAAAGGGTGATAAAAACAAAGAAAGTTAGTACATTCACCAATGAGGAGGTACAATATATTTTCTGGCAACAAGTATAATGCACCGGGAATGTGGTGCAGCTGGCTGGGTGTCAGCTGCATAAGATCTCTATGGACCAGAAGGTCATGAGTTCGAGGCCTGCCCAGGTCGGGGTGAGCGCTCGACCAATTGTGTAACTCGTTGTCGACCTTTGCAACCCGAAAGACAGTTGTATCCGTCAAGTAGGAAATTTAGGTACCACTTGAGTGGGGAGGCTTGATTTAACTGATTTATGAGGCCATAAAAGGAGTGAAGGAAAGCGACAGCTCCTCCTGGTGGCCAGAAAAGCTGGAATGTTAAATTGCCTCTGTGTCTGTCTTATATGTTGTATGTCAAATGGCATTGAATGTTTGCCTGTAGGTGTGCATTGTGATCCGCCCTGAGTCCCCTGCGGAGTGAGAAGGGTGGAATATAAATGATGTAAATAAATAAATATGTAATGGTTTGACTGTTGGACTATAATTCAAGAGGCCAAAGTTAAAATCTCATCTTAAACTTGGAAATGTACTAGTCATTCTCTCTCAGGCAAGGGCATGCTTCCTTGGAATAATTCTTTCCAAGAAAATTGAGTGATAGGTTTGTTAAGGTCTTCCTAACAGGTTATCCAGGCAGGCCCTAAAACACATGCCAGATGACACCACACATAAAAACAACTGCATTTGGGACAACGCACGGAAACTCTGCTTTGTGCCAAGATTATTTGTGAGTGGGAAAGATGCGGGTCTTCTTGAAAGACCCACGTCTTCCTTGCTGTGGGTGGAGTCTGGACTGTCCTCTCACTAGTCCTAGGACTTCTGTGGGGCCGTCCTCACTGACCTCTCACATTTTCCAAGCTGAATCAGGCCGGAAAATGTGAGAGGGCTCTAACCCCCTCCCCCAAACCCCTTAAAATGAGGGGAGGAAATAAAAGAAGGTTCTGGAATGGCATCTGGACACCTGCCCCAAAAAAGCATGCACTTTCTGGGGCATGTGTGGACTTCAATGCGAATGCAATCATGTTTTTAAAACTCGACTGCACTTGCATTAAAGTGCAGTGTGAAACTGCCCTAAGTTGGAATTGACTTGAAAGCACACAACAACACCAAGCCAAAACAAAAAGAGATTATGCATATCTTCAGAGGGCTTTGTGCAAAATGGGGAAAGGGGTATTAAAATGGAAAACATATAGAATGGGGTGGTGGATCTGCACTGCATATATCCACGGATAGTATCCAGTCTGATGTGGCTGAGCAATAAAAGGGATCTTGGGATTGTGAAAGATAGTCTGTATGAACTTTCAACCCAATATGCAAATGACATGAAAAATTCTATATGGACACAACCGGAAAAGGGGATGATACTACCAAGCATTCGAGCAGTAATTGCAGCAGTGCATAATGATAATGAATTAACCTAATTGACAAATGGACAGGCCGGGGACTATGATTTGAATTTGTGTGATTTTAACTGTTGGTTAAATACTTGATCTTTTTTAATTGTTTGGATTTTAATTGTATTTGCTTATTTTCGGATTGCTATGTTTTGGCATCAAATTGCTGCCTGTTGTAAGGCTGCCCTGAGTCTTCTTCGGGGTGAAAAGGGCGGGGTACAAATGCAGGAAATAAATAAATACTACCAGTATATCATAATGATTTCATATAAATAAGCACAGATAGAACACTGTACAGAGGTCTGGCCATTACACTTCAGAAGTGTATTGTATATCTGGAAAAGGTGTAGAAAAGAGCAACCAAAGTGAGCGAGGAGCTGGAGCAATTCTCATATGTAGAAAGCTAAGTACACTTGGAGCTGAAAATTGGAAAGGGGGATATTTTTCTCCCTCTCTCAAATCCGGTGTCAGTCAATAAAACAAAGCAGTGGGAGATCAGGACACACAAATTAAGTGTTACTTCACTCAGCACATAGTTATGTTATGCAAAGATGTTATGGTGGCTGCCAACACAGGCAAATTTAAAATTAGAAGAGACAGAGGTCTGAAGGAGGACATTATCTACTCCAGGGGTGTTCACACTTTTTCAGCATGCGAGCTACTTATAAAACAACCAAGTCAAAATGATCTACCTACCCACTACAAAAATGTGAAACATATAACACAATATCTGCTTTGAACTGGGTTTTCTTAGTCCACATTGCCACATAATCTGATTCAAAGCAGATAACACAGGATTTTATTCAACAGTGTGGAAAGAACGACAGATACCCCAGGGCCCTTCCACACATCCTATTTTACAGTTGACACACACAAACTGATTTCTTACTACTGGACGAGTTGCTGCCAAATTTGGCCACAAGACACCTACAAGGAGTGACCATGACTAAAAAAATTGATTTTGTCATTTGGGAGTTGTAGTTGCTGGGATTTATCGTTCACCTACAATCAAAGAGCGAATGAACCCCACCAACAACAGAATTGGGGCAAACTTCCCACACAGAACCCTCACAACCAACAGCAAATGTTCAAGGCAGAGATGAAGGAAAGGAAAGAAAGAATGAGGGAGGAAACAGGAAGGAAAGAAGGCAAGGCAAGAAGGAGGGGAGAAAGGAAGGAAAAGAAGAAAGGAGATGAGGAAGGAAGGAAGAAAGAGAAGGGGAGAACAGAAGGGAGGGAGGGAGGGAAAGAAGGGAAGGAAGAAAGGATGGGAAGTAGGGAAAGAAGGAAAGAGGGAAGAGAAGAAAGGGAAAGAAGGAAAGGGGAAGGAGGGAGAGGAGGAAGGAAGGAAGAACAGAAGAGAGGAAGGAAGGAAGAACAGAAGAGAGGGAGGGTAGGGAAAGAAGGGAAGGAAGAAAGGAAGGGAAGAGGGAAGGAAGGAAAGGAGGGAGAGAGAGAGGAAGGAAGGAAGAACAGAAGAGAGGGAGGGAGAAAAAGAAGGGAAGGAAGAAAGGATGGGAAGTAGGGAAGGAAGGAAAGAGGGAAGGAAGAAAGGGAAGAAGGAAGGAAGGAAAGAGAGCGAGGGGAAGGGACAGGGAGGGAGAAAAGAGGAACCCCCCCCTGGCTTGCCAACAGCTCCGAGTCCCAGTCCATGCTGCAGCAGCCGCAGTTGGAGCCGCGCCCTTCCTCTGGCGAGACCACGAAATGGTAGGGAAAACGGTGCGTGTGACGTCATGGCGGCGGCGGAAATGGCATGGGAGCCATACACACCGTGTATGGCTCCCATATGGGCCATAGCAACGCCGGTCACGCCGCCGCCACGCTGACTGGCCGGCAGTACCTGGGTGGCGTCGGAAGTCTGCAGGGCGGGACTGAGCCTTCCTCCCGCCCTGCCTGCGATCTACCAGGATGCCCTACGCGATCTACCAGTAGATCGTGATCTACCTAATGAGCACCTTTGATCTACTCTATAGCTGATAGTCAGAATGGTTGTACTTTATGTGGCAAAGACCGTATGCTTTTTAATGCCCGTTGCTCAGAAACACAATCATAAGGGTGCCATTACACTTATGTGTTGTTTGTTGACTTCCCACAGGCAAACCTTTAGTCTTTTAATTGAAAGTATAATATTTACTCTTGATTGCTGCTGTAATAGAGCATCCAGCTGAGGAGGAAAAAAAATCTTCATTTAAACTATTTTCTATTACAGTCATCTTTATCTAACAGCGATATCATCTTTGTGAAGTTGCATGCTCCATGGGAAGTGCTGGGCAAACATGCAGAGCTTATGAATGTAAGAATGCCTTTCAGGTAGGTTTAGTTATATTTGGAGGTTTACTATCTGCTTTTTTAAAATGTAAAATAAGAATGAAAACCATAAGTTGGCTGTTTCTAGTGGGCTGCATTTTTAATTCAGTTTCAATTTTAATTGAAAGTGATATATAAGCAGTGCCACTATTTTCACGGGGTATTCTGTCCTCAGGCCCTTTAACCCCTTCAATGCTGGAGCCCCCTGCATACTCGTGCCCTGCTGTTTTTTAAATGGACATTTCTTTGAAAACAATGGAAGGTCCAGGAGATCCAGGTACGTACGGCAGCACAGCAAGTGCATGCCTGTTTGGCGTATCTGGCATATTCAACACTTGTAACTTGCCAGTATGCGTATTCCGTCGCTGGAAGCAAAGGCAACCTAACTACTTAAGCATCTACTAAAATATAATAATTTCAGATTTACCAAGTTAAATATGTTACTTGTATTTTAAGAAAAAATGGTAAAGTTTCCATATTGCATCAATGACCAAGTAGATATCCAATTATCATTAGATAATGTGGATAATTTGGCTATATACTGTAAACACATCTAAAATCAAATATGATTTATTATCGAAGGCGTTCATGGCCGGAATCACTGGGTTGTTGTATGTTTTTCGGTCTGTATGGTCATGTTCCAGAAACATTCTCTCCTGACATTTTGCCTGAATCTATTGTAATAAGAAATTTAATGTGCAGATTTGATAAATGTGGATTTATAGATGTGTGTGTATGAATGGAGCTAATAATTTTGGAGACACCAATTCTAAAAGACCAAGGCCTGCAGTGACTAACTAGCGGCTTGCTGGACTGTAATTAAAAGTTGCTAATAAGAACTGAAAAGTAAACTGTGCTAAGAACTGTGACAATGGTTCTTTCAAGTTAAAGAAATGTTTACAACATTCCTTATGTTAAGAAGGAAGTCAACACAAGGCTAACACCAATCAAGAAGAGTCAACCTCTGGCCAGAAAACTGAGATGGAGCCAGGACGGAAGACATTTACCATTAATTTACAACTTTGAGACCACATCAGCAGAATATTCCTATAAAAGACTCAGTCTAATAATGCTCAAATTGTGACAGACCTAAGGAGTCTGGTTCACCCTCCATGCTCTGCTCTATGGGAAGGAGAGATATGGTGTATTTGGAGAGAGGCAGATTTGCACAGGAGAAGTCTGTTCACTTTGGGGCTTCTTTCTCAAGGGAAGAGGAAGAAATGCACTTTTGGAGTATTAGATTTTGTGCAGAGAGGATGCATTTTGGCTCTTTGAAAGTTTTGGCTTTATGGAAGTTTTGGAACAATGCATTGGCAGGCTGCAGGAAAACAGGGTCTGGCCTAACAGGTACTTCTCCAAGGAGGGGGAAAGGGATATGATAATATTTGGGTGCAAGTGGATGAATGCATGTACATGTGTGTGAATGGTGATTGAAAATGTAATTGTAAATCCAATATAGTTGCATGTAATCTGTATGTATGTATGTTTTTCTGTAATCTGATAGACCCTCTTGCAATGGAAATTGCAATAAAAAGAATCTATTCTTTAAAGTTATTGAAAAGCTATTCATGACACTATGGCAGGCATCCTCATAGGATGCCTGCCATAGATGCAGGTGAAACGTCAGGAGGGAATGCTTCTGGAACATGGCCTTACAGTCTGAAAAACTTACAACAACCCAAATATGATTTACATTAATGTATTCTTAAAATGTAGATGTAAAACCTATTATATGCTTAATTATTTAGAGAATTAGTTTTAAGATAGTTTTGTTTGGCTTCAACTAATCAATATTAATATATTCAAGCAGCCTAATTCATCTTCCACTTGTAACTCAATTAACCAAGTACAGTGGGCTCTCTGTATCTACAGATTCAGCACCCATGGATTCAATCATCCATGGCTTGAAAATACACCCCCTCCCCCACTCCCAAAATTATTTTTTTGCAATTTTCTATAAAGTACAGCATCTTGCTCTGCCACTGTATATAATGGGACTTGTAGCCACAGATTTCGATATCCATGGGGGCTCCCAGAATCAAACCCCAGCAGATACAAAGGGCCCATTGTAGATACATTATTGACAACTATTGGTAATTTGGTGCGAGGCAGAAATAAAGAATAGAGTGAGGACCAAAAACAAAAGGCAGTTCAACATGTTTGAAATCTTTTTGTTCTCAAATAATAATAAGCACTTATGAAATTAAACAACAGATCAGGTAGTACTTGATTAAGTACAGAAAAAAACCATTTTGAACCTTTTATAGACCACTTAAAAGCATCTTCCAAAATGTAGTCAGGATAATTTTTATTTCTATCAGCCTCCACTTTTCTTAAGGTTTTCATTTTGGTGTCTAAATTGAAAGACCTGTGCTTGTGTTTAGCATGCTAAGGGTAGCTGCAGAGGAAAGTCTAATCTGCCTTCCCCTTTCCTCTCTGCTTTTCTGTTTGCAGATGCTTAGTAAGGGGGCTTGGAAGCAAGCCTTTTTTTAACCTTGCCTGTTGTAGGCAGACACCCTCAACCGGAGAAAGATCAGCTAGAACAGAAACCCATTATTTTCTAATTCAAATTTTGCTGAATTGTTTACAGCAGACATGCTGCTAAAATGCAGCTCCTAAAGTCTGTGTTTCTCTAGTTCTCCTTCCTTCCAGTTCCAGTGCAACTGAAAAATGTCCACCTAAAGAAGAAAAGGAAGGCTAGATATGGACACAAAGACTTAGCAGTTGTTCTTAACCTGTGGGTCTCCAGATGTTTTGGCCTTCAGCTCCCATAAATCCTAACAGCTGGTAAACTTTCTGGGATTTCTGGGAGTTGTAGTTCAAAACACCTGAGGGCCCACAGGTTGAGAACCACTGACTTAAAGGAACCTTCTTTATCAGCTGCTTTGTTAATGGAGGCATATCTGTATATTCATAAATATTTTTAATGAAATGTTATTCAGTGTAATTTGAAAAGTTGATACCCTTGAAGAAAAGACAGTTAAGGGCTTCATATTCTGTGGCTAACCTCTATAGTAGCGTTTCTCAAAGTCTGCTCCACAGAGCCCTTAGGACTCTGCAAAGCATACTGAGGGGCTCCATGGCTCCCTCCTCCCCCTCTTAGCATTCCCCCCTCTTTCCTGCTCCTCCCTCTCCCTCCTCACTGCCAAAAGTATTTTCCCCTCGCCTTCCTTTCTTCCTAAACCCTATTTCCCTCCCACTACTCAGGGGTGTTTTGATTATGCTTTTCCTGCATGGCAGAAGGGAGTTGAACTGGATGCCCCCAGGGGTTGCTCCTATTACTACTACTACAAAGGCTGGATGGCCACCTGTTGAAAGTGCTTTGATTGTGCTTTTCCTGCATGGCAAAAGGAGGTTGGACTGAATGGCCCCAGGGGTTGCTCCTATTATTATTATTAGTAGTAGTAGTAGTAGTAGTAGTAGTAGTATTACAAAGGCTGGATGGCCACCTGTTGAAGGTGCTTTGTGCTTTTCCTGCATGGCAGAAGAGGGTTGGATTGAATGGCCCCAGGGGGTTGCTGCTATTCTTATTATTATTATTATTATTATAAAAGCTAGGTGGCCATTTGTTGGGGGTGCTTTGACTGTGCGTTTCCTGCATGTTAAGTTTATGTTGGTTAAAATTGTTCTTCAAAAGTTTGCCCATGCCTGGTACACACACACACACACACACACACACACAAAATATAATATGATAACATTTCTTGGGGCTCCACGAGAAACCTTTGCTTCAAAAAGAGGACCATGGTTGAAAAGGTTTGAGAACCCCTGCTCTATATATTCTAAAAGCCCCAAGTTGTATCTTTAAGAGGTAATGGGAAAATCCACTCAGGGCAAAGTGCAGCAATCCAGATGTTGGTCCACCTCAGCTTCATTGTTCCTTGCCATCAGCTGTGCAGGGTTAATTGGGACTGAGGTCTGACAACTCCAAGGTTGCATTTTGATCACTCTTGCGTTAAGCTATTAATTTTCTTGCCAAAGCCTAGCAAGGGAGCAACAAGGGCATGGGGGCAACAAGGAATTGCTAGACATTTTTCTGCCTGAGTTTTGCTGCCATCCATTGCACATACAGAACCTGACTTGACTAGTAATTGGGTTCAGCATTGATGATGGGGCATTCTTCCACTGCACCAAAGAACAACCAGCACTAATTTAAGGGGCACACACATATCTGTCCACTATGTTGATATCCATTACTCTGTAGCATGAGAAAACCACTCTATTCTGTATAAGGACAGGTATAGCACAACATAGAGATACTTGACAATACCTAGAACTGTTTTGATTAAGGACCTCATCACATGAAGTCACCCAAAATGGGTGACAGCCGGGGGTGGGGGGTCACCAGGCAGCATGGCAAACCTGTGGGACAGTGGGGGAATCCATCACCCCACGATCCACAGGATTGCCCTCCCCATCCCACGGTGGAAAGCGTTGCTTCCCGGCTTCCCCCTGAGCTCAGCTGTTGCTGGCAACGAGTACATGGGAAGCCTCTCGTGTTCTTGTTGCTCCAACGTGCATCACTTTCACCACAATTCAGGGACAGAACCCTGCCAGAAGTGTCTATACGTCATTTGATGGGATTCCAATGGGTCTTGTCCTCAAACTGTGCTGAAAGCATCGTACGACAGGTAAATTTGCCCGTGTAATGAAGTCGTACTGCTGTCAATCACAGGATATCAATCACAGAAGTAGGAAAGTGGTGTTTTGTTAATATAGCCATAATTGATTTCGGTATAATCTTATCAACCATTATATCAGAAAACTGGAATTTGTAGTGGGAAGTATTGCTGTGCTAACAGACTGCTACAATCTAAGACTAAGCCAGGCATAACATTAGTTGAGCAGTTAACACAAAAGCGTCAGCACACAGGCTGGATCTATACCGCCCTTTATCCCAGGATCTGATCCTATAATATCTGCCTAACCCAGATTATCTTGCAGTGTAAACTCATATAATCCAGTGCAAAGTAGATAATCTGGGATCAGATCCTGGAATATAGAGCAACGTAGATCCGGCCACAGATGTCTCCAAATGCCCTTTCATAATTCATAATAGATTGAATTCCTGCCCTTTCTTTATCAAGATTATCATAGAGATTAAACATTTGATAACTTTTTCAAGTTAATAATGGAAGAAGGGACATAATATAGATATAACTCATGCCTCATTCATTTTCTCTTTTTTGTAAGTTATTGAGAAGATTGCAAGCATCACTCCCCTTAACGGAAAGCACAAACCAGCCTCTTTTAGCATTTTACCACCAGTCAAGGGACCTTCCTTTCACATTTTTGTAGTTCCATGTCCTTCACAGACCACTTCAGCCCAAATACATACAAGACATGGACCAGCATTTGTTAAATTGTTGCATATGCTGTTTCTGCCATTTTGGTAGGTGAAGGTAGAAAAATAAAGCCTATCTTGTTCAATCAATTTGATTTGACAGCTAAAATCAAATGGGCATTCCAGCCAATATACCTTTGCAGTCACAATATAGATGCAAGAAAGGTGGAATAAAACTTGTCATTGGTCTAACATAAATGGGGGAAGCACCTATCAAGTCTTTACGTATTGTTTAAGTGCTGCATGAATGTCACCTCTGAGCATCATCAGTAACACCAGCATCCACTGTACATGTACTGCATGCATAGTTATGCCAATCACCCAATGCCAATCACTATCTAACTCTGTATGGATGTTTTAATGCTCCTTTTGTTGTAAGTATATCCCATTTATCCAATATTTCAGTTATTGATGCTTCAAGCATAGTACTGAATTTCTTTATATTTTCATTTGCATTCAAAGAAGTTAGCATCATTTCTAGGGCCATTTGAAAGATAAATGCCTCTTGATCATGCTTTTCCATGCATGATCTAAGTGGAAGAAGGAAGAGTAATCAGAATGAATACATTTTCACAGTTTCCCTGATACCCAAGACTGTTGTGGGTTCTGTGATAGTTCTGTCTGTTAATCTCTCTCTTTAGTTTCTTCCTCCACCTCTTACAGGCTTCTATCTTCAATCTCCTTTCCTTCCTTGCTAGTTCATACTGTAACTGACGATGGGTTTTCTTCTCGACTGGCTTCATTTTTGCTGTTCTTCCAGGAGAAAAATCTATTACCTGCACCGCCGATACAAGTTCCTGAACAGGTTAGTGATTTCCTTCAATGTTACCATATTAATGCCAAAAGTAAGGCATTCATCTGTGAATGGTTGTTTATGTAAATACAGTTATTACTGTCCAGTGAATTACTGTTACCTTTATCTGTACTTCTCAACTAAGGTAGGTAAAGGTTTCCCCCTGACATTATGTCTAGCTGTGTCCGACTCTGGGGGTCGGTGCTCATCTCCATTTCTAAACCAAAGAGCCAGCGTTGTCCATAGACACCTCCAAGGTCATGTTGCCAGCATGACTGCATGGAGCACCGTTACCTTTACACTGAAGTGGTACCTATTGATCTACTCACATTTGCATGTTTTCGAGCTGCTAGGTTGGCAGAAGCTGGGGCTAACAACGGGAGCTCACTCCGTCCTGCAGATTTGAACCGCCGAGCTTCCAGTCAGCAAGTTCTGCAGATTAGCGTTTTAACCTGCTGCACCACCGCAATTTAGAAGAAATACAAATGAGAAGAAATACATATCCAAATATCTCTTGTTTTCATGGAACTAAGGGGTTACAACACGTTAGTAATCTCGCATGCAATGCAATAAGTAAAGATTAATGTCTGGTGACTTTGTTAGTTAGTAAAAGATGGATTGACATAATGAAGTAAGATATTATTTTTCGGACATTTCACTCATAAGCTCCAGACTATCTAACATTGGCAGCTCTAGTGGTAGGTGTCACTGGCAAAAACCTCTCTGAGACAACAGATGTGCCTTCATAACTGACACTTGTTCATACTGCTCAGAAAGTAGCTCAGTAAACCTTTTTGGAGTATCTTTTGGCATCTAATACATACGTAATGGGGCAGATGGATCAGGTACAATTCGCAATGTTGTTTGGCTTTAACTGAAAAGCAGGATCTGAGGTTGGTATGGGGCTGTGCATAACATCCTCCCAGATGTTGGGGAAATTAATGTTTTACATAACAGCTCCTTGAGAATACAGTAGTCCTCAAAACGTTGCTTTCCCAAGCACAGCCTCTTGCTTTCCTATTGTTTCTGGAGCCTCACATCTTTTGCTCTACAAGGGGGAAAAGCAAGCTTTTATAGTGAACGTAATGATCAGTCTTGTAGCCTCTAATAAGCATTCATTTAAATAAAAATGGGAGAATCTTCACATATCTCTCGCGTATTTGGCCTGAAAATACATCTGGCTCTCTATCAAGTCTCAAGAAACCTCTTGTGTGGATAAACTTCTTTGAAATGTCCATTCTGCTTTGCTGGCAGGCTCTCCCGTGTGTGTGTGTGTGTGCATGCACACACCAGTCTATGCGTGCGTTGACCTATTGAATGGGCACCATTAAATCTTATTACTGTCACTGCTTTCAGCTCTCTTTTACAGCATGTCAACACAATGCAGTGGAGCCAAACAGACAGACCATCTTTTTGAAATTGCACCTTCTGTGACATACAAGTGGACAGCAAATGGACATAAAGTTATTATATTTTCTAAAGTTCTGCTTCCAGAGCTTTTTGTCCTTGAATCTGAAATAGCCATATCTAAATCTCCACTATGTAGTTTGTCAATTAAAATGAGAATTTAAGTGAAACTAGCTAAAAGCTCCAGGAAAATGAAATCTCTATGGGTTTATTTTTGCTGTCTTGAGATTTGTAGTAGAGTGGTCACTTATACATTGTAAGAAAATAAGGGTCATACATCACAGAGGGGGCAACGGTGGCAAAATGGGTTAAACCGCTAAGTTGCAAAACTTGCTGACCAGAAGGTTGGTGTTTTGAATCCGCAGAGCAGGGTGAGCTCCTGTTGTTAGCCCCGGCTTCTGTCAACCTAGCAGTTTGAAAACATGCAAATGTGAGTAGATCAATAGGTACCGCTTTGGCAGGAAGGTAATGGCACTCCATGCTTTCATGCTATCCACATGACTTAGGAGGCATCTATGGACAACACCGGCTCTTTGGCTTAGAAATAGGGATGAGTACCACTCACTAGAGTCGGACTTGACTAGACTTAATGTCAAGGGGAAACCTTTACCTTTTTTTATACATCACCGAATAAAGGACTGTCTTCAAACAGATGACTATCCTCCATAAATAGAACATGTGCAAGATCACGGAAGTGGAATTGGAGATGTGGTGCCATTATACATTTGGTAATGTGTTGGGTTGAACATGCAGCTGATGCAGTGTTACAATTCAATGCAAGGATTGCATACTCGCCAACATTTCACAATTGAAAACTGGGACACATGTGACCAAGCAATATCAGAGTGTATTAAGGAGGAAGAACACACAAACTGGGAGAAGTTGCAGCAGTTTTCTTTTGTGTATTGTCGAAGGCTTTCATGGCCGGTATCACTGGGTTGTTGTGTGTTTTCTGAGCCATGAGAAATGGGGATATTTTAAAATCAGTTGAAAAGGTGGGATGACAGGATTAATAGGTTAAATCAGAACAGTTGGCGGGTATGGGACTTGGCAGCACAATCAGTGCATAACACATACGTGGAAATCTATGCTCTACAACTGTGATGTAGTATCATGATCATGACCACTCTACATTATAGTGAATGTTTCTTTTCTACCAGGACATAAATTAAGGAAATACTGTTTCTGTATTATTAGTAATGAGTCCATTAAGTACTGTTCTTTTTTTTCTTTTCATTTTTAAAATGGTTTCAACATTATAGCATCCTGCTTAGACTTACGGTAGCTTCCATTGGTGTTCATACTTATACACACTTCATTTCCATGTAACGTTACTGCATCTTCTCATTTTTACAACCTTCTCTTTAAAAAAAGAAAAAAAAAGGGGAAAAATAGATGATTTCTGGTTTATCCCAATCTAGTCACAAAGAAAGCTTCATCCCCAGATGTTTTGGCCTTCAACTCCCAGGAATCCCAACAGCTGGTAAACTGGCTGGGATTTCTGGGAGTTGTAGGCCAAAACACCTGGAGACCCACAGGTTGAGAACCACTGCTCTAGATCTATCTATACTCACACTTTTCTCATATTTCAGCAACAACAACAAAACTTTAATTTACTCTTCAAAACTCAAAATTGGCAAGCACTTCTCATATTCATGCAAAAAGTGAATAAAAGGTTTCCAGTTGTTAACTTTTTTTTTCAATGTCCCTTCTTTTAATAGATATGTTCATTTGTCCATTTCAGCCAGGTCCATCATTTTTATTATCCATTCCTCAGTTGTTGTACTCTTCCATTTCTGTGGGCATAGCAGTCTGGCCGCTGTGGTCATATATTGCCATAGTCTCTCCTGGACATTTTTGTCAGACAGACCAAGTAGAAAACTCTCCAGTTTTAGCTGGATGCTTCCCCCTAAAATTTCCTGGATCACTGTATGTATTTGAATCCAGTATTTCTTGGTATGTTTGCATGTCCACTACATATGATAGAAGGACCCTACTTGTTGTTTACATTTCCAGCAAATATTGGAGCTCTTTTAATATATGTTAGAGAGCTTTTCAAGTGTCATATACCACCGGTACATCATTTTATAGAATTTCTCTTTCAAGTTATATCATAATGTGAATTATAATCCTTTAAGTCCACATTTTCTCCCATTGTTCCAACATTATACTGTGCCTCACATTGTGTGCCCTCTTTATCATGCATTGTCACTTGCTCATCTGCCATTTCCCATTTCACTAACATTTTATACATTTAAGCAATTAAATGTTCATCATTCATACTAATTGTAAGTCATTTTCCGATTTGCTTATTTCAAAACCGAGTGTTTGAATTGTCTAAATCTCTCCATTAACTGTAAATAAGAAAACCACTGGAAGCCAGAACCCTCTGCAATTAATCGTTCTCTTGTTTTGATTCTGTAGTCTTCATGTACATCTTCTAGGAGATCTTGTTCTGTTAACCATTTCTTCTTACCTTGTGTTCCTTTTCTTTAAAATGCATCTTGCACAGATACCCACCCTGGGATCTTCGGGCATAAGATTGATTTATATCTTTCACATATTGATAGTAAAACACATCTAACATGGCTTTTGAAATCCACATTCACTTTCACTTTATCATGCCACATATATCCGTGCCAACCATATCTCAGATCATGTTCCTCCAGTGTTAACATCCTGATCTTACCCAATCTTTTATACAAACTAAACAGCAAGCAGCAAAGTAAAGTTTCAAATTAGGCATGCCTAATCCACCCCTTTCCTTTGCATCTTGTTGCACCTTAAATTTAATTATTGGCTTCTTTCCTTGCCATATAAATTTAGATATTTTTTTTGCCATTTCTTAAATAGTTTATCTGTTGCGATTACAGGTATTGTTTGAAAAATGAACAAAAATCTTGGCAACACATTAATTTTTATCACAGAGAGCCTATCCAAAAGCAACAGTTGTAATTTATCCCATCTTAACAGGTCTTTTAATATATCTGTCCATAAGGTTTCATAATTATTTTGTAACAGTAGACAGTTTTTATTTTTCAGAGTAATATCTAGGTACATTAAGTACTGTTCTTGATGTAATACACAAATCAATATATCTTCAATTATGTTCAATTTCGAACCTTTGGGAAAGTTAGTGCACACCGGGAATAAGTGTTCTCTTTCTCCCAGTTACCTATGTCTGTGAAAGAAACTCCACACAGAAACTTCTGCCTTTTCAACCTCCAGGAGACAAGAGGAATGAATTATTCCCATCTCCTCTCTTCTCAAAATGTTCGGCAAAATACCAGGTAGCCATGCTGCCTTGAGAAGAAAACCAAAAATAACTCCCTCTGCAACCTGTATCAATTTAAACAAGGTGATGATCCCTTGATAACAAGCATTTCCAGTTTAGAAATCCCATGATCAAATTGATTTGGTTGTGCTTTATGGGAGGCAGTGCCAAAATGGCAATCCATACATTGTCATTAATTTCCAGAACATCTCTCTGTTTTGTTCATTATTGTATTCTTGTTATGTTGGAAATATCTGTTTCAGTCTGATATCATTATTGATGACTTTAATTATCCTTTTAATCTTGCCTTTCATGTGCTGCAGAATCGAGAAACAATTAAGCAGGTTTCGAGGATGGTTACCTAGAAAGCCGATGAGGCTGGACAAGGAAAGGCTGCCAGACCTGGAGGAGAACGACTGCTACACGGCTCCATTCAGTCAGCAAAGGATTCATCAGTGAGTGTTCTTATATTGCGACATATAAAATCTGTTTTCAGTTTATATCAGAGGATATAGAAGATGTTATATAGCCTACTACTATAGTTGCAGCCTTACTGCACTGTTGGAATTTATGCTCAGATGTTTCATTTTGATAAGAAGAGAGACTTCACTAGGGCAAAAATAGTGTTCCCTGAATTCAGTCTGTCTTGTTGTTGCTGTGTGCCTTCCAGGTTGTTTCCAACTTATGTGATTAAAAGTTGAATCAGTCATAGGGTTTTCTTGGCATATAGTTTTCTCAGATCCTCTGAGGCTTAGAAAGTATGACTTGTCCAACATCACCCAGAGGATTTAAATGGCTGTGTCTCCCAGAATCCTAGCACAACACTCAAACCACTACACCAGACTGTTTCTCGCAGAGTATATACTTAACAGGAAAAAAAATCACATTGATACTTATTGTCTTTTGTTTATTTAGTTTCAATTTAACAACATAGTCATATCTTTACAGAAGCATAAAATAACATGAAAGCATTAGATACTAACCAATCAAACAAGCAAATGAAGAACAGGATACAGCTAATAGAATGTTTGAGCACATATAGCACAATCCAAAACTATATTTTTATTGTTTGCAGATATATATTTTAAGAAATATGGCAAACTTTTACACTTGCTTAATCTGTATACCTTTATAAAGCGGAATGTTTGTTTGTATGTATGTGTGCGGAGGGCGGGAGGGCAGAAGGGCGGATATGTGGCAGCCACTTTCACAGGCCACAGCGACCAGCGCGGGTGATGGACCTGCACCAAACTTAGTACACATAACCCCTAACCCCCTTTACGTCCTGGTGTGGTTCGGGGGACATGACCCACAGATTATGGGATTTGTAGTACTTTCAAACACTTTGGTTCCCACAGACCACTGAGGCCACCAAAAAGGACCAATACAGACCACACTTAGCACACACAGCCCCCATGACCCACTCTACGTCCTGGTGCAGTTTGGAGGAGGGTGGACCATGGATGATGGGACTTGAAGTACCTCTACTCACTTCCCAAGTCCGCTGCAACCCTCATCCAATCACTGATCGAGACCAAACTTGGCATACATAACCCCTATGACTGCCTTCACGTCCTGGTGAGGTTCGGGGGAGGACTGACAATGGATGATGGGATTTGTAGTACTTTCACACCCCTCTGATCCCACAGACAACTGTGGCCCCCAACAAACACTGATAAAGACCACACTTGGCACACAGAGCCCCAGTGACCCACTCTACATACTACTGAAGTTTGGAGGGGGCCAGAACATGGATGATGGGACTTGCAGTACCTTCCCTCACTTTCCAAGACTGCTACAAACCTAATCCTATGACTGATCAACACAAAACCTGCCACACAGAGCCCTCATTACCCACTCTACATCCTGGTGCTGTTTTGTGTGAGATGGACCACGGATGATGGGACTTGAAGTACCTTCACTCACTTCCTAAAAACAATGCAACCCTCATCCATTCACCAATACAGACCAAACTTAGCACACAGAGTCCCCATGACCCAATCTACACCCTACTACACTTTGGGGGAGGGTGGACCACAGATGATGGGACTTCCACTACCTTCAGTAATTTCATGATACCACTGCAACTCCCAATAATGATGGATCAAGACCGAACTTGGCAGACCGAGCCCCCATGACCCACTCTACATCCTGCTGCACTTCTCAAATGACCCGGGCACCGCCGGGTCCCCAAGCTAGTAAATAATACAAATGACCCTAGGACTTAAAAATCTGAGTAAGAATCTCATCCCTTAGGCCTATTAATTCCTCTGGCCTGCATGAGATCAGGATGCTTTATTTATTTATTGTGTCAGAAGCAAATTGAGAATATAGTTAAAATGTATTCAAAATACCACAAACAAAGTTTAAAACTTGGCATTATACTAAACTAGCTGTACCTGGCACGCGTTGCTGTGCCCTATTTAGGAGATGTGAGAAAGTCTGAGTATGTAAGGGTTGGAATTGATTTTACTTATGGTCTTGGTGGGTGTGTATGTCTATATATGTATATGTGCGTGTATATGTGTGTGCATGTGTGTATATGTGTATGTATGTGGGTGTGCATGTGTATATTGGTGTGTGCATGTATATGTGTGTATGTATGTGTGTATTTGTATATGTGTGTATGTACATATGTGTGTGAATGTGTGTATATGTATATATGTGTGTGTATTTGTATGTGTGTATGTATGTGTGTGTATGTATATATGTGTGTGAATGTGTCTATATGTATATGTGTGTGTGTATGTGTATATGTGTGTATGTATGTGTATGTATGTATATATGTGTGTGAAAGGGGGAGGAATGACATGGGAGAGTGTGGAACGTGGTGAAGGATGGGAATGGGAAGTGGAGGGAGAGGGGCTGGAGAATGGAGGAAGTTAAGATTGGGAGAGGAAGGAGGAAACTACAAAAAGGGAAGAGTGGGGTGGGGAAGGAGTGGCATAGAAGTGTGTGTGATTGGGGGGGGGAGTGAGACGGGAAGGGAGGAAGAGGTTTGCCCTGGCCAAGGAGAGAGAAGCCTCCCTCTCCTTTCCCCATTCCTCGAAGGGAGAAAGCATTGTGGGGAATGGAAGCAGGGAGGCGAAGAAGGTCTTGGAGGGGGAAGGAGAAGCAGCAGCGCACCTCTTTCCGGGCCGCAGCCTCGCAACTTTGGCGGGGGAATTCTGCCTCTCCTGCTCCTGGGAAGCCCCATAGCCAAAACCCCCATAGCCACCAAGCGTAGTGGCGGCACTCAGCCACCCCCACCCACCCACACAAACATCCCCTCGCCCTCACTCCTCACTCACCAGGTGCCCGGGTCCAGGAGCGGCTGGAAGGCGACAGAGGACGAAAAGCCAGCGGAGGAGGCACCCACGACGCAACCCGGGTTCAGAAGCAGCGGGAAACAGCGGAGGCAGCAGACACGGCCACGGGACTACACTTCCCAGAAGGCACTGCATGGCTCAATGGCAAGGAGGGAGAAGGAACAGAAAGTCGCTGTGCGGGGCCTTCTCGGAACTGTAGTCCCGTGGCCGTGTCTGCTGCCTCCGCTGTTTCCCCGCTGCTGCTGACCCCGGGTTGCGCGCGTGGGTGCCTCCTCTGCTGGCTTTTCGTCCTCTGTCGCTTCCAGCCGCTCCTGACCCGGGCACCTGGTGAGCGAGGAGTGAGGGCGAGGGGATGTTGTGTGGGTGGGTGGGGGTGGCTGAGTGCGCTGCAAGCGCCACTACGCTTGGTGGCTATGGGGTTTTGGGGGCAGTTTTAGGGGTCTTCCGGGGGGACACGGCGGAGGGCGGATCGAAGGTTCAGGGTGAGTGGGGAGAGAGGGAGACGGGATGGGTTGGTATGTTGGTGGGGAGGTGGTTTTGGAGTGCGCCTCTTGCGATTGTTCTCCCTGTGTTCTGCGCCGCGCCAGCGAGAACGGGAGGCAATGGGCGGTTTTGGGGGCTTGTTTTGGGGGGTTGGAAGGTAGGGAGGTGGGTTTTTGTGTTAAGGTAATACCTCGTGGTCTGGGGGACTGTGTCTCGTTTGATTGGTGTTTATGGGGGGCGTAGTTTGGCCGTGCATAAAGTCCTTTGCACGACCACTCGATTTTTATATATATAGATGTCCTTCGACCAGAAGCTGGCCACTTGGAGTGCCTCTGGTGTCACTGTAAGAAGGTCCTCCATTGTGCATGTGGCAGGGCTTAAACTGCATTGTAGTAAACGATCTATGGTTTGCTCTTCTCCACACTCACATATCGTGGACTCTACTTTATAGGCCCATTTGTTAAGGTTGGCTCTGCATCTCATGGTGCCAGAGTGCAATCTGTTCAGCACCTTTCAAGTTGCCCAGTTCTCTGTGTACTCAGGGGGAAGTCTCTCATCTGGTATCAGCCACTGATTGAGGTTCTGGGTTTTTGCCTGTCACTTTTGGACTCCCGCTTACTAAGGTGTTCCTGGATGTATCTCTGTAGATCTTAGGAAGTTATTTCTTGATGTAAGTCATTGGTTTGCTAGCTGATATCCGAACAGAGGATGGGCTGGAGATATCAATGTTTTGGTTCTTTCATTACTGATTGCTACTTCCCAACGGATATCAGGTGGTGTAAAACTGGCTAAACAGTATCATTTCTGCAGTGGTGTAGGAAATAGATATCCACTGTTTTAACATGTTGTTGTTGTTGTTTATTTGTTCAGTCGCTTCCGACTCTTCGTGACCTCATGGACCAGCCCACGCCTAATCTTCCTATCGGCCATCACCACCCCAACTCCTTCAGAGTCAAGCCAGTTACTTCAAGGATACCATCCATCCATTTTGCCCTTGGTCAGCCCCTCTTCCCTTTTCCTTCCTTTCCCCCCAGCATCATTGTCTTCTCTAAGCTTTCCTGTCTTCTCATTATGTGGCCAAAGTACTTCATCTTTGCCTCTAATATCCTTCCCTCCAGTGAGCAGACGGGCTTTATTTCCTGAGGTATAGACCGGTTGGATCTTCTCAAGGCACTCTCAGAATTTTCCTCCAACACCACAATTCAAAAGCATTGATCTTCCTTTGCTCAGCCTTCCTTATGGTCCAGCTTTCACATCCATAGGTTACTACGGGGAATACCATTGCTTTAACTATGTGAATCCTCATTGCCAGTGTGTTTCTACTCTTCACTATTTTATCGAGATTTGTTATTGCTCCCAAGAGGTAAGCGTCTTCTGATTTCCTGTCTGAAGTAATCTTTACACCTAGAATTACAAAGTCTGTCACTGCCTCCACGTTTTCTCCCTCTTTTTGCCAGTTATTAACCAGTCTTTTTGCCATAATCTTGGGTTTTTTTATGTTTAACTGCAACTCAACTTTTGCACTTTCTTCTTTCACCTTGGATAGAAGGCTCCTCGGCTCCTCCTCACTTTTGGCCATCAAAGTGGTATCATCTGTATATCTAAGGTTATTAATGTTTTTTCCCAGCAATTTAATCCCAGCCTTGGATTTGTCAAGCCCCGCACATCGCATGATATGTTCTGCATACAAGTTGAATAGGTTGGGTGAGAGTATACAACCCTGCCATAAGCCTTACCCAATCTTGAACCATTCTGTTGTTCTATGATCAGTTCTTACCGTTGCTACTTGGTCCTTATACAGATTCCTCAGGAGAGAGACAAGGTGATTTGGTATGCCCATACCACCAAGCACTTGCCACAATTTATTATGATCCACACAGTCAAAGGCTTTAGAATAGTCAATAAAACAGAAATAGATGTTTTTCTGAAACTCCCTGCCTTCCTCCATTATACAGCGGATACTGGCAATTTGGTTTCCCTGCCTTTTCTAAACCCAGCTTGTACATCTGACAATTCTCTCTCCATGTATTGCTGGAGTCTTCCTTGCAGGATCCTGAGCATTACCTTACTGGCATGTGAAATAAGAGCCACTGTACGAAAGTTTGAGCATTCTTTAGCATTTCCCTTTTTTGGCATGGGGATATAAGTTGATTTTTTCCGGTCTGTGTTTTTCATATTTGCTGGCATACGGCATGCATCACCTTGACAGCATCATCTTTCAAGATTTTAAACAGTTCAGCTGGGAACCCATCATCTCCTGCTGCCTTGTTATTAGCAATGCTTCTTAAGGCCCATTCAACCTCACTCCTCAGGATGCCTGGTTCTAATTCACTCACCACACCATCAAAACTATCTTCAATAGTATTACCCTTCTTCCTATACAGATCTTCTGTATAGTCTCGCCACCTTCTCTTGATCTCTTCAGCTTCTGTTAGGTCCCTGCCATCTTTGTTTTTTTATCATGCCCATTTTCACATGAAATTTACCTCCAATGTTTCTGATGTTCTGGATGTTTCATGTTTCCTGTTTTAACATGGTGAGATATATTCCACACTTGACATGCATATGCAGCAGCAGAGTAGCAAAGCACAAGGGCAGATGTCTTCACTGTATTTGGTTGTGTGATCCTCAGGTTGTGCCAGTCAGCTTTAGTATGATATTATTTCTAGCACCCACTTTTGTCTTGATAGCCAGGCAGTGTTTGTAAGTCAGAGCATGGTCCAGGATAACTCCCAAGTGTTTTTGTGTGCTGCTCTTACTGCCTTCCATGAATATTACAGGAAATGAATAAGTGTCAAAGGATGGCAAAACAATAATGCTTGAAATGCTACTTTTGTGTACCTATTGAACTTCTAGTAAATCAGAGTTACTGTATACATTTTTATTTTGTAACATTAAGTTTAAACTAAAGTTGATATTTTCTTTCTGGAATGTTTCCAACCTCATTATATATTAAAAAATACATTTTGTGGGCAGATGATCTGAGGGAAACAGTTGGAGAAACAAGTCCCACCTATTAGGCAGCACACTTTATGTCTAAGACTAATTTTGTTCTACTGATATTGTACATTCCTGCTATTTTTGTTAGCTTTGGAAATTGCTTTCCTATGAAATGACTTCCAAGTAACCCTGCTGAGCACAAATGTTGTGTTGTGATTTGCTGATTTGTCTTTTCTTGTCTTGCACAGCTGTTATGTCAGAAATGTCAATGACATTTTTGTTTTGCATTGCCAGGAACAATAACTGTCTTACTTGCTTGTGCTATTTTTTACAAACAGCTTCATCATACACAACAAAGACACTTTCTTCAACAATGCTACAAGAAGTAGAATTGTCCATCATATTTTACAGAGAGTGAAATATGAAGAAGGAAAAAATAAAATTGGTAAGTGTGGTAAAACAGCAGATTCTACTTCATATTGACCTTTCCTAGTATGTAGGCTGATAGTCTTAACACGGACCGTGGCACCCATATTATTTTCTAATGAGCTGTACTCTATCCTCTTGTGCTTTAAACTCAACACTACATTTTAAATAGCAACTAATAGCAAATCTTTGGGAAATGTATGTGGCTGCTTCATCTTTATCTTAAACAAATTTGCAAGAATTTCCTGTTTCCCTTCCAACATGCAACCTTATTATATTGCGGAAATATTATTCCCCCTTTGGTATATTTAATATTTTTGTTTCTAGGTCTGAATCGATTGCTTACAAATGGCTCCTATGAAGCTGCATTTCCTCTTCATGAGGTATTTTTCCATTTTTATTTTTCCTGATTCAGAGACAAAGAGAAAGAATAAAGTTTACAGGGACACTTATTTTCTCATCTTCCTCTGTCTCTTACTATGATATTAAGAGAGAGAGAGAGAGAGGAAGGGGAGGTGCAAGAGAGAGGGATCGGACAGTGGATGGTGTGAGTTTTCCGGGCTGTATGGCCATGTTCCAGAACCATTCTCTCCTGCTGTTTCGCCCACATCTGGTAGACATCCTCAGAGGTTGAGAGGTCTGTAGGAAACTAGGCAAGTGAGGTTTATATATCTGTGGAATGTCCAGGGTGGGAGAAAGAACTCTTGTCTGCTTGAGGCAGGTGTGAATGTTGCAAATGGTCGGCATAATTAGCATTTAATGGCCTTGTAGCTTCAAAGCCTGACTAGTTGTTGCCTCGGGGGGATCCTTCATTGGGAAGTGTTAGGTGGCGCTGATTGATTCTTGTCTGGAATACCCCTGCTTTTTGAGTTCGGTGACCTGAACCACCTAAACCAGGGTCAACAGGCCAATGGATACTCCACCACCAACATCAGAAGAGCTGCAAGACTAACAACAAGCCACAAGAGTAAAGACAAAGATCCACCCAGAGGAAAAGTGTTCTTGCCATACATCAAGGGAACCAATGATCCGCATAGAGAAGTTGATGAAGAAACACACTTTCCAAATGATCTACAGACCCACTAAGAAAATCCAACAATGCAAAGGACTCTCACCATACAGAGTTTACCATACAGCTGTGGAAAAGTCTACATAGGGACAAACAAACGCAGCATTGTCCCAACACGAATCAAGGAACATGAAAGACAATGCAAACTAATTCAACCAGAGAAGTCAGCCATAGCAGAGCTCATGATAAACCAACCTGGGAGCAGCATATTATTTGAGAACACAGAAATGCTGGACCACTCTAACCATGTCAGACTACACAGAGAAGCCATTGAAATCCACAAGCAGGTGGACAATTTCAACAGAAAGGAAGAAACCATGAAAATGAACAAACTCTGGCTACCGGTATTTTAAAAACCTCTAAACTCAGAACAGAATAGAAAGAGCAACGATCAAAAAGCTGGGGAATTCCAGACAAGAATCAATCAGGGCCAGCTAATATGTCTCAACAAAGGATTCCCCCAAGCAGCAACCAGCTGACTTTGAAGCTGCTAGTTCATTAAATGCTAATCAAGGTGGCCAATTGCAACATTCACACTTGCTTCAAACAGGCAAGAGTTCTTTCTCCCACCCTGGAGGGCTGCACCTAAAGGCTGAACTACATTCTAAACTACATTATGTATTTATTTATTTACTTACTTACTTATTTATTTATTTACTTACTTATTTATTTACTATATTTACTATATATTACACATCATTAATATTAACATATTAATATATCAATATATATATATTATTAGTATTAATATCATAATTATATTATAGTATATAGAGAGAGACATTACAATATATTGAAATTATAATATAATATAACATTATTTTATTTATTATATTATTATAATAAAATTATTATAAAATAATAAAAACCACTAAAATAAAATAAAATTCAAGAAGATAAGGTGCGAACCAAGATGAAGGCTGACATCCTCAAGAGAGGAAGGATCCCAAGATGGAATGGCCCAATGACCCCAGCCCAAAAGATGGCAAACCAGACCCAGCCGCTGCCGCAGAGGGGAGAGCAGAGCAACAAGCCATCGGAGGCTGCAGGCCTACGCCCGCACTCCCCATTCCCCAGCTGATTGCCCTGCAGGGCCAAGAGGAAGGGCTGCCGCTACTGCCATCCGATCGCGGGCTCTGTGGGGCCTGTGTTGGCAGACAGGCCGGAGGAGCGCCGGCTTTGGAGTGCCCGGCATCCCTGGAGGCAATCCTGGCCTGCAGGGGGAGCACTCGGCAATCTGAGGTGGCTCATTGTCTTCCGGGTCGCCACGCCGATCAGCCCCGCAGGTTGCGGAGTGCTCCCGCTGCAGGCGCGGATCACCTCCAGGGATGGTGGGCATTCCAAAGCCGCCGCTACTCCGCCTGTCTGCCAACACAGGCCCCACAGAGCCTGCGATCGGATGGCGGCAGCCCTTCCTCTTGGCCCCGCCCCCGATGCCCTTCTCCCGGGCCGCATCCGGGCCACGGGGCGCAGGTTGCCCACCCTTGCTTTAGAGCATAGGGTAATACACACCCTGCAAACATAATCTGCACTCTAGATCCTAACTTTACAGCAAGGCCCACACCAAGGAAATTGGAAGGAAATCCTTGAAGAGATATTTATAATTGTTTGTGACTAGCAATTGGAGATAATCATGGGAATCCGCTTGCACCCCCTTGGCATGCAGCATGTCCTCTCATTCCCTCCAGTGTAGAGTGGATGAAAACAACACAACCAAGGTTATGGCTGGAAAAGCTACTAGCTGGAAAAGCTACTAGCTTTTCTTCCCACTAGCTACTATTTTGGTTGGGGTTCCACCTCAAACCCACATTGTTTTTTCCTATGTTTTCCCACATTAGCCAAGGATAGAATGAAATGTCCTCTTTCCATCATCTTGCCCTTAGAAGGGGTTTATATCTGCTCCTCTACTGCACATATCATATGTCAACAACAGTACCTTGTAGGGGCATGCCTAACACATTAGTACACATTTTGGCATAGTAGCACAATTATATCCTTATTTCTTAATGTATCCACAAGAAAATTTAAAAAAAACCTGCACTCTGTATTAGATATAGCTTCGAATGTTCAAGATTACTTCACATACAGTATACCCATGTTTCAGTAAACCAGACCATGAGGTTAGATCAGGTATATTTCCATCTCTCATAAATCTGCCTTAGTGTGTTGGTGTGTATATAAATGCATGTTTAAAGCAGTTATTCTGTAAGCATGTGCAATTGCATGGATTGCACCCACTGAAAATTGATTGAGGAAATGGATATTTCTACACTAATTTCTCCTTTATGTCATGTATTTTAGGGTAGTTACAGAAGTAAAAAGTCCATAAGAACCCATGGGGCAGAAAACCACAGGCATTTACTCTATGCATGCTGGGCTTCATGGAGAGCGTGGTATAAGTACCAGCCTTTGGATCTTGTACGGTAAAACCTTTTTGGAAAAAAATCTTAAATTTATACTGTTTGGCATGTGTGAATACTTAAACTCTGTACAGGAAGAAGCAAGAAAATGTTACATATGAATGACAAATATATATCTACAGGAGTAGTCTGAGCCTTTTGCGTGGAGGTGGTGGTAGCTTTCCTCCAGTTAACACATGACATATATATACTACAGTAGGCCTGCCCTACCTTTGGAAGGTTGGATCCACCCAGGGTACAGTAAAAAAATGTGAATGATCGTACCTCATATTTGTAAATAGCAGCGATGGGAACATGCATGCTTCAGTGTGTCACGATCGTAGGATGCAATGATCTGTGGGTCCGGATCCCATGGATTCAGAGAGCCCACTGTGCATGCATCCCTGTGGCATGAACTGTTTCTTGTGTGTGTATTCAGATGACAGGACAAGCTGTGGGTTGTCGTGTGTTTTTTTGGCTGTACGGCCATGTTCCAGAAGCATTCTCTCCTGATGTTTCGCCTGCATCTATGGCAGACATTCTCAGAGGTTGTGAGGTCTTTTGGAAACTAGGAAAATGGGGTTCATATATCTGTGGAATGTCCAGGGTGGAAGAAAGAACTCTTGTCTGCTTGAGGCAAGTGCGGATATTTCAATTGGTCACCTTGATTAGCATTTAATGGATTAGCAGTTTTCAAGGTCTGTCTTCTTAAAAACAAAGATCCCCCACAATGGAAAAGTGTTCTAACCATACATCAAGGGAACCACTGACCACATAGGGAAGCTGAAACACAACATACAAACTATCTACAATCCCACTAAGAAAATCCAACAAATGCTATGTTCAGCAAAGGAGAAGAGGGATCCTCTCAGCTCTGCAGGAGTCTACACTATACCATGCAGCTGTGGACAAGTCTACATAGGGACCACTAAATGCAGCTTTGCTCAAACACAAAGCTGCATTTGGTGGTCCCTATGTAGACTTGTCTCAAATCAAGGAACATGAAAGGTACTACAGACTAATTCAACCAGAGAAGTGAGCCATAGCAGAGCACTTGATGAACCAACTTGGACATAACATATTATTTAAGAACACAGATATGCTGGACCACTCTAACAACTACCATGTCAGGCTACACAGAGAAGCCATTGAAATCCACAAGCATGTGGACAATTTCAGCAGAAAGGAAGAGACCATGAAAATGAATAAAATCTGATTACCTTTATTTAAAAATGCTAAAATCATAACAGTAAATAAAGAACAACACTCAAAAACAGGGGAATTCCAGACAAGCAATAATTGCAGCCAACTAATCACCTCCCAACAAAGCATTCCCCCAGGCAGTAAGAAGCCAGACCTTGAAAAGTGCTAGGCCATTAAATGCTAATCAAGGTGGCCAATTGCAACATTCACACTTGCCTCAAAGAGACAAAAGTTATTTCTCCCACACTGGACATTCCGCAGACATATAAACACCATTTCCCTAGTTTCCAACAGACCTCACAATCTCTGAGGATGGCTGCCGTCTGGAGGCGAAACATCAGGAGAGAATGCTTCTGGAATATGGCCATACAGCCCAGAAAACACACAACAACCCAGTGATTCTGGCCATGAAAGCCTTCGACAATACAATGGCAAGCTGTGCTTATAAAGTGCAGACTTCAAAATATAGGAGTTTGTTATGTCATTAATAATACCATATGCTAACTCAGATGGTCTATCAGAAAATAATTGTATATCTAGCAATGTTCTTCTGCTAAGTGTTAAAACTTTTTCTATAGTTACAGCCAATTAGATATCTGGCAATGGTAAATCTCGCATTGGCACCCCTGGATGGCATCTTGCCTACATAAGGACTGCAGTATGAAATCACAAGTCTCAGTATAATATCCTTAGGTTAAATAATGGCTTTCATCCGAATCCTAAAGTTTGATATGCCAGCATAGAAGTGCTGAGAACAAAGCATGCCAACCTCCTTTCCAGACTTTCATCAACAAAGGTGACATTACATCTGCATTGCGGAAGATAAGCCACCACCAGGAGTTTAGAGTGGACAGTAGTTGAAAACACTTCTATGCTGTTTAAAGGTGTTTAAAAGTCCAGTAACAATGCAATACAATATTCATGGGTTGTTGTGACTTATCCAGGCTGTATGGACATGTTCCAGAAGTATTATCTCATGATGTTTCACCCACATCTATGGCAGGCATCCTCAGAGGTTGTGAGATCTGTTGGGATCAAACCTCTGAGGATGCCTACCAGAGATGCAGGTAAAACATCATGAGAGGATGCTTCTGGAACATGGCATACAGCCTGGAAAACTCACAACAACCCAGTGATTCTGGCCATGAAAGCCTTCAACAATACATAGTATTCATGCATTTTCTATCTCATGTAGTAACTGGCAGGAGATCTGTGTTCTGTGTATTTGTTTTTGTTTCTTAATAAAAAGATTTGCCAATGTTTCCAAGGGAACATTAGACCGTTTTTAAAAAGTAAGTGAAGTATTGTATTGCTTTTCTTTTTTTAAGAAGGAGCATTGAAAGGAGTTTGGTTAATTTACAGTATTTGTCTGGAAACAAAGCTGATGTCATATCTGGAATCCTTGGTCTACTGCAAGGGCCCCAGGCTCGATCTAAGTGTTGTACTACAACCTGCCTTTGCCTTTCCTTTGAAATGATTTCTAGTCTAGCACTTCAAGCAATATAAACAGCCGTAGCTGGCAGCGTGGTGAGATGGTTTGAGTGTTGGACTACAATTCCAGAGTCTAAGGTTCAAACCTGTGTTTGTCCATGGAAGTGACCTTGGACAAATCACTCTCAGGCTAAGAGAAAGACAAAGGCAATTCCTATCTGAACAAATATTGCCAATAAAATCTGAACAAATAAACCACTGAGCTGCTAAACTTTCTGACCAAAACATCAGCAGTTCGAATTCGGAGAGCAGAGTGAGCTTCTATTGTTAGCCCCAGCTTTTGCCAACCCAGCAATTTGAAAGCATGCAAATGTGAGTAGATCAATAAGTACCGCTCTGGCGGGAGGGTAATAGCACACCATGTAGTCATGCCGGCCACATGACCTTGGAGGTATCTATGGACAACACCGGCTCTTCGGTTTAAAAATGGAGATGAGCACCACCACCCAGAGTCGGACATGACTAGACTTAATGTCAAGGGGAAACCTTTACCTTACCTAGGATTGCTTTAGAGTTACAATAAGTAGGAAATCAGTGAAGGCACGCAGCATATAAATTTAATTTCTCACAATGCCCTGGAATTTAAGTCAGGGAATTTAAATGGCAGCTAGAGCCAAAAGCCTGGACCATTCAGAGCATTACTTGGGCAGTTA
The DNA here is from genome assembly GCA_030556195.1 of Anolis apletophallus. Taxonomy (NCBI): domain Eukaryota; kingdom Metazoa; phylum Chordata; class Lepidosauria; order Squamata; family Anolidae; genus Anolis; species Anolis apletophallus. The sequence goes on from JARBWK010000009.1 coordinate 92,353,192, forward strand.
TCAAGGAAGATTGTTAGAAAGGGGTGAGAAAGATGGAGAAAGGGGCCTTTAGTTAGGGCTTCCTCAAACCTGGAGCTAGTCCTAAATGGAAAACACATTGAAACATGACATGATCTTACTTTTTACATCAGCTTTAAATTTCCTTTCATTTTCATATAAAATTTAGTAGTATTGTAAAGATTCATTTTCACATATTCTATCAATAGAACAAGGATCCTCCTCGATCAAGTTGAATGCAGTAATGAAACAATGGTAGATATACCTACAATTTTCCATATCCATCATAGCACACTTAGGGGTGGGTGACTAAAATCTAGGGGTTTTTTTTCAAAATCTTTTTTTTTGTGCCTCTGAACAGATATTGGTCTGTGACATTAATTATTCTTTAAGCTTCTACGGCACCCCATTTCTTCATGGATATCTTTGTGTCAGGATATTCTTTCTTTGTATACGGATATTGATATATATTATTTATTTTTCCTCCTTTCATCTAAAACAGACTATTAATACTATTACTGACTGTATTTTATCGCAGAAGTAAGCTGAATATTGTTATTTCCGATCAAATCAACATCTATTTACATCAGTAAATTTGATCTAGATCAGTCATAGACAATTGGCTCTTTAGTACCTAAGTTCCGGCACTTTAGCATGGCCCTCCGCTCTACAATCCTGACATTATAAAGCCTAAAGACATTACTTCCCCCATAATTTCCACTGAATTTTTGCACTTTCCCTTAGCTCTTTCTATGAATTTTGCACAAACTCAGTGCCCTCTGAACTCAGCACTTTTATTGCTCACATGGTAATGTTTTTATGACGTTATGTTTTATTGTGATATGTTTCTATTTGGTGTTGTTTTGTTTTATTGCATTACGTTTTAACTTGGTGTTCTCTGGGCTTGTCCCTTTGTAAGCTGCCCTGGGTCCCTTCGGGGAGATGGAGGCAGGGTATAAAAATAAAGTTGTTGTTATTATTATTATTATTATTATTATTATTTGGGCCCTTTCTCCAAGTGTTTTGGACTTTGACTCCCACCATTCCTAACAGCCTCAGGCCCCTTCCTTTTCCCCCTCAGCAGCTTAAGCAGAAAGGCCCTGAGGCGGTCACAGCAGATGCCTCTTAAAGAGACAGACCCAGTAAGAGTTAACAAAATAGTTAATTGTCCACAAAGTCTCTGTGCTAAAAAGCACCCAAAGGAACAAAAGGCACTTAAAAGTCAGTGGAAAGGAACTAAAAAAACAGCCTAACCGGCATAAAATACACAGTCTTTGCAAATAACAAACAGGGAAAGACACAAATGGAGCAGCAAGAAAAGCGAAGTCAAAGAGAGGTCCTGAGTCATCATCGGGAGGCCGTCCTTAAGGGTTGAGCATCAAGCGTAGTGAAGGAAACCGGATCAAGCGGAGGGAGGAAGCAAACCAAGGTCTAGACAGGAGCATAGTTCAAAGGAATTCAAACCACGCCAAACATGGTACGGGAAGCAGCAGCGAGTTACTCCATTCAGGATTCACAGGATACAGCAATTTCAGAGTCATAAGTCCCAAACGCAACACCGTGCCAGCCGCAAAGCGAAGCGCCCAAAAGCCCGCATTTTATTAGTCTCCCATCTCGGACCCACCCGAGCTTGACAACGCCCTGTCATTAGCAATCTCAGCTACTGCTGCCTCAGCAGCTGCAGACTCTTGACCACTCCTCCATGTCCTCCATCTCCTGTCAAGACTTAGTTCTCTCCAGTAGTCATCAGGATAGCCCGAGGGCCATTCATCATCATCAGAGAACCCTAAAAAGGTGTCACTGCTTGTGGGTTCCTCACAAACAGCCTGAACTTCCCGCACCCTAGACCAATTCATCTCTGGTTCTTCATCTGAAGTATCTCCCTCACTCTGACTCCCATCTTCCCCAAGGAAGCCTTCAAAAGACTCATCATCAGTAGACTCTGTAAGTATTTGCCTTATCCTTTTACACTAGGAGATTTCCTCCTTGCTTTGTTCACGAGTAAGCCTTTTGCTTCCTCTCTGATGCATAGAATGGCTATCATCAGCCCCACCCAACTCCATACTACTGTTAGATGCTGAAGAATTAGCCCCACCCAATTCTCTACTACCAGGAGTAACAAGAGCCTCAGGCTCAACTACAACAAAGGCTGTTAGGAATTGTGGGAATTGAAGTCCAAAACACCTGGAGAAAGAGCCCAAATAATAACAATAATAATAATAATAACAACAACTTTATATACCCCGCCTCCATCTCCCCAAAGGGACTCAGGGCAGCTTACAAAGGGACAAGCCCAGAGAACACAGAGTTAAAACGTTTGCCCATGCCTGATCTAGATGGACTAGTGTAGTTGTGACTGACCAGCAGAATTTTAGTCTATACGTTTTTAGTTCATGTTTATCTAAGAAGTAGCTGTTCCTTCTTCCCATCCTTTTTCTGAAACCATGCAGGCTGAATAGTGAACACAAAAGCCACTTTGGAGTTCATATATCTGTGACTTCCATTAGCTGCTAGGGAGAGATAATGTGTGATACCCATTAGTCAGTCCATGACATCATAGGTTTTCTTCAGCGATATCAAGGAGTGAATGTGCCAAGGCAGCTAAACAGTCCTGTCATTTCATTGCTAGTGAAGTTTACCAGATCACACTAAAGTCATGTTTCTAGAGCAATCAGAAAGCTTGTTCAATTATGTTTTCTCTAGCAATAAAACTGGAATATTAAATCTCTACTGTCATCAGTTTGGCACAGTCAACAGTAATTAATTTCAATTTAAGTACACCAGCTAGTAACCACTATATTTGCCAGGAAAAAAATGAAACAAAGTATATAAATGGAATCACACAGTTCTCCATGTCCTTGAAGTACTGAAGGTGGAGTAACAGATATGTGAAAAGTTCTGGTTAATCTTTTCTCCGCCTCTAGTTAACACATTGCAGTAAGCACAAGTCAAAAAGCATTCAGAGATGTAAGTAGAAAACCAAACATACCTTGCAGCTGATTAACTTTATAAATTTTAAGCTGCCTAATGTATGCATGCTATTATTTGCTGCTACAAGCAATTATTTCTTGATCTAATGGCCCATTAGGCCATTCATACTATTATAGACAGTTGCCTGCTGAATGGCAGTAGAATCAACTTGGCAAATAAGATATATGCAAGATAAACAACCCTTGTTGGTATTTGATTTACTTAATCCCTATTGACATCAAACCAGAAAAAATGTATCAGGTTGTTAAGAATCCTGCTGACCAGACGAGGTGATAGTTATCAAGTGATAACATTTTCAGTTTCTGAGTATGCAAAGATGCTGTATCATAGACACCTATACTGGGTACATGATAGTTGTTCTGTCAAATTGTACAATCATGGTCAGGAAAATGAAACATTTTTATGGCGATGAAGACCTTGTCTAGGTACTGTTTGTCTGCCTGTTTGATTGTTTATGTATTTATTATGATATTTCTATTTAAATTTATTTGTTATTAAATTTAATTACTTATTTCAAAACATTTTACACACTACAGTTGTCTTGTAACATCATCTATTCCCTGCCCTATACATGCTCCCCTTCAACATCATTCATATAAAAGGTAAATATTTCCCCTTGACATTAAGTCTAGTCATGTCCGACTCTGGGGGTGGTGCTAATCTCAGTTTCCAAGCCAAATATTTGGCATTGTCCGTAGACACCTCCAAGGTCATGTGGCCTGCATGACTGCATGGAGCACCATTACCTTCCCACCAAAGTGGTACATCTACTCATATTTGCATGTTTTTGAACTGCTAGGTTGGCAAAAACTGGGGCTAACAGCAGGAGCCCATCCTACTCTCTGGATTTGAACCACTGACCTTTTGGTCAGCAAGTCCAGCAGCTTAGCGGTTTAACCCGCTGTGCCACCGGGGGCTCCATAGTATTATAAAAATACAACTCTGTCAGTTCTATTACTTTTACTTATTCTAATTTCATCCTTTACATGTAATTACTATAAAATATTCACTATTTATTTGTCCACAATCTTTCTTGGTCATTTGGTGGCTTGAATTCGCCATTATGGTAATTTTACACATGAAGCTGAGAGATGGCTTTCATATATCAACATTATTAAATAGATTTTCTTTTACTTCTCCATTTGCTAATTGTAATTTTTGATAGGGTTATAACAAATATCTTGTTTAGCCAATTCTTTATTGATCAATCCTCTAGCTTTTTCCAGCTTCTGACTATTTTGAGTCTTGCACTAAGTGAAGCAATGCTTCCTGTTGAGAACTAACATTAGCCAACATACATTTTGGTTCCTCAAAGGTTAGACCTGATTCTAAATGTATGTCCTCACTGCGAAAGACCATATGGATCCAGAGTAGGTTTCTACAATCACTTACGGACCCACCGCTAAGAATCTAGTGTTGGAACACAGTCATACTCAGCCACGAGTGATAGCTGATAATATAAGACTTGTTTCTGGGTATATATGACCTGCTGATTCCAAAAATGGCACCAGCTTTCCCCTAACTACTCTAGATACAGAACACATGCCATCTGATCACCCACAGAAAACCATGATGATCATATCTAAGAATTGAGAGCTGATGTGGTCTATCTGATGCAATTTTCTGTATCAGCATGTCAAGTGACCTCAGAAACAGGCCTAAAAACCAAGACACCAAGAATTGTTTGTGTGTTGGGCTGTGAATCATTCCAGGACCCACTTTTTTGGTGTCAGGAGTGACTAGAGAAACTGCAAGTCATTTCTGGTGTGAGAGAATTGGCCATCTGCAAGGACATTGCCCACGGGACGCCTGGATGGTTTTTGATGTTTTTACCATCCTGGCGGGAGGCTTCTCTCTTGTCCCCACATGGAGTTGGAGCTGATAGAGGGAGCTCATCCGCACTCTCCCCAGGTTGGATTTGCACGGGCAAGCTTCAGATCAGCAACCCAACCTTATTTCCGCATTTTATCCCGTCCTTCTCAACCCCCAAAAGGGGGGGACCTTCACAGGCCCGGATTAACACTTTTTTGTGCCCTAGACCACAGATTGGAATTACGCCCCCTTTAAGCCAACCTCCCGCCACCTCCAAGGTCCCCATTCCCACCGGCTGGAAAGCTCCGCTGTGCTCTGAAGGTCTCCCCGGGAGTTGGGAGGCTTGGGGAGAGCGCAGTGGGTGAAAACTTGCTCCAAAGGCACACACAAGACAGAGGGAGAGAGTGCGAGAGGGAGAGAGAGCGCGCAGAGAGAGAGAGAGTGCGCACGAGAGAGCACGAGAGAGAGAGAGCACAAGAGCGCGAGCAAGAGCATGAATGAGAGAGTGAGAAAGAAAGAGAAAGCACGAGCGACAGAGAGAGAGATGGAGGGGACCGAGCAGAGACTTTGCCGGGAGAAGGAGCGAGGAGAAGCATAAGAAAGGGGGAAAGAGGGGTGCAGACCAGTTTTGGGGTTTTTTTGGTCCGTGATCTACGCCCCCCCCCCCCCCGACTTGCACCCCTAGGCCATGGCCTCGTTGGCCTTATGGGTAATCCGGGCATGGACCTTCAAGTCATCAGTCCTGCCAGCACAAGGGTTTAACCCACTGCGCCACCAGGGGACCCACTGATGGAAGTGGGAAGGCAGCCCTTGACAGCAATTTATTATTCTCCCTCAAACCTCAAGGCAGTTATGTATGGACTTATATTATCAATTGTATTATTCAAATAAGTCCTGAACAATTGTCTCAGGCTTGTATCTGATCACACTGGTAGGAAAGTTGCCAAAGCAGCCCTCAAAGCAGGGCCTCAGAAGAAGTGAATTGCACAAAGTTCATTCTGGCATTATTGATCATTCTTTTAACTTTGAGTGGCTGGAGAACACTTCTGTATCACTCAACACTAATACCCAAGGAACTTTTCTGACAGGCATAGAATAATGGAGCCACTGTACTATTGATCTGAATGTGTATGATACGGTCCATAGCAAAGTCTAAATAACTTTCCCTGTCAATGGGGACACCTATTTCAGAAATAAATGATAATGGGATATGGATGGTGCCATTTAACTTCATCAATGCTTACATAGTCTATAAAACAACTGCCAGCTGTGCTCTTTTAAAGATTAATAAGTTTAATATTAAAGGTCACGGTTAAATTACATTATTGAATGCTAAAACAAAATCTTTATAAATGAAGAGTAATTTGATCCATTTGCTTTTGGACTTAAGGCTGGCATCATTTTGGGTCTTAGCATCATTGAATGGCCATTGCTTTTTTGCAGGTTCAGATCTGGGTAATGATAATAGGAGAAGAGAAAGCAGGTTTGTTGAAACTGCATTTCGGCAGTGATAGAAGAAGAGGCAGTAACATTAAGAAACCTTAATGTGCAGCTTCTGCTTTGCCTCTCCGTGTTAAATTATAGACTTGGATTCAAGTAGGCCATGTAAATACTTGCTGTAAATCTCACAGGCTTTACATTTTCCTTCTCTTTGGAGGAGACACAGATTGCTATTTTGTGTATGCCAGCCAAACAATTAGGACAGAAGGGGTTTTTTTCATAAAGAAAACACAAAGATCTATAGCCATTGCCAGTGTGACTTTACACTGCCAAGTCTGCTGTCCTTGTTACAAAGGGCCACATTATCGTTATATATCTAGTTGTTTACCTGGAAGATTCCTGGAACCTTTTCAGTATCAAAAGAATAATAACAACTTGACTGCCTTTGGCATTTGGCATAGCATAGCAAAGGCAAACTGCAAGGAAGGTAATTACAATGAGCTAACCTTTGCCATATACGCTGTGAAGTTAGTGCACGCAAATAGCCTTGGTTGGGCCAAAGAACAACAAATTACTAATCTATTCAAAGCTAAATGTTGACCTGATTTATACAATAGTGAAATTGCTATCATTCTGATGAAGACTATATGTAATGAGACAGCCTGAATGCTTGAAGGATTTTGGAGAAGGGGCGAGATGATGTGTACTTCAATGCGTTTCAGTACATTTTGCACATACAATTTCAATATTAAAATGAATTATTTGTATTAATCATTATGAGATCTATGAAATCCCTGGTTCTCTGACAGCAACCTTTTTTTTTCATGTCAGGAGCAACTTGAGAAACTGCAAGTTACTTCTGGTGTGAGAGAATTGGCTGTCTGCAAAGACGTTGCCCAGGGGACACAATCCTGTTTTACAATCCTGTGGGAGGCTTCTCTCATGTCTCTGGATGGGGAGCTGGAGCTGACACCCTTGTGCAGGCAGTCCTCCATTGCTCCACTGGGGGCTCCTAATATGAAGCAACCAAATGACTTTGGGATATTAAAAATTGAAAGAAAATGTGTAGGGAGTTGATGTACTTTGGGGAGCTATATGGCCATGTTCCAGAAGCATTCTCTCCTGTTGTTTCGCCTGCATCTATGGCAGGCATCCTCAGACGCTGTGAGGTCCTCACAACCTCTGAGGATGTCTGCCATAGATGCTGGTCAAATGTCCAGAGAGAATGCTTCTGGAACATGGCCATACAGCCCAAAAAACGTACAACAATCCTGTGATTCCCGCCATGAAAGCCTTTAAAAGTGAATGTGTGTAGAATTCAAATATGTATTCAATATTGTTGGATTCCCTGTCATGATATAGACTTAGAGTCTATGCTACTATATCTTCAACAGAACCCTGAGTGAAATAAATGAACAATATGTAAGATTTTATGTATATGAAGGACAAATAGTTCAGTATGCAGCAGGTCCCCCGCCATTCCTTATGGCAATGGAATCCCAACTTTGTAATTGTATTTATAATTAGACAAATTGAATATTTATTTGTAGAATGCAAATGTAACATCCTTATTTTATTTCCACATAGTCAAAGAACATCCTTATTATGTTAAGAGCCGATCCTAAATAACATTATTTTAAAACTTTCCTTACATTGTGTTTTAACAGGCGGTATTTTGGTGAGAAAATTGGCTTGTACTTTGCCTGGTTAGGCTGGTACACAGGAATGCTCTTCCCAGCTGCCTTCATTGGACTGTTTGTCTTTTTGTATGGAGTAGCCACATTGAACCACTGCCAAGTCAGGTGAAGTAAAAATAAAACATTAGTATCGATAGACCGATCCTTCAATAACGTGTTAGACCATGATGTATATCTTTTTTCCGGTTGCTGAAGTCAGTGTATTAATTTATGGACTTTGTTTTTGAGTGCCCCCCCCCCTTTTTTAAAAAAATTTACTGTGATACATTATGCCATGCCATATCTAGGTTTTCTTCAGGGCACACAAAACGGTAAGAAATATTCTGTAAATTGTTAGATAGAAGAGACACTGCTACTAACATAGTTATTCTAAAACCTGATGTCCTCCTCATCAAACAAACTTCTGATCTTTCTTTGTACTTATTATAGGGTTGCCATATTTTGATAGAAGAAATAAGGGACATTTACGGGATTTTTCGCAAAAATAAGGGACACTTAATAAAAACTTGAAAATCAAACGTTAGGTATAAATACTTTTATTAACAGAATAAGATGATTGAAATTCACAAAAGAAACTGACTTACACCCTCTTAACAGGACATGGTATGTTTCTGCATGCTTTGTCATGCAGAAAAAACATTATCAGAACTACCTAATTTTCTCCATCTGTATTTAGTACTTGACTTTGCTGACTTTAAAAGTGCACTGTCTAAACATTACAATAAGATAAATTTTATAAGACAGTACATCTTCATGATTATTACGTCAATAGTTAATGGTATAGTATAGTATGGGATACACAGCATTGTATAGTATTGGGATGCACAGCTAGGCCTATTTTATGAGTAACTCTCAAGCAACCAGAAACTATCTTTATCCAACATGATCCAACATTCCCCTTGAGTAATGGTTAATTAGTCTACTGTACTTTTAAAAAGTCCTGTATCGCCTCTTCTTTCCAACAGGGATGCAGGCTGCCCTGCGAGTTGGAATCGCCGGGCAGGCATTGCCGTGGAAACCGCAGCGCGCAGCTTCCTCTGGTCAACCCCACCCAGTCCTTGTCCTGCTAGTCAATAATAAGGGACAGGGCCCGAAAAAAAGGGACACAAATTTTAGGGCCAAAATAAGAGACGTCCCTTAGAATAAGGGACATATGGCAACCCTAACTTATTACTTTCCCCAAACACCTTTACTTACCCAAGTTTCTTGTTCCTGTCTCTTTTTCCACATCTTTGTGTCTTTTCCCTCCTTTTTCTGCTTTAGCCTTGGGTGCAATACAATATACTGTAGAAAGCTTGTTCACAAAGATTTATTTTAGCACTGTACCCTGTGTCCAAGCTTATCTCTCTCTTTCTGAAGCATTAGTTTCTGAACAGCATGTGTGAAACAAGCATTGTCTCATTCTGGATGTAGTTCAATATAATAGACTTACATGTTTCTCCATACATCCTGGACAATAAATCCATTATAAGCTCATTAGGAATTGACCATGTACTCATTTACAGACATCCAGAGCATTCCCACAACCTATTTTAACATGGGACAAGGTGAGTGGACCTTGTGCACTGTAAGGACGCCACAGAGTCCATTCACCCTGAAACAAATTCATATGGCCCATGAAGAAGGGCTGGCTTGTTGTCTGCACTGCATTGCATAAAGCTGGCCTGATATCTCAATGAGATCTGCACAGCCCAGTGGCACTGGAACCAGTCTTGCCCCCAGCTGTCTGGTTTTAGTGGTGACCACTGGGCATGGAAATGGTGGTGGTTGTTTTGAGAACAAAGTGACAATAGTTGGAGTAATAGCTCGACATGAGGTAGTGCGAGAATAGGAATCACGTCCTCCTTTTCCCTTTCCCTTCTCCGAGTACTTCATTACTCCAGCTATTGTAAATATCGGTGCCACGTGACCACCATTCCTATCTTTGTGTCCAACAGTCACTGCTATGACAGTTGTAAGGTAAATGCCACCCCGGGTGCCTAAGCACTGGGAAAGCTGGATAGCTGTGTGAACATGGTTGAGCTTTAAAGCTTTGGGGAAGCTTCAGAGCATCAAACTACTTTTAAAAATTAAGGACAAGGCTGCATTAGTGCGAATGGACCCCATGCATCATGTGGACATCACGGAAACCATTCATCCCCAAATCACTTCATATGGCCCATGTAGAAGGGCCTTGAGAGACTAGGATTTGAGTCTCTTCTCGACTATGGGAACACACTAGATGATTCCGGGCAAGTCGTACTCTCTCATATCCAGAGGACGGCAATGCCAAACTCCCACTGAACAAATCCTGCAAGAAAATTCTATGATAGATTTGGCATAGGGTTGCCATAAATCAGGAAAAAAACTTGAAACCACATAACAAAAAATAACAAATCCTAACCTCATGAATGAATGAGGAACAATAATCATACATTGTGTTTATATGTGAGAATGGGAAGTTGTGTTGGCCAGATCTTTTCTTCTTTCCTTTGAGTAGCACTATTGACCTTTGTCTACTTCCCTTTTGCCTCTATGGTTCCACATCCTCTACATATCTGTCTCTCCTCTCGGCGCCCCAACTGACATCTGTCCTTCATGTGTATGAGGATTTAGGAGGGAACCTATCATTAAATTATTGCACATAGTTCAGATTGATACTCTGAATGATTTGGGCTACTCTTTTAAAGTCTCGGTTCTAAAACGGGGAGCAAATGTCTTCCAGAAAATCCACTAAATTATTGTCCCTTGTTTCCTTAATAGTATATATATTATGTGTCCACCAGGCATAATAGGGTTTCCATAGTTGTCTAATCTGAAGTACTTTCTTATGCATACGTTTTTAAATCCCAATTTCCTCATTGTGCCAAATTTATAGTTTGGCTAATGATAGCCTTGGTTACTGATCTGCCAAGCTCAGTCCTCTGGGACCTCATGTTCTGCCGCCTGGCACTTCCAAAATTGTCTATATTTTCACTGGCACAGTATTGGAAGTTAAGTGCTGCCAATGTGCCAAATACAGATAGAATAGTGACATAAACCAACTCACAGAGATTCTTACTAAAGGGATTTGTAGCACTGATGTTTCCATAAGCTCTTAATCTCCTTCATAAGTAGAGCTCCCATCGTATAGAGCTATTTGTTTGGCACAGAAGGAAGTGGTGAGACCTAGATTTTATTGCAAATTTACTTGATTAATTTTTGATACATTGGCATATGGTGTCTAGAGTGCATGTATTCTCATGTATCCCTCTAGGCCAGTGTTTCTCAACCTTCCCAATGCCATGACCCTTTAATATAGTTCCTCATGTTGTGATGACCCCCAACTATTAAAAAAAAATGTTTCTACTTCATAACTAATTTTGCTATGATTTGGAATGTAAATATCTACTAAGCAGGGTGTATTTTCATTCACTAGATCAAATATGGCACAAATACCTGATAAGCCCAAATTTGAATACTGGTGGGGTTGGAGAGAGGATTGATTTTGTCATTTGAGAGTTGTTGTTGCTGGGATTTATAGTACACCTAGACTCAAAGAGCATTTTGAACCTCACCAATGATAGAATTGGGCCACACTTCCCACACAGAACTCCCATGACCAACTGAAAATACTGTGTTTTTGATGGTCTTTGGTGACCCTTCTGACTCCCTCTCATGACCCTCCCAGGGTTCCCAACCCCTAGGTTGAGAAATGCTGCTCTAGACCTTCCATGTCAGCTTTTGCGGTTCTTCTTTTCAGTAGGGTTTGCTATTTGCAGTTTAGAGTATCTACGCAATATACAGGAATGGGCGTTTCCATAAACATCTTCAATTATATGTAACGATATCTTACACCTGTGCAACTTGTATGTGCATACGGATCAGCAACTGTGTTTGCATGTATACAGATTGTACGCATGTTGGCTATTACATGTTAAATAACCATTTAATGCACATGTAGATGCAAATCAATTCTTAGCCTAACGTGCTTTTGCTATTTTACTGTAGCCAACAAGAAAAAAAATGAGGTTTTTCTTTTGCTGAACACCCTGTTATCAAAATTATGAAAGCTCTTTGAAGTATGCTTGTTATAATGTAAGCTATTAATCATTATCCCTTTTCTTTTTTTAGTAAAGAAGTCTGCCAAGCTAAAGAAATTATAATGTGTCCTATCTGTGATAAATATTGCCCCTTCATGAGACTGTCAGATAGCTGCATTTACGCCAAGGTAAAAATAAAATAATGCTTTTGTGCTCCAGCAATGTTTTTCATAGATATTAAGTGTCATGAAAAAGTGTTCACCTTAAAAAAAAACTTCCATTGGCAGAAGCCTGCAAATGAATGAATGAATTGTTTATTGTACTGGCCATAGGCCATGACATGAACTATACAACTTCCAAAAGTACAACAAGCACTTCCCAATATAAACATTAAATATGTTCCATATACTGGCTTTTTAAAAATACAGCAGTAGTGACATGACAACAATTACAATGTCTGATTCGCATCCTCCCAATATATCTCCATTTCCTTTTTTCACTTCTGCAGTGGAGTTTACTATTTTGGCTCGAATTTTTTGAGCTGCAACTGCAAATGTGGCAACCTTTAATGTAATCTTTTTGGAATAATCTGCCAACAAGTCACAGATAACTGCTGACCCTGCTTCTGGGCAAGGTGCCCTTTCTTCCAAAAGTGTTCCCAGGATATTTTTTTTCGAGGGTCATTATACAATGGGCAATGTAACCGATAGTGTGTTAAATCCCCTCTTTCCCCAGACCCACAGATACAAAGACGTTGGGCATGAGGCATCCCTCTATATCTTCCCTCTAACCAGCCTGATGGCATTGTTTGAAAGTGCAGGGCTGAAAATGCTTTTCTAAGGGCTACAGATGTTAAATCTTGAAGACATTGTTGACAATATTGGTCACTCTTTAGTAGAGGATACCAAGTGGAGAAACCCTGCTGTTTACTAGACCACAAGTTTTCAATTACATCCACCTCAAAGATTTTGTCTCTAATTGCCCTCTTGTTCAGCTGCATTAGGGTTGTTGTTGACCCCTTAAAATACTGATGGAGCAGGGCTAACCAGTGTTAGCCTGCAAATGAGTGCAGCTTCTTCAAGTGGAATGAATCTATCCAATAATTTAAAGTAATCATGAAAGTAGGTCAAATAACCTGTAATAGTAAAAATAGTATTTTGGTATACGTGTGTTAATAGATCAGTGCAGAGAAGAACAAGTAGAGACAATGTGCCATAGAAACAGAATGCCACCATGCGATCTTGAGCAAACATGATTTTATTTGATTTCAGAAGCTGAACAGGCTTAGGTCTGCTTGATATTTTAATGCAGTGGTTCTCAACCTGTGGGTCCCCAGATGTTTTGGCCTTCAACTCCCAGAAATCCTAACAGCTGGTAGACTGGCTGGGATTTCTGGGAGTTGTGGGCCAAAACACCTGGGGATCCACAGGTTGAGAACCACTGCTTTAATGGAAGACCATAAGGGTTTTCCAGGAAAGGCTAAGGAAAAATCCTGCCTGAAAATTTGGAGAGCTGCTGCCACTACTAGGCTAGATGGGCCATTAATCTCATTAACCGTCAAGGAGTTTGCTGTTTCTTTCATAAAGAGAAATGTTCGAATCCACAGCAAAATAATATTGCATTGTTCCCCACAATAAAACCAGTGTTATTTCACTGTTAATGTTCAGATATCTCTACTGCCTCCTGTTTTCTGTGCTGCTTTACACTTTTCCTTGATGTTTTAGATCAGTGGTTCTCAACCTGAGGTCAAACACAACCAAAACAGGGTACTATATACCAAATAAATCTATATAACCCGAATTAACCTTATAGTAATATTTCACCAAATGGCAAATGAGTCCGCCTGGTATGGAGTTCATATAATATAAAGAAAATATAGTCCCAGATCCGGGGTAGAAGTGAATTTACTATTTAGTCTCAGTCCGTTATATAAGAATGAATACGATTAGGAGTCCTTCTATCCTTGCGAGGTTGACAAGGTAAGTTTATAATCCATTTTACTACTCAGTATCAACTGAGTTATACAAAGTCAACACGATGCAGAAAATCATATACAGTCCAACCAACGCAGAAGGTTTGTAATCCACATAAATGGGAGTATATCTGTGTGTCGCCCATTGTTGCTTTAAAACAATCCTAGGCACCATGGCTATGTTTGCTGTACATACAATAATATGTTCACCAGCAGTGAAAATAACTGTTGCTAGAACATATGAATATCTAACCAGTGGTTCTCAACCTGGGGTCCCCAGATGTTTTTGGCCTTCAACTCCCAGAAATCCTAACTGTTGGTAAACTGGCTGGGATTTCTGGGAGTTGTAGGCCAAAAACATCTGGTGACCCCAGGTTGAGGACCACTGTTGTAGATTATGTAAATTATTGAAGCATGCCTTCTGTGAAACCATTTGTACCAATTTACATCATAGCAAGTGAAACAACCATTAGGCTAGATCCAGACTCTGTCTTCCATGGACTGCAATGTCCTGACACCACCCAATTTTGAGGGATTTTCCTCCCATCCTCCCATTTTCCTCCCATCCCTAGCCTCCCCCTTTGTATAGCATTTTTATCTGATGTGGTGGGGACCGGAGAAGTCCTTTTCTGCAGCCTAATTGCATGGATCTTAATTTGGATCCAATCCAGTAGACTTGGAGATATGAAGAGGCTTGTGTACTGCTGCATGTATATCTTCAAGGATTTTTTTCCAGATGTTTTCAGTGTTGCTCCTCTGTCTATCAAGCTATATTATTTCTCCTTGGGATAATACCTTGGACACCCCTTAATGACTTAATATTCCCCTTTGCAAAGCCTTGCTGAAAATGTGTGTTTTCAGCAAGGCTTTTGCAAAGGAGAATATTTCCCTAAGATACCAACTGCGTAACTTGATGAAACAGTGGCGTGTTAGTAAAAATATGCCAAAAGGTTTTTTGTGTTACTGATAACCTACAGAGTGTGTGTATTCCTATCATTAAAACTAAGTACGTGTACTTCAGGAAGCTGAATCAGGTTTCCTAATACAATGTATGTCTTATGAAATAAGCTGACTATTTTTCCTAGGTGACACATCTTTTTGACAATGGAGCTACTGTCTTCTTTGCTGTTTTCATGGCAGTGTGGGGTAAGTCCTGATTTAAAAACAGATTACATTAGTACGTTTTTATTTAATATGTCTGAGATGCACATAATGGTTTTGATTCTAACATCTAGTTTCACTGTCATCAGGAGGCCAGTGAGAGATGCAATTCCAAAATTATTTAAAAAGGTTACTCAAATCTCACATGTGGTCCATCTTTTAGCACATGCAGCCTTTGTTACAGAACACTTGCTGTAGATTTCAAAGTAGAATAATCTATTATATAAATGGGTTCACGTCATGTGATGTATACCTCAAACAAAGAAACCATACAACGCAGAAAAACAATACTTGCCAACAGAAATAGGCCTCAAGCAAGGTACGTTTGTAGCAAAGAAACTTTTCCCCCAAAACCTAAAAAGGCCCCCAAAACAACGAGTAAAAATAAAACTACATTTCCCAGTATCCTCCGGGGCAGCCAATGACTCACCCAGCCTCTACATTCTGAACAACATGATTGGCTGCCAATAAGGGCGGATTTGCATAACTGCTGTAACCATAGCAACGCTGGCAAGAGCCATCCAAGGCTAGGATAGAATGCTGAGAGATTTCAGTTGGTGTTTGAGGGTTAAACTGCCAAAACCAAACTCTGAGGGAGCAATTCTCCAGCAAATTCCTACCCACACAACACAACACAACTTCCAATCACAACCCATCCCACCAAACTTACGGGACCCCGTACACAGAACACCTACAAACACCACAAACGAAAACCATTCCTTCCTTCCACACAGACATAAACTGACCCAAAAGACAAGCCATGCCTTATAAAAATAACAGCATCGGACGACACACTCACAACGCTACATACATCAAACAAAAAAGGGTAGAACAAACGCCAGAACAGAAACACACTGCGCAGCAGAGACACAAACAACAGGTCACTGCACGACACACAGCTGAGAACCAAATGCAAAGAACTGCACGACAAGAAGAAGTGCGCAGCCAGGAACAACAAAGACGCAGAAATGCAACACAACAGCAGCGCGCAAGGAGCGCCGAAAAACGACGTCGCAACACAGAAAACAAACTTCAAAAACACCACAACCAATTCCACCGCCTAGCCTTCAGATACAACGCTGCAGAAGACTACAGCATGGCGCCAGAGGCCGACATTGGCACCCTAACACACATCTGCACACACTGCAAAGCCCTGAAATACCCAGCAGAAACAACAGGAATGTGCTGCCTAGCCGGTAAAGTCTCTCTACCACCACTTGCCACTCCTCCACAACCACTACAAACTTTGCTGAGTGGAGACACTCCAGAATCAAAACACTTCCTCCGCTATATAAGACAATACAACTCATGCTTCCAGATGACATCATTTGGAGCACACATAGAAAGTGCGCAATTCATGCCTACATGACCCCACCAAGACCGTAAGTAACATCATTTCCACCCCTGACTTTCTCGCATCTCCTAAATAGGGCACAGCAATGCGTGCCGGGTACAGCTAGTAGAATCATAAGAATTGAAGGAGACCACAAGGGCCACCCAGTCCAACCCCCTGTCAATCAGGAACACACAACCAAAGTACTCCTGACAGATAGCCATCCAGCTTCAGAGAAGGAGGCTCTACCACACTCCAAAGTGGCATATTCCTTCGGCCTATTTAGTTATTTATTTAAAGCATTTATATTCCACTCTTCTCACCCCACAGGGGACTCAGGGCGGAGCACAACATATATACAGCAAAAATTCAATGCCAAAACATGCAATAAATTATAAACATACATAAACATTAAAACCAGTCATCTCCACTTTTAAAATCAATTGTTTAAGCCATCTCAAATTAACAGAGTAAAATTCTTATTTCTATCTTATTGCAATCTCCCAAATGCTTGATCCCACAGCCAAGGTTTTACCATCTTTCTGAAGGACAGGAGGGAGGGGACTGTTCTAATCTCACCAGGGAGGGAGTTCCAGAGCCGAGGAGCCACCACAGAGAAGGTCCTCTCTCTCATCCTCATCAATTGCACCTGAGATGGGCCTCCCCACCCAGGGCCTCCCCGCCCGGTTGTGATTTTCCAAATTCCATTTTTCCAATCGTTGATTTGTTTACTTACCTTTTTTTCCATAATTGATTATAGTTTATCTGGATAATATTATATAAGTTTTAGGGCTATAAATGCCTAGGTATTTTCACTTCTTTTCCCCCAGTTAAAAGATTGGGCTTCTTTTAACTCCTTTCAATTCAGGTTTTTATGAAAAAAAATTCTGATTTTTCAATATTAATGGCTAGGCTTGAAATCTTTTCAAATTTTGAAATTACTTTTGCTTCTGCCTTTACTGAGTACTCCATTGCGCATATAATTGTATAATACAATGGTGCCATCTGTGTATAAATTAATTTTTATTTCTTCTTGATTTATATTATACCCTCTTTATTTTTGCCTGACCTAATTAGGTTAGCTAAAGGTTCTATAGCTAGGGCAAAAAGTAGTGGAGAGAGAGCGCAGCCTTGGTTAGTTCCGCTTTGATTTTCATGATTCTTGAATTAGATCCATTTATTATTACTTCTACTTGATTTCTTTTGTATAATTCTTTAATTACCCCACACAACTTTATCCCAAAATTACACTCCTCACATAATTTGACTAAATAATTGTGGTTTATGGTGTCAAGTGCTTTATAAGTGTCTAGTTTTATTAGCAGTAATTTTGCTTTCTCTCGTTGCATGGCCAGTTACATTTAAAATATTTCTAATTGAGTCAGCAATCATACTTTTTAAAAATAAACCCATACTTATCTTCCTCAATTAAAGTGGCCATTATCTCTTTCAACCTGTTTGCTATAGTTTTTGTAAATATTTTATAATCTACATTACATAAAGTATATGGTCTATTCGAGTTAGGGTCAGAATGAATTGTGTCTATTGGAGATAACTGGTGAGCAACGTTGCCTTTTCAAAGTGCTCACTTAGAAATATTGGAATGCCTCTGTAGAATGTTATTTTCACCACAACCCAGTCTGAAACCCAGTGACAATTCAAAGAGGAAACTTTCAGGGAGCCAGCCTTCCTCTGTTCCTAATAGAGTTTGTGATTTCAGTAATTTGTCTCTGAACATTTTTTTTTCACATCTATAGATCAATTTCGTCCTTATTTGGTATTCAAATTGTTATAATTTATTTTCCATAATTTTATTATAATTAAATTAGGGATTATTTCCTCTTTGAAAAATTTATAATGTTTATGTGAATCTCTTTTCCTGAAGTTTGAATTCATTGCCCTGTGCTCTAGTCTCCAGAGTTGCAGAAAACAAGCTTGCCATGTTAGTTTCTTGCAGCATCGAAAGAAAAAACAGAATGTGGCAGCACTTCTGAAACTAAGCAGTTCTTTTGTGCTTTCATGGATATAAACCTAATTTTGCAGATGCTGTACAGAGTGATATTAAAATCTCAGGTATAAAACATATTTTGACAGTTGTAGCAGTCAGCTAGAAGGCAATAGGATCCAGAAAAATGCAAGTCAAAAGTTGGGTGAAGTAATATAGATCATCCTCACATCAGCACTAACTTAACTACTGCAAACATCTGAAAGATGTTTCACTGCACCTATCCCAGCTTCTGACTATCCTGCAACCCAAAACTTTAAAATGTGCCTCTCAGAATGAATTGTGTCTATTGGAGATAACTGGTGACAACGTTGCCTTTTCAAAGTGCTCACTTAGAAATATTGGAATGCCTCTGTAGAAGGATAGGTTGCTTACCTGTAACCGTGTTTCTCCGAGTGTAAGGTCTGTCAAATTCACACAGTGGGTTTACTCCCGCGCAAGCGCAGAATCTCGGACATACTAGCTAAAATCAAAGATTTACATATGCCCCTCCCACTCCCCGCCCTCCCTCATCCCCCACTGTAGCTACCTAGTCAGTCCTTTACCGCCAGACAGCGGCAAGAACCTAGGCATGACATCAGAGGGGAGGACGGGTGGGTTCTGTGTGAATTTCACAGACCTTACACTCGGAGAAACACGGTTACAGGTAAGCAACCTATCCTTCTCCTTCGTGTGGTCTGTGAAATGCACACAGTGGGTGACTTAACAAGCTCGCGTACTTAAGTACCTTGGAGGTGGGTCATGCCACACAGGAAAACAACACGGCTCTGCCGAAAGACGCATCCTTCTTAGCGAGGACGTCGAGCTTGTAGTGTGTTGCAAACGTTGATGGGGTCACCCAAGCAGCAGCCTTGCAAATCCGATCAACAGGAACACCCCGCAAAAACGCTTGGGATGTAGAAACAGCCCTTGTAGAGTGGGCTTTAATGCCAACGGGCAACTCTTTATGGGCTAACTGGTAAGCCAGCCGGATTGCCAGGACTATCCAGTAGGCTAAACGCTGGGAGGAAACGGGAAGTCCCAGGGAATCTTCCCTATACTTAAGGAACAACTTGGGGGATTTTCTGTGGGGGGCTGTCCTATGCAAATAAAAGGACAAGGCCCTCTTAACGTCTAGGGAATGGAGGGCAACCTCCAGAGGAGATGAGGGTTTGGGAAAAAAGGTTGGAAGGACAATGTCCTCAGTCATGTGAAAATAGGACACAACTTTGGGAAGAAAGGTGACATCCGTCCGGAGAACCACCTTGTCTTCATGGAACCGAATGAAGGGAGGATCAGCTCGGAGTGCCGTGATTTCACTGGCTCTTCTGGCTGAGGTAATGGCCACAAGGAAGGCAGTCTTCCAAGAGAGGTGGGAGATATGGCAGGTAGCCATCAGCTCAAAGGGAGGCTTGGAAAGTTGTGAAAGGACGAGTTCCAAACTCCAGGACGGAGGAGGGGGGGAGACGGGAGGGAAAGACTTCTTGTAACCCTGTAAAAACATGCCCACCAATGGGTCCTTAAACAGGGACGGGAGGCCAAATTTCTTCCTGTACCAAGACAGGGATGCCAAGTAGCATTTAACGGAAGAGAAGGTAAATCCCTTCCGTGGAAAGGTGGACAAGAAAGTCTAGGACAACAGAGACGGGAGCCGACTGAGGCAAATGGCCCAGTGGCTGGACAAATTCGTGGAACTTGTTCCACTTGTATGTGTATGCCCTCCTGGTGGAAACTTTTTGAGCCGCTTGGATTATCAAACGGACAGGGTCGGAGAGACGGGACAAGGCCTGATCCTCCACGCTGTGAGGTGGAGAGATGTAAGGTCCAGATGCAGGACAAGACCCTGTTGAATGGAGAGAAGATCGGGGTCTAATGGGAGATGAAGGAAATCTCCCTGGGAGGCCTGAAGAAGGGGCGTGAACCACGGTTGACGAGGCCACCAAGGGGCTACCAGAATACAGTCCGAATTGTCGGACAGCAACTTCGCTATCACCCTGGAGAGAAGTGGGAGTGGAGGGAATGCGTACAGCAGATCCGGAGACCAATGGTGCAGAAACGCGTCTCCTAGACAGTCTGGGGATGCGTGAGGTTGGAGCCTCGCGCAATACCTGGGGCAGTGGGTGTTGAGGTGTGATGCAAACAGGTCTATTTGGGGGGATCCCCAACGACCGACCAGTGACTGGAAGTGGTGGGGACTGAGCCGCCACTCGTGCGTGGTGGACGATGTCCTGCTCAGTGAGTCGGCCAAGGTGTTCTGCAGGCCTGGGAGATGTATGGCTTGGAGGAACGTGTCGTGGAGTATGCACCACTCCCATATCCGGAGGGATATGGAGAGGAGAGTGGATGAGCGGGTGCCTCCCTGTCTGTTGATGTAGCACTTCACTGAGGTATTGTCCGTGAGGACTTGAACTACCTGGTTGGAGACCACGGTCACAAATGACCGAAGGGCCTTCTCCACTGCCGTGAGCTCCAGGGCATTTATGTGGAGTTTCCTCTCTAGAGGGGACCAGTGACCGCTGATGGTGAGGTCCTGGATGTGAGCTCCCCACCCCGTGGAAGATGCATCTGTTGTCAGGGACAGGGATGGTTGTGGGGGGGAGAAAGGGAGGCCCGAGCATACATTGGATCTGTCTGTCCACCATGATAGGGACTGTAGGACATGGACGGGGGGGTGGAGAAGCAAGTTTTGGCTGTCCAGTCCTGGCTGGAACACAGAGAGGAACCATGATTGGAAGGGGCGGAGGCGGAGGCGGGCGAAGGCCGTGACGTTCGTGGTAGAAGCCATATGGCCAAGGATAGACTGGACAGTCCATGCGGAGCACCGGCGTGTGGCCCGGATGGTCTGGATGGTACGGCTGAGATTGAGGAAGCGATCCTCCGGGAGGTAGGCCCTTTGGGACACTGAATCTAGGACCGCACCTATAAATTGCACTGTTTGGGCAGGAGAGAGGTGAGATTTCTCTCGGTTGACAACCAATCCCAGGCTCTGTAGGAGAGATAAAGCATAACCAACATCAGATGACAGCTGGTCACGTGACCCAGCGCAAAAAAGCCAGTCGTCTAAATAAGGAAAAACAGTGATACCCTGCTGGCGTAGGTGAGACGCGACGACCGCCATACATTTTGTGAAAGTCCTTGGTGCCGTGGAAAGGCCGAAGGGCAGGACATTAAAATTATAAGGGGTCCCGTCCACCATAAAGGTGAGGTATTTTCTATAGGACTGCCTAATCGAGATGTGGAAATAGGCGTCCTTAAGGTCAACAGTGGCCATCCATGCTCCCTTCGGGATGAAAGGAAGGATGGAGGGGAGAGTGACCATCCTGAATTTTCATGGTCTGATGAATTGGTTGACCTCTCGAAGGTCCAAAATAGGTCGAAGACCACCATCTCTTTTATCCACTAAAAAATACCTAGAAAAAAAGCAAAATTGGAGCAGGTGGGATGGGGTCGGGGAAATGGCTCCCTTGAGCAGGAGGGCGTCAATTTCTTGTAGCAGTGCCGGGGAAGCTTGTGTGGAAACAGGTTTGCCAGGAGGTGGAAGGGATTCAAATTCTATGGCATAACCTCGATAAATAATATCCAAGACCCACCTATCGGTGGTTATGGACTGCCACACTGAGAAAAAGGGTGCTAATCTGTCAAGAAACAGATTAGAAACGTCGTGCCCTATTGCTGGAGGCCCTACCACCTAAATGACCCCTATTGACCCCTAAATGGAGTACCTGAACGCTTGTATCCCTGTGAGGGGAACTGCGGGCGTTGACCTCCTCTGTAAGGCGTGGGGTTGTAGTACCCACGAAAGGGCTGATGGTAATATGGACGCCAGCGTTGTCTGTATGGCTGATAGGAAGAGTTGGGGTGATGACTGTACTTATTCAGCGTCTGCTTCATTTTATGGCTGTGCTCTAATTGAGAGTCCGTCTCAGGATTGAAGAGACCAGCCTCATCCATAGGGAGGTTCTCGATCAACGCGCGTTGGTTGGGGGACAACGTAGCGGATCGTAACCATGCATGTCTACGAAGAGCAACCGAGCCAGCAATGAGCTTGCCCGAGGTGTCCGCTCCGTGTTTGGCCAGGTCCTTCTGGAGGGTGGCCAGGGTGAGGGCCTCCTGGTGGAAGGCTTTAGCCATAGGCTGTTCGGACACTGGGAGGAGGTCCAAATACGAGCCCATCTTATTTAGCAAATAAGATTGGTAAACACTCATATACACTCCGTAATGTGCCATTCTACCTGACAGGCACGCTGAGGAGTAGAACTTTTTAGCCATTGCATCAAGCTTACGTCCTTCCTTGTCAGAAGGGATGGCCTGATTGTTCTGATTCGGCTTCGGCTGAGCGTCAGTGACAATCGAGTTCACCTTCGGAAGCCTGGCCAACCATGGGGTATTGGACAGGTCAATCCGGTATAAATTCTCCGCTCGCCTGGAAGTGCTTGGAACAGACGCAGGGGCAACACCAGTGACCTTCAATAGCTTGACCAAATAAGGAATGGTCGGCAGTATGGTGGATTGTTGAACTTGCTGTTGCTCAGCTGATGTAAAATATGGGTCCTGGACCACGTCATCAGACTTGGGGGGCTGAATGCCTAGAGATCTGGTTAGTCTGATTAGCAAAGTGGAGAATTTCTTATATTCTTCCACCTGCTGGGGGTCAGCTTCAGGCTCAGGAAGGAGGGGAATGGGAGTCACATCAGAAGTGGACTCCATTTCCACCTCTGTGTCATCAATAGGGAGGTGAGGGGGGACTGAGAAGGAGCAGCAGCTGGGTGTGAGGGGGCTTGAGTGGGAGGGGCTGGAGGGGCTGGGACTTGAGAAGGATGAGGGAATGCCACGGATTGCGAGCTGGCAGGAGGCCACGGATACTGGAAACATCCTGAGGGATAAGACTCAGGAGGAAAATAAAGGTAGTGAGGGAAAGGGGGAGGGTAAGGGGGGGTATCCATAAGGATACCCATATGGAAAATCCCAGTGGAACGTCCGGTCACCGAAGCCCTCCTTCAGGGGGCTCCGTGACCGAGATTGATCAAAGTCCTCCAGATGGAAGCCCAGATCTGGAGGAGGGCGCTGCACAGGCGCGCGCTGCTGCTGGGGCGAGCGCGCGTCCCATGGCTGAGGCGGGAAAGCAGCAGCAGCCGAAGCAACAAAAGAGGAGTGAGACCGCGAGGCGGTAGCCGCCACGTGGCGCTGCTCGGTCTCCGGGGCTGGAGCAAGGGAGGAGGGGGGAGGCCGCATGGCGCTGGGCTCCGCATAGCAAGCCTCGGAGACCGGAGCGACAGGAGCTGCTGGAGCGCGCGCGCGAGCGCGCAGTGACGGGAGAGCAAAGGCAGCTTGGTGAGGCAGCGAAGGAGGAGGCCGCGAGGCGCTCACCCCCACGTGGGGAAGCTCTTCGGTGACCGGCAGTTGAGGGGGCGAGGGAAGAACAGGCTCGGCTCCTGGGGAGAGCAAGAGACTTGGAAGGAGCTGGGGGGGAATTTCCACCCCCGAAAAACCAGAGCTGTCTTCCTCAAGAAGCTGAAGTGCATCTGTTGCACATAAAGCCAGGGGAGGACTGGGGGGCGCAGAGCCAGCCAGTTGCCTCACATTTTCATCTGACATATTCAAGGGGCTGGAGGGCCGAAGACCAACCAGTTGCCCTGAGCCTTTTTTAGCCAAAGGTTCCTTTGCCTTCTCTTTTTGCTTGCCAATTTTGGCAATTTTTGGCTTGTCAGTCTTTTTCTTTTTATTCCGGAGTGGCTCAATGGCTGGACCAGAGGCCGACTCACGGATAACCCCATCAGACATCGCACTCACAGGGCTGGTATTTCCAGTCCCTGGCAATAGAGAGGGCTGACTCACGGACCGCGAGAGTCCTGCCTCTGAGGAGAATAAGGCCTGTTCAAAAAGGGAGGCCTTCAGCTTAGAATCCCTGTTCTTCAGGGTTCTATTAGAAAAAGTCCTGCATATTTTGCAGGACTGGGGAATGTGGGTATCCCCCAAGCAGAGGAGACATTTAGCATGTCGATCCTCTTGGGGCAAGGTTGCTCCACAGTCAGAGCACCTTTTAAAAGATAAAGAAGACATATTCTATTCTTATCTGAATAGTCGAGGCAATCCGTGGACTTCTACAGGAGCTAGTAGTCAGAGATCCTTTCGCTGTCAAGGCGGAAAAAGGACTGACTAGGTAGCTACAGTGGGGGATGAGGGAGGGCGGGGAGTGGGAGGGGCATATGTAAATCTTTGATTTTAGCTAGTATGTTCGAGATTCTGCGCTTGCGCGGGAGTAAACCCACTGTGTGCATTTCACAGACCACACGGAGGAGAATGTTATTTTCACCACAACCCAGTCTGAAACCCAGTGACAATTCAAAGAGGAAACTTTCAGGGAGCCAGCCTTCCTCTGTTCCTAATAGAGTTTGTGATTTCAGTAATTTGTCTCTGAACATTTTTTTTTCACATCTATAGATCAAATTACTAATAAAGATTTTTTTTCCAGAAAACATATACCCATCACATTCATGCAGTAGACAGGCCATGATAACTGGTTTCTTAAACCTAGTATTTAAATTAATTCTAGATTACCAGTGTTGGATTGTGGCTTTTGGTATATAGGCTTATGCAATTCAGCTGGAGGGTGATCCCTTTTTGGTATCCAAATTTCATTGAATACCCAGATCCATTTTTCGGGAGCCTCCCAAAAATCAGCTAATGGGAAAATCTATTTCCGGCTAGTCAGCCGAAAAATCCTGAAAAATCCGACCCATTGGTGGGAATGGGGAACTTACCAGGCTCCCCTTTCTGTTCCAGGGATCCTTTCCTTTCTTCAAGGGGGCCTGGGTTTGAGCAACGGGATGAAGGAAGCACCCTTCCTGGGGTCCTTTACTTTCTTCCTTTCAAGGGAGTCTGGGTTTGAAGAACGTGGTTAAGGAAGCATTCTTCTTGGGACCCTTTCCTTCCTTTCAAGGGAGTCTTGAGTTTGAGGAACAGGGTTAAGGAAACACCCCTCCTGGGACCCTTTTCTTTATTCCTTTCAAGGGAACCTGGGTTTGAGGAACGGGGTTAAGGAAGCATCTGCCATGTACTCCTGAATAGAAGGGAAGAAGTCGTGCCTGGCAGCCACGTGGGCTGTTTCGGGTGAAAAAAACATGGCAGCTGATCCCTTACCGTTACGGCCATCCGAACAAGCCGGATTGGCCAAAGTGAACCGACCAATCCAAATCCACGCACTCCTCGTATTCAATGAGTTGTCAAGCTATAATGCTCAAAAATATTTTGTTTCTATTTTAATGGAAAAACAACAAATAATAATCTCTTTTGAGGAAATTATAAGACAGTTACTGTCAGGATGTCCTGCTGAGAGGAAAAGCTCTGCAGAACTTATGCAAATAGTTGAATCTTTGTTAAAGCTATAATTTACAGTGGCAACATTGATGGGTTTTTTTTCCAGAAACAATCTGAGAGCTGTAAAATGCTTCTAGGGAAATTGCTGTAGCTCCATGTTAGAGCATATGCTTTACACATAAAAGGTCCCTTGACATTTCCAATTAGTTTGGGGAAGGACTTCTGTCCCAAAACTTAGAGAGCCATTATCAGCCAGTGGCAACAATATCTAGCTAGATAGACTAATGGAGGTGAAACCATCTTTCTATTTCACACATTATCTTTTTGTATAATTCTAAAATGCAGGCTAAAATACTTCTGGAGAAAAGCCAAGACAGCATTTCTCCTTTTGTGTACATCTCTGATTAGATCTGTAATTATATATTTGGTTAGAAATCCTGTGGGATAATCATTTTGTTCATCTATCTATATCAAAATGCACGTTTTCAAGCTGGAAAGAGCATGGCTTTCTTTTATTTCATAGCTCTCTGCAGTTTAAAAAAAGGAATTCCTTACATTAAACATTACGCTGACTCTTTCAACTTGATTTATATTTCTGCCCAAGGGCACAGTTTAATAAATACTCATTCTGCTTTCATCGAAAGACATGCTATTAAAATATCTGTTTATGCAGCGCATGAAAATTCACCCTTGTAATGGTGCAGCAATAATGAAATAATAATTAATCAGAGGGTTGTATGCTGATTAATTAAATCAGTTAGTTCAAATTACATGAAAGAGGGTTTGAGTAACTTTTCAAATAATTTCCTATTGTTGGAGCCTTTTAGCAATGGAACAGATTTACAATGTTTGTTTATTAAGCAGGTGCTGGTTGCAGTTGTGGGCCACAGTCTTAAGTGGGGGCTCACCCTAAAATAATAGGACAACAACCACACACACCCCAATTGCTTGAACCTCAAGCTGTCCATGGCTGGATGGCTATTCATTGGATATGCTGTGGGAGTTGATATTTTACATCAATAGAGCTGAGCTAGATGACATTTGAGATCCATACCAATTCTGTGCTTCTAGGATTGTACAAACTATTTTCTTTCAATAATTAATACTTTACATATTTTCCCTGTAGCGACTGTTTTCCTGGAGTTTTGGAAACGAAGGCGAGCAGTAATTGCTTATGACTGGGACTTGATAGACTGGGAAGAAGAAGAGGTTTGTATGGACATGTTGCAGCTTCCTCAGCTATAGTAAAGAGAGGGTGTCTAGTAGATGTAGCTACAAAATAGCACATCAGGTATGGTCGTGGGAAGCACAGCATTTGCTTCCCTTTCATTCTCTTTACAAATTTTACTAGGCCAAAGCATCTTATTAGCTGAGTCATGGTCGCAGCAAGTGAATGAAACCAGTCAAGCAATTTTTCTTCAAATAAAGTGATTGACAGTAAACTTTGTGTTGTCTTTGACCCATTTTTCATAGAGGTGGCAAGCTTGTATGCTGGTTTGTGTGCAGGAACCCTGGCCTGCTAAATCAGGAGAGAGTTTCTGATCAAGCACTTGCTCCTTCTATCTCGTTGCTCACATTTCCATCCTAATCTGTAAAAACCAGAGTTTCCTGTTGCAGCCAGAGGAGTAAATAGGAAGTGCAAACAGACAAATGGATTTAACTAGGGCCATAGTTTATTTACAAAGGCCAACCAGAATCTGCAAAGGAAAGTGGAGAATCTGCATGGGAATTCCATTCTAAACAGATAATAAAGCTTAAAGGTGTCTACGTAAACAAACGGGTTGAGTATAACCTCATCCAGAGAAATGGTACACTGGAAGCATGCCCATATTGATGCTGATGTAGAGACAGCTCCAATCTCCTCTACACTTGGAGCCTCACAATTCCAAACAGAGGGAGTAAGTTGGTCATCCTAAAGGTGTTTGAGACCCACTTACTTTCACAGGTCCCAAACTTACTTTCAGTCCTGGCTGCCTTGTGAACACTTTGTAGCACAGCAGTTCTCGTTTGTGCCTGGAGAACAGGGGCTAGGACCCGGGGTTCCATTGGCATTGGGGCCTGCAGCTGCAGAGACAGATTCAGAAGAGGATTTGGAAGGGTGGGAAGGACAGTTTCCCATCAGCGGGCCTCTTTCGCCCACAGAAAGTTTGGCATGGGAAGAGCTGTGTTTTGGCCCTGACGTAGACATAGATAACCAGGTGCAAATGGAAGACAGCGATAGTGGGAGTTATGAGCACCCGGGGGGAAGAGGGTCACAGGAGCTTCTGAGTGAAAACATGGATGAAAGCGCCTGGGAAGATTCTAGGGAGGAGAGCTCTCATGTAGATAGTGACCCAGCTGCTGAGAGACAAGGTCGAACCTTTGATAGGAGAAGTAGCATTGAGTCTGGGAGAAGGGGATGGCACCGCAGCCTAGACAGGCCGAGGTCCGTCAGCAGAGATTGGAGACAACGGGGCCTAGAGCGTCGGGGACCTCGGCCGAACGATTAAGTAGAGCAGGCGTGGGAACGCATCCCCAGTGCTTCGGCCACGTCTCTTCTGAGTAGATGTGTTAGCGAAGTGGATCTACGGAGCTGAGCTGGCTTGTGGTCACCAAGTCTTGCCTTGCATTCACCTTGCATTGTTCCTGTTTCCGCATTGCCTTGCGGAGCCTTGCTCAAGCCTTGCAATAGCCTTTGGATTGTTTTGTCAAGCTGTTTTGGACATTGTTGCTTCAAGCCTTTGATTGCATTTATCTCTTCTATGGACAATTTACCTTTTGGACTGTTTTTATATTCAATAAAGTAGTTAGCCTTCAGTCCGTCTCTGTGTGTGTGATTAAGGGGCCGGTCAAGTCCGTGCATCGTGACACACTTGCCAACACTGAACTCTAAAATTTCCACAACTCCCTGCTAAACATGATCGAATCAAGCTAAAGCAGTGTTGGGATTAAGCAGGAGATAAATATGGATTAACCGAATCAATTTGAACAATAGGTCAGATCGCTTTAGACTACTTCTGTTCGCTTCAGTTGGAAGGACATTTAATATAATGCCAAGTTTTAAACTTTGTGTGGGGGGGGGGGGTTAAAAAGCATTACAGCTGTAGCCGTGGTTCGCTCCTGATACAATAGATAAAATGCGGGGCTCATTCATGTTACACAATCATAGTGCTATTTCATTGTAACCACCATGATTCCATCCTGTAAAATCTAGAATTGTTGTTTGATGAAGCACCAGAGCACTCTGGGCTAAACATTTTAAATCCCCCCCCCCAAAATCTGCCAAATCTAGGAATTTCTAGGATAGAACCATGACAATTACAATGGAGTAACAACACGATAATTATGTAGTTTGGATTTTTTTAAACCAACCTTGCTCAGCAAAATACTTTCTATTACTACCTTCACTATAAAGTGTGTGTGTGTATGTATGTGTGTGTGTGTGTGTGTATATATATATATATATATATATATATTTAAAATAGTGAATGGACAATAAAGTGTCCATTCACACAAATAGATGAATGACAAAAAGTCTTGCTCTGTCTCTAAATGACTAGCAAAGTCTGTACTGTGTGCGTTAATAAGACGCCACTTGGGAGCATGCATGCACCCCTCTAGTATCACATTGCCCCTCTCTTGTCCTTGCCAGTAATGTTAATTTCTCCGTAAATACTTTTAATGGTTGTAAACTTCTATACTATTGTACTAATGGATAAAACTCGATTTTGACTTGACAATCACTGATTGGTTAATTAAAGAACTGATAAAACCAAATGACTTTTTCTACAACTTTTTCTAATTCTACTTTACAATTATTTATGTATTCCCTAGGAAGAAATACGTCCTCAGTTTGAAGCCAAGTACTCCCAGAAAGAGAGAATGAATCCAATATCTGGAAAGCCGGAGCCTTATCAAGCATTTGCAGATAAATGCAGCAGAATTATTGTTTCTGCATCTGGAATATTTTTTATGGTTTGGAAATTCAAATTTCTTTTGAGCTGTCTGAAAACTGGTCATTCTTATCTGTGTTGTCAAAACAGGGTTTTTTAGATTAATTTTGTTGTAGTGTTGTTAAGCTTTTCCTACTCTTCAAGTGACATGTGTTGAAATTTGACATCTTGCTTCTAGAATTAGCTACTTCACGAGGATATTTAACATATTCTTCCTGAAACACATGCACTGTAATTATAAAGATTTAGAATGAACTGACATAGTATTTTGTTTGCTTTTTAGATGTGCCAGTCAATCCTAAATCTATGCAGTTCAGTACACTATTAAGGGATTTAATATGCAAATAATTGTATCATGTAAAAATACTTTTGCAAAGAGAATGCTATGAAAGGAAAATGATCAGGCAAAAGTATTTTTTTTACATTATAGTGCAGTTTTATGGTGACCTCTGTTATGTCTTAGCAAAATGTATTGGCAGCCTTCATAGATGCACAAGACCTAACCATGGTCATTCTCATCAAACACAAGAAATAAGATGGTCTCTCCGGAATTCAGTCTAGACCAGTAGTTCTTAACCTGTGGACCACCAGTGGGCCATGAGGACAAAAATCTGGTCCGCGAACCTCCTTCCTCTTTATTTATTTCTGTTCCTTTCATGTTGCTTGCCACTCCTTCCCTGTCACTTACCATGACATATGTTCTGTATCAGAAACTAGAACAGATGTGGTCTATCCAATGCAATTTTCTGAATCAGCACTCCAAACCGAATCTAAAGTTGACCAAAAACTGATTCATAACCCTTTTGGTACTAGTGTTGGAGTGTGATTTTTGGTCAAAGTGGTCCATAGTCAAGTGGTCCCTGGTCAAAAAGGTTGTGAACTACTGGTCTAGACAGTGGTATCTATTGATTTTTTTTCAATAGCTCAACAAATAGCAAAGGCTGATGACCTTACTTGCAGTCAAATGCTTTTATAGCCTGTTCCTGTTGAATGAGTCAGATGGTCCAATCACTTATGAATATAATAATGTGTAGTAAAAGTGTCTCCTATGGCCCTTCCAGACAATTGCTTAATCCGGAATAAGGAAGTGGGATTAAAAATCTCAGTATCTCAAGGAGAGTCCACACATGGAGATCTCAGTCTCAGAAAATGGTCCCAAAGCATCCAGAAATGTTTGGTTCATGTGGATTGAAGAGAGCAGCAAAAGATATGGCAGGACATCCACCAGAAGTTTTCTTTTAATATTTTTTTCTTATGACCTTCCAAGATGTGCTGCACCTCATAAGTATTTTGCCAATCTTGCAGTGCTGATGTGGATATAACGCAGTGTGCACAAACATATGTTCTGTTGTTTCTCCTCTCCTCCACTCCTAGTGCCTCCATGTTTGTCCTTTTCAACCCCGTTTCCCAATAATAACAACAACTTTATTTTTATACCCCGCATCCATCTCCCAGCCAACTTGGGGCAGTTTACAAGGGGACAAGCCTGAAAATACAGATGAAAACATACACAATGAAATAAAATCAACAACAACACATGAGAAAAAACATATCGAATCACAAACAAACATTTAAAAACCATATCATGGCTGAACGATTAGGTGCTGAATACGGAGGGTTCAGGGTATGCAATAATTCCTAAATAGAGCCAAGGGAAAGTGCAAGATTCAATTCAACTATAATAAGGTCCAGCTGGGATGGTAATGTCCTTAGCCATTTAAAGTGTCAGGATTGCAGGAAGGAGGGCCAAACTAAAGTGCAGGTGCTTTGGTGAGATGGAAACAATTCTTTGGTGAACTGGCTAGTTCCAGGTTGTTAAGTCCTTTCGGAGGTCACTTGCCTGCAACATGATGCTGCCCACTGTTCAATTTCAAGCTGTTTCCTTTTAGTAATACACAGGAAGTGAAAACAAGATAATGGTTGGAGAGAGCTCTCGTGGGAATTGCTTTCTTCACGTGCTTCCATTTAGCCACCTCCGTCTATGGTTCTATCAGTTTACATCCCCCCATTCCCGGGATTTTAAAATGATAAGCGCTGGAGCAGTCTACACCAGTGTACCACATTTTTTTGTGAGTGCTGGGACAAACAGTACCCCATAGCTGCACATTTTTCGTTCAAGATTGGATTTAATGTGAATCTTTTTATCACGTTTTTCATGCCGTCCTGTGATCAAGCACGCATTATGTAGCCAAACCCGCTTCCTTTATTCCAATTCCTACTGGGTTTTCAGGCCTGTGTAGAGGGGCCCCAAGTTTTGAAAAGACATATTCAAAAGTATGTTATATGCATTCGATATAAATAGTCTTCATCAAGACTGTCAGTACAAGATTAATTTGTACATTGTTGTTGAAGATGATTGATTCAATATTTTATTGAGACATACTTTAAACAGAAGATATGTTACCATTCACTCACAAATTTATTAAAATCTTACCATGATTAGTTTTAAATAGTTGCATTCCATTTAGCAAAGGCATTTCAGTATTAAAGCATCTTAAAGCAGAGTACATCCTTTGCAAGGAAGCAGACATGATGATAATCACAATTATTAATGTCCTATCATTTATAATGGTTATTAGGTTCCTGAAGTCTCCTTTGGTTGTCTTTATCTCACTTTCTCAATTCACTATGAAGCCCACTGTCCTTTCTTTTGCTGATTATTCTCCCATATTGATAGTAACATAACTTTCCATTTAAGTGAGTGCTTCATCATCTGCGGCTCCCAAAGCACCCTCCAAGCATTATGCGCTTGAGGCTCCTCTGTGGGCCAGATGCCTGTATTTATGACAAGGGTAATCATTTAGTTCTCTGCAATCTCAGTTGGGACTTCAGTTCTTTTTGTATCATTGCACATCAGAATTAATTGTCTTCTCTGAGAATAAAGGGTCATTGTGGTGTCATCATAAGAGATTTGGTGAACTCAGCATAAGGCCTCACTTCAGCAGAGCCTTTAAGCATATGTCTAAATCTCCCTTAATCAGAAAAGCAATTAAGCAACTGTTATGTTAATTGCTTTGCTGAACCAGAGCCTATTTTGAACTTTTCAGAGAAGGAATATAAGAAAACTGTCACCACACTGGGATACTTTATAAGTCTAAATAACTTTGCTAGCGGGAGAGGGAGAAATCTGCAGTCTTCCTGCAATGCTGAAAATTATTTTCACCAGAAAGACAGAGATTCCCCTTGAAGAAGAAGCAGCAGCAGCAGCAGCTTGTTTATCATTCTGCTTTTATATGGGGGCTCCCAGTGGCTACTGATAAGGGCCAAGTATCTATCTGCCTGTCTATCTACCTACCCATCTATCAATCGTTACAAGGTAGTTGGTGCTCTTTAGTTTTTACCCAGCTTGAAACTCCAGATGTTATTGCATGACAACTCCCATCACTTTTGATTATCTGTTATGCAGACCGGATATACAGTGTTCCCTCACTTATTGCGGGTGTTACGTTCCAGGATCACCCAAGAAAATTGAAAATCCGCAAAGTAGGGATGCTATATATGTATATCGCGTTCCGAGAGTGAGGCAGAAGCGAGGAGAGATTTAAAGGCACCATGCACCTTTTCCCCCCTAGCTATCTCTGCTTTGCTTTGCATTCTCTCGATTGCCGTCTCTCTTCCTAGGGAGAAGAGGCACACTCTATTGTTGCCAGGGAGGCAAGATTAGAATGCCACTCTGGGCAATGGCAACCATTCATAAACTGGGAGGCAAAAACCCGTAAAACAGCGAGTCCGCAAAAAGCAAACCATGAAGTAGCGAGGGAACACTGTATTGGAAATTGCATATGGCTGTAAGATTGGGAAAATATTAAAAGACATTTTAAAGTCAGACATTATATTTACTAGCCTTGTTTCTAAATTAAAAGTCCACTATCCTGACTAAACAAAGCAATCTGCAGCCTTCCAGATGTTACTGTATCGCAACCCCCATCAGCCCTAGTCATGTGTTCAATGAAGAGGAATACAGGACTTGTAGTCCAGCATCTGGAGGGCCACATAACATGGCATGGCGGGCTAGATTTGGCCCACAGATCTTAAGGTTGACAAGTGATTTAAATGGTTTATCATAGTTCCTCGTCTTCCCTTAATAAAACATCAGAATTCTTAGTTTTTTGCTTAATCTAAACTAAACCAGAATCTAAATGAAATGTAATTATTTGGAACCTACGATTTCAAGAAAAATATATGCTTGTGGGAGAGGGAGAAATCTGCAGTCTTCCTTCAATGCTGAAAATACTTTCATCGAGAAAGACAGAGATTCCCCTTGAAGAAGAAGTGGCAGATTGTTTATAGTTCTGCTTTTCCATTGGGCTCCCAGTGGCCGTTGAGTAGGGCAGTGTTGGGCAAGTGGCAGTCCATAGCTATTTCTGTGCTTTAACTCCTGCAAACTCTGAACTGCCATTTTTCTGACCCCAAAAAAGGCAAATTCGTGAAACAATGTTAGTAGAGAGGGAGAAAATATTATTTTAAAATTTCAGATGATGCATACAGGAATCGCCATCACAGGCAGTTTATTATGTATGAGAGATGTAGGAATCCCAAGATATATTTTGTATGTTTGTGTAATTAAAATATAGTTTTAAAAATGTGTAGTCAGATTAATAAGGGACATCTTTTTTGGAGATCCAAAAGGTTTTAATGGAGTGATATTACATGATATTAATGTTGACCTTTTATTATGATAATTTGATAATGTTTCACGTACTTTGAATTCACAGATTTGCCAAGTGTTTTGAAAGCTAAGCAGAAAAGAAGTGGATACTTCCATATTGTTGCTGCTGCTGCTGCTAATAATGCTGGCATTATTATTACTATTATAAATGTACTCACTTCCCTTTATAAAATAAATTCAAAGTTGCTTTTCAATAAATTTAAATAGATGCAAATGCAATATTTAAAAAATCCACTATAAAGAATTAATTATTTTGTCCCTTCCTAGATATATAACTGAAAATCCCTGACTGTACCTTATTCAATGTGGAATTGGCTTACCACTTACCTCAGAGAAATGCAGCTCCTCTCCAGTTCCAAGTCTCTTAGGAATATTTGCCAACATTAACATTTTTTCTGGTCATCGTATTGACAAGACAGTGTTCCCATTAAGTAAATCACTAGGTAAACAGAGTGACTAAGAACTGTCCCATAGTCTTCTTCTGGCTACGGTCGTCCACGCTCTGGTCACATCCCGAATAGATTACTGCAACTCACTCTACGTGGGGCTGCCTTTGAAGACAGTTCAGAAATTGCAATTAGTCCAATGGGCGGCAGCCAGATTACTAACTGGAGCTACATACAGGGAGCTTACCACCCCCCTGTTGTGTCAGCTCCACTGGCTGCCTGTCCAATTCCAAGCTCAATTCAAAGTGCTGGTTTTGACCTTTAAAGCTCTATACGGTTCTGGCCCAGCTTACTTGTCCGAACGCATCAGCCTCTATGTCCCACCTTGTAATTTAAGATCATCCAGGGAGACCCTACTCTCGCTCCTGCCAACTTCTCAAATGCGGTTGGTGTGGACGAGAGATAGGGCCTTCTCGGTGGTGGCTCTTCATCTGTGGAATGCACTTCCAAGTGACATATGATCAACCCCATCCCTCCTGGCATTCAGGAAAAAGTGAAATCTTGGCTATGGGACCAGGCATTTGCACATTAGCACAATACAGCACTTTGGATTGATTGTAATGGCAAGTTGATGGATATGGCTCAATGCTCCTATTATGGACGAAACACTGTTTTTAACTTGAGTGAATGTATATGATCTATTAATGTTAATTGTACTTTAATGTATTTTAATGCTCAATGTTTTTGGTTTTATATTGTATTTATACTGTGTTTCGGCATCAAATTGTTGCCTTTGTTAGGCCACTCTGAGTCCCCCTTCGGGGGTTGAGAAGAGCAGGGTAGAAATGTTGGAAATAAATAATAAATTTCTTCACTCTTAAGAAAAAAGAATTGTCACTCTGATGTTTGGATTTATTTAGTTTCTTAAAAACTACAAGAGGAAATTATTATTATTGGACTGCATTTAATTTGCACTTATCTGTCCCCCCCCGGCTTTTTCAGATCTGTGTGGTGATTGCTGCTGTTTTTGGCATTGTTATTTACCGTGTTGTGACTGTCAGCACTTTTGCTGCCTTCAAATGGGCTTTAATCAGGAATAACTCTCAGGTTGCAACTACTGGGACTGCAGTGTGCATCAACTTTTGCATCATCATGCTACTGAATGTTGTAAGTAGAGATACTCATATCTGGGCACATTTCAGTCTATGATCTAAATCAGGGGTATCAAATTCATTTTCATTGAAGATCACATTAGACTTATGGTTGCCTTTAAAGGTCTGTTGAATCCATGGATGGATAATCTATGGATACAGAGGGCCAACTGTATTTTTTTACATAGTACTTGGTGCTCTAATTTTTCTCCAGTTTGAATCCCCAGATGGCAACGCCCATCACGTTTGATTATTTGCCATGTGGACTTGGGAAGTCAGACGTGGCCACAGTAGTCCATGCTCTTGTTACATCCCAAATAGATTACTGCATTGCGCCCTATGTGGGGTTGCCTTTGAGGACTGTTCAGAAGCTTCAATTAGTCCAATGGGCGGCAGCCAGATTTCTCATTGGAGCAGTGTACAGGGAGCATACAGCTCCATTACACCAGCTCCATTAGCTGCCAGTCTGCTACCAAGCACAATTCAAAGTGCTGGCTTTAGCCT
This sequence comes from Anolis apletophallus, assembly GCA_030556195.1. Taxonomy (NCBI): domain Eukaryota; kingdom Metazoa; phylum Chordata; class Lepidosauria; order Squamata; family Anolidae; genus Anolis; species Anolis apletophallus. Next base: position 92,389,539 of record JARBWK010000009.1, read on the forward strand.
ATAAAGCTCTAAATGGTTCCGGCCCAGTTTACCTGTCCAAACAAATCTCCCTCTATGAACCATCTCGGAGATTAAGATCTTCTGGGGAGGCTCTGCTCTTGGTCCCACCTCCTTCACAGGTGCAGTTGGTGGGGACGAGAGACAGGGCCTTCTCAATGATGGCTCCTTGGTTGTGGAATTCCCTCCCTAGTGACATCAGTTTAATCCCTTCTCACCCCTGACCTTTAAGACAAAACTGAAAACTTGGATGTAAAACTAAGATTTTGGATAATCTATTAGTGCAATATGTTAATATAGCATGGTCTGGACTACAATATTGGATTATGTGATTTTAATGTTTTAAATGTTGAAATGTTTTAGTGGGTGTTTTAATGTATATGTTTTTATTTGCTGGAAATGTAAGTATTGTATGACATCAAATTGTGCCTTTATGTGCACCGTTCTGAGTCCCCCCTTTGGGGTTGAGAAGGGCAGGATATAAATCAGGGCCGGCCTTCCCCATTAAGCGACCTACGCGGTCGCGTAGGGCAACGTTCCCGGCGAGGGCATGGCCACCTGGGAGGCGCCGCCCCGCCCCCGCCGTGTCAGCCAGCCAGCCGGCGGCGTGGAGGAACGGGGGAAGAGGGGACTCACGGGGCGGGTTCATGGACCCGAGGAAGAGCAGGAGGAGAAGGGAGGCCACGAGGGCGGCCCCACGGAGACGCAGCAGCAGCAGCGCCGCCGGAAGGGCCCAGAGCCAGAGGCGCATCTTCGTGATGTCACTTCGTCGCGCCTCTGCTGAGGAGGAAGGGGAGGAAGGCCTCGCCGGCCGTGCGCTGTAAGGACGCCCGGAAGGAGAGACGCCAGAGGAGGGAGGAAGGAGGAAGAGCGCCGGCCTCTTCCTCCTCCTCCCTCCCTCCAGCGTCTCTCCTTCCGGGCGTCCTTACAGCGCGCGGCCGGCGAGGCCTTCCTCCCCTTCCTCCTCGGCAGAGGCACGATGAAGTGACGTCACGAAGATGCGCCTCTGGCTCCGGGCCCTTCCGGGGGCGCTGCTGCTGCTGCTGCCGCTGGGTCTCCATGGGGCCGCCCTCGTGGCCTCCCCCCTCCTCCTGCTCCTCCTCGGGTCCGTGAACCCGCCCCGTGAGTCCCCTCTTCGGCCGGCGCGCTCGGGAGTCTGCGCATGCGCGGGCGCCGCCAGGAGCCGCCGGGGGGGGGGCGAAAATAAAGTTCGCGTACTCCCCCCGGAGAGCTCGGGCCGCCCCTGATATAAATATGGCAAATAAATAAATAATGAGAATTGTAGCCCAATAGCACTTATGGCTCTAAAGTTAGGAAAACATGAAAGGACATTTTAAAGTCAGACATCATATCCACAAGACTTTAATCGAAATTAAAAGCCCACTATCCTGACTAAACAAAGCAAACTGCAACCTTCCAGGTGTAACTATATTACAACTTCCATCAGCCCTAGTCATGATGTTTAATAAAGAGGAATAAAGGAGTAGAGGTTACATCCCGAATAGACTACTGCAACGCAATCTGCGTGGGGTTGCCTCTGAAGACTGCCCGGAAGCTGCAGTTAGTCCAACGCTCAGCAGCCAGGCTTTTAACGGGAGCAAGGTACAGGGAACACACAACGCCCTTGTTACACCAGCTCCACTGGCTGCTGATTAGCTTTCGTGCACAATTCAAAGTGCTGGTTTTCACCTATAAATCCCTATACGGTTCCGGCCCAGTTTACCTGTCCGAACGTGTTCTCCCCTACGAACCATCAAGGATGCTAAGATCTTCTGGAGAGGCCCTGCTCTCAGTCCTGCCACCTTCGCAAGCGCGTTTGGTGGGAACGAGAGACAGGGCCTTCTCTGTGGTGGCCCCTCGGCTATGGAACTCTCTCCTGAATGAGATTAGATCTACCCCCTCCCTCCTGTCCTTTAGGAGGCTGGTAAAATCTTGGCTCTGGAAGGAAGCTTTCCCAGAATAAGGATGAAGATTGTTTTAGGATAAATGACTATATTTATGGGATTGAGTTGAACTGATTTTATTTGGCGATTTGGGCCTGAATGTATTTTATCTATTTGTATGTTTTTACATGTATTTTAACTTGTATTGGAGATGATGTTTTAATTTTTATAAGTGCATTGAATTTTTGCTGAAAGGCCAGTCTGAGTCTCTCCCCAGAGGTGAGAAGGCCGGGATATAAAAGTTTTAAATAATAATAATAATAGTCCGGGATCTGGAGGGCTATATACAGAAATTGTAGTCCAGCATCTGGAGGACAGGCCGGATTTGGCCTACAGACCTTAAGGTTGACACGTGATTTAAACAGTTTACCATAGGTATTCATCTTTCCTTAATACAATATCAGAATATTCAAAATTTCGCTTTATCTGAACGAAACAATAATCTATATGAAACCTAATCTTTAGGTTTCTTGGAACCTAAGATTTCAAGAAAATATGCATGCTTCTGTGAGGTACTTTCTGATCTGTTGTTCTCCAAAAGTTCAGTCCATCTTGCAAAAACTTAAAAGAAGAATCACTGCCTCTACTCTCTCCATCGCAGCACTGCTAATGACCCTTTGCAATGCCTCGGTGTGAAAATATCTGCTGCAGACAGGGGCAACTGACCCCTGAAGTGGCATTGGTGCTTTCCCAACCCAAGAGAATGAGTCTCAACTTATGCATGGGTCATATCAAAATCCATAATTTTGGCCCCAAAACCTGCCCTCAGTTTATACAAGGGGCCATGTAAGTCATGGATCTCTTCACAGATGTAAACATACCATCCTTGATATATAATACTGTTGTGACTCCTTTCTTATTTGGCCTATTTCTCTGAAATAGGACGTATCCCTCTATTACTACACTCTAAACATTAGACTCATTCCACCAGAGGTGTGTGTGTTTGGGTTGTTTTTTTTAAGTTTGTCTTTGTATTGTTTTGGTTGGTTCCTATTTGTTCATTGCCTTGGTAGCCCTTGTGGGCTAAGATGCAATACAGAACTACCTTAAATAAATAAACATTTCCTTGCCCAGTTCTAAACAAGAGTTATTCAAGACAGTGGAAAATTCAATCCAGAGTTGCCAAACTGGCCTACCAAAAATTAATTATTATTTTCTTTAATTTCTGCTTTCTAAGAAAGTATATTTATTTATTAAAAGCTTACATGTATACTTTTCAGGGCAACAATATGCCCAAACCAGCTGCATACGTGCTTTATTAGTTCTGAAGCATTGTTTAGACCAGGCCTGAGCAAACTTCGGCCCTCCAGGTGTTTGGACTCCAACTCCCACAATTCCTAACAGCCTACCGGCTGTTAGGAATTGTGGGAGTTGGAGTCCAAAACACCTGGAGGGCCGAAGTTTGCCCAGGCCTGGTTTAGACAGTTGCATGAAACCTTCAGTATCTCTTCAGAAGCTCTTTTTAAAAGGCTGTTTCTCCCTCTCATGTCTCTTGCATTAATCATCACAACTGTGTTGTAGCAGTAAGGAATGAAAACTATAGGCAAGGCAGGTAACACGATTCTCTTAAAATGTTATTATACTGTTAAATATTATACTGTCAAATTATAACTGTGGGTCATATTTTAGATGCTATTTTTTCATTTGTTGCAGTTGTATGAAAAGGTTGCTCTTTTTCTGACAAACTTAGGTAAGTAAATCTAAAAATAAAAGAACATATTTCATGGCAAATTATTCCATACCACCCTCATTTACTGCATGAATTAATTTAATGCTGAAAATATGTTTATATTTCAAAGTGTGTGCACGCACGTGCATGCATGTGGATATGTTTGCATATATAAAATCATTCTGTGTACATTCTAGCATTAAAATCTTCTCAAGCACATGGATCAATAAAAATTATGGAGAGACCTTATGAGATGTACTTCTTAGTTGTACTTTCTATCATTCAGAGTAGCAAAATTTAGAAAACTACCTCTATATACTTGAATATAAACCGACCCGAATATAAGCCGAGACACCTAATTTTACCACACAAAAACTGGGAAAACGTACTGACTTGAGTATAAGCCGAGGGTGAGAAATACAGCAGCTACTGGTAATTTTCAAAATAAAAATAGATACCAAGAAAATTACATTAATTAAGATATCAGCGGGTTAAATGTTTTTGAATATTTACATAAAACTGTAATTTAAGGTAAGACTGTTCAAATCTGATTAAACCATTATTCTAACTTTCTTCAATGTAAATGTGCTGACATATCTTCCAATAATAAAGAGAGTAAAATAATAAATGTAATAATAATAATAAAGTAAAATAATGGAAATGTAATAATAACAGTAATAAATAGAGTAAAATAATACATGTAATAAAAATAATACTAATAACAGGGAGAGGGCAGGGTCAGGAAGGGTCAGGACAGGGCCCAGGTTGTCCTTCCAGCATAAAGACGGGGCTACTCACTGCAACCTCATGCGCCGGAAGGCGGGACATGCAGCATCTGCCCCAAACCTCCCCCCCCAAAAAACCCTTCTCTATGTCCTCCCCGGATCCTCTTGGAATTATGCTGGGAGGAGAGTGAGACAGGCAGCGACTGAAAGTGACCTGGGGGGGGGGAGCTTTCAGCCGCTGCATGTCTTTCTCGAGCCATCCTCCCGGCATATGTATGGGGCTGCTTGCAACATCCTTATGCTAGGAGAATGAGGAGAGCGAGACACATGGTGGCTGAGAATGCTCCAGAGGGCTCTCAGCTGCTGCATGCCTTCTTCCCTCATCTTTTTGGCATAAGGCCGCAGCAGGCTACTGTGTCCTTATGCCAAGAGGACAGAAAAAAAGAATGCCTGAGATAAGCATCCAGGAGGCTGTATCTGGCACCCGGGCCTTTGGTTTGCCCATGCCTGTTCTCAACAAAGTGCATATAAATATGTGTATCAAGATAAATAATATACAACAATGCATCTTATTATAGAAATAAAACAACAATGTCAGGCATATAATAACAATGCCCAAGTAACTAATTTATAGATATGAAAGTGTGATGGTGTCAGTTGAAAGTGGAAACATAGCAATAGTCCTAGCTTCTAGACTAGACCATGTTAGAAGATATTCTGAGTGCTCATAAACTGTTTGTGAACCTTTGCCCTTAGAAGGCTCTGGAGAAAATTGTTTGGGTCTTCAGCTATATCAGATTGAGGCTATTCTTTTGCTACAGGTTTAAAAAAATTCCCCTGCAATACTTTAGGCACACACAGTATTTTATTGCTCAGAGCTTGTCTATTTCTTCGGGCTCCATGGCATGTATATTCTATGCTTGAATTGGTATTTGAAATGATTACTTAGTATGCTCATATCCTAATTGGAGTAATGTGTTTTCAGGCACTATTAATGAAATGAAGTCAGTTTGGGATTTATCATGCAGTTTCTTAGGACACGTTCTGTCAATTTAATTACAGTATATAGGGAAAGTGGACTGCATGCAAGAGACATTCATGAAAAAGAAGCCAAAATGTTTCCTCTAGCAAACTCTAGTCCAGTCCATTTTATGTCTTGTTATAGGATCCAGTTACAAAACACCAGATTAGAATTGTATGCATTTTACCATGTCCCTTTTTTAAACTTGTGGATAAAATTAATCATTTCTAATGTTGAATCTTTAATCCCATGCAAATGAATGTAGGTCTCATAAAACTCATTGGGACATACTTCTGAGTAAACACACATCAGAGAAAAAGACAGTCCATCTAGTTCAGCATTACAATTCCCTAAATCCGCATTTCTCAACCTGGGGGTCAGGACCTGAGGGGGAGGGGGGTCATGAGGAGGGTGTCAGAGGGGTCGCCAAAGACCACCAGAAAACAAAGTCTTTTCTGTTGGTCATGGGGGTTCTGTATGGGAAGTTTGGCTCAATTCTATCATTGGTGGAGTTCATTCAGAATGCTCTTTGATTGTAGGTGAACTGTAATTCCCAGCAACTACAACTCAAATGCCAAGGTCTATTTTCCTCAAACTCCACCAGTATTCGCATTTGGGCATATTGGGTATTGGTGCCAAGTTTGTTCCAGATCCATCATTGTTTGGATGTAGGTGAACTACAACTCCAAAACTCAAGGTCAATGCCCACCAAACCCTTCCAGTATTTTCTGTTGGTCATGGGAGTTCTGTATGCCACCAATATTCAAATTTGGGCGTATCGGGTATTTGTGCCAAATTTGGACCAGTGAATGAAAATACATCCTGCATATCAGATATTTACATTACAATTCATAACAGTAGAAAAATTATAGTTATGAAGTAGCAAAGAAAATTGCTACTTCATAACTATATTATTTTATTGTTGGAGTCACCACAACAGGAGGAACTAAGTGATCAACCAAATATATTCCATTGGAAAGTTCACAAGCACAGGACCAAGCTTTTGCCGAAACCATTATTTAGCTGGCTGGACCAGTGGTGTGATTCCAGTCCAAGACAACTATGTTTGTGATACTCAGACTGATATGTAAGATCAGTGGTCAGTTTTACAGTTGCATTATCAGGCCTATAGAGTCCTTCCTATATGTCTAATACCACATTCAGTTATTATTTTGTTTTATGTGCCTTAAAGTCAACACCAACCTATGGTAATCATAGCATTTTCTCGGCAAAATTAATTCACAGGAGATTTGCCTTCTTCTGAGCTGAGAGAGACTTTCCTAAAGTCATACTGTGAGTTTCCATGACTGACCAGAGATTAAACCCTGGTCTCCCTTTCTCTAGTGTGAGTACATGCATTGAAATCTGTTCTCTTTTCTACAGAGCAGCCTCGTACTGAGTCTGAGTGGGAGAATAGCTTCACTTTGAAAATGTTTCTTTTTCAATTTGTCAATCTGAACAGCTCTACCTTTTATATAGCATTCTTCCTTGGAAGGTAAGAGTATTAAATGTGTATTCAACTTATCTGGAAAATTGTCATGGGAATTCTTTGAAATTATGACACTTATATTACATCAGGAATGGGCAACTTGTTGGCTACCTGGGGGCTGCCCTTAGCCATCTTTTGTTGCTTCTCTGTCCCACTGTTGACTTCCTCTCTGCATTTTTGCTTGTTTTAAGAAAAGATTGTGGGTCCAGAAGCTTCTTGGAAACAAAGTTGTTTAAAAACAAGGGGGAGAACTACTCTGAAAACCTTGTTATTCAAAATAAAAGATCGTGTACTGTAATTTTTTAAAGGCCCTAAAATATTCTGGACATGAAAGATGGGGAATGTGTGTCATTCCCTCTTGAGTTACTGTAATTCAAGGGCATTTTTTTCTAAACATGGTAGAGATACTATCTACACCCCTAAAGGATATTTGGGGCATTTTGGAGCAAAGAAAAAGTTCAAAGAAAAACATTAACCCCAGGGGAGCCATGCTTTGCCTACACCTGAATTACATATTTGTTTAGAGCGATATGTTCCCTAGACTGCCTATTGGTAGTGTGTTTCTCATATATTCAGGTATAGTCTTAAATATTTAATATACTTGTTCTTAGAAAAGTATGTTTGATCTTATGTGTGATCAAAAGGAGTGATGAGTGCTGTTGTGTTGAAGATTTACAGGTCACCCAGGTGCCTATTTGAGAATCATAAACAGATGGAGACTGGAAGAGGTAAGTATTTCTTACTAAGACCACAGCCAGGAAAAGTTTTTAGATTACATTTCCCGGAAGCTCACAGAATTTCCACTGAAACTAATCAAGGATGTCTAGCAATAGTAGCAGTTCAATAGTCAGTAGAATTGTTGTGGGGTGACTCAGTCCAGGGGAAATCTTCAAAGCGTTTGTGTGAGTGCAAGCTACATTTTTAGATTTAACCTAATAGTGTGCCACTAAATAAACATGAAAAGGAAGAAATATGCTGTCACAAACTTGGCTCCACAAGTTTTGGAGAAGAATCAGCCAGTGTTCATCATCTTGCACCAGCAAAAATAAACACGAATTGTGCTTGACCCAGTCTTTGCTTTGCTCCCTTGCTCCCCACTCTCCTTCCCCCTCCCCTAGTGCCATCCCAGCGGATGCCTTATCGATCTCTGTATGCAAATGGGTATCATAATGGTGCTAAAGCAGACTTGGAACAACTTTATGGAGCTAGGATACCCGTAAGTAAATATAGGATTTGAAATAAATAAATGTGACCAAGCCTTCGGACAGCAAAGCTCGTAGTGCAATAAGATAATAAGGAATAGTGAACGAACCAATAGAATGACTATGGACTTGATTTGGGATGGCGTGATTTTAATAACTATTTTTAAATCGTGTTGTTTATCGGTGGTTTTAATATGTTATTGTATTATCAATATTTAATTCTTATTCTTTATGTCTAATTGTTAGTTTATGATTAAGTTTTAATTTGGTTAGGTAAATTTATAGTTATATGTTATTGTCTTGCTATTATCTTTGGTTTTCACATATACGTACAGCATTGGATTTCCCTTAGGGAGAGAAAAGCAATATATACAGTAAGTGTAGTAAATAATAAATAATACTAATAAATAAGTTTAGTATTAAGATGTTACCTTGCTGGTAGATTGCATATAATATTTTGTTACAAGGTTTCTCAAAGGTCATGTTCTTTCTTCTCTCAGACAATACAAAAATAAAATCCTATACTCACATAAAGGAGCTTTAGAAATAAAATTTGGCTTATAATGGTTTGTTTAATATATACTATTTTACTACCTATAGTATATTTTGGAATACTTTGGCTAGTATTAGTTGGAAGATTCTGTATTGCTTCATTACATACTTGCCCAGCATATGGCAAGGTGGTTTTCTGTGCTAGGAAGAATTATCTAAGAGCCCTTCCATGCAGCCCTATATCCCAGAATATCAAGGCAGAAAATCCCACAATATCTGCTTTGAACTAGGATATCTGAGTCCACACTCAGATGATGTGGGATTTTCTGCTTTGATATGCTGGAATATAGGGCTGTGTGGAAGGGCCCTCAGAAAAGCAGGGAACTCTCCTGTATGTATTTTTAACACATTTAATTAAAATACATTTTTTTAAAATGTTCAGCACACTTCTAGGAATGTTTTCTCAAAAGTGAAGACCTATTGAATTCAGAGGGATTTTTTCCATCCTTATCAAAACATATTTTATAAAATGTTTGTTAAAAACAACCAATGTGTATGTATGTATCCTATGGCCTGTGATTTTCTATTTAAGAACTGTTCCTTTGTCTGACTCCCATATGGAGTCTCTCTTGTTTGGGTGAGGGACATATCATCCAATAGTGCTTGCTCTGCCCAAATTAATGATGCAGGCTTAGGTGAACATATTATCTCATCTATAGAAAAATCTATTGCAAAAATTGCTTCAAGTTCCTGAACAAGCGGTGGCTTGTAATACATTTTCCAATGACAGTAAAGCTATGGGAGAAGTCAAGGCCCTCCTAAGTATCAACATACTCAGAAATGATTCAGCATTTGTTAGCACCAAAGCCTACTATGCAACTTCATCTATGTCTGCCCCACAGCCCAGCAAGGTACTGGTAGCAAGGGTTTCAGTGCCTCTGGATTTTTTGATCTCTCATATGTTAAGCACACAATTTGAGGGAAAAGTCAGGTCAGAAGAGGTACCATGCTGAAGTGGGGTCGATTAATACACACATATGCCTCTTATCTGTGAACACATATGCTATATGACTGGATTATGTGCAAGTGTTGATCTTAACTAGTTTGGGGAAAAGGAATTTACAAATAAAATGTGCATATACAGGTTAATTCAGAATTGGTGGACTAGACGAAGATTGCGGCAAGAGTATGGTTCTCATCGAAAAGCAAGATTCCCACAGTGGGAAAAGGACTACAACCTTCAGCCAATGAATGCCTATGGACTTTTTGATGAATACCTAGAAATGAGTATGAAAAGTCTTACTTATATTGCTTGATCACTGTATATTCATAATATATATACATATAATATCACAAATGGTAGATTTCCATGAAGCTCAAAGGAGTGGTTCGACGACAAATGGGACAGGATAGGATATGTATATAATATATACTGTACCAAAAGAGTATAATTTCATCCCCCAAACATTAGAGAAATTGGTCTTTGAAAATACTTTCAGAGTAATGCTTTAAGTCTATGGATTGATTACTTCCATAGATTGATGCAGGCTGTGTTCACAACACATATTTGAATCTAGGATCCTATACACTTGTGGTTCCTATTCATATCAGTGGATAAAACCTATGGTTTCTAGTACCAAGGTAGAACAGTTATACACTACCATACATGCATAACTGATGAGGCCTGATAGCATTAACTTGGTGATTCTCTAAACCCAATAATATATCCAACAGATAATATGCCCAGGAAGAAGAAAGACTTTGGGTTTTTGTAGGTTTTTCGGCCAAACAACCCGAAAAACCTACAACAACCCAAAGACCATCATCCTCAGAAGTAGTCAAGGTATAGGGTTCTTGTGCAATGCAGTCCTTGTGCAATGCAGTTAAAATAAAAGTAAGTTCCAACCATGTGTATCGAACTGTAACATTGGCAGGGTAAATATTTCTTATAGTGATATGTAGAGATTGTCATACTTTTGTATTAAGTCATTAGGCATCTCTAAGGTGTTATTCTTCCCAGCTCCATCACTTGTTTTCTTCTTGCTTCTATCAAAAAGCTTCCTTATAATTTCTTATTTTCTTTTTCTAAATGTCAAGCTGCTTTGAGTCCCCTTTGGGGAGCTAAAGTGGGGCATAATAATAATAATAATTATTATTATTATTTGCCCAACTCTTTTGAATTCTGATAGAGGCATATAAAGATAGTTTTCTTGAAATATGGCACACAAGTGAAAGAGCTTACTGTGAATCCAGTGAATACAAAATATCAACCTCTCCTTCCCCCACTCCCTTTAAAAAAACTGACTTGCTTTAAAGGACAAAATTGCATGGAGGCATAATTTCGTCAAAAACGATGAAATTTTTGGAGTTTATGGGAAAATCTGACTTCCCAAGTTTTTTTTTCCTCCATACACTTTCCACAGACCTCTTTCCATAATGGGATGTCTCATTATAAAATAAAGATAAAAACATTAAGATATTATACTTGCATTCACACAAATCCTTTTCTTAAGCTTTTGACTAAAGACTATATGCAAATGTAATTGTTCTGCCATATATATTATCTTAATCTAGACACAAGAATTAAACATTTGCAAAAAATATTTGCAGGGTTGATTTAAGAAATTTGTTGAAAAGAGTAAATACTAACAAGGGAACAGATGCAACCTAGAAGCTAACAGTCATACTCATGACTTTTGATGTGTGAAGCCTTTCAGTATATTTTGGTTTAATCTAGCTTTCAGTTTCATATTTTAAAAGATAAAGTGGTCAACAAGCTTGCCAGAAAATTTCTTTAAAACTTACTCATCGAATTTGTAGGTTGAAACAGAAATCCGTTTGGTTTTCAATAGTAAGTAAACCAAGATTTTTATTTATCATGTCTTCTGTATTTGTCATTGAGCCAGCAGTTTTTTGTGGGTTAGGGACATAGGACCCTGTGAAATTGGAAAAACGATGAATATGTTAAGCTCCCCCCCCCACTTCTAAACATGCACGCTACAGATGCTGCTACTGCAAAACCCTTTGTCTTGCTCCTCAATGCCTCTTCTGCCATTCTCCAAGCCTTCTCCCCTGCACCTCCAAGAAAGCAACATGACTGCAGAACTCTCTTGCAGTGTCATTCTCAAGAAGAAAGGCAACAATGAAGGATTTTTAGTTGCTGTAACTACTAATCTCCTTTTACATCATCTCCATAGGAGGTCCACACTGCAGATTTCTGCAGCAATGTCAGTGTCCAAGAAGGATAGGTTGCTTACCTGTAACCGTGTTTCTCCGAGTGTAAGGTCTGTGAAATTCACACAAGTGGGTTTACTCCCGCGCATGCGTAGAATCTCGGGCATACTAGCTAAAACTAAAGATTTACATATGCCCCTCCCACTCCCCGCCCTCCCTCATCCCCCACCGTAGCTACCTAGTCAGTCCTTTACCGCCAGACAGCGGCAGGAAGCTAGGCATGACATCAGAGGGGAGGACGGGTGGGTTCTGTGTGAATTTCACAGACCTTACACTCGGAGAAACACGGTTACAGGTAAGCAACCTATCCTTCTCCTTCGTGTGGTCTGTGAAATGCACACAAGTGGGTGACTTAACAAGCTTATGTACCTTGGAGGTGGGTCATGCCACACAGGAGAACAGGACGGCTCTGCCAAAGGATGCATCCTTCTTCGCGAGAACGTCGAGCTTGTAGTGGGCTGCAAACGTTGATGGGGTCACCCATGCTGCAGCCTTACAAATCTGGTCAACAGAGACACCCCGCAAGAACGCTTGGGATGTAGAAACAGCCCTCGTAGAGTGAGCTTTAATGCCAACAGGCAATTCTCTATGGGCTAACTTATAAGCCAGTCGGATTGCCAGGACTATCCAAGAGGCTAAACGTTGGGAGGAAAGAGGAAGTCCCAGGGAATCTTCCCTATACTGGAGAAACAACTTGGGGGATTTCCTATGGGGAGCTGTCCTATGCAAATAGAAGGACAAAGCCCTCTTAACGTCAAGGGAGTGGAGGGCAACTTCCAGAGGAGATGAAGGTTTGGGAAAAAAGGTCGGAAGGACAATGTCCTCAGTCATATGAAAGTGGGAAACAACTTTGGGAAGAAAGGTGACATCCGTCCGGAGGACCACCTTGTCTTCATGGAACCGAATGAAGGGGGGATCAGAACGGAGTGCCGTGATTTCGCTGGCTCTCCTGGCCGAGGTAATGGCCACAAGGAAGGCAGTCTTCCAAGAGAGATGGGAAATATGGCAAGTTGCCATAGGCTCAAAGGGAGGCTTGGACAGTTGTGAGAGGACTAGTTCCAAACTCCAAGACGGAGGTGGAGGGGAGACGGGAGGGAAAGATTTCTTATAACCCTGTAAAAACATGCCCACCAGGGGGTCACTAAATAGGGACGGGAGGCCAAACTTCTTCCTGTACCAGGACAGGGATGCCAAATAGCATTTAACGGAGGAGAGGGTAAAGCCTTTTGTGGAGAGATGGACCAGGAAGTCTAGAACAACAGAGACGGGAGCCGACTGTGGCAAATGGCCCAGCGGTTGGACAAACTCGCGGAACTTGTTCCACTTATACGTGTATGCCTTCCTAGTGGAGACCTTTTGAGCTGCCTGGATTATCAGGCGGACAGGGTCGGAGAGGTGGGACAGGGCCTGATCCTCCACGCTGTGAGGTGGAGAGATGGAAGGTCCGGGTGCAGGACAAGGCCTTGCTGAAGGGAAAGAAGGTCGGGGTCTAGTGGCAGACGGAGAAAGTCCCCTTGAGAGGCCTGTAGGAGAGGTGTGAACCATGGTTGACGGGGCCACCAAGGGGCTATCAAGATGCAGTCCGAGTTGTCGGACAACAACTTTGCTACCACTCTGGAGAGAAGTGGAAGTGGGGGAAATGCATACAGGAGCCCCGGAGACCAATGGTAGAGGAATGCGTCCCCTAGACAGTCTGGGGATGCGTGAGGTTGGAGTCTTGCACAATACCTGCGGCAGTGGGTGTTGAGGTGCGATGCGAACAGGTCTAGTTGGGGGATGTCCCAACGCCTGACCAGTGAGTGGAAGTGATTGGGGCTGAGCTGCCACTCGTGAGTGATGGACGACGTCCTGCTCAGCGAGTCGGCCAAGGTGTTCTGTAGACCCGGGAGATGGATGGCTTGGAGGAACGTGTCGTGGAGAATGCACCACTCCCATATCCGAAGGGATATGGAGAGGAGAGTGGGTGACCGGGTACCCCCTTGTCTGTTTATGTAGCATTTCACCGAGGTGTTGTCCGTGAGGACTTGAACTACCTGGTTGGAGACTACAGTCACGAATGACCGCAGGGCCTTCTCCACTGCCGTGAGTTCTAGGGCATTTATATGGAGTTTCTTTTCTTGGGATGACCAATGACCGCTGATGGTCAGGTCTTGGATGTGAGCTCCCCACCCTGTGCATGACGTGTCTGTCGTCAGGGACAGAGATGGTTGTGGAGGGGAGAAGGGAAGGCCCGAGCACACATTGGACCTGTCTGTCCACCATGACAGGGACTGTAGGACGTGGGTGGGGGGGTGGAGAAGCATGTTCTGGCTGTCTAGCCCTGGCTGGAACACAGAAAGGAACCACGCCTGGAGGGGGCGGAGGCGGAGGCGGGCGAAGGCCGTGACGTTCGTGGTGGACGCCATATGACCGAGGATAGACTGGACAGTATAAGCGGAGCACCGATGAGTGGTCTGGATGGCCTGGATGGAACGGCAGAGGTTGAGGAAGCGATCCTCTGGGAGGTAGGCCCTCTGGGACACAGAATCTATGACCGCACCTATGAATTGCACCGTCCGGGCAGGAGAGAGGTGAGATTTCTCTCGGTTGACCACCAGTCCCAGGCTCTGCAAAAGAGATAAGGCATAACCAATATCAGATGACAGCTGGTCACATGACCCAGCGCAGAAAAGCCAGTCGTCCAAATAAGGAAAAACGGTGACACCCTGCTGGCGGAGGTGGGAAGCGACGACCGCCATACATTTTGTGAAAGTCCTCGGGGCCGTGGAAAGGCCGAATGGCAGGACATTAAAACTATAAGGGGCCCCGTCCACCATAAAGGTGAGGTACTTTCTGTAGGACTGCCTAATCGAGATGTGGAAGTAGGCGTCCTTAAGGTCAACAGTGGCCATCCATGCTCCCTTCGGAATGAAAGGGAGGATGGAGGGAAGAGTGACCATCCTGAATTTACGAGGTCTGATGAATTGGTTGACCTCCCGGAGGTCCAAAATGGGTCAAAGACCACCATCCCTCTTGTCCACTAGAAAATATCTAGAAAAAAAGCAAAATTGGAGTTGGTGGGATGGGGTCGGGGAAATGGCTCCCTTAAGCAGGAGAGCGTCAATCTCTTGTAATAACGCAGGGGAAGCTTGTGTGGAAACAGGTTTGCCAGGAGGTGGAAGGGATTCAAATTCTATGGCATAACCTCGGTGGACAATGTCCAAAACCCACCTATCGGTGGTGATGGATTGCCAAACTGAAAGAAAAGGGGTTAACCTGTCAAGAAACAGGTTAGAAACGGCGTGCTCTATTGTTGGAGGCTCTACCACCTCGGTACTGACCCCTGAACGGAGCGCCTGGACGCCTGTATCCCTGCGAGGGGAACTGCGGACGTTGACCTCCTCTGTATGGATTGGGGTTGTAGTACCCACGAAAGGGCTGGTGATAATAGGGACGCCAGCGTTGTCTGTAAGACTGATAGTAAGAGTTGGGCTGATGGCTGTACTTGCTCAGCGTCTGCTTCATTTTGTGAGAGTGCTCTAACTGAGAATCCGTCTCAGGGTTGAAGAGACCAGCCTCATCCATAGGGAGGTTCTCGATCAATGCTCGTTGATTAGAGGACAGCGTAGCGGACCGTAACCAGGCATGCCTCCGAAGAGCAACGGAGCCAGCTATAAGTTTGCCCGAAGTGTCCGCTCCATGTTTGGCCAGGTCCTTTTGGAGGGTGGCCAACGTGAGCGCCTCCTGGTGGAACGCTTTAGCCATAGGCTGCTCGGACACTGGAAGAAGGTCCAAGTATGAACCCATTTTATTCAACAAATAAGACTGGTAGACACTCATGTACACTCCGTAATGTGCCATTCTGCCTGATAGGCACGCTGAGGAGTAAAACTTTTTGGCCATCGCATCAAGCTTCCTTCCTTCCTTGTCAGAAGGAGCGGCCTGGTTGCCCTGGATTGGCTTTGGCTGAGCGTCGGTAACAATTGAATTCACTTTCGGAAGCCTGGCCAGCCACGGTGTGGTGGACAGATCAATCCGATATAGATTCTCCGCCCGTCTGGAGGTGCTAGGAACAGACGCGGGGGCAACACCAGTGACCTTCAATAATTTGACCAGATAGGGAATGGTCGGCAACATAGTGGACTGCTGAGTTTGCTGTTGTTCAGCAGATGTGAAGTATGGGTCCTGAACTACATCTTCGGATTGGGGGGGCTGTATGCCCAGAGATCTGGCCAATCTTATTAACAGGGCGGAGAATTTCTTGTATTCTTCCACCTGCTGGGGATCAGCTTCAGGTTCAGGCAATGGGGGAGTGGGAGTCACCTCAGAAGATGACTCCATATCCGCGTCATTGTCGTCCACTGGGATATGAGGGGGGACTGGGGGGAGCAGCAACAGGGAGAGAAGGGGCTTGAGTGGGAGGGGCTGGGGGAACTGGGGGGGGGGCTTGAGAGGGATAAACAGGTGCCACGGATTGCGAGGTGGCAGGAGGCCACGGATACCGACAATACTCTGAGGGATAGGGCTCAGGGAAGTAAAAAGGGTAGTGAGGGAAAGGGGGAGGGAAAGGAGGAGGGTATCCATAGGGATACCCATAAGGGGAATCCCAGAACTGAGGCTGGTCACCGGAGCCCTCCCTCAGAGGGCTCCGAGACCGGGGGGAAGAGAACTCATGTAGATGAATGCCTAGATCAGGCGTGGGGCCGCGCGCAACCGCGCGGTGCTGAAAAGGCAAACGCGCGGTCTCGCGAGCGGGCGGGAAGGCAACAGACGCTACATCAAGGGAGGAGGAGGGAGGCCGCATGGCGCTTCCCTCCGGGTGACTCTGCTCGGTCACCGAAGTCCTTGCTGCAGAAGAGGAGGGAGGCTGCAAGGCAGCAGCCTCCACATGTTGCTGCTCGGTTACCGAGGGTGCTGGGGCGCGCGCGTGCGCAGCAGCGGGAAAACAAGGGCAGCTTTTTGCAAGAGAGAAGCAGGAGGCCGCGTGGCGCTGGCCTCCACGTGGCTGGCCTCGGTAACCGGCAATTGACAGGGGGAAGGTTGAGGAGGCGAGGGAAGCCCAGGCTCGGTCTCCGGGGAGAGCAGGAGGCTGGGGGGAAATTGAGTGGGGATTTCCATCCCCGAAAACTGATTGCTGTCCTCCTCAAAAAGTTGGAGTGCGTCTGCTGCACACAGCGTTATAGGAGGGCTGGGGGGCGCAAAGCCAGCCAGTTGCCTCAAATCATTTTGTGCCATAGCCAAGGGGCTGGAGGGCCGAGGACCGACCAGTTGCCCTGGATTTTTCTGAGCCACAGGCTCTTTAGCTTTCTCCCTCTGCTTGCCATCCTTGGCAGCTTTTAATTTCTCAGTTTTTTGCTTTTTCTTCCGTGGCAGCTCAATGGCTGGGCCAGAGGCTGACTCACGGATGGCACCATCAGACATCGCACTCAAAGAGATGGGACTTACAGTCCCCAAAGGCAGAGAGGGCTGGCTCACAGAACGAGAGAGCCCGGTCTCTGAAGAGAACAAGGCCTGTTCAAAAAGGGAGGCCTTCAGTTTAGAATCCCTATTCTTTAGGGTCCTATTTGAAAAAGTCCTGCATATCTTGCAGGTCTGGGGAATGTGAGTTTCCCCCAAACAGAGGAGACATTTAGCATGTCGATCCTCTTGGGGCAAGGTTGCTCCACAGTCAGAGCACCTCTTAAAAGATAGAGAAGACATGATGTGTATCTTATCTGAATAGTCGAGGCAATCCGTGGACTTCTAACAGGAGCTAGTAGTCGGAGATCCTTTCGCTGTCAAGGCGGAAAAAGGACTGACTAGGTAGCTACGGTGGGGGATGAGGGAGGGCGGGGAGTGGGAGGGGCATATGTAAATCTTTAGTTTTAGCTAGTATGTCCGAGATTCTACGCATGCGCGGGAGTAAACCCACTTGTGTGCATTTCACAGACCACACGAAGGAGAAAAAGCTGAGGACTAAGTGTATGCTTATACTGTTTTTAGGTCATGTGTTTTAAGTATGAACTGCAGCATATTAGCAGATGTTAGGAAAAGGGGGCAAGGGTATAACTACACAGTCTTTCTTTTCTTTCTATTTTCCTGCACATTTATGATTGAATGTGTCATTTTTCCAACTCCCATTACAGTTCTTCAATTTGGATTCACAACCATCTTTGTGGCAGCTTTTCCACTTGCTCCACTTCTGGCCTTACTTAACAATATTATAGAAATTCGGCTTGATGCTTACAAATTCATTTCACAGTGGAGACGGCCACTAGCTTCAAGAGCCAAAGATATAGGTAAACTATTTATCATTACATATGTAAGGTGTTTGCTCAGTATCACAACTTGTCTGATTTGTTAGAATTGTGGTGGTATTTCAACAACAGCTAGAAGCTGAAATTTCCAGTCCAAGATACATATGTTAAATGGACCTCAATCCAATTGCCCCAATTGGATTGTCCCAATTTGAGTAAAATGATGTAATTATTGTAAATCACCATGATTCAGTGTGTTATAGCTGAATTGGGAGAAATGGTTAAATTGAAACCTGATCAAACTTTGGAAACAGGAGACAGAGGTAATATTTTCAAGGAGGTAAAACTCAAGACAATATATTTTACTCAAAAAGAACAGCCATCACAGTAATACAAGGTATATCAAGGCATGGTTTATTTTCAGTAACTGGCAAACATAGATCCCAAACAGGATCTGCCGTGGTCTTCATATTGGGGAAAGAGATAAATTGAGAATGGCAATGAAGACTGAGTCTTGGTTGTATGCTTGAAGTATATAGAAGGAAGGGGGTTATCTGTGTTTTCATTTTCTATGCAACTGTGTAAATCCACTTTAGACTCGTGCTCATAGAAGCATGAAATAGTAATTCTGCACATATTAGGCTTTCGACATCCCATGCCAGTGTGGTGGTGAATATGTTCTGGACTTTAGTCCAGACTTTGAAGAGATGTACCCAAGGGGCATTGGAGCCAGTGCAGTGTAGTGATTCAAGTGTTGGACTATGATTTCAGAAGACTAAGGTTTGAACCCCATCATTTTTTAGTATCCTTGATCTCAGTTATTGGGGTTTTTTTGTCATGGGTGATTTTGTAATAACATGTAGTAAACAAGACCAAATAATCCAGTTATATTGAAGTAAGTGCTGTTAAATTCAGTAGGTCTTTCTTCAAGATATACCGTGTTTCCCCGAAAGTATGACACCCCCGATTGTAAGACGTATCGGGGGTGTCAGGGGGGTCGGCTAATGTAAGCCGTACCCCGAATGTAAGCCGTACCTCATCGCCACGCCGCCGCCGCCGCAACCAGCCCATCAGCCGCGGCACACCTCCGCGGCGCACCTTTCTGCCAGGCCTCCAAGGAAGAGAGGGGGAAGAGAGCCAGAGGTGTGGCAAAGCGGCGCTGCGTCAGAGTGACACGTCGCCGCTTTGCCACGCCCTTGGCTCTCTTCCCCCTCCCTTCCTTTGTCCAAGGAAGGGAGGAGGAAGAGAGCCAGAGGCGTGGCAAGCGGCGCTGCGTCAGAGTGGCACGTCGCCGCTTTGCCACGCCCCTGGCTCTCTTCCCCTCCCTTCCTTTGTCCAAGGAAGGGAGGCGGAAGAGAGCCAGAGCCGTGGCAAAGCGGCGCTGCGTCAGAGTGAAGCGTCGCCGCATTGCCACGCCTTTGGCTCTCTTCCCCCTCCCTTCCTTTGTCCAAGGAAGGGAGGAGGAAGAGAGCCAGAGGCGTGGCAAAGCGGCGCTGCGTCAGAGTGACGCGTCGCCGCTTTGCCACGCCCCTGGCTCTCTTCCCCCTCCCTTCCTTTGTCCAAGGAAGGGAGGAGGAAGAGAGCCAGAGGCGTGGCAAAGCGGCGCTGCGTCAGAGTGACGCGTCGCCGCTTGCCACACCTCTGGCTCTCTCCCCCTCCCTTCCTTCGTCCAGAAAGCTGCGCCGCGGCGGCGTGGCGACGGGGTATGTCTTAGTTTATATAAGACGTACCCCAAAAGTAAGACGTAGGGGGACTTTTCGGGGGGGAAAGAAAGTAAGACGCTGTCTTACTTTCGGGGAAACACGGTAGGTATAAGACTGTAAGAAATATATAAGTAAAGTGTACTAATCATTTTAAATAACATTTGCATTTGAATTTCTTATTATGCTATGTTAACACAACCTTTTTTTCATTTCACAGGAATCTGGTATGGTATTCTAGAAGGCATAGGAATTCTCTCTGTCATCACAAATGCATTTGTTATTGCTGTAACTTCAGATTTCATCCCCCGACTTGTTTATGCTTACAAATATGGGCCATGCGCCGGTCAAGGGGAGGCGGGACAAAAGTAAGTTTTCTCTTTGGAAACATGCAACGCATTCATCCACTCTCCTTGCACCAGCATGTGAAAAGATTGATATTCGAAATATATGTTTTATTATTCTATTTATTAACTTTATTTATACCTCGCCCCATCTCCCAATTGGACTCGGGGCAGCTTACAAGAGGCCAAGCCCAATAAAACACAATAACAACACAACAGCATTTATAAAACAATATAATCAATAAAACTTAACATAAGCAATAACAGACAAAATTTAAAAAGCCATTTCGGGCGGGTCCAATGTGAATTAAAATTTAAATAAACGTTGGATACAGACAGAGGTGGATTGTATAACAGGAAGGTTTCAAGGACAATATGGGGCAGACACCCAACAGGTAATTTAAGTGCTTCTGAGGACATTTGCAGGATTGCACACAGCAGCGCATTATTTACTTTATTCAGGGAAGGCACATTGGAACAGCCATGTCTTCAGGCTCCTCCTAAAAACTGCCAAAGTGGGGGCTTGTCTGATGTCCTTGGGAAGCGTGTTCCAGAGTTGGGAGGCCACTACAGAGAAGGCCCTCTCCCTCGTCCCGACCTTGAAGGCGGCGGGAACGAGAGTAGGGTCTCTCCAGATGAACGGAGAGATCTCCTGGGTTCGTAGACAGAGATGCGGTCACGCAGATAGGCGAGTCCCAAACCGTTCAGGGCTTTGTAGGTAAGAACCTACACCTTGAATTGGGACCGGAAGATGAATGGCAGCCAACGGAGCTCCTTAAATAGGGGGGTTGACCACTCCCTTTAAGTCGCTCCAGTTAGCAATCTGGCTGCCGCCCGTTGGACCAATTGAAACTTCCAAGCCGTCTTCAAGGGCAGCCCCACATAGACTGCATTACAGTAATCCAATCTGGAGGTGACTAAGGCATGGACCACCGTGACCAGATCCGATTTCACGAGGTACGGTCGCAGCTGGCGTACGGGTTTTAATTGTGCAAAAGCCCTCCCAGCCACCGCCAATGCCTGAGCTTCAAATGTTAGCAACGAGTCTAGGACACCCAGGCTGCGGACCTGTTGCTTCAGGGGGAGTGCAACCCCATCAAGCACAGGTTACCACCCTATACCCCGATCCAGCTTATGATCGACCAGGAGGACCTGTCTTGTCAGGATTGATCTTCAGCTTATTCATCCTCATCCAGACAGTCACAGCGGCCAGGCACTCGTCCAGCACACGAGGAGCTTCCTTGGAATTAGGTGGAAAAGAGTAGTAGAGTTGAGTGTCTACTGCGTAGAGATGGCATCCCACTCTAAAACTCCGGATGACCTCTCCCAGCGGTTTCACGTAGATGTTAAAAAGCTTCTAAATATATGGGAAGACAACTAGTACCTTTTTCACTAAAATGGCAATAGGAAGAACTTTCACTGAGTCGCTATTTACAAATACTATTATTGGTGCAGAAATTTAATTTTTCTGACTTTTGATTTTGATTTTCAATATGCTTTATAGTGCTCCTAAATCACCCAGCAATTTTAGAAGAAAGCAACAGGGAACTAACCCAATAAGAATAGGACATGTCAGCACAGGCCTATCTGTTAAATATAGTGTAGGAAAGCAATAAAGATGAACAACATTTTAGTAAGAGCAAGCATAACACTTGACAAAAATGAACTGGTGAAGACAAACCATCCAATTAGATGCTGAAAATATGATATATGGTGGGTTTGTTAAATTTTAATGGGTCACACAGGTTATGAGGGCAGAATGATAGAAGGTGTCAATTGGTAAAATTCAGACACATTTTGGAAATATAAATATCTTAAAGAAATGCTCCTCCACTTGTAAAATATATTTTCAAATTCCTGTGTGCAGAAGGAATTTGTTGTCAGTGGTGCACATGTGGGGCATATTTTGCAGTTTTGGCACAGTGGCAGAAAATAAGCAGTTCGAATTACAGGTTGTTAGTGCAGAACTACAAACTCCTTACCCTGTCATGAATGTAACATTTAGTATATATTAAAGAAGAAATAATTTTTCCATTTTCATAATTTGTGTAAACATCTTCCATCAATACAGAATTAGCCCAGTCTGATTTAAACCGTTGAGCTTCTATCTGTCCTTGTAAACAACATGCATAACTAACAATATGGCATTCAGAGTTCTTTGTTTGTATGTATGCTTTCTTGTGCTTTCTTCTACCAGTGGGGGTAGAAGTTTGAAACTGCATTGTCCAGTTTTTCAATCTGTTCTGTTAGTGTCAGCTAGTTTTTATGCTGGGAGTAGACAGCTTTTCACTGAGCTTTTCACTGAGCTTTTCACTGTATTTCAGAACCAAGTTAGTTAAAATGTGATTTACTGTGCCTTTAAGGTATCTTGATCCTTGGTCTTTGAAATATAGCCAATTGAAGTACATTTGTCCCAACATTATCAGTATTTTTATTATTAGCTGCATCTTCTTTGCCAAACAAAAAAAATTCTTGTCACTAAGTTTTATTCATAAATAATCATCAGTAATTCCTGACTAGAATGCTGACTTTCTAAACTTCATTTTTAAGCAATGTGTGCTCAAAGTTGGAGGTATTCCACAAAACAAGCAGCCTAAAGCAAAGTTCCTTTTATGGAAAAATGATACATAGTACAAGAGGAAAACATTTTGGGATGAGTGCAAGCTGTAGCCCAATTGAGATCCTCGACAGGAAAACATATAATTAAGTACTACAAAGGTGGAACTATGGCAATCTCCCCTTCACATCCATCATATATGATCACTCATAGCCAAGTACAATTGTCTTCCAAAAGTAGAGTCTTGGAAGTGAGTCTGTAAGTGACTATTCTGTATGCACATAGTCTTTCACATGGAGGACATAGCTTTCCAAATGGAAGCAGTCATGACAAGGATTTGCTTCCTCTCAGCACATTTCTTCCTTTCACTCTGTATTCGTGCCTCTTCAAAATTCATAGCACCGTTGGTAACAGCTGACTTCCAATTACCAAGCTCAAAAGCCATGACTTCCCAGTTCTGTGTTCATACCACATTTTTAGGTAAGCTTTAAGCCCATTTTGAAATCTCTTTTGTTGTCCACCAACATGTTTTCCATTCTTGGGTTGAAAGTAAAGTAATTGCTTTGGGAAATGGTGATTGCATATTCAGACAACATGGCCAGCCCAGCAAAGTTGATGACAGAGAAGGATAGGTTGCTTACCTGTAACCGTGTTTCTCCGAGTGTAAGGTCTGTGAAATTCACACAGTGGGTTTACTCCCGCGCAAGCGTAGAATCTCGGACATACTAGCTAAAATCAAAGATTTACATATGCCCCTCCCACTCCCCGCCCTCCCTCATCCCCCACTGTAGCTACCTAGTCAGTCCTTTACCGCCAGACAGCGGCAGGAACCTAGGCATGACATCAGAGGGGAGGACGGGTGGGTTCTGTGTGAATTTCACAGACCTTACACTCGGAGAAACACGGTTACAGGTAAGCAACCTATCCTTCTCCTTCGTGTGGTCTGTGAAATGCACACAGTGGGTGACTTAACAAGCTTATGTACGTATATACCTTGGAGGCGGGTCATGCCACACAGGAAAACAGGACGGCTCTGCCGAAAGACGCATCCTTCTTTGCGAGGATGTCCATCTTGTAGTGTGCTGCGAACGTTGATGGGGTCACCCAAGTAGCAGCCTTACAAATCTGGTCAACAGATACACCCCGCAAGAACGCTTGGGATGTAGAAACAGCCCTTGTAGAATGGGCTTTAATGCCAACGGGCAATTCCCTATGGGCTAACTGGTACGCCAGCCGGATTGCCAGGACTATCCAGGAGGCTAAACGCTGGGAGGAAATGGGAAGTCCCAGGGAATCCTCCCTATATTTAAGAAACAACTTGGGGGATTTTCTATGAGGAGCTGTCCTATGCAAATAAAAGGACAAGGCCCTTTTAACGTCTAGGGAATGGAGGGCAACCTCCAGAGGAGATGACGGTTTGGGAAAAAAGGTTGGGAGGACAATGTCCTCAGTCATGTGGAAATGGGAAATGACTTTGGGAAGAAAGGTGACATCCGTTCGGAGAACCACCTTGTCTTCATGGAACCGAATGAAGGGAGGATCAGCTCGGAGCGCCGTGATCTCACTGGCTCTTCTGGCTGAGGTAATGGCCACGAGGAAGGCAGTCTTCCAAGAGAGATGGGAGATATGGCAGGTAGCCATTGGCTCAAAGGGAGGCTTGGAAAGTTGTGAGAGGACGAGTTCCAAGCTCCAGGACGGGGTGGGGGAGACAGGAGGGAAGGATTTCTTGTAACCTTGCAAAAACATGCCCACCAAGGGATCTTTAAAAAGGGACGGAAGGCCAAATTTCTTCCTATACCAGGATAGTGATGCCAAATAGCATTTAATGGAGGAGAAGGTAAAGCCCTTCGTGGAGAGGTGGACAAGAAAATCTAGGACAACAGAGACGGGGGCCGACTGAGGCAAATGGCCCAGCGGCTGGACAAAATCGCGGAACTTGTTCCACTTGTATGTGTACGCCCTCCTGGTGGACACTTTTTGAGCTGCCTGGATAATCAGGCGG
Organism: Anolis apletophallus; assembly: GCA_030556195.1. Classification (NCBI taxonomy): domain Eukaryota; kingdom Metazoa; phylum Chordata; class Lepidosauria; order Squamata; family Anolidae; genus Anolis; species Anolis apletophallus. The sequence goes on from JARBWK010000009.1 coordinate 92,414,129, forward strand.
ACAGGGTCGGAGAGGCGGGACAAGGCCTGATCCTCCACGCTGTGAGGTGGAGAGATGGAAGGTCCGGGTGTAGGACAAGGCCCTGCTGAATGGAGAGGAGATCGGCATCTAGTGGCAGGCGGAGGAAATCCCCCTGGGAGGCTTGAAGAAGGGGTGTGAACCACGGTTGACGGGGCCACCAAGGGGCTATCAGAATACAGTCCGAATCGTCGGACAGCAACTTCGCTATCACCCTGGAGAGAAGCGGGAGTGGAGGGAACGCGTACAGCAGACCCGGAGACCAATGGTACAGGAACGCGTCTCCTAGACAGTCTGGGGATGCGTGAGGTTGGAGTCTCGCGCAATACTTGGGGCAGTGGGTGTTGAGGTGTGATGCAAAAAGGTCTATTTGGGGGGATCCCCAATGTCTGGCCAGTGATTGAAAGCGGTGGGAACTGAGCTGCCACTCGTGCGTGGTGGACGATGTCCTGCTCAGTGAGTCGGCCAGGGTGTTCTGCAGGCCTGGGAGATGTATGGCTTGGAGGAACGTGTCGTGGAGAATGCACCACTCCCATATCCGGAGAGATATGGAGAGGAGAGTGGGTGAGCGGGTGCCTCCCTGCCTGTTGATGTAACACTTCACCGAGGTATTGTCCGTGAGGACTTGAACTACCTGGTTGGAGACTACGGTCACAAATGACCGAAGGGCCTTCTCCACTGCCGTGAGCTCCAGGGCATTTATGTGGAGCTTCCTCTCTAGAGGGGACCAGTGACCGCTGATGGTGAGGTCCTGGATGTGAGCCCCCCACCCCGTGGAAGATGCATCTGTCGTCAGGGACAGGGACGGCTGAGGGGGGGAAAAAGGGAGGCCCGAGCACACATTGGATCTGTCTGTCCACCATGACAGGGACTGTAGGACATGGCCGGGGGGGTGGAGAAGCATGTTCTGGCTGTCCAGACCTGGCTGGAACACAGAAAGGAACCACGATTGGAGGGGGCGGAGGCGGAGGCGGGCGAAGGCCGTGACGTTCGTGGTGGACGCCATATGGCCAAGGATAGATTGGACAGTCCATGCAGAACACCGATGAGTGGTCTGGATGGACTGGATGGAACGGCAGAGGTTGAGGAAACGATCCTCTGGGAGGTAGGCCCTCTGGGACACTGAATCTAGGACCGCACCTATAAATTGCACTGTTTGGGCAGGAGAGAGGTGAGATTTCTCTCGGTTGACCACCAGTCCCAGGCTCTGCAAGAGAGATAAAGCATAACTAACATCAGAAGACAGCTGGTCACGTGACCCAGCACAAAAAAGCCAGTCGTCCAAATAAGGAAAAACGGTGACCCCTTGTTGGCGTAGGTGGGAGGCAACGACCGCCATACATTTTGTGAAAGTCCTTGGGGCCGTGGAAAGGCCGAAAGGCAGGACATTAAAATTAAAAGGGGTCCCGTCCACCATAAAGGTGAGGTATTTTCTGTGGGACTGCCTAATCGAGATGTGGAAATAGGCGTCCTTAAGGTCAACAGTGGCCATCCATGCTCCCTTCGGGATGAAAGGAAGGATGGAGGGCAGAGTGACCATCCTGAATTTCCGTGGTCTGATGAATTGGTTGACCTCTCGAAGGTCCAAAATAGGCCGAAGACCACCATCCCTTTTATCCACTAAAAAATACCTAGAAAAAAAAAGCAAAATTGGAGTTGGTGGGATGGGGTCGGGGAAATGGCTCCCTTGAGCAGGAGAGCGTCAATTTCTTGTAGCAGTGCCGGGGAAGCTTGTGTGGAGACAGGTTTGCCAGGAGGTGGAAAAGATTCAAATTCTATGGCATAACCTTGAGAAATAATATCCAAGACCCACCTATCGGTGGTTATGGACTGCCACACTGAGAAAAAAGGTGCTAATCTGTCAAGAAACAGATTAGAAACGTCGAGCCCTACTGTTGGAGGCTCTACCACCTCTGTATTGACCCCTGAACGGAGTACCTGAACGCTTGTATCCCTGCGAGGGGAACTGCGGGCGATGACCTCCTCTGAAAGACGTGGGGTTGTAGTACCCACGAAAGGGCTGATGGTAATACGGGCGCCAGCGTTGTCTGTATGGCTGATAGGAAGAGTTGGGGTGATGGCTGTATTTATTCAGCGTCTGCTTCATCTTATGGCTGTGCTCTAATTGAGAGTCTGTCTCAGGATTGAAGAGACCAGCCTCATCCATAGGGAGGTTCTCGATCAACGCACGTTGGTTAGGGGACAGCGTAGCGGACCGTAACCAGGCATGCCTACGGAGAGCAACAGAGCCAGCAATAAGCTTGCCCGAAGTATCCGCTCCATGCTTGGCCAAATCTTTCTGGAGGGTGGCCAGAGTGAGCGCTCTTGGTGGAAGGCCCTAGCCATAGGTTGCTCGGACACCGGAAGGAGGTCAATGTAGGAGCCCATCTTATTTAACAAGTAAGATTGGTAAACACTCATATACACTCCGTAATGCGCCATCCTGCCAGACAGGCACGCGGAGGAGTAAAACTTTCTTGCCATCGCATCGAGTTTACGCCCCTCTTTGTCAGAAGGAATGGCCTGATTGCCCTGGTTCGGTTTTGGTTGAGCGTCAGTGACAATCGAATTCACCTTCAGAAGCTTGGCCAACCACGGAGTGGTGGACAGGTCAATCCGGTATAAGCTCTCCGCCCGTCTGGACGTGCTGGGAACAGACGCGGGGGCAACACCAGTAACTTTTAATAATTTGACCAAATAAGGAATGGTCGGCAGCATGGTGGATTGCTGTGCCTGCTGCTGCTCAGCCGACGTAAAGTATGGGTCCTGGACCACATCATCAGACTTGGGGAGGCTGAATGCCCAGAGATCTAGTTAGTCTTATGAGCAAGGCAGAGAATTTTTTATAATCTTCTGCCTGCTGAGGATCATTTTCAGGCTCAGGTTGGAGGGGAATGGGAGTCGCATCAGATGTGGACTCCGTATCCGCCTCATCCTCCTCAACAGGGGGGGGGGGGGGAACTGAACAGGAGCAGAAACTGGAAGGGAAGGGGCTTGAGTGGGAGGGGCTGGGGGGGGGGCTGGGGCAGGAAGGGGAGATGCCACGGATTGCGGGTCATGAGTGGCAAAGTGCCACGGATATCTGTAATAATCTGAGGGGAAGGGCTCAGGAGGGTAAAAGGGGTAATGAGGAAAAGGAGGGGGATAGGGAGGAGGGTATCCATAAGGATACCCATAAGGGAAATCCCAAGGCTGGGCCCGGTCACCGGGGCCCTCTTTCAGAGGGCTCCGTGACCGAGAATGGGAGAAATCATTCAGGTGAATGCCCAAGTCAATAGGAGAACGCTGCGAGGGAGCGCGCTGCTGCAGGGGCAAGCGCGCGTCCCTATAAGGGGCCTGGGAAGCAACAGCAGCTGAAGAGGGCAGAGAGGAGGGAGGCTGCATGGTGCAAGCCCCCACGTGTTCCTGTTCGGTAGCCGGCGCTACCTCGGTGACCGAAGCGAGGGGGAGAGCGAGGGCGCGCGCTGCGTGTGCGCGCGCCAGCGGAGAGGCCTGGGCTTCTTCCTCGGAGACCGGAACGGGAGCGCGCGCTGCGCGAGCGCGCGACGGCGGGAAAATTTGCCCAGCTTGTTGAATTGCAGTTAAGGAAGGACGCGAGGCGCTAGCCTCCACGTGGCTCGCCTCGGTAACCGGAGGGGGAAGCTGAAGGGGCGAGGGAAGCTCTGGCTCAGGGCCTGGGGAGAGCAAGAGGCTGGGGAGAAGATGAGGGGGGATTTCCACCCCTGAAAAATGATAGTTATCTCCCTCAAAAAGCTGCAATGCATCTGCAGCACACAGAGTCAAGGGAGGGCTGGGGGGCACAGAGCCAGCCAGTTGCCTCCCAGTATCTTGTGCCATTTTCAAGGGACTGGAGGGCCGAGGTCCAACCAGTTGCCCTGTTTTTTTCTGAGCCATAACATCAATAGGTTTTTCCTTAGATTTGCCAATCTTGGCAGCTTTTTGTTTCTCAGATTTCTGTTTTTTCTTCCGGAGTGGTTCGATGGCTGGACCAGGGACCAACTCACGGATGGCACCATCAGACAAGGCACTCACAGGGCTGGTATTTCCAGTCCCTGGCAATAGAGAGGGCTGACTCACAGAACGGGAGAGTCCTGCCTCTGAGGGAAATAAGGCCTGTTCAAAAAGGGAGGCCTTCAGCTTAGAATCCCTGCTCTTCAGGGTTCTGTTAGAAAAAGTCCTGCATATTTTGCAGGACTGGGGAATATGGGTATCACCCAGGCAGAGGAGACATTTAGCATGTCGATCCTCCTGGGGCAAGGTTGCCCCACAATCAGAGCATTTCTTAAAAGACAGAGAAGACATTTTACTATCCTTATCTGATAGTCGAGGCAATCCGTGGACTTCTAACAGGAGCTAGTAGTCGGAGATCCTTTCGCTGTCAAGGCTACAGTGGGGGATGAGGGAGGGCGGGGAGTGGGAGGGGCATATGTAAATCTTTGATTTTAGCTAGTATGTCCGAGATTCTACGCTTGCGCGGGAGTAAACCCACTGTGTGCATTTCACAGACCACACGAAGGAGAAATAAGCATCTTGGTATCCCTACAAATGTCCTGAAACTTCAATCACTCTGCTTCATTTTTAAAAATTCTGCGTCTTCACAACTCTCGTTTTAAGTTGCTACAGTCCCACCCCATCATGGATTTTTACTGGAGCAGGGACATCAGGGCAGCATCCAACTATGTTCTTACGGTTAACACACAGTAAGCTATTCTCCAGGACCTCCTAGTGTAGCCTGCTGTGCATCCACCTATAAGAACATAGGTGGCTGCTGCTCTCTACTGGCCAGGAAATGGCCATGTTGGGATGAGTCTGCAACTATTTAAAGAGGGGGGGTTGGGAGGAGGCGGTAATGGCTCAATAGAATAGACAACTGAAACTGCAAAAACAATGGTGGAGTTAAATATTGGTATGTAATAAACATTCAGTTTATATCTATTTGTTATAATTGTTCAAAAATAGCTCTTTTTTAAATATGATTTTTATTTAAGTTTATCAAATAGTAAAAGCAACATTGAAATAGCACATAAGTGTTAAAAGGCGAAAGAGGTTTTGCAGCATAGAAATAGGAAATTAAAAAATAAGAAAAACAAGAAGTAGAAAAGAAATAGACTAACATTTTGTGAGTACAAATGTTATCCCTGTCCTCCACCCTCATAATACCCCCCATGGAGTATGTTCTCTCTCATAGCTTAATACAAAAATAGTTCTAATAATTTAGGAGTAATGAACTGAAACACACCATAGTTTGGACTAGCTAACACAGGCCTTACCGATTGCAGTATAACTACTTTAAAAGATTTGGACGCAATCCAATATGTGTTTAATTGAAATCAAAAAAGCAGTGTAATTGTCCATAGTACTAATAATAAATAAGAATACATTTTATTTTTATCCTTCTATCATCTCCTTGAAGGGACTCGAGGCGGCTCATAAAGCACTCTGAAGTGCTGGACATAAAATAAAACATTCTATAGACTAAAAATGATAATAACATAAAATTAGACTGCCAACACACATAAAGTACTGTATTTTAGTTCAATTAAGGCATAAGTAACTGTTTGACTATTAGCTGGCATGTCCCTACATACCAAACCATGCTCTCAAAATATATAGTTTCTATTGACATTTATTTTATGAAATGAAATGAATCTAGAACTGAATGTTGTAAAAGAGCTTTTAAAATAAGTATCATACCCTTCAAGTGACAAAAAGAAAATTGAAATGAATACTTTGATAAACATGAACTTCAGAAAATGTTCAGATAAAGCTAATCGTGTTTGGAAGAAGCTATTTACTTAAATGTTCAGAAATTATGTGTACAAAACATACATTTCAGCAGCTGATAAATGGTTTCCATATCAACCAGAGGTTTGCAACCAGGAATAGAGGATTAGGAGCTCTTCCCAGTGTGTTCAATATTATTTCATAATCCACATAATTAAGATGTGGATTGTCATGAGATTTCGCCAAGACTTCTGATAGTAAGAAAGCTGAATGTTCTGACTTGATAAATTCTTGTTTCCCAGGTGCATGGTTGGTTATGTCAATGCAAGCTTATCAGTATTTTTAGTGTCTGACTTTGAACGCCGTTCGGAACCATCGTCAAATGGAAGTGAATTCTCTGGCTCACCATTAAAATACTGCAGGTACATTCATGAAAGTACTAATAATCCTAACCTATTCCTCCTCAAGGCATTGTAGAGTTTCTTCAAAATAGTAAATTGCATCTAAATACTGTAGCATTAGATTGAAACATTATTTTTTACAAAACATTTAAAAATACTTGTTTGAATAACAAACCATCTTGACAAGCCAGATGAATTGACCAGTGAAGAAAGCTAGCTTTCTGGGAGTCTGTGTTACTAATCAGGATGTCCCTTCTTCAGATTTTATGCCTGTTTTGCTCTCCCTTTGTGGCCCTAGCAGTGGCAGTTGGGATTTGGGGGGGGGGGGGGCATTTTCAATTATGCTGAGCTCAGCTGCATTGGATTACAACGGACAAAACTGACCTTCCAATTGGTTTTTTAGGTACAGGGACTATCGTGACCCTCCTCATTCTCCAATGCGCTATGGATACACCCTTCAATTCTGGCATGTCTTAGCTGCGCGGCTGGCTTTTATTATTGTTTTTGAGGTAAGTTTCAGAATTGAAACACTATCATGCAGAATTTAACTGTGAAATCTCAAAACTATCTGTTGTGTTTTTATAATTTATGTGTTATAAGGCCTAATAAGTAATATTACTATCTGATATAGGATACTGCTTCATAGAACATTCTAGACAAAAAAGCGTGTCAGTCCAGTTTTTAAAATAAAACCTTATATGCCACAAAGTATTTTTCAGTCTTTCTATTTCTGCATTATGTTCCTCTCTTTATAAATTATGTTTTGTTTTTATTTTGTTGGGAGATATAAGTAGATCTATCTCATGGTGCATATACTCCAATGCCCCTTAGATGATATTTGGGGGCAAAAACATTTGTAGGTTTTTGTGGGGATGGGTGGCTCTGGGAGGATGCAGCCCTCCAAGGCCTCCCGGGAGATCAATGTGGTTCCCTAGCCTCCCATAGTTGCTCACCCTGGTATATGGGGTGGATCCATTTGCTGCCCAGTTCACCAGCTGGACTGTACATGACCCCAGGTTACATGTTGGGGAATAATGTGTGAGTGGCAGGAGATACAAATAGATCACATAAATTCCTCCTGCCACCTAAGGAAGGCATATCCCCTGATCCAGACAGGGGTTTAGAGGGTTCTCCCCAAGCACTCTAAAAGGGCCTCCAACTGGTGGAGCAGAACAGCTTCTCCCTCTCCCTCTTTGACCCCAACAGAGATTCAAAGGGAAACTCCAGTTAGCATGGCCTCAGGATTATTGTGACAGCTAGGAACATGATCCGATTCCCCCTTTTTATATACATACACATACCCTTTTTATGGAAATGGACGCTGATTAGCAGGACTGGTTAATACCTCCCTTTTGATGCTTAGAAACATGTAGGTGTTGCAGATATTAAATTGAAAATTAGCAAAAGAAAATCAGAATGTATTCATAAAGAGAACTGTAAACTGCACTTTTATATTATTTTAAAGTTTTGTGTTGAGCTTGGATTCTTAATTTATGCATTTTAACAACTTTTTTACAGCACCTCGTGTTTTGCATAAAACACTTGATTTCCTATTTAATCCCAGACCTTCCCAAAGATTTGAGGGATCGTATGAGAAGAGAAAAATATCTGATCCAGGAAATGATGTATGAAGCCGAACTAGAGCGACTTCAGAAAGAACGGAAAGAAAGAAAAAAGAATGGAAAGTCTTATCACAATGAATGGCCATAACTAAACTGGGTGAGCCATTATGAATTATAGATTGGATCTGTAGTGTACTTTCACATGAGACTTTTATTGTGCTATCACCTTGCTCCATTTGTAAAATTAAACAAGAGTTCAGACACAGTGGTCTTCAATCTGCATTCCTATTTCCCCATTGCGGCTTCATACTGGAAGCATACAGTGGAGAAACCGGGAGAATAGCTTACACACAGTGTCTTTGAACTAGTGGTGCTTAGAGCCTTTCATCTAAAACAGGAGTTCTCAAACTTTTTCAGTCATGGAGCCCTTTTTCAAGCAACAGTTTCTCATGCAGCCCCAATAAATGTTTATATATTATATTCTATATAATGTGTGTGTGTGTGTATCTCAAATATGGGAAAACTTTTTGACTAACATAAACTTAACAGTATTTCAATAGAAGACCCCAGGGGCCATCCAGTCCAACCTTTCAGCCATGCAGGAAAAGCACAAAGCACCCCAACAGATGGCCACATAGCCTTTAATAATAATAATTATAATTATAATAATAGAAACCCCAACTCCCTTCTGCCATGCAGGAAAAGCACAATTAAAACACCCCAAGTGGTGAGAGGGAAATAGGGTTTTGAAAGCAGGCAAGGCAAGGAGAAAAGAATCTGGGCAGCAAGATAGGTGAGGATAAAAGGCTTTTGGGGGTGAGGGAGGCATGGGAAAAGGTTTTGGGGGGCAAAGGAAGGGGGAGAAAAAAATACTTTTTCACAGAAGGGGTCCAAGGGGAAAAAAACTTTTTGTGGCGAGGGAGGTAAGTTGGAAAAACTTTTGGTGTTGAGAGGGGAGGAGCAGGAAAGAGGAGGGAAAGCTTTGAGGAGAAGGGGGAAGAGGAGGAGCAAATTGCAGATCCCCTCAGTATGCTTAGTGAAGCCCCACGGTATCCGCAGAGCACATTTTGAGAGCCACTGATCTAAAACACGCACAATATAAACAAAATGTCAGGTTTGCAGAACTCTGTATGTTTGGAAAATTGTGGTATCACACATGCAAGATGTTTGAACATAAATGATTTGCATATTTATCCTACATAAAGTTAGTCCTTGGTATCCATGGCAGATTAATTCCAGGGTAAGCAGCAGCAAAGGGGTCGCTCACCCACCTTCTGTGTCATCCACCATAGAAGATACAAGCTTACCCTAAATCCTCTGGGGTTCCACTCCGAGCAGCCTCCCTCTCTTCTTCCTTCCTTCCTCTTTCTCTCTCCCCCAATCCACATGAGCAGATTCATCACCTTCAGCAAAAGAGTGCCAGAGAACAACATTAATCACTGTACTCTCACAAGACCACCAAGTAGGGCAAGGAGAGTGCATGTCCCACAGTCAGTTGAATCTGCAAATGCAGAACCTGTGGATACAACAGAGGTCTGACTGCATAAAAAGTCTAGATTTGACACGTGATCAGAGGGAGGAAAAATACAAGGAGCAGGGAGTGAGGGCAAACCTAGGTTCTTCAACAACAAAAATGATGTGGATGTAAATCCATTGATATGCAATTTGTTGGTTTTTTAAAAGAACAAAAACAGAGTCTCAATACTTCTGGGACTTCTTTCTTTTCTAGATATGCCCTTAAAACAAGCCTTGCAAATGCTGATTTATTATCAGTAAATGTTTGATTTTTAAAATATCTATTTTATATACCTATATACTTGAGATCACATAAAAATGTATCAGAAAGGGGTCACAAGTGGAAAAACGTTTTTTAAACCCTGGTCTAGCTCACCCTTTCTCTCCATAATGCCTATAAGACACCTGCAATCCCATTTCATAGACAAATTGGAGGTACTAAGATGTCATTCTGCCATTTTCAGAACAGACAGACATAAACTGGCACCTTATTGGTGGCATCCAATGAGAGAGAATTTCATCACCTCCATCACACAATTATACCTTTAAGACACCATGCTCTTGCAGGGTTTTCCCCCACATGGCTATCTAACGCCTAGGTGAGCCCAAAAAGCATCCAACTCTATTCCTATAGCTAGATGCACAATGACACAGGCATCCTCCAGATACTCTTAGGGGCCTTGGAGGATAGACAGAACCAGATACTTGTCGTCTCCAAGAATCCGCTGGCCACAAGATGAAGGGCCCTTAACAGGAGGAAGTACAGTCCTGCAAGAAGAGAGATGGAGCAGAGTTCCACTTGGGCAAACCTGCACACTCTATCTCCCCTTATAGGATAGGATCTGAGGCACCTAGTCCAAATTGGAAATTAATTTTCAGAGATGACAATAATTATGCATATCCTTCCCAATATAGGACTCCCAGCAGCTTATAGATATAGGTAAAACAGATAGATAAAATTTTTGAAAAGTTAAAATATAATTAAATAAAGAACCCTTTTTCTAAAATGCAGATTTTCTCTTAGTCTTGTGTTAAATAAAAATATATAAAATCACATAGTAGTCTTCCAGTGACAAAAAACATAATTTTGGCTACAGTTACAAATGCTCAATTTCAGGTAATTTCACTTGTCTTGTCTGCATAATGCAATATTCTGCTAATCTGTATGAATGTGTGTATTATTTTCCTGTCTGTGTGCTAATTTTGTTGTTGTTTCATATTTTGCAGGTATCAAATCTATATTCTGTTTACTTATTCCAATTCATCAAGGTCATATCTTCAGGAGTATGAAAAATGCAATCTCAATGCATGCCACAATATGAAATAGCAAACAGGAGAGAACATTTCAAGGAGTTAAAAACTGTGAAATCATTTTTGCAATCTAGTATATGATTGCTATTCATAGACCACTCTTAGACACAAAAAAGCATGTTAGTCCAGTTTTTAAAATCAAAAAACTTGTATACAGTGGACTATTTTTCAGCCTGTTTACTACTACTCTTTTGCATTATGTTCATGTCACTTTTTCAACTCTTCAAATACTAAATATACATAACAAATCGGAATACTTTAGCAATGGCTATTACAATATCATCTCCAACCAAGGTCTCATATACATCAAACGCACTGTTTACAAAGGATATCATGTTTTTGGTTGTATTTTGAGGGGAGATGTTGTATCATATATATGTATAATATATATAAAGTATATAGAGATTGTTATTTGTAAATAGCAAAGAATAAAATAAACCTATGGGGAAGAATGTTAAATTTTCACACTTTAAAAATATCATCAATGTAAAGCCATGTTTAGCGCTTCTATAATGTGAAACAATAAACTTTAAATATAAATTAAGGATGACATTCTTGTCTTTTGTATCTTAGTAAATTATTTTATAAAATAATTGTGAAATAGTGTTGGCATTGCTTTTTCAATCCTAATACTTGGCACGTCCGTCTGTTAGATAACAAGAGAAATGGTGGGCAAGTTCTTTGTAAAGAGGAGTTCTGTACACTTTTAAAAGTTCTGCGGTGATACCGTCCTGACCTGGAGCCTTTCCGGCTGGCATATTTTTAATGGCTGAACAAATGTCAGATGAGTGGAAAGGTGGCAATGGATGGAGAAGGAGGGTAAGGCTGTTGTGGTAAAGCACTGCGAAATAGATCAATGTAAAACAATCACATCTCCTGCTCAATGGGAAATTTGGAAGTCACTCAGTTGCCTTCACTGGTCTTTAAACACAGGATTGTCAATCTATACTTGGCCATATCACGAGCAGTCTTTCTGGGATTCCTTTTGGCTTTAGCTGTGGAGACCAATTTTGACTTCTCATCCTTGTGATCACAATTTACTACTTTTCTGCATGTCCTGGGTATTTTGTGAAATTCAGGAGAGGCTCGATTGCCATTTCTTCTTTTCTCCAACAAATATCTCATTTCTTCCAACAACTTTATTGTGGAATGGCAAGAGGCTTGCATTGTGGCCATTCGGTTGATTCCGGCAAGCATTATCCAATAGTTGTTTGTAGTCTTCGTCAATGTCAAGCAACATTGCTCACCCCTGGTCTAGTAGTAGTCATGGGGGTTTTCAGTTCAACAGTTGGTCCAATTTGATGTTATTCTGGTTGAGATGAACTTTTGATTGAAGCATATGTCAATGACACAATGCTTGAATTGTGGGGCCACTATAAAATCTACTCTGCTGGATATTGAGTCAGCTGCTTGTTCTCCTAGGTATACAATGGTACCATCGTTCCATACAATTGCAGGGGACCTTTCCTTTTTGTTTCACTCAGTCTGATAATATCGTACTTAATTCTATGCGTCTCTGTTCTGGGGATGCCATCAATAGGCAGTTGTATGTGCAAATCCTGAGATCCGTTCTTCTTGTTTGTTTTCTTGGTATAAAAAAGAATGTCCCGAGATTGGATTGCCTCTCTCTATTTGTGGCATCAGTGCCAATTAGCAGTGAAAGAATGTGGGGTACTGAGTCAGAGACTAATGTTTTACAGAGCCAGGAAAAAACAAGCAAAAAAATGAAAATGAAAAAAGAAGAAGGGCTGGTCCTCCCAGAGCAGCCTCCGTGTTGGCTGAATTGACCGCTGTCACCCCCACATCACGATGAGGTCATGGATACGATTACAGCACCAACTTCGCAGATGGTGCAGCAGTGACAGTAGATGGTGTCGACCTCAAAAATGTAGAAAAATACATCTATCTTGGAAGGCTGTTAACATCAAGGAATGAGCACCACGAATGTGGCGCAGCTGGATAAGTGTCAGCTGCATAAGATCTCTCTGACCAGTAGGCCATGTGTTTGAGGCCTGCCCGGGTCGAGGTGGGTGCTTGACCTTTAAGTGTAGCCTGCTGTCGACCTTTGCAGCCCGAAAGACAGTCGTATCTGTCATGTGGGAGATAAAGGTACCACATTAAGTGGGGAGGCAAATTTTGACTGAATTATGAAGCCATTAAAGAACTCCAAGAATGCTGAGGAATGCAGAAGGAACAAGGGATGCTGGGAACGCTGAGAGATGAGGAGTGTGTCAGCTCCCCCTGGTGGCCAGAGTTTGCCTCTGTTCGTCTATATGTGTGTATGTGGAAACGGCAGGGATTGTCTGCCAAGTATGTGTACCTGTAATCCGCTCTGAGTCCCCTTTGGGGTGAGAAGAGCAGAATATAAATAAAGTGTATTATAACTGAAACCGGAGTTGAACCGATACAGAAAAGCAGGATGGGCCACTTAAAAATTATATTAAAGCCGCTGCAGACTCAACTGGAAGTACATCTCTACAAGCTCAATTGTTTGACTTGACTGTGCTACTTGCCCTATGCTATGGTGCAGATATGGACAATGACAAAAGCTCTCTTGGAACAACAACGAGCCATGAACGGCTCACTGAGATGTCTCTCCAAATGCAGAGAACGCAGACTGCACAATGAGGATGTTCGAAAAATATCAAAAGTGAAAGATCCTCTACGCCAGTGGTTCTCAACCTGTGGGACCCCAGGTGTTTTGGCCTACAATTCCCAGAATTCCGAGCCAGTTTACCAGCTGTTAGGGTTTCTGGGAGTTGGAGGCCAAAACATCTGGGGACCCACAGGTTGAGAACCACTGCTCTACGCCATGTTGCCCAACTAAAATATTGCTTTGCAAGCCACGTGATGCACAAAACAGATATGGGTGCTGGAGCAATGCCACAGCACCATGATACCCACAGGGATGGATGAGACCTCTTGGTCATCCTCCCACCCAATGGTCTGATTCATTCCGTATGGAGTATAATGTGACAGACTAACATGGTCTTACAATGGTACACTAGTCAACTCGTGCTTGAAATAGGTACAAATGGAGGCAATTAGAGAGGATATTGTGATCTGCGTGAAAGCTGAGGAACAGATCATCTAAATGACTAAGTGAAATACTTAGAACAGGACCACCTTGGGAAGCATTTTCTCCCAACTTAGATTTAAGGAGTGCCAAAGACCTTGCCTTCTGTGTCATTTTGAGACACATCAAGCAGGCAGAAGATAAAAGGCTTTTTCTGTAGTGATTCAATCTGATCCCTCTATTCTCTTTTTCACCAAAACTTGAAGACAATGGGACTTTAATGGGAAACATCCAGTTTTATTGCTAGAATTCTTTCATCAGTCTCTAGCTTTTGTTTTTAAGCATTGTTGATGTATTTTGATATTTATTTTAAAAAGTGTTAATCATGCATGCAATTTCAATGACTCGTATTACAGGCCTAAATCTGTTAACAAAGCCTCTGACAACAGAGATGACCACAATGCTTTTCATTTAAAACAACTTACCTATGACTTCACATTTGGAATACAAAGGACAACAGATTATTTTATTAATTACCATTTGGATTTATGCTGTATCTTAGTACAGGCAGTCCCCAAGTTTGTTCTTAAGTTGAATTTGTATGCAAGTTGGAGCAGTCATCTTATTAAAGTGTTAACTCCAGCCAAATATATATACGGTACATATGTATAAGCTTTGGAGAGAATAAGAGTTAACCCCTTGTGTGTTTGTTTTGCTGTCTGTGCCCCTGTTCATAAGATTTCTCCTCACTTTCTGTCCCTGTAATAATGGGATTTTGAAAAATGTAATTTATTGTGGAAACAAGGATTAGTGACTATAAATGCATAATTTACCTCCCCTGCTACAGGAAATGAATGGTGGAATGTGTGTATGAATTACTCCCTAAGTACAGAGTGTATTTAACAAGAAAGAGACAACAAGGAATACTTAAGAGTTACCTTTCCCCAATGATAACTCTCCTCTAGAAATGAATTTCCTTTCCTAGGGGTAGATTATTCTCCACTCCTTTGTCTCATTCCCATTCTTAATTATGGGTCATACATAAGTTGGATTCCACTATGGAGTAATGCTACTTGCTGAAATGTATAAAATAGCACTTTGATATTGATAAACTTAATAAAATTTAGCATTTTCAATGCATTCACCCAAGTTTTTTTAATTCAAACGTAAGAAAGGGTCAAATAAAATATTACATAAATATTACACTGGTAAATTAGGGAATTACATGAATAGTAAGCATTTAAATATTTGACTGATCATTGTTATTGGATTGCTTATTACCACAGACTTGAATTTACACAACTTTCTCAAGTCTTCTTATCTTCTGGTTATCAACTTGCTACAGAATAGTTTAAAAAAAATTTAAAAAAACTTTGCTTTTCAAATTTCAATTAATAAAAACTAAACATTTCTATACTTTGTATATCGCAGCATTCCATGCTGTTATCTTAGATTTTCTCCTTGTAGAATAGTTCTTCTCTATATAACCCACATAATTAGAGTACCCTCTACATAGATGGATATTCTTCGACTTGCTCTTCCACTTGCTCTTCCACTTTCTCTTCCACGATATCTTCTTTAGGAGCCACCTGCTTTGGATTATGTATTCTTTCGTACAGCTGAACCTGTAACCACAATGGTTATAAATGTCATAGGGTTATAAGTGTTATTTCATTTTTTCATTTGTCTGTTGAAATCAATAACTTTAAGTGCAGAAACAGTGTTAGATTTAATGGGAAAATGTATGGTGTGTATTTTTTGTTTTTATTATTCTGTAAAAACCCATTTAAAATTAGATGAAATTCATAATGACTTCCCTGATAATATTGAGCCCTCTCATTTTAGAAATAGTTCTAGGGACAATATAAAATATTCTCAAAACTATACCTACCCATTTAGATTTCCAGTATATAAAGTTGTCAAAAAAGTCATCTTTGCTAAACAGAAGTTTGCGGTCTACTTCTTGCTGTAATCCTCCTAAAAAAAATGAATGAACTGTAAGTCCTATATTATTCATTTCATGAAGATGGATGCAGTTCAGGCAATGAACCAGCAGCTTATTCACTCCTCCTTTGGAGGGATATTCTCCCATTATCCTCTGGAACCATAAGCCATACACTGAATGTAGAGACTGCTCTGCAGATATATTCATTGATCTTGGTCAAGAGTCTGCATTGCATGAGACAGAGCACAATATTCCACATGGGAAGGCACTTCCTCCCAGCTAGGAATATAAAACGGTTTCCAAAAGGCAGGAACATGCTCCTTTAACTAATAAATGCACAGAGAAGAATCCAGCCACATTTCTGCAATTGACTGAAGCAAACAGCTAAACTAAATCCAATTCACTAGCCTGGATTAGGAATGTGAACATCCAACTGTCTTGTTGGTACTGAATTTCACCGAATCCCACCAGCATTCTCATCCTATCTTAATTCCACATGGAACTGCAAAACATGTTCCCCTTTACACAAAGAAATTAATGTGTTTTTAAATAAATTTTCTCTAATGTATTAATTTTACAATCATGGAAATACTACCAAAATTATGACTACAAATGCATAATTTACCTACCTTGCTACAGAAAATGAATAGTGGAATGTCTGTATGAATTACTCCGTAAGTACAGAGTGTATTTAACAAGAAAGAGACAATAAAGAATACTTAAGATGCAGCCTTTTGAGCACCTCAGATCCCGTGAGGCTACCTTCCAAAAGAATATAAACAAAGGAATGTGAACAAATGATAAATACAAATGTCTACATTTAAACTGAAATTAGAAAGTGTTACCTGTCGCTAAGCTGATTACTGTTCCCACAAAAAATGTGACCAAAGTTCCTAATGTACTGAAGTAAAGATATGACAGCGAGTACCAATATTCTTGGACAGCTGGTCTGGAAGGGGGGAAAAGTTTAATGTTATATTCCAATCATACAGTGTTCCCTCACTTATTGCTGGGGTTACATTCCCGGACCTCCCGCAATATGTGAAAAACCATGATGTAGGGATGATCTATTTATATTAATATTTATACATTATTTTTGTAGTTATACACTATTTTAAGTCTTTATAAACTTAAAATAAAGTGAAGGAAAGGGAGGAAAGGCCCTTCAAGGCTGGAGGGAGGGAGGGGGGACTGAGGAGGGAAAGCACGTTGGAGAGCGGTGGCGGCAAAACATCACAAAACAGCTAAAATACCATGATATATATTTTAAATTAATATTTTTTGAAATCTGCGAAACAGCGAGTCCGCAATAAGTGAACCGTGAGGTAGCAAGGGAACACTGTATATGCAAACTAATTAAAACTTAATGCAATCAATATCAAAAAGGAGAAACAATAGGCACTGCAGCCTGCACTGAGCTTGACAAAGGCCCAAATGCCCACCATTTGGGGGGGGGGGGGGTTGCCTAAAAATAAAGAATAATGCCTTCAAAAACCTCCAGCAGTTGGTGCAGAATTGAAATGACATGACCCAACTGTCTAGCCCTCATAAAGATCAAATGAGTGGCATCAACTAAGGATTCCAAGTCATATTCAAAGGAAGAACCTCCCATTGTTCCTTTCCTACCGTCAGTTTGGATGCAACTAGATTCTTTTCTTGTAAAAGATGTCACCAACCAAGTGACAGAAATGCACTCCTAGCATCAGTTTTTAAACAGACAGTATTGAATACAGTAGAATCCCCAAACTATGAACTTGTAGGGAGTGTAGCACTAGTTTTTAGTAAAATATATCAAACAATTCAGTGGTATTATGTACAGTATAGATAAAATAGATACACATTTTTCTTCTTTTTCTACGGCTGAAATTTGGAGACACCTTAAGCCAGTGGTTTTCATCCTGTGGGTTGTGGGAATCATTGTCTTAAGCCAATTGATGGATGTGTTTGAATATCAAACCACAGAAATTGCATTAATATTGACCCAGCTCTAGTAATTTTGAAATATAACCTTTAATAATTCATATGCTGAAGATCAAAACCTTTTACAAATAAATTGTTAGTTAATAAAAACATATCTAGACCCATGTTCCATTGAATTGTTATTTGCTGCTTGTGCCATGCTAAGGTTTCCAAATGAAAGGGCAAAAAGGACAAAAATAGGATACTAAAATTAATTTTTTAAAAAGCTTTAAAAATACTAAAACAAATGAAGTAATATAAGTAATACAAACTAAAGAATATAAAACTTCAGCAATTATACAAAAGCTTTGTTGTGCATACCTTGGAGTAGTTGAAAGAGGCATAGGAGTACTCATTGGTGACGGTGTTGTGACATTGATTCTGCAACCAGTAGTAACAAGAGGCAATGGCAATGTTCTATAAGCCGGTGGAGGGTATGTGTGAGACCCAACCCCAATCCACAATGCAAGAGAGAATCCACAAATGAGCCCAGTAAATGCACCCTGAGAAACAAAAACATTGCAAAGTTTTGTTTAATGATAAAAGAGACAAATCTCAAAAAACTCTGGATCTATTTTTTTAAAAAGAAAATGGATGCTTTCCAACAACCATGTGTGCACATTTGAGAATATACTGGAAAAAGAACTCTAGAGTGAAAATGTAGGCTATAAATGCAAGAACTTTTTAAAGCAACATTATTTTAAAATATCTGTTTCACCAGAGATTGAAGAAGTTGTTTATTTCAGAACTCTTTTGAAGGACATATGACAATTGCCTCTTAACTCCTATAGCATTCTTTGTTAACATCAATACTGAAATGGATGTGTGGCTGCTTTAAAACTTATTTACATTTGCTACTTTATTGCACTTGTTTAGAGATTTTACATCCAATCCCCAGTCCTGGTTAGTATCAATGTTATCCACAGTGGTTGGTTGTTACAATATTGCAAAAAAAATCAGATTTATTTCCATTTCTCTGAGGTTTACAGAAACCCTTTGGGATGTAGCAGTTTAGACAATGAATAACAAACGCTATAATAAAAATAATTTAAAACTCTTTGTCGGATTAAACTGAGTGCATTATTTAGTTTTACTGGGGTAGTCTAAGACAAAACATAAAAAGTATTTTTTCCTGCAAACTACAAAGTCTTGATTCATACACTTTCTCCTCTGTTCTTCTAGTTTCACAGTGGCGTAGTTGTCCTATTTTGGTTTAAGGCAGTTTGCCAGTTCAGATGAAATGTTTGCCTTCAACGAAATTGGAGATATGAAATAACTCCATACAAGAGAAAAGGAGGCAGAACAGTAGATGAAGCCTACCTATTCATTAACATTATACCACTCGTGGCTTCATATTATATCTGCACCGGGACTGTGGTGCAGCTGGCTGTCACGCCACTGTCACTCTACTGTCACGCCACAGGCCCCGTTAGCCCCACAAGCCCTTGCTTTTCATGGACAAAGCTGCAACCATGTTGGCTCTAAGAATTCTTGCAAGCAGGCCTGTCTCCCTTTCGAGGGAGCCTCGCTTTTGCATCTGGAGAGCCTAACGAGGTTAACATTCCCGAGGAGCTGAGGTAGCTTATACAACAGCTGCCATCCATCATGTTGAATTGACACTCGACGCACCTAGATCAAAGGGTCTGAACAGTATAACTGTGTAGAGATCCCCCATAACGGGACCTCGTGCCAACGGCACAATTGGGATGATGTCCTTGTGAGAGAGGCCACTGGGCCTTCCAGAAAGACTTTGCCAGTCGGCTTAGACGGCCTTGATTTCTGCCCAGTTGGGTGAAGAATATTTTCCTTGCTAAAGTTCTTGTTTGTTCCTGAAAGGTTTTTCATTGCCTTTACACCGGCTGCTTTCTAAAGAGACTTCCTAGCATTTCAATCCAGCTTTGTTCCTGATTGCATTCAGCTTGAATCCTGTGTGCCACGGGACTATTTACTCCTTGCCTTGTTCCTGAGATTTGCTGCTATTGGAAGCACTATAGTATTGCTTCTAACCTCTTCATCCTTCCTATAAACTATATTCTCAATAAACCTGTTGTACCTTAGCTGGTCTCTGTGGTTTATCAAGGGAGGTCTTGTCCAAGGGCCAGGAGGGCAACAGCTACATTCAGATCACTACTGAGTGGAAGGTCATGAGTTCGAACCCTGCCCGGGTCGGGGTGAGCTCTCAACCAAATTGTGTAGCTTGTTATTGATCTTTGCAACCCGAAAGACAGTTGCATCTGTCAAGTTGGAAATTTATGTACCACTTGTGGGGAGGCTAATTTAACTGATTTATGAGGCCATAAAATCTCTAGGAAGTATGCAAAGAATGAAGGAATGCAACAGCTTCCCTGGTGGCCAGAAGCTGGAATGTTAAATAGCCTCTAAGTGTCTGTCTATATATGTTGTGTGTCTATGGCATTGAATGTTTGCCAATATATGTACATTGTAATCCGCCCTGAGTCCCCTGCGGGGAGAGAAGGGAGGAATATAAATGACGTAAATAAATAAATAAATGTCTCAAAAAAATCCAATGAATGTATATGCACATACATACATCTCTGAAATGACAGAAAAAGAAAAAATAAGATGACATTTCCCACATGAACCTATTTAGCAACAGAAAGATGTATAATGAGTTCGGAAAACACACAGCAACCCAATGAATACATACTTTAGCATTTCCAAAAGGCATCAGTATACCCAAGGAAAATATTCCCAAAAGAGGTCCACCAAGTATTCCAAAAATACTGAGTGCAGCCTAAAAGACATAAACAACAACATAGACCTAAATCACAAAAAAAATGATTATACAAGACTTCATATGAATATTCATTTCCACAGGATGACAAACTGCATTCTGTAGTAGGTAGCGCCTCCCTCCAAACTGGAATCAAACTCTATGCTGGATGGAAACAAAGACAAGTGAATTGAGGGCCCACTGCAATTAAAAGAACAAGTCATGGTTTAACCTTCTAGATTCTAGATGAGCCTTCAACTCCCAGAAACAAACACGCTGGCTGGGAGTTGAGGCCGAAAACCTGAGAACCAATTATTGAGTACCTGAGTACCTGGGCTTTCATCACCAAAACTCGCAAGTAAATGCAGAAATCATACAAAAACATTGCTGACCTTCTCAGGGCCCATCCAGACAACAGCTTTATCCCAGGTGCTCCTGGTTTAAAATGGAAGGTGGCCAAACAACACCTCCAGTAAAAGGGGATTAATTTGAGACAAAGCAGGAAAACCCTGCTTTACCCAAATTAATTAAATAGCCCATTAGACCTGGGTCTGATGGCCAATGGGCCCTGTATGGACAGGTCCACGGGAAGCCCAGAAATGCAAGATGCCCCCCTCCCCCTCCCCAAAGCCACACTTCCTGGAATGTACCAATTACGTGCAAGGAATCGGGGGGGGGGTTGCTCCTGCCTCCTCATGCGTAATTGGTATATTCCAGGAAGTGCGCGTAAGGTCTCATGCTGGCCCAGTAAGTTATTTTCTTTTTTTAAAGGCTTTTCAGGGGGGGGGGTTCTTTTGTGTCTGGGTGCCGTTGGAAGGTCCAGCGAGCATCTGGACCACCCCCCCGCAGGAAAGTGCAGGTGTTGGGGGGAGGTGTCTGGACCCAGGCACATTCGCATTTAAGAAACCCGATTGTTCTCGAGTTAAAGTCTTGTCTGGTACTGTCCTTATATGCTGGTAAAAGATTGCATAACAACAAGCAGGAGTAAGAATAAATGACAACACAAAAAGTGAATCCGCCAAGAATCTATATTGGAGCTAATAGTTTTTCATTGGTAGGATGAAAGGCAGAGAGGCAAGCACTCAAGATGGATAAGAACTGAATGATCGAGGTTGGCAAAAAGGTCCTGTGATACGTCCCAAAAGTATAGGTTGCTTACCTGTAACCGTATTTCTTCGAGTGTCTATCTGTGAAATTCGCACGTGTGGGTTTTGCCTGCGCAGCAATCTCTAGCTGTAATTAAGAATTTTACATAGGCCCCGCCCATCCTCCGTGCTACCATGTTTCCCCGATAGTAAGACACCCCCGATTGTAAGACGTATCGAGGGTGTCAGGGGGTCGGCTAATATAAGCCGTACCCCGAAAGTAAGCCGTACCTACCACGCCGCCACAACCGGCCCATCGGCGCGGCACACCTCCGCGGCGCACCTTTCTGCCAGGCCTCTGACGCGCCCGCCGCCGCCACGCCTCTTGCTCTCTTCCCCCTCCCTTCCGTCACCAAGGAAGGGAGGGGGAAGAGAGCAAGAGGCGTGGTGAAGCGGCGCCGTGTCAGAGTGACGCGTCGCCGCTTCGGCACGCCTCTTGCTCTTTTCTCCCTCTCTTCCTTCGTCCAAGGAAGGGAGGGGGAAGAGAGCAAGAGGCGTGGCTGAAGCGGCGCCGTCAGAGTGACGCGCTGTCGCTTCGCCACGCCTCTTGCTCTTTTCTCCTCCCTTCCTTTGTCCAAGGAAGGGAGAGGGAAGAGAGCAAGAGGCGTGGTGAAGCGGCGCCGCGTCAGAGTGACGCGTCGCCGCTTCGCCATGCCTCTTGCTCTTTTCTCCCTCCCTTCCTTCGTCCAAGGAAGGGAGGGGGAAGAGAGCAAGAGGCGTGGCGAAGCGGCGCCGCGTCAGAGTGACGTGTCGCCGCTTCGCCACACCTCTTGCTCTTTTCTCCCTCCCTTCCTTCGTCCAAGGAAGGGAGGGGGAAGAGAGCAAGAGGCATGGTGAAGCGGCGCCGCGTCAGAGTGACGCGGCGCCGCTCCGCCACGCCTCTTGCTCTTTTCTCCCTCCCTTCCTTCGTCCAAGGAAGGGAGGGGGAAAAGAGCAAGAGGTGTGGTGAAGCGGCACCGCCTCAGAGGCCAGGCAAGAGGCGTGCCGCGCAAGAGGCGTGCCGCGGTCGGCCCGTGTGGTACTACTGGGTGAAGAATTCTTTCGGGGTATGTCCAATATAAGACGTACCCCGAAAGTAGGACGTAGTGGGGCTTTGGGGGGTAAAAAGAAAGTAAGACGCTGTCTTACTTTCGGGGAAACACGGTATATAGCCCCATGGGCAAGGCTACAACTTAGTTCTTTGCCGCCGAGAGCAGCAGAATACTAAGGCATGACCTCAGCGTGGAGGGCGGGCAGGTTTGTGTGAATTTCACAAATAGACACTCGAAGAAATACGGTTACAGGTAAGCAACCTATACTTCTTCGTGTCTTCTGTCAAATGCGCACATGTGGCTGACTTAACAAGCTATGTACCTGGAGGTGGGTTATGCCACGCAGGAAAATAAGACGGCCCTGCCGAAGGAAGCATCCTTGTTCGCAAGGATATCAAGCTTGTAGTGAGCTGCAAACGTAGAGGGGGTCGACCAGGTTGCAGCTTTGCAGATCTGTTCAACAGAGACACCTCGTAAAAATGCTTGGGATGTAGAAACTGCCCTCGTAGAGTGGACTTTAATCCCAGCAGGTAATTCCCTCTGGGCTAACTGGTAGGCCAATCGGATTGCCGAGACTATCCATGAGGCCAGCCATTGAGAGGTAAGTGGTAGTCCCAGGGAGTCCTTTCTATATTCAAGGAAAAGTATAGGTGATTTCCTATAGGGAGCTGTCCTATATAAGTAAAAGAAGAGAGCCCTCTTAACATCAAGGGAATGTAAGGTGATCTCCAGGGGGGGGATGATGGTTTAGGAAAGAAGGCCGGAAGGGTGATATCTTGGCACATGTGGAAGTGGGAGATGACCTTGGGGAGGAAGGTGACGTGTGTGCGGAGGACAACCTTGTCCTCATGAAAGCGAATGAAAGGGGCGTCTGAATAAAGAGCTGTGAGTTTGCTGGCCCTTCTAGCTGAGGTGATAGCAACAATGAAAGCGGTTTTCCAGGATAGGTGAGAGATATGAGAGGTTGACATGGGCTCGAAGGGAGGTTTAGAAAGCTGGGAGAGGATGAGTTCGAGGCTCCAGGGGGTGGGGCAGGGGGGGGGGTGGATGTTTTTATAGCCTTTAAGGAATATACCCACCAGGGAGTCCTGGAAAAGGGAAGGAGAACCTAATTTCTTCCTGTACCAAGACACTGCTGCAAGGTAGCATTTAATGGAGGAAAGGGTGAAGCCTTTTGAGGAGAGATGGACTAGGAAGTCTAGGACAACAGGGATGGGGGCCGATTGGGGCTGATGACCCAAAGGTCGTACAAAATTTAGGAATCTATTCCATTTGCAAGTGTAGGCCTTTCTGGTAGATATCTTCTGAGCTGCTTGGATTATGAGTCGGACGGAGTCGGAGAGGTGGGAAGTGATTTGATCCTCCAAGCTGTGAGGTGAAGGGAGGTAAGGTCTGGATGTAGAATGAGACCATGCTGGAGAGAGAGCAGGTCGGGGTCGGGTGGGAGACAGTGGAAGTTGCCCTGAGATGCCTGGAGGAGAGGAGTGAACCATGGTTGCCAAGGCCACCAGAGGGCAATTAGAATGCAATCTGTGTTGTCGGTGATGAGTTTTGCTACTATTCAGGAGGGGAGGGGAAAAGGAGGGAAGGCGCAGAGGAGGCCTGGAGTCCATTGATACAGGAAGGCGTCTCCTAAGCAGCCTGGGGATGTGTGAGGGCAGAGTCTTGTGCAATATTTTGCACCGAGTGTTCAGAGGTGATGCAAAGATGTCGATTTGAGGGAGTCCCCAGCAGTGAACGAGGGATTGGAAGTGCTCTTGGATTGAGCTGCCATTCATGGCTGGTGGATGGGGTCCTGCTCAGTGAGTCTGCCAGGGTGTTCCGTTTACTTGGGAGATGGATTGCTACGAGAGTGGTGTTGTGTTGTATGCACCATTACCAGATCTGGGTGGAGATTGTGAGGAGTGTGATGGAGTGCTTGTTGATGTAGTATTTGACTGTAGTGTTGTCTGTCAGGACTTGTATGGCGTGATTGGAAACTAGGGCGGCGAAGGCCCAAAGGGCTTTCTCCACCGCTATGAGTTCTAGCATTGATGTGAAGTTGTCGTTCTTGTGGGGACCAGCGTCCGCTGATGGTGAGATTCCAAAGGTGATCGCCCCAGCCTAGGGAGGAGGCATCTGTTGTCAATGAGAGTGAGAGGCGAGGGGGTGTGAAGGGGAGTCCCGAGCACACATTGGATTTGTTTGTCCACCATGAGAGGGACTGAAGGACTGCTGGGGGGGGGTGGAGGGTCAGGGTTTGCTTGTCTTGGGTAGAGTGGAATACTGAGAGGTACCAGGATTGGAGAGGACGGAGGCGGAGGCAGGCGAACACGGTGAAGTTCATAGTGGAAGACATATGACCAAGGATGGATTGGATGGTCCATGCGGAACAGTGGCCTCGTGATTGGAGGTTGGAGATGGAGTGGCAGAGGTTGAGAAAGCGGTCCTCCGGGAGGTAGGCTCTCTGGGATGTAGAATCTAGGATGGCGCCTATGAATTGGATAGTTTGGAAGGGTTCCAGATGGGATTTTTCGTAGTTGACTACTAGGCCCAGGTTCTGTAAAAGAGACAAAGTATAGGTGATGTCAGAGGATAACTGGTCATGCGACATGGACGGAAAAAGCCAGTCATCCAGGTAAGGGGAAATAGTGATGACCTGCTGGTGGAAGTGGGAGGCAACTACCGCCATACATATGGTAAAAACACTAGGGGTCGTGGAGAGGCCAAATGGTAGGTGCCTCCTGATGAAAGAGAGGATGGTGGGAAGTGTGATCATCCAAAACTTGTGTGGTTTGATGAAATAGTTAACACCACGAAGGTCTAGTATGGGTCTAAGACCGCCATCTCTTTTGTCCACTAGGAAATACCGAGAGAGAAAACAATATTGAACCTGGTGAGGTGGGGGATATGGCTTCTTTAAGGAGGAGAGAGTGGATCTCATCCCACAGGGCACGGGATGGCTGGGTTGAAAGGATTTTCCCTGGAGGAGGCAGGGAGTCAAATTCTATGGCATATCCCCATTCTATAATGTATAAAACCCACGTGTTCAGGGTTATGGAGTGCCAAGCTGAAAGGAAGGGTCAGAGCCTGTCAAGGTAGGAGTGGTGGGGAGAGAGTGGGGTGTTGGGGAAGGAAGCGAGACTAAAAGCGTCACTTTTTGTTGTCTGGTGGCTTGGAGCCCAGATAATGATCCTTGAATGGGAGCGCTGGGCATTTGAGTCCTGTGGAGGGAAATTGGGGGCGCTGTCGTCCCCTGAAAGAGGAGAGGTTGTAGTGTCCTCAAAAGGGCTGAGGATATTGGTAGTACGAGCCCCATTTTTGTTGAGCGTTTGCTTCATTTTATGGGAGTTCTCAAGCTGCGAGTCAGTTTCGGGGTTAAAGAGACCTGCTTCATCCATTGGCAAGTCTTCTATGAGAGAGTGTTGAGTGGAGGACAGGGTTGAAGATCTAAGCCAGGCATGGCGTCTAAGGGCAACTGCTCCAGCAATGAGTTTGCCTGAGGAGTCTGCAGTATTCTTTGATAGGTCCTTTTGTAAATTAGCCAGAGTGAGAGCCTCTTGTCTGAATGTTTTTGCCATAGGTTGATCACTCGGAGGGAGCAGATCTAAATAGGGACCCAACTTATTCCATAAATAGGACTGGTAGACGCTCATATATACGCCATAATGGGCTATATGAGCGAAGAGGCATGCAGAAGCATAGAACTTTTGGCTACTGTGTCAAGCTTTCTTCCTTCTCTGTCAGAGGGGGCAGACTGGTTTCTTTGGATAGGCTTAGGCTGGGCATCAGTGACAATAGAGTTGGCCTTGGGCAGTTTGGCTAACCAGGGGGTGGCAGAAAGGTCTAAGCGATAGGTTTTCTTCCCACTTTGGAGTGGCTGGCACAGAGCCAGGGGCAATGCCTGTAGTTTTTAGGAGTTTGAGGAGGTATGGTATGGTTGGAAGGGAAGTGGATTGATGTGGCTGTTGTTCAGCCGAGGAAAAATAGGGGCCTTGGAGCACACCCTCAGATTGAAGGGGGGGTCACATTGAGGGCCCTAGATAGCCTGATTAACAGGGCTAAAACGTTTTTAAAATCTTCAGCCTGTTGAGGGTCGGGATCAGGGTCTGGGGGAGCTGGAGGTGGGGCCTGGGATGGGATGCTGGGGGGAGGTGGGGCGGGAGGAGGAGCTGGAGGCCAGCATGGAAGAGGGAGGATAAGAAGGCCATTGAGGGCGGTATGGATCTGGGGAGGAGGGAGGATGGTAAGGATCCTGAGGGGGATAGAAGGATAGAAGGGAAAGGGAGGGGGTATGGAAAAGGGTACTCGTAAGGGTACCTATAGTGGTGCTCTGGTGGGTGGTCCCAGTACCTGAGTGGGTCTTTACGCGGGCTCCGGGATCGGGAGCGTGTTGGAGGCAGGGGGGAATGGGGAGGTCTCGCTCGTGGAGACCTCACCGAGCGCGGTGCGCGCTTCTGCCGCTTGCGAAAGAGGCTCCGGTTCCGGGGAGGGAGCGAGGAGGAGGAGCTTGGACTAGAGGTGGAAAGGGGGGACCGAGGTGAGTGGATAGGAGATCTATCGGCAAGAGTTGAGGTGGGTCCTCGACTCCAAGGAGCTCTTGATCAGCCTGTAAGAGCTGCAAAGGCTCGGCTGAGAGTTCAGGCATAGGCTGGGCTCAAGGGCTGGTTGCCAATGAGTTGCCGTCCTTGCCTCCCTGTGTGCTTTTCCTTTGGTTTCGGTTTTGACTGAGGGGGTTGTTTTGAATTTTTTTGCTTTTTACGCAGGGGCTCAGTGGCTAAGCCAAGGGCCTGGCCGTGAGAATTCTCTTCCGCGGAGGGTGGGCAGAATGCTCTCCCTGGATGGGAGAGGAGGCTGGTCAGCTAAAGGTTGGGGCTGCCTGGCCTCTTCAAGGGCCAGATCCTGCTCGTAGAGCAGAGCTTTGAGGCGTGAATCCCTGCTTTTCTGTGCCCTGGTGGTAAAAGACCTGCATATATCGCAGGAGTGGCGGTTGTGGGATTTGCCAAAGCACAAGAGGCATTTGGAGTGCCTGTCGGCTGTGGGGAGAGTTGCACCGCAGGCCAAACATTTCTTAAAAGAGAGGCCATTGCTTATCTGATTGGAAGTCCTAGGTCAGGGATGGAGAAGGGTGGTAATCGAGGCAATCCGAGGTCTTTAACCAGAAAAAGGAAGAACGGTGAGAGAGCGAAGTCGAGATGCTAGCTGGTGGCGAGCTGAAAAAGGAACTAAGTTGTAGCCCCGCCCATGGGGCTATATAGCATGGAGGATGTGCGGGGCCTATGTAAAATTCTTAATTAGAGCTAGAATGTCCGAGATTGCTGCTCAGGCGCAGGGAAAACTTACATGTGCGCATTTCACATAAGACACGAAGAAGAAGGAAATCTTCAAGATGGATGAATAGGCAATGATGTTGAGAATACAGTTCAACACTAAGTGGAACACACTGCATCAAAAAGTCTTATCCGTGTATACCCAGATAGATATTTCAACTGTTGGGGATTAACTAGGAAGAACAGCAGAATAGGAATAGTGTTCAAAATTACATCAACATTTTCATTTCCTCATGGGATAGATAGAGTATTGATGCATGCAGTAACAAAACAGGTAAAAATTTACATTCCCTCACTGTGGACTTACTTTTCCATCTGAATGTTTTGGGCTACTAAATACTGTATTCTGAATTGATCTTTTTCACACTTCACTGGAGTCTTCACAAACCTGGAAGCAGGGGCGGATCTTAGTGAAGGCAAAGTAAGCGGCCACCTCAGGGCGCCACGTGGCCAAGGGTGTATCCGGCCGCGGCCGCCAGGTTTGCCGCATCATGCTGCGCCATTGCTGCGGGCGGGCGGCGCATGGACGGGAGGCTCCGCCCCAGCTGCAAAATGTTCTCTGGCTTGTTCTTTTCATCCTCTTGGGAGTGCTCTGTTTTCACGCATGCGCTATTGGGACCGAGCACTTCTGGTGGAGGGAGTTGCTAAACGCATTCCCAAGAGGCCGAAAAGGACAAGACAGGGAACATTTTGCAGCCAGAGGCGGGAGGCTCTGCCCCAGCTGCAAAATGTTCCCCCGTCCTTTTCATCCTCTTGGGAGTGCATTTTGCTACTCCCTCCACCAGAAGCGCTCGGTCCCAATAGCACATGCGTGAAACTAGCTGTTTGCGCACATGTGTGCTCCAGCGCGCACGCACACCATCATCACCACACAGAAGACCCAGGGGGCGCAAAAAAAAAGGTTGGTTTACTATAATTTTTTACCTTCGTCCGGTCCTGCCTGGAAGTGGGTAGCTTTACAGCCTTTCTCAGTTAATCTTTAGATGAAACTTATACAGCAGAGAATATATTTAGTTTTCATTCAAGTGCTGGTAAAAGCTAAGTGATAAATTTAGCTTTCTATGAAAAGACTGAATGTGTGTAATTTTGAATGTTGTAAGCCTTCTACATAAAATCCACTTGATGCTTTGATCCAAATTAATTTGGGCAGGTGAAGATTAGTAGCAATTTGCAATTTACCTGTAACAGAGCACCCATAGCAGATGCCAATGCAGCCATGGAAAGGCACACTACTCCAAAGAACAAATCTAAATAGATAAATGTGTACAAAGTTTATGTATTTGATTTAATAGGCTTAGGTTTTATTTCTCTCTTTACAAATAATACATTAATTATACATTTGCTCAAATTTGCTTCTAAGAATTACCAAACCAGTATGTCATATTCTTTCTTATTTTATAAGGCTATGAATATTGAAACAATTTTAAAAATGCAAAACTAAGTGCTAGATATTCATTTCAAAGTGAAATTAGCATATGGTGCAATAAAAAGGAAGTTATATACATTTTTTTCCTGTCTAAAACATTTTATACAGATATAATTGCATTCCATTTATAACTTTTGGGAAGTTCATAATGCAAATAAATCCATAATGTAAATCACACTTCACATTTTACCTGGCACTTTGCAGCTCTGATACATCACCTTCTTAGAATTTTGAAACTGATGGTTTTTGTCGAGAACAAATTATATGGGAGAGAGCTTCATTAACTAAAGATTGATCTCAACATGGGACTAATCTTCACCTCACATCTGACACACACTCTAAAATGCTTAGTCTGGAGAGCATTTGAAGGTCCAGAACAACCATTGGATCCTTTTGTCCATGGTCAAAGTGTCATGGGGATTTGTTATGGGGAGATCTGACCACATATCTTCACAGGGGGATGTACAGCATAATGCATTGCAGAATGGTGGCGTTAAAAAAATCATGCACTCTAGCCATGACATAATATCACAGAAGTTGTGTAAATATTTTTTCTCCTTTTTTTTTGAAGGGGAGGCAATTTGACACGCCTCCTCATATCAAAAGGAAACGAGCTGAATGAGTCTTCTCTGTTGCTTTCTCACTTCTGCCCTGAAGGCGTAGGCCTAGCAGGGTTTTGGAGGCCCAATCTCACATAAGATCATCAAACTGAAATAGCTGGCTCATGTCAAAATTGGATTCAATTGCAAAGCACAGGTGGAAGACACATTCATAGTATGAAAAAGCTGGGTTGCACATTTATACAACTCTGATTTCTATAACTAAGGGCCCTTCCATACGGCCCCTTTATCTCAGGATCTGATCCTAGATTATCTGTTTATCCCAGGTTATCTGGCAGTGGGGACTCATATATTCCAATTTAAGACAGATAACCTGGGATCAGATCCTGGGATAAAGGGCAGTGTGGAAGGGCCCTCAGGCTTCTTCTACACTGATAATCTTGATTTTATATGGCAGTATAGTAGCTGCCATAATCAACTATCTAGGTCAGTCTTTTTCAACCAGTGTGCCTAGGCACACACCTGTGCCTTTGCAGAGCTCCAGGTGTGCCTCCAGAAAAACCTTTTGCCCCCCTTCCTCCCCCCCTCCTTTTGCCGCTGCTATTATTTTGTCCTCCTCCATGGGAGAAAAAATCTTCCCTTACCACGTTGGTATTAGGCTCTGTCCGCATATGCCCCTTGCTGCGAGGGGAAAGCGTTACGCAGCATGCAAAGGCGGAGAGGAGCCCAATGGGCGGCTCCAGAATGACGCCGCGTCATTTTGGAACCGCCCAATGGGCTCCTCTCCCCAAACACGGCAGCATGCAAAGGAGCAGAGGAGCCCAATGGGCGGCTCCAAAATGACGCCGTGTCATTTTGGAGCCGCCTACTTGTGGATAACTTTTGGAACCGCCCACTTGCGCTCCTCTCCTGCTTCGCATGCTGCCCTCTGTTTGTGGATAACTCCTATATATTGAACTTCTATATATTGCAGATTATCCAGTACAGAGCCTAATCCAACGCGGTAAGAGAAGATTTTTCCTTTTTCTCCCATGGAGGTGTCAACATCATGTGGGTGCCAAACTGTACCGTTTTCAAATTCACTATATTGATATATTAACTTTATAAAACTTTTGTAATTGTGCATATTACTAGTTTCACTATATTATTATTTTGCCTACTCTTTGTCCCCTGCATATGCAGCCTGTTGTGTAAAAAAGGTGCCGAAACGCCATAAAACATTTTGTGTCATTTTGGTTGGTGGTGTGCCCCAGGATTTTTTAAATGTAAAAAATATGCCTCGGCTCAAAAAAGGTTGAGAAACACTGATCTAGGTGAAACACACTAAAAGTGAAAAATAGGAATATCTAGTCCTATTTTTCACTTTTAGTGTGTTTCACCTAGATAGTTGATTATGGCAGCTACTATACTGCCATATAAAATCAAGATTATCAGTGTAGAAGAAGCCTGGGGGCCCTTCCACACTGCCCTTTATCCCAGGATCTGATCCCAGGTTATCTGCTTTAAATTGGAATATATGAGTCCCCACTGCTAGATAACCTGGGATAAACAGATAATCTAGGATCAGATCCTGAGATAAAGGGGCAGTATGGAAGGGCCCTTAGTTATAGAAATCAGAGTTGCCCTACCATACTTAAAGCTTACAATGTGTCCTTAACACCTTGTTTCTTTTCAATGTTTGGAGATATGTGTGATGGGAATACTCTTAGGCCTCATCTACACTGCCATATTATGCAGTTTCTGAATGTAGATTAAATACATTGAACTGGATTATATGGCTGTGAAGACTCATATAATTCAGTTCAAAGCAGTTAATCTGCATTCTGAAACTGGATTATATGGCAGTGTAGATCCAGCCTTAATAATCATACACCAGACTGTAAATATTGAACTCAACAATGTTGCCCAACAGAGCAGGTTAGTCATAAACAGGATAAAATTCTGGAGGAGGAAACCTCATTCACCAAAATTATCTGCTAAATCCATCTGCCCTAAACTAAATTAATGGATTGATATCTCACCACAACAGGGTTATTTTGCTTAGAAATTCTGTCAATAAGTTCAAATACTTTTTACGTTTTATAAAACTAGAGCTAAAAAAATTGCTTGAATTAATCGGCCAGCTTCTATTTACACAGAATATTTAAAGCACTGTGTTTCCTCCTTTCGTTCAAATTATAATATAGTCACTAATGTTTATATTTTGGTTTAATATGATTCACTTGAAGTAAGACATACTTCAATGTCACTTGTATTATTTTCTAGTATATGTCAAGTGACATCTTAGGAATAGTGACAAAAAAACTTACTCATTCCCATGTTAATCCACGATAAATTTGATTCGGATAACTTGACATGAGGTCTAATAAGATCTTCTACTGTAACAGCAGCTAATGCATTGATGCTAGAAGACACTGTGCTGAGGAATATAAAATCAAAATATTTTTATATACATTTTGACTAGGATATCATTAATATTTCAAAAACTGGGGTAGCAGAGTAAACAAAGATGATCTGAGAAACAGCGGAAACAAGAACTCACAAAACTCACCTACCAAAGTTTCCTTTTGCAAAAGCATATCTGGACACTCTACACAATATCTGAAGTAGGTAGATGATTTTATCCACCCTGCAAATTTCACCGATAGGAATGTTGGTAGATAAAAGAGCATACATAGCTGCAGCCATTTTTTTGGTTGCGACTTATATGCAGAGTCTCATGGGATACAAAGATGCTGGCGCACAATACCAAAGGTACGATTCACAGTGACCGCGATAGGGAAATATATATATATATATACACACACACGCGCACACACACACACACACACACAATGATGTGAGAGGAAAGATGAGCAGCAGTGAGGGATATTTGGCTGAAGAGGCTGCTGATTTCTTGTCTTTTACCTGCATTCTCTGGCATAATTTCACTGCTGCAGACACCCTGCTTGCCTCCTCAAAAAAGTTGGAGAAGAGAAACAAGAGGGAGGGAGGACTGCAGAGATGATTAGGTTGCTTACCTGTAACCGTGTTTCTCCGAGTGTAAGGTCTGTGAAATTCACACAAGTGGGTTTACTCCCGCGCATGCGTAGAATCTCGGACATACTAGCTAAAGCTAAAGATTTACATATGCCCCTCCCACTCCCCGCCCTCCCTCATCCCCCAATGTAGCTACCTAGTTAGTTCCTTACCGCCAGACAGCAGCAGGAAGCTAGGCATGACATCAGAGGGGAGGACGGGTGGGTTCTGTGTGAATTTCACAGACCTTACACTCGGAGAAACACGGTTACAGGTAAGCAACCTAATCTTCTCCTTCGTGTGGTCTGTGAAATGCACACAAGTGGGTGACTTAACAAGCTTATGTACCTTGGAGGCGGGTCATGCCACACAGGAAAACAGGACGGCTCTGCCAAAGGATGCATCCTTCTTCGCGAGGACGTCGAGCTTGTAGTGAGCCGCAAACGTTGATGGGGTCACCCATGTAGCAGCCTTACAAATTTGGTCAACAGAGACACCCCGCAAAAAGGCTTGGGATGTAGAAACAGCCCTTGTGGAATGGGCCTTAACACCAACAGGCAATTCCTTATGGGCTAACTGATAAGCCAGTCGGATTGCCAGGACTATCCAAGAGGCTAAACGTTGAGAGGAAAGGGGAAGTCCCAGGGAATCTTCCCTATATTTGAGAAATAACTTGGGGGATTTCCTATAAGGAGCTGTCCTATGTAAATAAAAGGACAAAGCCCTCTTAACATCGAGGGAGTGAAGGGCAACCTCCAGAGGAGATGAAGGTTTAGGAAAAAAGGTAGGAAGGACAATGTCCTGAGTCATGTGGAAGTGGGAAACAACTTTGGGAAGAAAAGTGACATCCGTCCGGAGGACCACTTTATCTTCATGGAACCGAATGAAGGGAGGATCAGAGCGGAGTGCTGTGATTTCACTGGCTCTTCTGGCCGAGGTAATGGCCACAAGGAAGGCAGTCTTCCAGGAGAGATGGGAGATATGGCAGGTTGCCATAGGTTCGAAAGGGGGCTTGGAAAGTTGGGAGAGGACGAGCTCCAAACTCCAAGACGGGGGTGGAGGAGAGACGGGGGGGAAAGAGTTTTTATAACCCTGCAAAAACATGCCCACCATGGGATCTTGGAAGAGGGACGGGAGGCCAAATTTCTTCCTGTACCAGGAGAGAGATGCCAAATAACATTTAATGGAGGAGAGGGAGAAACCTTTCCTGGAAAGGTGGACAAGGAAGTCTAACACAACTGAAATAGGGGCCGACTGTGGCAAATGGCCCAGCGGCTGGACAAATGCACGGAATTTGTCCCACTTATAGGTGTACGCCCTCCTAGTGGACACCTTCTGAGCTGCCTGGATTATCAGGCGGACAGGGTCGGAAAGGTGGGAGAGGGCCTGATCCTCCACGCTGTAAGGTGGAGAGATGGAAGGTCCGGGTGTAGGACGAGACCTTGTTGAAGGGAGAGGAGGTCGGGATCTAGTGGCAGACGGAAGAAGTCCCCCTGAGAGGCTTGAAGGAGGGGTGTGAACCACGGCTGACGAGGCCACCAAGGGGCTATCAGGATACAGTCCGAGTTGTCGGACAGCAACTTTGCGACCACCCTGGACAGAAGTGGGAGTGGAGGGAATGCGTACAGAAGACCCGGAGACCAGTGGTATAGGAATGCGTCTCCTAGACAGTCTGGGGATGCGTGAGGTTGGAGTCTCGCGCAATATCTGCGGCAGTGGGTGTTGAGGTGTGATGCAAATAGATCTATCTGGGGGGTGTCCCAACGCCTGATCAGTGAGAGGAAGAGGCGGGGACTGAGCTGCCACTCGTGAGTGGTGGACGAAGTCCTGCTCAACGAGTCGGCCAAGGTGTTCTGGAGGCCCGGGAGATGGATGGCCTGGAGGAACGTGTCGTGGAGGATGCACCATTCCCATATCCGAAGAGATATGGAGAGGAGAGTGTGAGAGCGGGTGCCCCCTTGTCTGTTGATGTAACACTTCACCGAGGTGTTGTCCGTGAGGACTTGAATCACCTGGTTGGAGACTACAGTCACAAATGACCGGAGGGCTTTCTCCACTGCCGTGAGCTCTAGGGCATTTATGTGAAGTTTCTTTTCTTGGGACGACCAGTGACCGCTGATGGTCAGGTCCTGGATGTGAGCTCCCCACCCCGTGGATGATGCATCTGTCGTCAGGGAGAGAGATGGCTGTGGAGGGGAGAAGGGGAGACCCGAGCACACATTGGATCTGTCTGTCCACCATAACAGGGACCGTAGGACATGGGCGGGGGGGTGGAGGATCTTGTTTTGACTGTCCAGTCCTGGCTGGAACACAGAGAGGAACCACGCTTGGAGGGGGCGGAGGCGGGCGAACGCAGTGACGTTCGTGGTGGAAGCCATGTGACCAAGGATAGACTGGACGGTCCAGGCGGAACACCGGCGGTTGGTTTGGATGGTCTGGATGGAACGGCAGAGGTTGAGGAAGCGATCCTCTGGAAGGTAGGCCCTCTGGGATATCGAGTCTATGACAGCACCTATAAATTGTACTGTTCGAGCAGGGGAGAGGTGAGATTTCTCGTGGTTGACAACCAGTCCCAGGCTCTGCAAGAGAGATAAGGCATAACTAATATCAGACGATAGCTGGTCACCTGACCCAGAACAAAAAAGCCAGTCA
The DNA here is from genome assembly GCA_030556195.1 of Anolis apletophallus. Lineage (NCBI taxonomy): Eukaryota > Metazoa > Chordata > Lepidosauria > Squamata > Anolidae > Anolis > Anolis apletophallus. The sequence goes on from JARBWK010000009.1 coordinate 92,449,455, forward strand.
TCCAAATAAGGAAAAACGGCGACGCCCTGTTGGCGAAGGTGGGAGGCGACGACCGCCATACATTTGGTAAACGTCCTTGGGGCCGTGGAAAGGCCGAAGGGAAGAACATTAAAAGAATATGGTGTACCGTCCACCATAAAGGTGAGGTACTTCCTGTAGGACTGCCTAATTGAGATGTGGAAGTAGGCGTCCTTAAGGTCAACAGTAGCCATCCATGCTCCCTTCGGAATGAAAGGGAGGATGGAGGGGAGAGTGACCATCCTAAATTTGCGTGGTCTGATGAATTGGTTGACTTCCCTGAGGTCCAAAATGGGCCGGAGACCACCGTCTCTCTTGTCAACTAAAAAATATCTAGAAAAAAAGCAAAATTGGAGTTGGTGGGATGGGGTAGGGGAAATGGCTCCCTTAAGAAGGAGGGAGTCAACTTCTTGTAATAGGGCCGGAGAGGCCTGAGTAGAGACAGGTTTGCCTGGCGGTGGAAGGGATTCAAACTCTATGGCATAACCTCGGTGGACAATGTCCAAAACCCACTTATCAGTGGTAATGGACTGCCAAACTGAAAGAAAAGGTGCTAACCTATCAAAAAACAGGTTAGAAACGGCGTGCCCTATTGTTGGAGGTCCTACCGCCTCGGTACTGACCCCTGAACGGAGCACCTGGACGCTTGTATCCCTGCGAGGGGAACTGCGGGCGTTGACCTCCTCTGTGGTGTGCGGGGTTGTAGTACCCCCGAAAGGGCTGGTGGTAGTAAGGACGCCAGCGTTGTCTGTATGGCTGATAGGAAGAGTTGGATTGATGGTTATACTTGTTCAGCGTCTGTTTCATTTTATGGGAGTGTTCCAACTGAGAGTCTGTCTCAGGGTTGAACAGACCAGCCTCATCCATGGGAAGGTTCTCGATCAACGAGCGTTGGTTGGAAGACAACGCTGCGGATCGTAGCCAGGCATGTCTCCGAAGAGCAACTGAGCCCGCAATGAGTTTGCCCGAGGTATCCGCCCCATGTTTGGCCAGGTCTTTTTGGAGGGTGGCCAAAGTGAGTGCCTCCTGGTGGAAGGCCTTGGCCATAGGCTGTTCAGACGCTGGAAGGAGGTCCAAGTACGGCCCTATCTTATTCCAAAGATAGGACTGATAACACTCATATACACCCCGTAATGTGCCATTCTGCCTGATAGGCACGCCGAGGAATAAAACTTTTTGGCCATCGCGTCAAGCTTTCTCCCTTCTTTGTCAGAAGGAGCGGCCTGGTTGTTCTAGACCGGCTTAGGCTGAGCGTCAGTGACAATCGAGTTCACCTTCGGAAGCCTGGCCAGCCACGGGGTGGTGGACAGATCAATCCGATATAGATTCTCCGCTCGTCTGGAAGTGCTGGGGACAGACGCGGGTGCAACACCGGTGACCTTTAATAACTTGACCAGATAAGGAATGGTCGGCAGCATGGTGGATTGCTGAGTTTGCTGTTGCTCAGCAGATGTAAAGTATGGATCCTGAACCACATCTTCAGATTGGGGGGGCTGTATGCCCAGAGATCTGGCTAGTCTTATTAGCAGAGCAGAGAATTTCTTGTATTCTTCCACCTGCTGAGGATCAGCTTCAGGTTCAGGTTCAGGCAAGAGGGGAATGGGAGTCACATCAGAAGTGGACTCCATATCCGCCTCATTGTCATCAACTGGGAGGTGCGGGGGGGACTGAGGGGGAGCAGCAACTGGGAGAGAGGGGGCTTGAGTGGGAGGGGCTGGGGGGGGCTGGGGCCTGAGGAGGGTAAGAGGGTGCCACGGATTGCGAGGTGGCAGGAGGCCACGGATAGCGAAAACACTCTGAGGGATAAGGCTCAGGTGGGTAGTAAGGATAATGAGGGAAGGGGGGGTACGGGGGGGGTATCCATAAGGATACCCATAAGGGGATTCCCAAAAATGAGCTCGGTCACCGAAGCCCTCCTTCAGAGGGCTCCGTGACCGGGGGTAAGAAAACTCTTCCAGGTGGAAGCCCAGGTCGGGAGGGGAGCCCTGCGCGGCCGCGCGGTGCTGGGGAGGCAATCGCGCGGCCTCGCGAGGAGGCAGGAAGGCAGCAGCAGCTGGATCAGACCAGGAGGAGGGAGGCCGCGTGGCGCAGGCCCCCAAATTACGCTGCTCGGTAACCGGAGCTAAATCAGGGCAAGAGGGAGGAGGCCGCGTGGCGCTGGCCTCCACGAGGCGCTGCTCGGTAACCGGAGCGAGCGGGGACGCGAGAGCGCGCGCCGCGCGAGCGCGCTGCGGCGGGAAAATAGGAGCAGCTTGCTGAGGTGAAGAAGAAGGAGGCCGCGAGGCGCTGGCCTCCACGTGGCTGGCCTCGGTAACCGGCAGCTGGGAAGGCGGGGGGGGGGGAAGCTGAGGAGGCGAGGGGAGCCCAGGCTCGGGCCCTGGGGAGAGCAGGAGATTTGGAAGGAGGTGAGGGGGGATTTCCACCCCTGAAAATCGAGTGCTGTCTTCCTCAAAAAACTGAAGTGTGTCTGAGGCACACAAAGCCATAGGAGGGCTGGGGGGCGCAGGGCCAGCCAGTAGCCTCACATTATTTTGTGTCACAACCAAGGGGCTGGAGGGCCGAAGACCAACCAGTTGCCCTGGAGTAATCTGAGCCAGAGGCTCCTTGGCTTTTCCCTTTTGTTTGCCAATCTTGGCAGCTTTTGGCTTATCAATTTTTTGCTTTTTCTTCCGGAGTGGCTCAATGGCTGGACCAGAGGCCAACTCACGGATAACGCCATCAGACATAGCACTCAAGGGGCTGGGACTTTCAGTCCCCGAAAGCAGAGAAGGCTGGCTCACGGAGCGAGAGAGCCCAGTCTCCGAGGGAAACAAGGCCTGCTCAAAAAGGGAGGCCTTCAGCTTAGAATCCCTGCTCTTCAGGGTTCTGGTGGAAAAAGTCCTGCATATCTTGCAGGACTGGGGAATGTGGCCATCTCCCAAACAGAGGAGACATTTAGTATGTCGATCCTCTTGGGGCAAGGTCGCTCCACAGTCAGAGCACCTTTTAAAAGATAAAGAAGACATTTTTCTATTCTTATCTGAATAGTCGAGGCAATCCGTGGACTTCTATCAGGAGCTAGTAGTCGGAGATCCTTTCGCTGGCTAGGCGGAAAAGGAACTAACTAGGTAGCTACATTGGGGGATGAGGGAGGGCGGGGAGTGGGAGGGGCATATGTAAATCTTTAGCTTTAGCTAGTATGTCCGAGATTCTACACATGCGCGGGAGTAAACCCACTTGTGTGCATTTCACAGACCACACGAAGGAGAAACAAGTATGAGGTGAGTCTTATACAGTGTGTTCCTTTCAAAAATGACTGCTGTTCCTCTGCTCCACCCAGAATGGCGGACACATTCTTGTTGTTGTTAAACACAATTCAAGCTAAAACTGAAAGTGAGGAAGTGGGAAGGCTTGCAGAAAATTGCCATGCCTTATAAGGATTATACAGTATGTCCTTTTAAAAATAGCCACTGTCACCCTGCTCCACTTCAAGTACCTAAAATGGCAAGGAGCAAAGAATTCACTGATCTGGTATGATTATCTGTTTCCAGCACTGGCCTATACTGTAGATAAGTCAGCCCATGTTTTTGGGGTCAATTTTTGGATAAAGAATTTTTACAGGAGTATATACAGTAGTTAAACATGTTCTTGCATACAAAGGAAAGTGAGCATTAAATTATGAGTCAATATGCCTCAATAAAGCTATTCTATTCCTATCCATGTTTATTCCTCTCTGTACAAACAGCATATGTAAATTATGTTACAGAAAAGGAAAAGTGATGAAACAGATTTTGTTTTAGGCATACCAGTATACCTAATTACTAGGCATGAGAAAAAAGTTATGAAAATGAATCGTTTCGTAAGAAATTCGTAAGAAATGCTACTTTCGAGCATTTCCGCACCTGGAACGCCAACCAGGAAGTGGACTTAATTTTTTGAACCGGGGCCAGGATTTTCTTAAGTGTCATTATTAGGTCGTAAGGGGGGATAAGGGGGTACCCTCCTTCTCTCTCACCACCCTCCCGCCTCCCTTGCCAATATTATGGCAAGGCAAGCCCTAAACTCGCTCCTTCGCTCGGCTGGAGGAAGCCTGGAAAAATGTAAACAGAGAGGATTACTCAGAAGTAAATCTGCAAGGAGGGCACTTTGGATGAAGGGCCCTCCTTTGTGGATTTACTTCTGAGTAAACCTCTCTGTTTACATTTTTCCAGGCTTCCTGCCTCTCCTGCCTGCCAGCCAGGATCTAAGGCATCAAAGAGTATTGGGGTGAGAAACCAACCTAATGTATAATACAATGAATGCTACTGTAAGTGCCACTGCCTAATATTATAAGTAATCCAACTGGTCATACCTACATTCCATGCACATGCAATAATACAGCAGTAATAACAATGGGTATAAGAAGAGGTAAAATTCAAACCGAAGTATTCTGACTGGTCTCTCCTCATGCGGTGCAAACGGGCTCGGGAAATTAGCCCGGGGAAAAGCCAGCGTTTTCTGCTTGGGAGCACACACATACATATTCTTGGGAGGGGGATTTGCTGCAGAATCTTCTCTATGAGGCGGGATTCTGCAACAAATCCCCCCCAAAGAATATGTATGTGTGTGCACCCAAGCAGAAAACATTGTCTTTTCCCGGGCTAATTTCCTGGGCTCACAGAGAAGAGCCCGTTTGCATCGCATGAGGCAGGGACCAGTCAGAACACTTCGGTTTGAATTTTACCTCTTCTTATACCCATTGTTATTACTGCTGTATTATTGCATGTGCATAGAATGTAGGTATATGACCAGCCTGGGCAAACTTGGGCCCTCGCTCCCTCGGGATCGGGGTGAGAGAGAGGCAGCGAGGAGCGAGGGGGGGGGTCCTCCTTTTCTTTTGCTGCTTCCAAGAATAGAATACCGCCTCCCTCCCTCCCTCCTTCCTATTTGGAGAGTCCCATCTAGAATTCAGTGTGATTTATTCAAGTTTTGGCCTACAACTCCCAGAAATCCCAGCCAATTTACCAGCTGTTAGGATTTCTGGGAGTTGTAGGCCAAAACCATCTGGAATGCGCATGCTCTGGCATACGAATTACTAACGAATTTCGTTAGTAATTAAGTTACATTTTAGAACTTTTTGGAAAAATTTTTGTAAGTCTTCCTATTACTAATTTTAAAAAATCCCCCCCCCCCCATTAGATTTTTGATTTGCTATTTTTGGGTTCTAAACCATGCCTACTAATTACACTACTGGAGAGAAGCCTAACTCTGACATTCAGCTTCTTGATGTGATGGATCCCCTTTTCATAAAATACTGCAGAAGGCATCAAGACATAACTTTTTGTTTTGCCTCAATCCTTGTTTACACAACAAGTCATATTTTCCTAAATCTAATTTAGACAGAAATGTAGGTGAAATCTTCTGAATGGGGCACAGACAGCAAAACAAACACATGCAAACACAAAACACAGTATGGGACTGGTATACAGTTGCACAAGGAGAATATCCTCTGCAGATGCAGTTGCACTGTAATGAATAATGGAAATATTTGGCTATATAGCCGGTAGAGTGGCGAAAAGGAGGCAATAACGCTGGAAATCAACTGCAGGCTTATTTCTTGAGCCCCTGCCCCAGGTGAGAGTGGAAAGGGATGCCAAAGGTGGAAGGAAGCGTTTGCATTCAGCCGATTAGCTCACCTGCATGGGATATTCATCCTACACTATTCATTATATTAATTTGGGGCTTCTCCCTGCCATTAACTTTATTTTGAATTGGAGCGCTATCAGCGCAACGTCATTGACTGGCGACCTCTTCAATCTATGACGCAATTCTGGGGCGACTGGATTACGTGTCGCACACCAGTGACGCTACAGCTCATTAAGCTAACGTGCCCTGTACACTTCCCATAGGGTGAACTGAGCCTAACAAGGCATTAGAATACAGACTTTTCGGCTTCCTCCGTTGCCATTCTCCACCTGAGATATTGAGTATTGGTCTTTACTATTATTTGAATGTATTATGCCTTATTGGTTGTTTATGCCTATGTTTATGTGAGATTTACTCTTCCAGCGTACGCTGGGGCCTTGTGCTTATGTATATTTACCGGTGCATTCAGCACACAGATGATATGATGTTATGACTGCCATTCATGTACTGTAATTTCCCACTTGGAATGTATTGTATTTCATTGTATTTTGCATTGTATTTCTAGCATTGATGTGTACTATATACATAGACTGATATACTGTCTTATGACTAGCATGGGGATGTCCTTTTAATATTTTGATACATATTGCATTACATCGATATATTGCTACTCTTGCTTGTGGCATCTGTTTATTCAGAGGGATATTCTCCTCAGCAAAACAAACACCACAGACGCTACCAGCAGTGTAGCTATCAACATAGCATTTCTTCTCACAGGAGCACATGATCCCACCACCATGGAAATTTGGTGGGAGTAACTGATACAAATCAGAATTCCCTATGCTATCTACCAGAGAGTGACAGAGAAAGAGAGGGGGGGAGGGGGGAGAGTTACACTTAAAAATATAACTGTTCTATCATACAAATTCAACTTAACAAACCTTTGTAACTTGGGGAAGTCATGATGTCAAAAGGCATCACAAAAAGTGAGTTACATGTGAACGTGTTCAAACCCTGCCTGAGTAACAGTTCAGATCCTGTTACTTTGATCCAGACTGAGACTCAGTTCAAAGCAGATGTGAATTATCTGCTTTGATAATTTGGATTATATGGCAGTGTGGAAGCGGCCTCAGAGGCCATGTCCTGAGACCTGGCAATCCTAGAGCCAAAGAAATTCCCATGGTAGGTGAAACTGGGACTTTTATTGCTGATACAGTTCAGTATTAAAAAGACTGGTTAGATAGCAATACTTATGGAGTATTTTACCATGACTCAAACTTACCTTAATGTTCCACTATAAGTCCCAGCCACAAAAAGTCCAGGAACGCCTGGAAAATCTCCTAGGATCTCCAGTACCAAATATGGCATAAGCTTTAAAAAAACATCAATTGTCAAAATATGAACATTTCATTTTTGTTTTATTGTGTCTTTTAAAAGATGACTTGCTTAGAAAAATGTATATTTTACATTAGCTATGTATGTCATCACTGCATTCAAAGCATTCACCTTATAAGAGAACAGCAAACCAGGATGACAAAATCCTCTATTTGTTAAGGCTTACTTTATAAACTATGGATTACGCTAACATAACTCTTAAATAAAACACAAACAAGTAAAAATTTTCACACAGTCAAACGCACACCAAACGTATCTGAATACGTATATGGCTCTCAGAAAAGCAGAAGTAACACTATTGTGATATAACAACAGTCTGCATATAACAGTCAAACAAGGCATTGTCTAAAATCTTAAAACAAAGTTTTAAAAGCAGTGAATGGCACAATAACCTTCTGTGAAAAACTAGAGAAGATGCGACCAAGAATAGATCTAGATAGTGAATTTTTAAAGATATCGGCTCATGCCAATGAAGGCGCCTTCTAAGAAACACAAGATCAATACAATGAAAGGCTAAATAGATAATTATCAGCGTTTGGAATTAGATCAGAAATTTAGTAACAGGACTGCACAATGCAATAAAGATAGATGAACAAGAACAGATGTAATATGTTCCCTACTGCCAACTTGTTTAGGAAAATACTGCATTTTCTACAAGTAGCAGATTCTAAAAGATCTTCAAAGACACTCACATGAAGCAGGCAAAGAAAGAGGTCACCTATACAACAATGATAAGGTCTTTGCCCTATTGGGGAAAGAACAGCCAGCTAATATGAAGTCAGTGTGTGATGTCTACTCATCAAAAGGCAAGGTGACTGACAGAATCCTCCCATGTTGCAGAAGAGATTTGCAATGCTGTGTATACCCAAGGGGAAACTTAATGTGTTCTGTCACTAATCTGTATCTGTATATCTTCTGTATACCTTTATAAAACGGAATGTTTGTATGTATGTATGTATGTATGTATGTGTGTATGCGGAGGGCGGAAGGGCGGATATGTGGAAGCCACTTTCACAGGCCAGGGCGGATATGTGGCAACCACTTTCACAGGCCACAGCGACCAGCGCGGGTGATGGACCTACACCAAACTTGGTACACATAACCCCCCTAACCCCCTTTACATCCTGGCACGGGTCGGGGGACGACCCACAGATTATGGGATTTGTAGTACTTTCCAACACTTTGGTTCCCACAGACCACTGAGCCCACCAAAAAGGAACAATACAGACCACACTCAGCACACACAGCCCCCATGACCCATTCTACGTCTTGGTGCAGTTCGGAGGAGGGTGGACCATGGATGATGGGACTTTAAGTGCCTCTACTCACTTCCCAAGTCCGCTGCAACCCTCATCCAATCACTGATCGAGACCAAACTTGCCATACATAACCCCCATGACTGCCTTCATGTCCTGGTTAGGTTCGGGGGAGGACTGACAATGGATGGTGGGATTTGTAGTACTTTCACACCCCTCTGTTCCCACAGACCACTGTGGCCCCCAACAAACACTGATAAAGACCACACTTGGCACACAGAGCCCCAGTGACCCAGTCCACATCCTACTGAAGTTTGGAGGGGGACAGAACATGGATGATGGGTCTTGCAGTACCTTGCCTCACTTTCCAAGACTGCTACAAACCTAATCCTATGATTGATCAACACCAAACTTGCCACACAGAGCCCTCATAACCCACTCTATATCCTGGTGCAGTTTGGAGGAGGGTGGACCACGGATGATGGGACTTGAAGTACCTCTACTCACTTCACAAGTCTGCTGCGACCCTCATCCAATTACCGATTGAGACCAAACTTGGCACACATAACCCCCATGACTGCCTTCACATCCTGGTGAGGTTCGGGGGAGGACTGACAATGGATGATGGAATTTGTAGTATTTTCATACCCCTCTGTTCCCACAGACCACTGCGGCCCCCAACAAACACCGATAAAGACCACACTTGGCACACAGAGCCCCAGTGACCCACTCTACATCCTACTGAAGTTTGGAGGGGGACAGAACATGGATGATGGGACTTGCAGTACCTTCCCTCACTTCCCAATCCTGCTACAAACCTAATCCAATGTCTGATCAACACCAAATCTGGCACACAGAGCCCTCATGACCCACTCTACAGCCTGGTGCAGTTTTCTGTGAGACGGACCATGGATGATGGGACTTGAAGTACCTTCACTCACTTCCGAAAAACAATGCATCCCTCATCCATTCACCAATACAGACCAAACTTAGCACACAGAGCCCCCATGACCCAATCTACATCCTACTACACTTTGGGGGGGGGATGATGGGACTTGCACTACCTTCAGTAAAACATGATACCACTGCAACTCCAAATAATGATGGATCAAGACCAAACTTGGCACACAGAGCCCCCATGACCCACTCTACATCCTGCTGCACTTCTCAAATGACCCGGGCAGGGCCGGGTCCCCAAGCTAGTAGAGATATAAAAAGGAAGGGTGTTGGCATTCAAATATGCCGAAAATGGTGTTGTAGTTAATTAACTTGTTTTAGCTACCTACTGGGGAAAACGGACAGTTCTGAAGGTGAATGGTATGGTGCATCAGGCAAATTTCACTGGAAGAACTACTCATAAATATATGCTATTTGGTTGTACAGATGCAGGTGTCCCCTTTTTATTATTTTATTACATTAATAATCCAAGCAAAATACTGGATTTCTGTGATTGTGACAGTCATAGACCATCATCATCTTAGGGCCCATCCAGCCAGGCCCCAAAACGCGGGACCTGTCGGGCTTTTATCGGAGGCATCTAAATGGTAAAAGTGAATTAATTCGAGACAAAGTAGGTAAACCCTGCTTTTCCCCAAATTAATTAAATACCCCATTAGACCCGAGCCTTCCTGAAAGGCCCAGTTTTAATGGGGTATGGGGTCTGTGGGGACTGACTCCCAGGTAGTCCCGAGGATCAGTCCCTACAGCCCTCTTGGTTTTTGAGCTCTCACGAGGTCCCAAGCTCCCGCACTACTGTAAAAAAACTAATTGTTTTCTGAGACAGTCCCCTTTCCTCCATGGCTACTCCAATGCTGATGGAGAGGAGGGGGTCAAGGAAACATTTAGCTATGTTCACTTAGCTAGATGTAGACCATCGGTATCTTCTTCTGAGACTTCTGGAGGACACTAGCCGTTCATGGAAACAAAAGAAAGCACTTCTTTGATTCCCTCCATTCTCCATCCACAACTGAAACAACTGGGGGGTGACAATGGTGAGTCTTTGGGAATGTGACAGGAAAATATAATTTTCAAGCGTAACTCTTTTGCTACAATCAACAAGGCAGGACCTCAGTCATCACGTATTAATTGTATTATTCCTGCCTGGAGAAACTTTAAGGATTATTTAAAACTAACACCTATTTAAGACTGAAGATGTAAAACAGTATATCGAATCTAAATTCATATTTACGTAAATACTTATCATTAATACTAAACCTGATCTGGTGCGCCCACATATTTTGCTGTCCATGGGTCGCAATCCTTGTATACAGAATACATTGAAAGTCCACACATCACCGCAGAAGATAGAGTTACCCAGAGTCCCACAAGATTTATATACAGGGAGCTGTAAGAAAAGTTAAGAACCTTAAAAGTGCTTTGTTCTTGCTGAAGTATGAAAAGAAAGCAGTTCCTGTCATTATTCCACTGAGACAACACATTGCATTCTTGCACATTAAACAGTGAAACTGAATTAACATGCAAACAAATGAACTTCTTTGCTCAAAAATAATCCTGCAGTCTTTATTTCCTAACCATCTCCAATTTTGCTCTAATTTTGATTATGCTTCTTGTTTGTGCTTTACCTACAGTTGCCCTCTGAAACTCTGGAAAAATTAGATTGTTTCTGATTTTGCCTTTTACCGAATGCTTGTATAAACTGCTTGGCTTTAACCTTAGATCAATCTGGCCCTGCTTTTTGGTTGCTTCTTTATAGTGCTTGATTCTGTCAGCCTGTCTGGCCTAAACCTGGGAATACTGCTTACCATCCTTGAACCACTCCAAGAACGCAGGAAAACAGAACAATTGATACTGTGATTCTGCCATCTTGGACTATTCCATGCACTTGGCAAGTAGCAATCTCAAGCATGCAATGGTGACTGTGAGTACTGCTGTGGCAAATTCTACTTGTAATGCTGTCTTACTCTTGCTCAGTGTCCTCCAACTAGAAGAATAAGCAAATGACTATGAGTAAAAAGAATAATGGGAGCCACCATTATGGTATATACCATGGTGGTATAAAGTGAAAGGAGAAATCCATTTTGAGAATATGGTGTAAATAATGTACAATAATGAGGGGGGGAAATAAGCTCAGTCCCCTTAAGAAAAAAGTATTCATAAAGCATAAACAATACTCATAACTTATGATTCTGCTAAAGCAACTAAAAAGGACTGAACAAGAAGGACAGCAGAAACTATTCTGAAGGCATGCACACAAACGTATGTTTTAACAGGAAAATACAGTAGATGTCTTAACAGGAAAATACAAAAGATGTCTTAACAGGAAAATACAGTAACATTTAATAAAGTTGAAGACAGGAGAGAAAGAGTAAGACAGTATCACAAGTGGATTTATTTAAATGTAAACAAGGAAATCATAGCCCTAAGTCTGTGGATCTGAGCAGAGCTGTTAATAACATGGTCTCTAGAATGTGTCTCGTTCACAGGGTTGCTATAAGTTGAGACCAACTTGAAAACAAGAAGTTATACTAAAGAAAACCAAAACTTCATTGTAAAGATGTAAATTCAAATAAGATGCAAGTATAAGACTCAATATTTAAATACAAAATCTTCATAGAAAAACATAGTCTGCCTCAATGGAAAATTGGAGGGAAATTGTTACAACATCCTAGGATGGTTTTACATATGAGAAAGCAAGTCAAAAACTGTTTCAACTGATACATCCAGCTGGATGACGCTTTGTTTCTACACACATGGCAATACTACCTTTGAAATCCTCTTTGTTTGTGAATTATGTTTACTGAACTAACAAGATTATAAATTATTGCTAAACCAAACATTTAATTTTAGTTTGCTGCTGATATTTGCCATCACATCAATAGCAACATAGGGTGACCTATGAATGAGAAACCTCCAAGATATGAAGTCATCAACTGCTCTGCTATGGTTCGGAAAATCAGGGAATGGTTTCTTTCATTCATCAATCCACCTGTGATGATGTCTTCATCCTTTCCCTCTGCCTTGATCATATTCACAAACCACAAGACCCTTGAATACACCGTAAGACAAATACAAGGTGGGCTAAAAGTCACAAAGGGGTTTCAATATTAAATACTCCTTTTTGTTTTTAATTTGCAATACCATAGCATCATATACAGTAAACATAGGAAATACAATTACATTATATTACATTACACTAAAGGTAAAATCTTTTCAATTTTTTAAAAAATTATTAAAACATCAGGGGATTTTTGGGACTTTTGGAAAACACTATAGTTTAATAAGATATCATTCACTGCTATGTTTTAACAGTTATACAATATGAAGGTATGTGTTCTTGGTTTTTTAAAAAAAGAAAAAAAGATTTTACCAAACAATGAAAAAACCCTTAATCATTTTGATAATCCATATATAGAAAAAAAAATCCATGTGTGAATCATTTTTTAGAATCAGGTATATACCCAAGATGTTTAGTGCATGATAAAACTTCATATAAATCTATCACATGTAAGTTGAATCCCACACTAAATATCTGCACATATAAGAGAATATATGCAGTCTACTGCTACATATGAGGTTTCTTGACTAGAACATCAAATTTACAACATGTGAGCTTACAGTTTTCCATGAAGTCGTGTTTTACAAGCAACATATCGCTGAACCTGAGACTGATTTACTCCATATATGCCAAGCCAAGTGAAAGTGCCACCAACAACGACAGTCCAAAAACTATGCCTTTTCAAAGGGTTAGGATCAAAACTAAGAGAAAATATATATCAGAAAATGCAAATTTAATTTATAAAAAAGCAGCAATGGTGATAGTTCCCCACATTAAATGAAACGTGATTCCCTGAGAAATTTCTCTCAAATTGTTTGGATATAGATAAGAAAGAATCTTGGAATCTAATAAGTAAAATTGGCAGATACAACCTATGGCACACTTAAGGTATTAAAAAGGAGAAATTAGGTCATTAAAAATGTGAATTTTTCTCAATGACTTTGCATGTCTTCATTAAAATTTAGATATTCTATCTACTATTTCTCAATAGGATAGATAGGACTGAAATAAAAATGAGAAAAATAAATTCTTTTTATTCCAAATAAATTAATTCTTTAGAGAAACTGAAGGTCTTGGTGACTTGTTTCAACTCTGAAACTCAACGTTAAATGACTTTAACGTTTCACATATGACTTGGAAACCTGTCTGTAATTCAATGGTAATCCAATTAAAAGTAAAATAGTCAATTTCAAAACATTCATCTACTATTGCCAAATGAAGCCAATTCCTTGATGTCATGATGCCCTCAAAAAGAAAAGAAAAATTACATACAATCTCTGTGCTGCACAATGAATGGAAGCAATAGCCGACTCTTATTTCCTCAGCTCTGAAATTTCCCAAAAAAAGGCATTCAGAGCATATTCTTATTATCCTTGGTTCACCAATTAGAGCATGGCTCCAGTGATGGCTGAGGGCCCTCCCACACAGGGCTTAAACCTGCCTTGGAGCAGGCTAAAGAAACCTACTCCAAGGCGGGCTAAATTGCCCACACCTCTTCCCAAAACCCGGGCTTTTGCAGGTGGGTGTCTCCATGCCATCCTGAAAACTTTCGGGATGGCACCAGGCCACCCAACTCCCCCACCCAAAAAAAAACCCCTTTAAAATAAAGGAAAAAATACTGGGTTGCCCTAAGGAAGTAAAATGACACGACAAGAGACAGGGGGCAGGAGCAAGGCTTTTGGGGGGGAGGGGTGGGAAGGGGGTGGGTTACTTTTTTGCTTCAAAAAAGGAAAAAGGTAAAATCCTGGCTTTGGGACCAGGCGTTTGCACACCAGCACTAACAGCATGTTAGATGGGGATTTTAATGGAATGGATGAAGAGGGCCAATGTTTTTACGGAGTGAATATTGTTTTTAACTTGGAATGACTGTGTATGTTGCTGATGGAACTGTATTTAATGTGTTTTAATGTATTTTAATTGTTGTGGGGTTTTGGGGTTTTATACTGTATGATGTGGCATCGAATTGTGCCGTACTGTAAGCCGCTCTGAGTCCCCCCTCGGGGGTTGAGAAGAGCGGGGTAAAATCCTGAAATAAATAAATAAAATTCTCCGAGCTCATGGAACCCGAGGAAGCAAATTGAGCTGTGGGGACAGACTTCTGGGTGTTTCTGCTTTGTCCCGAATTAATTTGTTTTTACCTGAGGCATCATTTTCACAACTCATGTAAAAGTTCGACATGGCATGCATTTTGGGCCCTGTCTGATCTAGAAGCCAGTCAAAACATTCCCAGAGGCTAAACTTAAAAAAACAAAAGCTGTTCGAAGTATCCCAAAATTTTTAGTTGTCATGCAACAGCTCCGTGTGATGAGATGCACTAAACACTCTTAAGTCCTTTAGTGACTAAATATATGCCTTCTAATGGTATCCAGGCTTTTTAATGTGCAAATCAAGCAATTTTGAGCTAAAAAAGGTTCCATGAAAATAGTTTCAAATTTCTGGACAGTAGGATCAGACATTCATTATACTTAGAAGAATTCTGAATATCAGAGAGAAAAGATAAATCAATTTTATATGGAAGTATCATGGCATCTAAGCATTATGCATCTGGACAGCATTGACCTCACACAGCTACTGGACTGGACTGTTACTAGGACTAACCAAAATGGTCACACATTGCCACTGTTCATTTAAATACATAAAAATGAAGGACTGTTTTCTGAACCCAGTCTACCAGTACTTATGATTTTATTCTTTCTATGGAGTCTGTTCCAACCAAAGCCCCCATCTTTGTCACCCTCAGGTATAGTTTCCATTCTATGACATAGGGTCAAATATATTATATTTGTAGCATGATTTTAGAAGACAGGCTTTTTTTATCTAAGAGGAAATTTCACATGAGTGAATAAGTTATTCTTTCTCTTTCTATGATGGGAATTTAATTAATTAATAACTGGATTCCTCTGCAGCCGACCTGCACTACATACTGGCGGATTGCCAAAGGATTTCAGAGTCTGTGAAAAATGTACAGGATGCAAAAGAAAGTACAGATGTCACGAATACTTTGTCTATGCATAACTTGTGCCTGAAATTATCCAGTAGTGTCCTGCTTAACCCGTTTTCCACTAGTCACGATTGTGTCCATCATGTAACTTGGCAAGTGGAGTGCCACTGTGCACTCTCTCCTGTTTTTCATGTGATCTGTGGCAACCAACCATCATCATTCTGTCTCTAGTTCAGGAAAAATTAGAGTCGTATCTTTTTGGCTTGTTCCCTGCCTTTGCTGTGAGGGCACCTGCCAGGTTGCATGAATGTCTGATTCTCTCTCTAAGGTCAGACACTCAGTACATAATTTTGAAGTATGATGAACTGATTGTTGAAAAGCAATCTGTCATATGTCTCATTAACTAAATGAAAAGTTTAAGAAAACCTCAGAGATGTATTCGAACTTGTACAGTGTAGCAAAATTATTTTTAGTATAACTGTGATTTCATGATAAATACAAATTTTAAGTAATACATGTAATTAACTTATTTTAATTGAAAAATCCCCCTTTTATAATATAGTTTATTTGCAAAAGAGTTTAATAATTAATTATATCTTTACTCAGAAAATAAAGAACTAAAAGTTTAGCATATTTTGATTGTTAAGTTGTGTAGGTCTACTCTGGCACCATTCGCTCATTATAACTTAAGCTCACAAACTTTAAACACCATTACTAATATCTGAGGTACTTATAATGCTATCGAATAAAAACAAACACCTACTCCCAATATCGTAATCTTCCTCCTTGACGAGCATCCTCTATAATGGGGCCAAATCCTCCTTTAATTACTAATGTTCGAGCAATCACTGCGATAAATCCACTTATCATCATGACAAACTGGAAGACATCAGTCCAGATTACTGCCTTGAGTCCACCCTATCAGAAAGGCAGATACTGTGTAGAGCAACTTATCTCTGTTATCTAAATAAACATCTACATCCAGGATCTATTCATATTTAATTGTTTTAATGTTTGAATATCTGTAGATTTTAAATTGTATTGAAATGCTTTCAATGTAATCCATTTGAGTCTCTTTTGTGGAGAGAAAAAGTGGGGTATAAATAAGCATAATCATCTAACTATCAAAAATTATTTCTATTTTGTGAAATATCAGTGTCTGTAGTATCAATCAGACAAAGTCTCGCTGATTATAAAGCTATTGATACATGTTTATCCTTAAAAAGAAGAAAGAAAATTACTTTCAATGCATTTGAGTAGAAAACAATAAACATGGCCACTTTGATTTGGACCAATATTCTACATCAGCAACTTTTAACTGTTTTGTATTTACAATTACTGGGCATCAGCTGCATAGGGAGAAGGTGAACCATTCTACACATTATCAGAGCATAGAAGGTTCTCTTGAGGGCAGGGGTTGGATTGGCCCAGGAGAAGTTTACTTTACTTACTTACTTACTTAATTTCTATTCCGCCCTTCTCACCCCGCAGGGGACTCAGGGCGGATTGCAATGTACACATTACATTTAGGCACACAAACACACAAGACAGACAAAGGCAATTTAACATCTGGCCACCAAGGGGAGCTGTCGCACTCCTTCATTCCTCAGCGTGTTTCCTGGAGATCTTTTTATGGCCTCGTAAATCAGTTAAATTTAGCCTCCCCACTAAGTGGTACCTTAATTTCCTACTTGACAGATGCAACTGTCTTTCAGGTTGCAAAGGTCGACAACAGTCTACACAATAGGTCGAGAGCCCACCTCAACCCGGGCAGGCCTCGAACTCATGACCTTCTGGTCAGTATAGATCTTATGCAGCTGACACCCAGCCAGCTACACCACATTCCCGGTGCTTTGATTGAAGTTAAATATACTTAACTAAGAATATGATGTAGAAAACTGGCTTTATCTTTAAGCCTCTGAAAGTAAACCGATCTGAAAACGTAGTGCACTTGATGAAAAGCCCTCTGAAGAGAAAATTTCTAACTTGCCTCTAAAACATTGAACAAAGATGTTTTTTCCCAACTCATCCCAGGCTGGATCTACACTACCATATAATCCAGATTGTCAAAGCAGATAATCCACATTCTCTGCTTTGACGTGGATTATATGAGTCTACATTGCCATATAACCCAGTTCAAAACAGATAATTTGGATTTTATATGGTAGTGAAGATGGGGCCCCAAACTCAGCTATAAGAACTAAAATGTGTGCCTTTTCTTCTTTGACTGGAATCCACATGAGTGTCATATCCACAACAGACCTGTGTGAATGAGAACTAGGAATCTCTAGTCCAGTGGTTCTCAACCTGTGGGTCCCCATGTGTTTTGGCCTGCAACTCCCAGAAATGCCAGCCAGTTTACCAGCTGTTAGAATTTCTGGGAGTTGAAAGCCAAAACATCTGGGGACCCACAGGTCGAGAACCACTGCTCTAGTCCAAAACCGACAAGAGTCATGATAATAACAATAGAAGAAAATGGTTCCTTTATTAGCTGAAAAACCTGGAACATGAACTCTATGGATATTCTTAGGTTCTAACTGATTTCATTCTGCTAGTAAATGGTTTTTGGGGCCCTTCCACACAGCCATATAACCCAGAATATCAAAGCAGAAAATTCCACAATATCTGGGTTATTTGAGTGCACTGCCATATAATCCAGTTCAAAGCAGATAACGTGGGATTTTATACAGCTGTGTGGAAGGGGCCTAAAATGGAAGTTAAAATTTGCAGTGCCTTATTGATAACCCTTATCAATAGGTAACATTTTAATATATTTATTAAAATGAGCTGCTTACATACCAGTGTGCAGTAGAAAGTACAGACTAATCCTGTTGCAACAACAGATCCCCACAACTGGAATCCTGTAACTGATAATGTAATCAAAAAGTATAGTTTTAAAAAAACAATTACGTAAATTTTAAATAAACACAGAGGACAAAATGCAGAGAAGATAAGCAAAGAAATATAATTAAACTGTTAATTATCTGCTTTGAACTGGATTATATGGCAGTGTAGATTCAAATAGGCCCCTTTTGCACTGCCATATAATCAAGATTATCAAAGTAAATAATCTAGATGAGTTTGAACTGGATTATATAAAACCAAGATTATGGCAACAAGAATGATTGATAACTAGCAAACAGAGGGAGAAATCGTGGAGGCAGTGACAGACTATGTATTAGTACGTGCAAATATCAAGACACAGACTGCAGACAGGAAATCAGAAGACGTTTACTTCTTGGGAGGAGAGCAATGACCAATCTTGATGAAATTGTGAGGAGTAGAGACATCACACTGGCAACAAAGATCCGCATAGTGAAAGCCCTGTAGTAACCTATCTTTGAGTCATGCTGGCCACATGACCTTGGAGGTGTCTACGGACAACACTGGGTCTTCAGCTTAGAAATGGAGTTGAGCACCAAACCCCAGAGGCAGACATGACTGGATTTAATGTCAAGGGAAAATCTTTACCTTTACCTTACACTGCCATTAATCCACTTCAAGAGAAATAATCTGGATTTTATATGGCAGTGTAGAAGGGGCTTCACATATCCAGTACAAAGCAGATAGTGTGAATTATCTGATTTGATAATCTGGATTATCCGGCAGTGCAGAAGGGGCCTGAGTGCACTGACATCAATTTAGGTAGTCTTGGAAAAGGTTTGTGTGTTATGCTAACCTGCTCAAACCAGTACATCTTTGAGTTAGGACTGCACTACTACATGGAAAGTTAATCTGAATCTACAATGCTTTATAATCCATGTTACCTGACCTGAACTGGATTATATGAGTCTACACCAGTGGTTCCCAACTTTTTGGCCTACCACCCCCTTCCAGAAAAAAAAATTACTCACCGCCCCCCTAAAAATTATTTTTTTAAATTTTTAATAGCAATTAAACAGAAAGATATATGAATTAATATTTCTACCTTTTTCATAAAATATAATAAAGTTGTAAATTAGAAACATTGAAGTTTGAAATTATGAAACTATTTATTGAACTTAGAATAGAAAGGTAATAGAAAAAAGTTAAAACATTCAAAATCATCTTAAAGAGAAGGATGAACCTGGTATGCTGCTACCAATCTAGTAATCTTCGGCTCTATTTTCATCAGCAGTAATCTCAAATCATCGCGATTGACTATTTTGCAATCGGTTTCTTTGTTAATAAATTGGTTACCGCACTGAATCCATGTTCCACTAAATATGTTGAAGGACATTATTATTATTGTTATAAGACTCAACCAGTTGGAAGGAAACCCCAAAGTTATTATTATTATTATCCCTTGCTTGGCGAGAGGAGGAGGAGGGAGCAGGAGGAGGGAAGAAGAGAGAGACACACACACAGAGATGGATGGTAGCCTGTCACCTGGCTCACGCCACCGCCCCATTGTCCCCTTACAGGGTTCAGC